>OW386292.2:133616196-134264881 GCA_936432065.2 Rutpela maculata | reverse complement strand
CGTGACGCTCCTGACAGGAGGTGCCCCGCCAGAAGTCGATTTTATGAATTGTTATCATCCATTAAACCATAAAAATATCTCAAAGTTCATAAAGCGATGAGCTGCCGAAAAAGCCACTTAGCTCCCGCTCTATAAGGTAGTGCATTATGTAGAGAATATTTGTTTACAATATAGAGATTTAAAAGTAATATGATGTTATTTTTGTTTTATATATATGGTACGGGTAGCATATGACCAGATTCATTATACAGTATCGGATTAGGCATGCGAACAGAGCTGCCTACGCACATGTGGTGAGGAAAGCAGGTGGCACGAGTAGGATGTGTTATACGATAAAAAAAAATAGCTTAGTTGTTTCGCTCTCGCTTGCTCTTATTGTCATACCTAATCAAACGCTTGCCGGTACTGTTGAGTGATAAGTATGTAAACTTTTAGATGAATATGTTATACTGTAATATGAAAAAATACTAGTTGGTTTCATTTATATGCTAACATATATAGATGTTTTTATTTTCTTGACCGTTGATATCAAATTAACTTGATGCAGTTATATCCTGGGTTATCGGTCTTTATAATAAAACTACTCTTTTCTTACGTTTCGGTTTATTCAACCATCGTCAGAGAACTACAATTAAGTGAAGACCAATATTTTTTTAAATGCTATTTTTTATACACATACAATTTAAATCCATGTGTATAAAAAATAGCATTTGAAAAAATATTTGTCTTCATTTAATTGTAGTTCTCTGACGATGGTTGAATAAACCTAAATGTAGCAAAAATAATAATTTTATTATAAAGACCACATAACCCCAGGATATACCTATATCAAGTTACTTTTATATCCTAACTAAAAGTTAATTTTTTTTTTTACTCAGAAAATGTAGAGTAACTTATCGTTTAAGAACCATTTAACTTTGAGAATTGATAGTTCAATACTTTCATTTCTCTTCAATAACACGTTTTGTAAAAATTCTAATCAAACAGTACTCTTTTTGTCTCAATAGAGTCGTATTATTGTCAGATATAGTATTAAGTATTAGTCGAGAACATTAATTGATTATTTTAAAAATTTTAACCCCCTTATCTGTCTACGCCTCTAATTAGGCGACTCCATAAACATAAACATTCCTCTCCACTCTGCCCCTTTGAAGGTTATCCTCCCTACACACAACTTCTGTGTACTTCAAATGAGATTATTTATCCATATATTTCTTTGTTTATCTGAGTCTGTGACTAAGCTCTAACCTCCAAATCTTTATTTAATTTTCAACACGTGGTATAAGTGAAAATTCTGTGTTTTGTGCTTACGTTATTCATCATTTATTTCTTTACAAATCGTAACAAGAGGTAAGTGGAATTTCTTTGTTTCATGCTTATTATTGTTTTTATATATTTTATATATTTTATTATTTATAAACCACCACACGTGGCAAGTTGTATTGCAAACGACTTTGTGCCTAAACTTGTCAAAAATTGAAAACATGCTGAATTTTTGGATTTAAGTAGTACATTATTTGTGAACTCGAATAAAAAAGTAATAAGCAATTTTTTTCATACAAGATGCCGATTTAAACTGCAATATATACTATATCAGTGTGTCCCCAGGTTCGGTTAAGTCAGATACGGTATATCAGTTTCATCTTAAAATGTTATTAAGACATTTTTAACAGTGTATATGAGCTCGCATAGAGTTCACTGATTTTTAATAAAACTATTATAAAACGAATGAAAGCGATAACTTCTGTTAGATTTAAAAAAAATCAACTTTGAAACAAGTAAAATAATTTACCAAGTTGTTATATAATAGCACATTCAATTTATTATTCAAATGATGGAAATCCTAGAATACTACAGGATGTTTTGTAAACTTATCTAACTGCCGATGAATTTGTAATGTTTTCAAAGATGTAAATATACAAAGCAAAAGCGTAATCTTATATTTTTAAAAACTATTTGACACGAAGTACTATAAGCTGCTCTTCAATAACAAGAACGGCTGCTTTTTGCAAAACAAATATTTATTCAACTGTATTCGAATTTCCTCATAAGGTACACAATACGTAAAGCATCAGAAGTTAAAGAGCGTTTTAACAGACGTATGCAGAAAATTTGGGATGAAATTTTCGAACAGAGATAGTCTACTTGTAGTGACCGATCCAAGGTACAGTCAGCTGCAAACAATCCCAAGCAATTTCCCACACAGCACTCGATAGCCTTAGATGGTAGGTACTTAGATGATAAGGAAGACATCGTGTGAACATCCTAAACTGGGTTAATCCAGCTTTAGGACCTCCTGTGGATACCCTTTTGAGACTAATTGGGATTGTCCATTAATGTCTTCAATGGGATAGCCCATGGTTGTCCATAGGAAGAAGAAGGGACCAATTTAGGTTAAAATTTGGACAACCTATTATAGACATCCCCACGTAGTTCCATCTGATTTTCCATAGTATATACACAGGATAAAAATTGATCCTCCTAAAATATCGTGATTGCTGTAGACAACAATTTTAAATTTACTCTTAGTTTACTCTTAAGAGCAAGACTTCCAAAAAATGCCTGCATTAATAAGGAAATTAGACTGATGTTTGGAAAACGATATTAATATTTAATGTTGAAATTTAGTATATGTAAATCCCAAGGTATTGATCACTTATATCTGTATTTATAATGAATATATTTTGGCATTATTGCTTTGTTTGTAGCATACAGAGAGGTATTTATCGGGAAAACAGCAATATATATCCCAGGTAGCAAGGTGATGTCTTTTAAAGGTGATTTTTCGTCGCCGACGTCATTATCCCAATATATGACGTACCAGAGACGTGATATTTATAACGTACTTCTGACGTCATCATGAAGACGTCAAATACACGTTTCTTTTAGGTCATTATTTTGACGTCATTAAAATGACGTGAAATAAATCATTATAAAATAAAAATAAATAGAAGTATTTAGTGACTAGTTCAATTTTTGCCACATAGTAATAATAATTTTGTTTTACTATTTCTAACTAGGTATACAGCTTTTAAACATATTTAAATAAAGATATTCAATGGTTCAGTGAGTTAAGTGTTAGGTTGCGATCAAGAGGTCGGCGGTTCGATCCCTGCACATTCCGGTTTTTTTTTTTTTCGTCAAAAACTTTATTATTAATTGTGGAAAAATATTATAATCGCAAAATTCACTGATTAACCAATACGTCATGACGTCATGGGGCTGTGACATTGTGCCGTCTTTTTCACGTCATTTTTACGTCATGCTGAAGGTGAAATTGACGTAATTAATGCCGAAAAAACGACGTCATAATGACGGCACCTTGCTGCCTGGGATATTACCATCCTATTTACATATTTTTATGTCACAAAGAGTTAATATTTGTGCTGTTAATATAAATTCGTATTTTATTTACTGTACGCGTCTATCTTTCATATCCATATAAGTTATCCAGTGGATATCCCTATTCTGGCTCTTATTAGGACCATATTTTATAAGTAATGTCTTCCACTAATAAAATTCATTGTCACAATGAAAATATAATGTAAATATAAACTAAATACAAAATTTCTTATTTGTACCTTATGTGAATTATAAATTATCATGTATTTGGGACTTACATTAGCAAGTTGACCTCTGGATAGCCTTTGGTTATTCATATGTAGGTTTTATATGGGACATCAACAACCTATACAAATTCGTATAGGTTATCCTATCCCTATTCTGGCTGTTAATAGGATCAAAGGAGAACCATTGAACTTCCTATCGGCATCCCTAATGAACAATCCACATATCGGATATACGGAGCCACATTTTAGGATATGCCGGGCTCATACTGTGTTGTGTTGGTTAGATTCAGATTTTCGCGCCCATTTATCAGAGCTGAAAAGCATATTTTTGGTCATCGATTTGTTTAGTTTGAACTCGTTGGAAGGAAGCCAGCTTTTCTATTAAGTTAGACTGTCTCTGTTCAAGTCAATATCATCTTTGGTAATTAGCGTGGTGCCACCTGCAAACAGTATACATGAACCATGTGTTAAATAGGTGATCCGACATCCAGCACTGTGAGAATAATGGCTTTATAAGTGCATGGTTTCTATTTACTTTAGTAGATGACGCGAGCTTTAGGGTCCTACAATTACCTCTGTATAAATAGGGCATGTGCATCATATAATATAACCTCAAGTTTTTTAAGTTTATCCTCATTTTTAATGTTTGTTTACACATTTTTAGCTTGAAGCCATACTGGCTCCAAACAAATATTTGAAAATTCACGTAAATAATTTTTCAATATTGTTGCTGCATGTAGTGTTGCATATATGGGACCCGTGCACCATTTAGTTTTTAATTTAGCTACTTAATGTCAGATGTCACTGGACTCTTGTTCCACTAAACACAAAAAAAAGGCCGGAGATGTATGCAGCTCTGTATGCACGTATGCCAGAACCTGTAAAATTGCATAAGTAGTGACAGATCCTATTGCTCCTGCCATCTATTATATTATATACAAAGTAAGCACTTATGAAGCCACTGTGCGGGTTCTTGTCGCATCACCTATTTAATGACCTGACCCTGACCTACAAGGAAAGGCAGATCGTTAAGGTAAACGAGAAATAAAATAGATAAACACACCACATATAGTACGACTCTCAAATCCAAAGCCAAGGCTGTCCGGAAGGGGGTTACACATTTGGAAAAACGCAGACATACATCCATACCAGGGTGTATTAAATAGGGGATGCGGCGACAACCCTCACAGTGGCTTCATAAGTGCATACTTTGTACATAATGTAATAGATGACAGGACCAATAAGGTATCTCATTACTTACACATAAAAAGATAATTTTACAGGTTCTGTGTATACATGCATACAGTGTTGCATACATTCCCAGCGTTTTGTTTTTGTTTAGTGAAACAAGATACCAGTGACATCTGACATTAACTAGCTAAATTAAAACATTGAAAGAATATATGCAACACTACATGCAGCATTGCACATGTCACAGCTAACCTCAAATATATATATTTCTTAAGATTTACAAGTATTACATAGCTATTATTAAAATTTCTGCCTGGTTCCTGTACTTTCAACCAAAATCAAGTTCAACGTAATGTGTATGAAGTTTTAAATAGTTTGTCACAATAAAATAAGACACTTTTTGCAGGATAGGAATTTAACCTATAATTAGCAGTCTATTTTTATTTATCAACAATATTGAAAAATTATTTGCGTGAATTTTTAAATATTTGCTTGGGGCCAGTATGCATATAATTCTTGTTTACCGCGTATACTTCGGTTAGCGAACCAGTTCGAAAATATTGATTTTTTCAGTGCAAATCTTAGAACTTTTAAACATCAACTTCATCAATCTATTCATTAAATTATTACCATTCACTTTAGTATTAAGTTTTTATTAGTGTAAATTTTTATTAGTGTTTAACTCTGTTTAGTCATTCATGTATATCTACCAATCTACCATGTATTTTAGCTTTATGTTAGTCTATCCTTATCATTTTATTGTTGTCATTCTTCCTTCATTATTATTACTCATTGTCTGTACTAATGGGTTATATGAATAAATAAATTATGATAATAGGAAAGTGCTGTATGTCGGACCACCTATTTAATACACCCTGATTCATACCCACCGGTACTGTCAGTACCGGGGCTGGGGCGCGAATCCAGAACGCGATAGACAGTCGATCAATATATTCGCCACTCAATAAGCCTTAACTGACTGAGCTACCGTGCCGTGTCTCAGAGCAGATCCCTGCGGAACACCATTTTTAATAATTAGTAATCCCGACTTGCATATTGGGTGTTACTTCAGATGTTTATATGTTTAATGGTACTATTATGAAATGAATGAAAGTAGAAGTAGGGAGTTACCGACTGCAAAATAAATTAAAAAAATATATCAACGGTATACTTAACACGTTGAGCCCCAGGTGGGTAAAATTTGACCCTCCAAATGTCCCCCTGAACCGCAAGGTACTTTGCGTTATTCATGAGAAAGACTAGGATGAATTCACATTTCAAGTTAAATGCTTAGGAACTGTACAAGCCGGTCCGGGAAGACAGGCAGATATTAGCGGGTTGTCGAAATCTTCACATTTTCAATGTCAGAAATTGGAACTAAGAAATTGACATTTGAATTATAAAATGGTGTATATAGAATAGAATAGAATAGAATAGTTTATTAACCTCAAATTAACATAACATAAGTTACAAAAGGCAAGTCATAAAATAACGGTACAAAAAATTACAGGAAAAAAAAATATATATAAACAGCAATAAATAATACAATTACATTAAAATAATCAGTAATAAAAAAATTTCAGTTATATTATAAAATAAGAAACAAGTGGATAAAACATATAAACCCAAGTTGCAGGCCTTAATTCCCTACTGGAAACAAGAATTCTTTAACGGAGTAGAAAGCATTTACTTCTAAAAAAGATTTTACGCCTTTTTTGAAAGTAGTATAGTTCCCTAATAATTTAATATCATCAGGTAATGCATTATAGAGGATGATACAGTTGTAGCGTGGAGATTTACGAAACATAGTTGTTCTGTATGTAGGCAATCGCAGGTTTATATTTCTTGTGTTGTAGTTGTGAATATTGGATTGGTGTATAAAGTCCATTAGGTGTCTCTTGGTAAACAAAACACATTTCAGAATGTATATAGATGGCACAGTTAAAATTGCATATTCTTTAAAGACTTGACGACAACTTGCCTGGTAGTCCAAATTAAACATTAATCTTAATATTCTTTTTTGTGAAATCAAAACTCTACTGAGATCAGAGGCAGAACCCCAAGACATGATGTTATAGGAAAGATAGCAGTAAGCAAAAGCATAATGGTGTTAGCTTCTTCTGGTTTGTTAAAGCGAATATGAAAGTTTCCCGTTAAAACAATAATGCTGAATTTATTAATGGCATAAGTAAGTACAGATGCAAGGCGTTCCTCAAAAATGGTAATATTTGTGTCTCCCGGCCTATATATACAAATTACAAGAATTTCCAACTCACCGATTACGTACTTGGCACTACATATCTCAAAGTAACATTCGATTGAAAAACTATTTAAAAAAAGGTATCTCCTCGCAAATAATATCGTTTTTGACAAAAATAGCTGAACCACCATGGATATGGTGTTTTCTTGAAAAGTGTGAAATAAGCCTGTAATTTGGGATTGCTATACATTTCAGATCACAATTTACGAACCAATGTTTAGTTATACAGACAATATGCATTTTATCATTGTGAAGAAACAATTCTAGCTCGTCTAATTTATTCGAAAGACCCTGAATATTGATATGAAATATTGATGAAAAAACTACTTGATCTTGAAAGTCATCAGAAGTGATTTTAGTTGGACATTCCTGTGAATTCACGTAAAAACCGAGTTTTCAGTGTTGAAAGAGCTGCTATCAAGCCTCGTAATCCTTTGACGAGGGTTATCTAGAAAATGTTGGCCTTTCTTAAAATTGAATCTTTGGAAAGCTACACCACCAGGTCAAAAATTTTGTTGGTACACCAATTCTTGAAAAGTAGGATCAACTCCAATCAAAAAGCAATTGTTGTCTTCCTTTTGATAATTTGTTTTAAGACGTTTAACCGAAATGTCTGTAATGTCAGCCTTATAAGCTTGTTACTGTAAGTAATAAATAAAAGTATATTATTCAACAAACGGTAATGTAGGTAATAACTCACGCAGATGAAGTTTACAGCACGAGTCGAAGGCGAGTGCTGTATGTAATTCATCAAGTGAGTTATTACCATTACCGCAAGTTGAATACTATACTTTATGATTATAACAATAAATATTAAATTGAGTAAATTTTGTTTATATTACTCAGTTTGTTTCTTAATAAACTTAACTGTAAAATTTAAGTTTCGTACACACTTTTATATTATTCTGAAATTTTTTAATAAATTATGTGTTGTATCATTACTTGTCTTCATTCTGGTGGTATACCTACATATTAGTCCATCTTCACTAACTGAATTCATCATGTTTGGCACAATTATTACTTAACTTGATTTGAAAACGTCGAAACTATTCAAACATGATAAATCACCTTCCTCCCCTCAATAATAAAAGACCGTTCTATTTCACCATATAGGAAAGAAATTCTCTCGGACAGAGCCACACCTTTGTGTGGCATGTTACGTCAATTGACAGGCTAGGAATGAAGATAAAGGTGATTGACTCTGTACCTAGTGATTTATAATAACTACTCATTATAACTCAAGCTATTATGGATACTATTAACTGTTCAAAAGCAGTTCATTAATTAGTTTATAACCTAATAAGAGTAGATAAAACTATTTATTTTGCAGATTTATGGGACACAAAAAACAAATTACACAATATTATATATATTGCAGGTAGAACATATATACCTGGTTTTTGAGTATTTTCTGTGGGCGGTTTTCCTAGCCTCAACGTCTTTCAAGTGTTTGTAGCATCAGATATAGTACTGGATGTAGGATAGGACTAAATTTGTGAGGCATCTGTGAGTACCTCACCGGTCAAAGACCTCTGCAGCCCCCGAGGTACTTACTTGTACCTCAAATTCAAATGTCAGTAAAATATATAAAACCATGATATTAAAAAAACTGGCGCTAAATGTATTTAAAGGTATTTGTAAGAAATAAATCGTTTATACACCGGAGCTCAACGTGTTAATCTCAGTGGCACCCAGCAAATGTGAATTGTGACGTGTTTTTGTTGTGATGATAAGGGGAAGTACCTAATTTTGATAGTGCAAAATTATATTTTTAGTTTTGTTAGATTTATGTGTTGCATTTTCACGTCCCTTGAATCTAAAAAAGTGTTTTCATAAAATCTGTTGTCTGAAAGAAAAATAGTACCTACGTCCATAGAATAGGTGTCGTACAATGATTTACTGATTATTCTCAAAGAAATCCATAATCATGAGACACCAGGAACAACGATCATTTAAGAATGATCTTCACACAGTTAACAAAAGGACAAACAGGCATAAATCACTTTGGAGTTAAACATGTCGATATGATACAGTATATATGGCAAGTCAACAATACGAATAATTTGTATATAACGTTACTTATGGACAATCAACAAACATAGTCACATCATAAAAAAATGTAAAAACAAAATACTTGTCCTACATATACAGAATTAAAATAAGAAGTAGTTAAGTAAAGTAGAGTTGTAAAAACTCTTTTACACTATAATACTCTCCTTCGACTAATATCTGTTTTATTGCCTTTTTGTACTTGTCATAATTTTCAATATTTTTTATTTTCACAGGTAAATTATTGTAAAAAAAAAAATGCAGTTGTATTTTGGTGATCGCTTAAAACAATTCGTTAAATGTAAATGTTTTGTTAAAAAGTTGCCGTGTCTAGTATTAAAATCATGATTAGTATTTAACGTCTCAAATAAGTTCATATTTTTCTTCACATACATTAGACATTTTAACCGTTTCACTGCTCAAAGCGTGTATATGCGCGAAAAATAAATGGGCCCACTGTGCTCCAAGCGCGTTAACTCGCCTGTCGTTTTTAAATTGGTTCAGACTGCTCAGAGCGATTTAACACGCGTATATGTACTATTAATACACAAGTTTTTGTTGTACCTTAATGTTTTTGATAATGTTGTTTTGTGTTTATGTTTATGTTTACTTGTACTGTTTTTAACCATTTTAAAAAAAATAAATTATTATTATTGAAACTAGAGCACTTGGTTTTTGTTTTTCTTTCAATTTTATATATAATAATAGACTATGCATACAATAAACCAAATCAAATAGTAACGTAATATTGGATCTGCGTGCTCCAAGCGCGTATACTCGCAAGACCTCAATTTATTGCGCATTACACGAGAATTACGTGAAACCGCGCTGCGCAGTGAAATGGTTAATATACAAGGTGCAGTTAATACTTTCTTTTTTCTGAAAGTATTTTTACAGCTTTCTCTATAACTCAGCTTAAAAATTAATCTAATAATTCTTTTCTGACAGAAAAACTCTATCAAGTTGTGTAGAACTTCCCCAGCAAAGAATGTTATGCGCTATATGTGAATATGCAAGAGCATAATACATATTTAATAGGCATTCTTCATTCAATGTATTTTTCATTTGCATAATAGCAAAATATGCTTTATTTAACTGTTTACAAACATGTTCTATATGGATATCAAATGTTAATTTAGAATCGATATATGTACCAAGAAGTTTGGTACACTGAGTTAATGTTGTCACTATGTTGTGTTGTATTGTCAGGTAATGGTTTTTGAATATAAAAATTTATGAAAACTGTCTTTGACTCATTTAAAATTAATTTATCTCTTTGAGACCGATATAAACTTCTAGGATTTTTTTTACTTGTTCTTGGAGGTCCTCAAGTGTGTCAGAAGCTATAGTGACTATAAAGTCATCTGCAAACATAGTAAGATGACCATTCGTTATTTGCTCAGGTAAATTATTAATATACATCATGAACAATAAAAGTCCCAAGACAGATCCTTGAGGAACTCCAAGTACTAGTTCTTGTACTTCTGACAGATCCTCCCCTAGTTTTACCCTCAAAATTCTGCCTTCCATGTAGGACATTATCCTAATCCCATGTTGTAAAGTTTATGCTTTATGGTATCAAATGCTTTCGATAAGTCAAATTGTAAAGAAACAAGATATCTACTTTTATCTAGATTTACATACACATAGTCTAGCAAATGACATGTTGCTGTTTCCGTGGATCTATACGGAAACCATGTTGAGCTACAGTTAATATATAATTTTTTTCCGCAAACAAGTTTATTCTATTATATATAATTTTTCGAATATTTTTGCAATGGCGCTTAAAATAGAGATTTGTCTATAATTTTCAAATTCATCAGTTGGACATTTTTTATGGAGAGGTGTTATCAGTGCCTGTTAGTATGTCCGGAAAGTATCCCTCATTTATTGACAGATTGAATAAAAACGTAAGATACTCAATAAGGTTATCTTTAACCTGTTTCAGTAAGTTCACAGCTAGGCCGTCAAAACCAACAGACTTTATTTTTTAAATTCATAATTTTTTTTTTTTCATCCATATTTTGACTTATGTAAATATTTGTATATGTATATTAACATGAATAGACGTATTGTATTTTATTGTATTGTAAAAAACAAACTTTGGCCCATAAGTTTTGATAATAAGTAACAAATGTTTAAGTACATAATTTTTAGCCATTTCTGATGACTCGGTATTAGTTTTAGGTGGATAATAAAGTATGGCATTCAAATCCTATCAACTCCTGGACACTGAGACTCTAAAATGTGCCCTGTGCCAGAATTATCTATCCATACCACCAATCATGGTGATTTCTGAAAACGGCGACCTCTATAAATGTGGACGGTGCCAGTTTATCAAAACTCAGATGAACGTTAGGAATAAGTTTTTCGAGGATATGGTCAAACTTGCCAAATTCCCGTGCATTTACGAGAACTGCAAGGAGGTGTTGTCGTGGGGTGCAGTCAAGGCGCACGAGCAGATATGTCCACACAAGACCTATCGATGCAGCCTTTTAGAAGACTGTTCTGACGTTATTGCAATTGATGACCTGGAAACTCACTACATCACTAAAAAACATGATAAGTTCGCCATGGCTCACGAGAAGTTGAAAGTACCCTCCAGACGTTTAGATCTTCACGTATTTGTGTTGATAAAGAACAAAGTTCCGTATTTGATTTACATCGACGAAACTGAACATAACCTTTGGATTGCTGTTTTCTCCCTTAGATCAAAACGGACTAAAGTGATGACGTATGAAGTGAAATTGTCCACAGAAGAGTCCAACATATCAATTCTATACGAAAATGGAATCGTAATACCGTACAATGAGAGAGAACATTGTGCGAATTGCCTATTCGAAGAGTGCTCCTTACCGTATCATAAATTCTCAAAAGTAAATAAAATAAAAACTGTAACTGACATCACCACACATATCCAACGCACAATCTTCGCCAAGGCGCATCTTTCAACTTTTTTGGATTGCGACGAATTTATTTGTACCGTTAACATAGTGGAGGAGCCGGAAGCGCCGGAAATAAACGAATCTGAATTAGTTCTGAAGAACCCTGACATTAGCGGTAATAATAAACTTCTTCGACAAATACTGCAGTGCCCGATTTGTATGGAGCTTATGCCAGCTGAGATATACACGTGCAGAACTGGGCACGCCATTTGTAATACCTGCAAACCTAAGTTGCAAGCGTGCCCGACGTGTGAGAAGGAATTTTCTGATTCTAGAAGCTACGCTCTTGAAGAAATCGCAGAAAATATCAAATTGACTTGTGAATATCAAGAGCAAGGGTGTAATTTTACTGGAAATGTGGCGAATATCTGCAGGCATCATGCACGATGTTCTTACAAAAGTTCATTATTTGGTTTACAGCGACGAAACCGAGCACGATCTTTGGATTCTTGTTTTCTCCCTTAGATCAAAACCAACTAAAGCAATGAAATATGTCCATGGAAGAGTTCGACATATCCTATATGAAAATGGAATCGTATCGCCATACAACAAGAGAGAACATTGTGCAAAATGAAGATTGAAGAGTGCTCCTTACCAAATCAAATTCTCAAAAGTAAGTATAATAAAGACTACAATGGCGAATATCTGCAGGCATCAAGCACGATATTCTTACAAAAGTTCCTAATGAGTCCTACACATTATATAGGTTATAGATATAGGTATGGTGTATTGTACGTATACCGTATTTTAGAAAAAAATGTGAACATTCTGAACATTTATATTTTTTTTCTCTATCCTCGCACCTCACGATAAGATGGAGTGACTCTTAAAACAACAGGGTTTTGGGCTCGCTATCTGCTTACAGGTGTGTCTTGTAACTTTCTCATTAACAATTTTATGAATATTTTAAAATTTTGTCAGTTTTCTTAGACTTACTTATAACCTTTATAGCACTAAGTAGGTTTTTGTTGATAATTACTTATACTATGGCAGATTGTTGGATATTGTATTTTTTTATATTGTTATGTAATGTATTTTTCTTAATATTTCATGTTATCTTAAATAATTTGCTTTTTTGCATAATTCCTCGGTTCTTTCAAACGTGTTCAATCTAGGATACAATTGTGTTTAGTTTATGTGTACTGTTAACACTTTAAATGTAAAATAATAATTATGTATTAATTTGGAATACTGTTATAGATTTTATTTTATATTCTATATACTTTTTATATCATTCATTTTGAATTAATAAACATTAACACTTAGGTATCATCAGTATTTTTGTACTACACCTAAGTCACTAGACTTAAGTGTTTAATATTTCTACTTTTGAATAAAAGCAAATCCTTTAACCACGCATAGAACAAGTTAAAATAAGTAGACAGACCCACCTCGAGAAATCATCCCTGCTCCCCCCGCCTCCCCTCATTTTCCTATACCTATATAAAAATATAAAAATATGACCAAAAAAATTACCTTATTTTGCGCCGCCTATAACTTTAACCAATCTGACGTAACGCGGTGCAACCATGTCACTGCCCCTCCCACTTTATCAGACTTAGGCCTGACAGCAAAGCTGGAGAAGGTAGATATTAATCGCGCTACAAAAATAGCAAAATAAGTCTGAAAGACATTGACCCTATGCCAGTGAACTCTACTTCTTTTAGTTGTATAAGTAGGTATAAGAGATATTTACTTAAACCTGTGGGTAACATACAGACTTCAACAAGCGGTAAATAATACGCCGCAGGCTAGCATCATGGAGCATAACAGGCTGTCAGATGACATGGAGCGTCATGGCATCCTGGGAATGCTTTCAGATGTGATGCCTACCGCGACCAACTATGAACAACTGCCTTTTACCGTCCTTTTTTCTGGAAGAGACGAATGGGATCGGAACAAAACTGACCTACAAACAGCAGACATCTGTTGGTTTACAGACGGCTCCAAAACCCCCGAGGGAGTTGGAGCTGGAGCATACAGTCGTAACTCAAAGGTAAGAATCACTTCGAGCCTGGGTAATTATGCGACTGTCTTTCAGGCAGAAGTTCATGCCATTGAACTGTGTACAAGGAGGCTTGAGCAGGCGCATCCTAGACACAGAGCAATAAAAATCTTTTCGGACAGCCAAGCAGCTCTCAAAGCTCTTGGCTCGCATCGCTGCAATTCTAAATTGGTCTGGAACTGCCAAAAGGCTCTAGCCCGATTGGGCAGATACAACAAATTAACTCTGGTCTGGATACCGGGCCATTCTGGCTTGGAGGGCAACAAAATAGCCGACTCCTTAGCCAGGGAAGGTGTGGTATCAAAATTTATTGGACCAGAACCAGTGCTTGGCATATCGGCCTAAGAACTCTAGTTGGCCTATACACTGGACATTGCAGACTTAGTCACCACCTACACAGACTCGGAATAGCGGACAACGCTGAATGCCAACTGTGTTTGGAGGAGGATGAAACGGCAGCGCACATTTTATGTACCTGTCCTGCTGCAGAAAGAACCAGATTCTCACTTTTTGGCAAAGGGCAACTGCTGCCAGAGGACCTGGACAACCTCTCACCCAATAAGGTAGTCAACTTTATCAAAAAGCTGAACCTATTGTGAAATATAAGTGAGCCACAATAGACTAGATGGTCGCGGTGGAGGGTCTGTTACTAGCCCACTCACATATCAACCTAACCTAACCTAAACCTGTGGATAACACAAAACTTCGACGGTACTTTGTACCTGCCGCGGCGGCTTAGTTGTTCGACTGAAAGTAAAAATGCGGCACTTTGACCGACACATGCCAGCTTAACTTTTTATGTCAATTAAGGAAATGTAAACATCTCCTATATGTTCCTTCCCAACAAAGTTCACTGCTCTATGCACTAACCACGGAACGGACAAATAACTAGTAGTACAAGTATGAATGCAAGAAAGTATAATAAATTACCTTGGATCGCTCTAAAATTTTGCAGGGGCTTTCCCACATAGAAGACTATTACACCATTTTATTTTCCGCATATTGTGGTAAATCACCCTGTATAGAAGAAGTTGCTCATGTAATTGCATCAGGATCTCATTTAATAAGTCACTATCCTCAGAAACTGCAAAAATATTGATTGCACTCTTTGAAAATTATTTGACATTTTTTTAACTATTTTTTCTTATGTAAAAGCAAAAAAATATCAACTTGCCACTGAATTGTTTCACGCATTTGCAATAGCTCAATAAATCACAGTAATGTAAGCACAACAAAACAAACTTTCTAGCATGACCAAATATATGCTCAGAAGATTCAAGAACAGTCTTAATTTAATTATTTTTGGGTCTGCGTGTGATACCAAGTTGCAAAGGAACCTTGCATCATGGTCTGCTTATTCCCCTGAACCCATCTTATAGCGTGGCATTGTTGTAGAACTCTCCAAAATCGTCCTAAGTTGAAGACAGAATCAAAATTCGACTTAGGCAAAAATTTCATTTAAAGACATTTTTAAGTGTCTGCAGAGGCACAGATCAGTCCAAAAGGACCGTTTTGGGTTCTATAAGGCGTTGGAAATGACCAGGTGAAAATTCGAAGAAACACCGAATTTTCACTTAGGAAAAATGTTTTTGGTTCAGGATATGAGAGCAGAAGTATATAATGAGAAAGATTTATGAATAATATACTTTTTCAAAGGTACCACAAATTGGACTTTGAAAAATAATATTTTTGAAAGGGCGTCAAAATGTGGCTCAAGAATCGATTTATCGAAAGTACGCCAAAATTTCACTTGCAGACTAATTTTTCAAAACTGCGTTGAAATTTGGCTTGAAAATCGATTTTTCAAAAGTACGCCAAAATTTCACCCGCAGATTAATTAACTACCTTGAAATTTGGCTTGAAAATCGATTTTTCAAAAGTACGCCAAAATTTCACCCGCAGATTTATCGAAAGTACGCCAAAATTTCACTTGCAGACTAATTTTTCAAAACTGCGTTGAAATTTGGCTTGAAAATCGATTTTTCAAAAGTACGCCAAAATTTCACCCGCCGATTAGTTTTTCAAAAGTACCTTGAAATTTGGCTCAAATTGATTTTTCAAAAGTACGCCGAAATTGGTCTTAAAATAGATTTTTCAAAAGTACCACAAGTCAGTTTAAAAAGTACCACGAAAATATACTTTGAAATATTTTTTATTTTTTATTCCTCCACCAAAACCTTTGATGTACGGTCATTTAAAGCCCAATTCTAAAGTATAAGCATAAAATTTTAGCGATGCACTGCATCCAAAAGGCAAAATAGAAGATTTTGACAAAGCCGGCGTAGTGCCGATAAGCAAAAATTGATAAAAATCAATGCACATGTACAAGGCCGGTTTCTCGCATAGAAAGAGTTTGGATTGACTCAGCGGCTCGCAATTTGGTGGAGCGCGTTGAGTGGTCCAGACAAAGCAATGGTAGGAAAGCCGATGGCAGGGCTTTCCAAATGACAAAGTTATAGAGGAAAACCCCTTGTGCATGAAAATCCAAAAATTCAATTTTGCCTAAAAGTCGCTCGAAGGTGGGTTGCTGCCATATCGATAATATTGAACAACTGCATAGGAGCAAGTAAATCGTGGACTGATCGAACGCCATTAAACTTATGCAGTTATAAGTCCTCACGAATGTGTTTGAGTACGTGAATCTCCACGATACAAGAACTTTAAAGCTAAGTAGTCTCTAGCGAAACTAGATTCATTTAGTAAAACTTTTTTAAGTTAATTTCAGTCAGCTGTAATTATAAATTACAAATAGTCTCAGACTTCTCTAAAAAGCTCGCATTTTGATTCTGAGAAGGTATGCATGAATCTTTTCTACCTAATCGATCGTTAGCGTAAGCGCTCTCGTTTGTATGGTCTGAAAGCCATTACCTTGATTGGGGAAGGCACGATTCTTATCTTGAGAATTTTGTATAACCGCTTCTGTTAAATAAACGGATTCTTTGAACTATTGTTTCCTAATTGATCTTGAGGCCTGTTGACGGTCTATAATCCCTGGAACTTCCGTATCGAAAGCCGTGTCGAGTTAATTCACATTAACACTTGACCTTCTGGTTGCCCTACGGAAGTTTGATAGGTATTTTTTTATGCGTTTTTTGAGAAACAGAGTCCGTTATTAGCAGCCCAAAACGTGGATTCCGCGTACCAAAACTAATCCCTCCGCAGAGAAATTCTTCGGTTGGGATTTTTTTATGCAAAAATTCAGGAAATTAAGAGGTGCCTAAACCCCTAACGAGGGAATTCAGGTCCAGAGAGAGCGTCATTACCGATCTGTGGTAGTGCAGCCTTGGTCCATTATCCGGCTATCGAAGTGCATCTCATCTCGAACCCGCCTGGGAGGTAGAAGAACGGGGTAATACGCGACTGGCGCCCCCTGAGAAATAAATTGGTGTCGCGTCATTTTGACGCCCGGTAGTGCGTTCTTCTACAGCATCACAGAAAAGCTTGCTTAATGGGGAAATTTCTGTTAATCATCCCACGAATCTGCCTTTGCCTCTCAGTAATTTGGTATCTACAAACGTAAAGTACAGTGCCAAAGTATGATGTAGGAGAAAAGCTGCACGAAAGGGACTCATGTTCAAGTTGTATGGGCCATATATCTAACAGAATGTTCTTCGAATAGTTGATGGCGCATCGGTACTGCGCTTGCAATGTGGAGGTGGACCAAATTAGATGGAATTTGAGGTTTTCTCTAAAACTATCGCAGATAGATAGAAACCAATATAGGTGTCCTTAGCTTGATTTTCGAGAAACAAACGATGCAAACCGCAACCGTCTATCTTTTTTGACTACCGAGCTACAGAGTGTTTTTGGAAAATCGGCATTTTTTGATAACCTCTATATCCCAATTACCAAGTGTCAAATCGAAAATCGAGTAACACATTCTTAAGGCACTTTTCTGACTAGAATCCGTTGCTGATGTAAATTATTTCATTATTTGATAACGACTGAAATTAACTATTCAACTATACAGGGTGTTTGGTACATCGATAGAATGTTTTCATTGGGTCATAGTTGGAGTCGTTTGGAACCTATATGGCCATATTTACCCTTATGCAAAGTCTCACCGTTTTTGAGATATCGCATTTTTAGATATCTTTGCGAAATAATTGAGTTATTGCTAATACATGTTATTTTTTATGATACTAAATACTTTCATCCTTCTCAAGTATTTTTTTAGACATTCTTAATATGCACTTTGTCGAAACAGCACAAAAGGAAATGCCGAAGTATTGGTACAAAAATTATGTAGGTCAATTTATGAGTTGAAATACATTGGTTCGATTTTTTTTTCTATTTTAAGCAAAATTTTCTCAAAAGCGCCACTACTAGAGATTCAAATAGTTTTAAAAACTTCTCTATCGCATACTCTTTCCAATGGTATACCACGTTATGACAATTATAGTTCATTAACATGAAAAGGAAAGAATATTAAACGAAATCATAGTAAATTCTTTCAGCCGCAAATCGGTGATTTTATTTACTAATATTTAAATTCAGTTTTCTGTGTGTGACATACTGAAATAAAATCTTGGTTACCAGTGACACATTTGAACGTTTGTATTAATTGCCGTTTTATTTAATTGCTCATAGCATTGTCACCTTTTCTGCAATGGCATCTTTTTCTAATGCCGAATATGCCGATATTTTCTTTATGTAAGGAATAGCCGACGGAAATGCAACAGCAGCTAACGATTTTTATCGGGAATGAATTCCAACAATAAGAATTCCCAATGTTCAGGTGTTTTGTAACACATATCGACGAATACGTAAAACAGGTAACCTTCATCATAGGGAACGGGTGCATATTGTGCAATATGCTGAAGTAGATGAGCAGATTTTGGAGACTTTCGAAGCAGATTCTACCAGCAGTATTCGAAAAGTAGCTCTTCAACTGAATTTGTCATTTGGAAAGAGTTGTCCACAACTCTTAGGATTGAAGGAAAACATCCACTCTACTACACGCATGTTCAGGGACTCGAAGAAGGTGGCCCAATACGGAAAACGGCTTTTTGCTGTTTTGGGTTGAACGCTGATCTGGAAGATGAACGTTTTGTTAAAAGTATTTTGTGGACAGGCGAGTTCTCTCGAGAAAGAATAACAAATTTTCACAATCTTCACATCTGGGCTGATGCTGACGAAAAACCGCTCATGAAAAAACAAACGTCTTTTCAATACAAGTTCATTGTGAATGTATGGGCAGCGGTAATTGGCAGAGCTTTCATTGGTCCGTACTGTCTTCCAGACAATTTAAATGGAGACAGTTATTTAGAGTTTTTGCAGAATAATTTACCAGATGTCTTAAACGACATACCTCTAAATGTAAGAGACATTCCCTAATCCTTGGATTGGGAGAAATGGGCCAATATTGTGGCCAGTGAGGTTTCCAGACTTAACGCCCCTTGATTTTCACGTCTGGGTCGAATGAAATAACTAGTTTATGAGATTGAAATCACTGACCATGACCGCCTTGTACGGAGAATTAATGAAGCAGGTGCCAGAGTAAGGGAAGAAATGAGGTTAGGCGTCACCACTACCCAAATACGAAAGAGGGCATGTAAATGCATTAGAAGTGGAGGTTCTTATTTTGAAAACGAAATGAATTATTTATTAGTTTTAGTTACATTTGCTTTAGTTAGAACTGGAAATAAAAATAATAAAATGGTCAATACTTATTTAATTTTTTTCCTTATTAAAAATGTAATGTCTACAAATATGTTTCTTTTTTAGTTTAATGAACTATAATTCTGTCATAACGTGGTATACCATTGGAAATAGTATGCAATAGATAAGTTTTTAAGACTGTTTGAATCTCTTGAAGTGGTGCCGCTTTTGAGAAAATTTTGCTTAAAATAGAAAAAAAAATTAAACCAATATATTTCAACACATAAATTGTACTACATAATTTTACTACCAATACTTCGGCATTTCTTTTTGTGTTGTTTCGACAAAGTGGATATTAAGAATATCTAAAAAAAATTTTTAAGAAAGCTGAAAGTATTTAGTATCATAAAAAATAACATGTGTTTGTAACAACTCAACTATTTCGCAATAATATCTAAAAATGCCGATATCCCAAAAACGGTGAGACTTTGTATAAGGGTAAATATGGTCATATAGGTTCCAAACGACTCCAGCTATGACCCAGTGAAAACTTTCTTTCGATGTACCAAACACCCTGTATATCTTTAGAAAAAGGGGTTAATATTCGAAAAATTTAATATATTTGTGAGGAAGCCATGGGAAACTATTAACAACAACAACTCTTCTTATAATATAAAATAATTCCAAAAATAGGAAAAACTGAACTACAATAAATGTTCGAATTGTCTCCATTGATTAGGGATGGCTGATCCGAATATTTTTACGGATCAGTTCGGACCTAGTCCAGTCCAGAGAAGAACCTAGTCCAAAGATCAGTTTCAGTTCCTAGTCCATGCTAACCAACTCGCGCGGTGAACCGCTGAGCGGACTGGCAGACAAGCTGGATTCAGTGGACTGGACTGAATTACAGGAAGCGCAAAGGGACTCGTAATCTTGTACTGTACTAGTCGTACTCGTTCAGTTCGACCAGTCCAAACGTCTATAAAGTGCGCGCCCTGCACCGGGTCTCTAAAACGTTCAGCCGGACTCAGAGTAGTCGGAGTACTCGGACTAATATTCGTACCTGCCGTATTTATTAGGTGAGATCAGTTCCACTAGTCCAACCCACTGGACCTGTTCCAAAGTATCAGTTCCAGTTCTGGTTAGCCAACTCTACCATTGACACTGACATGCATTTTTGACACTTTCTCTTTACAGCATTTGGTGCATTTCCAATCACGACAGAAGTTATTGTCCAAAACGCAGATAATGTTTTGTTTTCCAATTCTTCCACGTTATTAGAATGTTTTCTATATATAATATTTTTTAAATAACCCCTTAATAATAAGCCAAAAGTCGGCAGGGGTTATATAGGGAGATCTAGCTGGCCACAAAATAGGACCATTATTTCCTAAAAATTAAACAATATCTAAACTACTTTGTTGTTTATTAATGTCCAGTTAGCTAAATTAATTGTTAGTTATCAATTTAGTTAACTTAGCTAACTAAACATTGATAAACTAGCCCTGAGTGATATACAGATACCTATCCAGTCCTCCCCAAATTGAGCATTTAAATAATTTCGTGTTTCATTTGACCTATGACCTGGAAAAACTGGAATAATGTTTAACAACGAGATATGTGAAAAAGATAAGGAAATAGCCGAGAAATTCAATAACTATTTTTTACAAAGTATTGAAGACATAACGCTTAATCTAAACAAAAGTAATAACTATGAGTACGTACTACAAAATATGGATAAACCCTCTAGTCAGTTGAGCAATTTTAAAAAACTGAATTTCAGTGAATTAAAAACAATTGTCAGAAATTTAAACAACAAAAAAAGCAGTGTGGATGGGATAAACACTAAAATTTTAAAACTGTCCTTCGAAAGTATAGGAGATCGATTCTTACATGTAATAAATACTAGTATGGAAAAAGGCGCATTCCCCAAGTCATGGAAAACTACAACCGTAGTACCAATTGAAAAGAAACCAAATTCAATACTATGCGAAGAACATCGACCTATAAATATGGTACCATGTTATGAAAAATTGTTAGAATTAGCAGTAAATGAACAACTAGTGGGCTATGTAGAAAATAATATTTTATCTAAGTATCAGTCCGGTTTCCGCAAAAATAACTCATGTGAAAGTGCCCTTCAATCAATTCTTTACAACTGGAAAAACGCATTAAATAATAAAAAAATAATTGGTGCTGTGTTTTTAGATTTTCAAAGAGCTTTTGAAACTATCGATAGACAACTTTTACTGTTGAAATTGGAATATATGGGAATTAATAACTGTACAATGGAGTGGTTCAAAAGTTATTTACAAGATCGTGATCAAGTGACTAAATACGGTGAAGAAGTCTCTTCTAATATGAATACAAAATATGGAGTTCCACAAGGAACCGTTCTTGGTCCGAACCTGTTTATATTATATATAAACGATATTGTTAAATACGTCAATAAATGTAGTATTCAGATGTTTGCAGATGACACTTTGTTATATATAGTGGGTGATGACGTAAATGATATTATCACTATATTGAAGGAAGAACTGAATGTACTAACTTGAGGCTGAATATAAACAAGACAAAATATATGATTATAAAAAGTAAACATAATCCTCTTGATGTGAATAACAATGTCGTTTTATCCATCAATGACAGTGACCTCGAAAAAGTTTCAGAAATTAAATATTTAGGAGTGATAATCGATCAAAACTTAACTTTCAGTAGGCATGCAGAATTCATAAGAAATAAGGTTGCGAAGAAGATACATTTTTTAGGAAGAATTGGAAAAAATCTAAATCAGTGTACCAAAAGAACAATATATAATTCAATAATCCATTCTCATTTCCACTATTGCTCAACAATAATATTCCTCTTCAATGATTCTGAATTCAGTGTTTTGCAAAAAAAACAAAATCAAGCCTTAAGAATAATCTTACAATGCAACAGACATACAAATATTAAGCGAATGTTGGACACTGTTGGAGTCCTAAGTGTTAAACAAGAGATATTAAATACTATGACTTTTATCTATAAAATCTTAAACGGTTTCTTACCAGATCATCTACTAGAGCACTGTACTTTTGTTAGAGACATTCACCATCATGATACTCGTAATCAAAATAATTTTTACATAACAACGGTTAGAACAAACTATTGTCAAAATGATTTATTCCATAATGGTTTAAAAATGTATAATAATTTACCAGACAATGTAAAAGATAGTGCAAGTATGACGTCTTTTAAAAAAAATTGTAAAATACACGTCTGCAATAACATAGAAATTTAAGATGTGATGTGTCCTTTAAATTATGTATTTATTTGTATATTTATATATTTTTATACTATTTTTTAGCTTTGCTAATAATAAAGGATTATTATTATTATATTATTATTATTATTATTATTATGACCTGGGACGCCATCGTGTTGGTAAACTAATCTTTGAAATTGTGTTACAGGCATATTGCGTACAAAGGGGGCGGGTATAGAAAGTTTCTATTTTAAAGGCTACTGTGAAAAAAAAATAGATACAACTCTCGGGAATAAAGAGAGACAGCCCATAGCTCGTGTTTTTTACATGAGCCATGGATTGCCTTTCTCTTTATTGCCCTCGGGCGTAAATATACTATTATATGAAACGTAGCATATGCAGACACTTGAACACATGAAGTGTAGGTTATGTAGACATTTCTGTTATTATGTGAACGCCTGTATAATATATTTATAATATTCCAAAGTATTATGACACAATAGGGGGTGGGGTTGGGGGTAGGTTGGTTTTTTAATAACAACTGATTGTAAATAACAAGAGCAATTGAACTACCTCACCGCCAGGGTGTCCGGAGGGTGGGATCTGACTCCAGATTTATGATCACTATAATTCGAAAACCCTCTGATACGAGCTTCGGCTGTTCCTTAGAGATATCGGATCCATTTTGGGAGATCCTTGATTCATTTTAGGAAACAAATAACCAATTATGGGTCACCATATCGATAATCTGACCTCAGATTCGTGATCAGCGTCTTCGAAAATTCTTGGTACGAATATAGGCGGATTTTGAACCATGAAAACGGTATTTGAATATTCGTGATTTTTAGCGAACAGAATATTTGCTGGTTCAAGCAGCTCTAGCTCAAAACCAGTATATTTTTGTACTACTATTTCGAGAGTCATGTGGATTAGCCTACTGGTGGTTTGGTAGGGGTGGTTTCTAGGGGTTAGGTGGGTTAGAGGGTTGGTGGTTAGGTCGTTTAGCCCGCTTGTGGTGTGGAATTTAATTCTTTCAAAAGAAATAAATAAATAAATAAGAAATTTATTATGTGCATATTAAAGACAAATACAGAGTGGATCCAGTTTGTTTTAAATATTTTAGAAACAGTTATAGAAGCAATATTTTTACTACACATAAAAGGTGAAAGTTCATCCATAAAGACAATTTACAACTTCACCCTTTGGCTTAAATATCATATGATAAAAGATATAAATAATACATATAAATAAACAAATAATAATATACACAAATTCAAAACAATAACTAAATGCAACTCACAGGTTTAAATTATATAATTCGCGTTTCGCATAATTTCTGAATTGATCAATTTTCATATTGAAACAATTGTTGGGAAGAGCATTGATAATTTTAGTTGCTATGTAAGTAAAGCTTGAATGAAACAAAGTTGTAGTATGCTGAGGAATATCTAGATCATCCCGATGTCTCGTAATATCGTGTACATCAGATCTATATTTTAACTTATTGTACAAATATTTAGGCACTTTTTCAGTTACGATTTTAAATACGAAACATAACAAATGAATTTTTTGTCTTTCATCCATCCGTAGCCATTTGATTTCCTTTATGTGGTGACTTGTTGGCTCTCTTCTGGGTAGTTCTAAACAATATCTTATTCCTGCATTTTGTACTCTCTGGACTCTTTTTTTTGTTTTTTCTTTAAGGCACGGGTAATACACACAGTCACAATAATTAAACAATGATAGCACTAATGAGTCAACAAATAAAAGTTTAACATTTCTAGGAAGAATATTTTTATATTGATAGAAAGATTTTAGTCTCATAAAAGATACTTGAAATTTACTTTGCACATGTTGTTCGAAATTTAAGTTCTCATCCATTATTAGACCAAGATTCTTTACACTTGTTTTGTACTCTAGACTTTTACCTTTTATTTTGACTTCACAGTTCAATTTTATTTCATTTAGAAAGTTTTTAGAGCCAAATGCAATCAATTGTGATTTTGTGGGGTTGACTTGAAGGCCGATATTGGTTATATAGTCCACAAGGTTATTGACGTCTCTGTTTATGACTTCAGTGGCCGCTTCTGTGTCTTCGTGCTTGAAACTATAAAGAAGTTGAAAATCATCGGCATACATATATATTTTGCAATGTTCTAAAATTTCAGAAGCATCAAAAGTGAAGATATTAAACAATAATGGTCCTAATATTGAGCCCTGAGGAACTCCTGTTTCAACAGCACATGGCTCTGAAAAAATATTAATATTCTGTTGTTGAATTCTGGTAATAACACTCCTTTCATTTAAGTAATCTGAAAACCATAGTAAACCATTTTCTCTAACACCATTAGAATGTAATTTAGCTAATAAAAGTTCAAAATTCACAGAGTCAAAGGCTTTTGACATGTCCATAAGTATTAAGATAGTTGCCATATTTTTATCTTTTGCTGAAATAATGTCATCTACAATACAAGATAGTGTTGTTGCAGTGCTAAAACCTTTTCTAAATCCAGACTGTCGGAGTGGAAATAAGTCGTACCTATTTAAATGGTCATATAATTGATTATACACTATTCGTTCCAAGATTTTTGATTCAACAGGTAAAATATTTATTGGGCGTAGATCCTTGATCTCTTTCACTGTATCTGTTTTTGGAATTGGCTGAATTATACTTGTTTTCCATTCTCTAGGTATTCTACCCATTTCTAGCGATATGTTTATTATATGAGTTAGGGGAAGCAAGCAATAAGGAAGAATCAGCTGTAGCATGTGTACTGATATCCCATCAATGCCAAATGATTTAGATTTAATTTTATACAATGCCTTCTTTATATCTTCTGCTTCAATTAATGTAAAACTAAAATTTGGTATGTCATCTTTTTCATTATAGTGATCTATTACATCTCTGCTTATTTGAGTTTTCGTCACACTTGTTTGAAAGAAGTTGCTAATAATTTGTGGATCATTTATATTCGGCGGTAACTCCAGATTTGCATATTTTCTTCTTATTCCAAGTTTTTGTACCTCTGACCATATGTCTGCATTTTTGTTTTGATGTTGTCCAAATCTATGCCCATAATACGCAGCCTTTTCTCTATTTATTGCTTTTTTCACTTCTTTTCTAATCTCTTGATAATAAGTACGTGTTCCATCTGTTTGATTTTTGCAATATGTCTTCCTTGCTTTTTCTCTTTCTCTCATTAGGCATTTTATATTACTCTAAATAAGCGATTAAACTCGCTGTTCCCAGGGTCAGGTGGGTTAGCCTTCTTCTGGTTTAGAAGGGGTGGTTTCTAGGGATTATGGGGTTGGTGGTTAGGTGGGTTATGCCGCTTGTGGTATGGAATTCAATAATTTCAAGAAAAATAAGCGACTAAACTCGCTGTTCCCAGGGTTAGGTGGATTAGCCCGCTTGTGGTTTGCTAGGGGTGGTTTCTAGAGCTTCAGCTGGTCTTATCTCGGAATCAATGGGGTTTGGAGCTTCGCGCCCATTTAGACTTTTTTTCTACTCACTGAGAACTACTATTTCCCAGAGTTTCACGAAATTTGACCGGAGACGCAAAACCCATGTATTGTGTGTGGGGTCCTTTTGTAAGTTCACACTGAAGTGTTAATATGTAGCTAAAAATCGTCTGCGTCTTTTTCTATAGGACCTACTATATCTAAATAAAATTTCTGAAATGAGGAGGTTGCCATAGTCGTTATGACCATTGGTTCTTTTACATATTTGCAATGTTTTTGCCTTTGACAACTATCACATTTCCTAACAAAATTAGTAACATCTCTCATCATACCTGGCCAGAAATAATATTTTTTGATATTATTTGCCATTCGATTTATACCTGCGTGTCCACTAGTAGGAAGTAAATGAAAATCATTTGAAATTACTTTTTTCGTTTGCTCATCTGTTATTCGTTTAGCTCCTTTTACAACACATATACGGGGACCGGTCCAATTGAAGCATTTTCCTATTTGATTAGTTAATCTTTTTTTAAATTTGGCATTACTTTCCTTTTTTATGAAAATTAATTCATTAATCTTCATCTCCTTACTTATCGAGGCCAAATCTCTCAACAATGCGTCTGGCGTCAATGCTGATCGAGTATTTGGATTTAGGAAAAGTACTGTGCGAGATGGAATAAAATAAAAACTTCCTTTATTCGCTTCCTCAATGTCCTTTTTTGACATTATTACCAATTCTATACTATCTTTTGGTTGCTTAAGAATTTCCACAATATCTGGTTGATCAAGCCAAATATTTGTAGGATTCTCAACTTGTGAGTTGTTTTCATGTATGTTATCTTTTTGTGCTACTGATTTTGTTTGTGCTTGCGTCATAACTGCAATCAAATTCTTTCATGCGTTTTAATTCTTTAGACATCACAATTACTCTAGATAAAGCATCTGCTACCACATTTTCACTCCGTTTTACATATTCTACATGAAAATCATATTCCTCTAATCCTAGACGAAATTTTGTTAAACGACTTGAAGGGTCGGTGAGGTTAAATAGGTATACTAAAGGTCTATGATCTGTCAATATTTTAAAATGTCTTCCATATAAAAATGGCCTAAATTGCTTAACCACTGCCCAATAAATCGCTAATAATTCTTTTTGGATAATTGGGTAGTTTAATTCGGCTTTATTTAAACTTCGACTAGCATACGCAATAAGTTTATTATTTTTATTAAGCAATGTTGCTCTGACTGCCAATTTTGAAGCATCCAGTTCAAACATTCGGATTAAATTGCACAAAGGGAAGCCCCTGTGTCTACAAGGAAGTTTAATTTTTTATCATTCAAATTGAACCCAACTCATACATACATTTTCACACATATAAATTTGATTACTCACCATTCTCTCGATAAAAATAATTTAGTTCATTTTGGTTTGAATTAACACTATTCGATAAATTGTTTTGTTCCTGACCACGGCTAACGTTTGTCTCAGCGAAATGAATAGTATTCGACCTTGCTCTAGTACGTCTTTGTCGTTGCCCTCTCATATTTCTGTTATTATGAAAACGCTGATTAATTGATGTTGAATTTTGCCTACCTCGATTTGATTGTTTGTAAGAATATCTATTTGCGTTATAATTCATCCTATTGGAATTATTTTGATGAGAATTATCTCTGTTACCTCTATTAGTACCTCTTCCGCACCTATATATAGACATAATTTGTGAATTGTCGCTACTAAGAATTTCTTCATCCTGCGCTGCTCTAATGGCATCTTTCAGCGCTGGGTAGTTTCGCGATGATATTATAGTACTAAGTTTTTGATTATTTAGACCGTCGGCAAATCGTTTAATAGCATTTTTCTCATTAATGGGACGCAAAATAGCATAGGCGGCGTTATTGCCATTTGCTTGAGAAATTGTAAGGTCAACAAATAACTCCTCTAAATCTTTACCAAACTCTTCTATTTATTTATTACCTTGCTTTGCACGTATTAATTTTGCTTGTAGTGCGGTATCGGATTATTGTGTCGGTAAATGTTTTTTCATGTCCGTGATTAATTGATCTACTGTGGTGTAATTTGATGACAACTGTAATTTAGCACCTGTTGATAACCGTGTTTATAAAACAAATTTAATCAACTGAGATTTACTACCATTATCAAGCATTGAATCGTATAATTCTATCGCGTCTATTAACTGATTTGTTACATCTTCGTTTCTGTTCATAACAGGTAAAGGATTAACGGCTACTTTCAATTCAAATGAACTCATTTTTGTATCAGAGTTCTTGTTTCCAAAAGCTGTAATGTATGATTAGACCTGTTTTATATCTTTAATAATTTGTTTAATTATAATTATTTCAGCTTCACCTAATTCTGAATTTTTAATTTGATTATTTATTTCTTCTATAATATTGTCTAGTTGGCTGTGAATAATTTTTGCTTCGTTTTGTTTTTTTATCTGGACCTATCTTACTTAAATATGTTTTAACATCTTTTAATGAGTTAAAAATTACCTCTAATTTATTTTTCCCATTTACAAATTTGTAAAATTTCTAACTAATTATTACTTTATCAGCAGTACTACTATAAAATAGGCTACGTAAAAATATAAAATATGCATAAACAATTTATTATAACTAGTACACTACCTTATTGTGAAATGTCTTGCTCGTGATTTCTTAATATTATAACAATAACTAAATGTCCCACTTTTGTTTTGTTTCGTCACTCAATTTTCAAAACTTTTGCTTCTTTTTTTTTAATGTCTTAGGTATTTTTCTTGGTTGCTTTATTTTTTTCCATTCCATACACCATTAAACCATTAATATTTGTATATGGACTCCTAATTAAATATTTCTTACAGCTCTGTGCCTGATATTTATTATTTGTAGCATTATACCTGGTCATCTGTGCAATTTTCTCGGGAATTTTTCAGGTCGTTCCTATGGATTTCCTATCTGATAGTTTTTTTCAGATTTTTGTTGCAGTATTTCCATACTGTTACATGTGTCTACTCTATCCCTACCACTATCTATTAACAAATGCTTAGTCTACTACTACACTCTCTAGTACCACCATAAAGCTCGTAGTAACAAATACTTTGAGTACAAAACTTTTAACCACATATGATCACTCGGTATTAAAGCCTGCTTGTTTTTAGGTGGATACTAAAACATGGCATTCAAATACACTCAAACTTTGGACACAGAAAAGCTAAAATGTGCGCTGTGCCAGAATTATCTGTCGGTACCACCAATCATGGTGATTTCCGAAAGTGGCGAGGACCATAAATGTGGACGGTGCCAGTGTATCAAGACCCAGGTGAACTTTAGGAACAAGTTTTTTGAGGATATGGTCAAACTCGCCAAATTCCCATGCATTTACGAGAACTGCAAAGAGGAATTGTCGTGGGGTACTGTCGAGTTGCATGAACAAATATGTCCACACAAGACCTACCGATGTGACTTTCTAGAAAACTGTTATGACGTTATTGCGATTGATGACTTGGAAACCCACTACATCAATAAAAAACATGATACTGATGGAATATTTTTCAATAAATTGGAGAGGAAGATACCCGATGAATATTATATGCCTACATATTTGTTCATAAAGAAGAAAGTTCCGTATTTGGTTTACTGTCACGAAACCAAGCATGATCTTTGGATTGCTGTCTTCTCTCTGAGATCAAAATCGACTAAAGCAACGAAATACGAGGTGAAACTGTCCGCGCCAGACTCCAGTATATCCGTTCTATACGAAAATTGAATTGTAATACCGTTCAACGAGAGAGAACATTGTGCAAGTTGCCTATTCTCTGAATGCTCCTTACCATATCATAAATTCTCAAAAGTAAACGAAGGAAACATTAACATGACCACATACATCCAACGCACAATCATCGCCAAAGCGCAGGTTTTAACTGTTTTGAGTTCCAAAAAATGTATTTGTACCATTGACATAGTGGATGAGCAGAAAACGTCGGAAATAAACGAACCTGAATTAGTTCCGAAGGAGCCTAGCATTTGCGGTAATAATAAGCTTTTTCAACGAATACTACAGTGCCCGATTTGTCTGGAGCTTATGCCAGCTGACATATACACGTGCAGAACTGGGCACGCCATTTGTAATACCTGCAAACCTCAGCCGCAAGCCTGCTCGACGTGTGAGAAGGAATTTTCTGATTCTTGAAGCTACGCTCTTAAAGAAATCTCAGAAACATCGAATTGGCTTGTGAACGTCTAGAGCAGTGGTGTAATTTTACTTGGCGAACATCTGCAGGCATCAAACACAATGTTCTTACAAAAGTTCCTAGTGAGTCCTGCACATTATATATTCAATAGATATAGGTATAGTCTTTTTATATTATGTATTTTTCTTAATATTTTATGTTACCATGATTAGATCAAACATTCTCTGTTAATGACTCTCTTGTTTTATTTTTGTGTAATTCCATGATTCTTTCGAACATACTGTTTTGTGTTCAATCTAAGATACAACTAGGTTTAATGTATTGTTGTTAACACTTTTAGGGCCAGTACTTTCTCTTAAGTATAAATACACTTTATCCAGCAAGTAACTATCTGACGGATAAGATAACTAGAACTTGCTATCTGCAGGATAACTTGCATGCGAACTTTCATTCAAAATATACCCTTGGTTAACTATCCGATTGATATGACTTTAGATACTTCCCAAAGTAAGTGTTGCCGACTTAAAATAGTGTAAAGTAAGGAAGTTTTATGCTTCAAATAGATATAGAAAGATCCCCCCTACTGTGGTTTGTTCCCGGTATATGACATCTGCGTCATTTTCATGATTGTTTAGTTTATCACAGTGCCGCTTCTAGGTCATGAGACGCCTTCGTGCGAGAGCATTTTTGGCGCCCTTTTTTGGGGGGGGGCAAACACCATAAAATTGGCTTTTTGGCGCCCCATGGCCTAGTGCGCCTTCGTGCGTGGCACGAAATGGCCCCCCGTTAGACGCGGCCTTGGTTTATCATATTGTTGTGCATCTTATAACTAACAACCTGAAATTTTAAGTTTATTTTCATTTTTAATATTTGAATCGCGTTTTTAGCTTGTAACCATATACGGGCTTCGGGCGAACATTTAGAAATTCACTCAAATAATTTTTCAACATTAATGATTAAGAAAATAGACTGCTAATTATAGGTTAGATTTCCAACCTTCAAAAATATCTTATTTTGTTAGGACAGTAATTAAAATATCCACATTACAATATAAGTAGTCTGTGATATCATTTTACAGATGTTTTTTATTAAATATGAAATATGATTATTCGCCAGATAGCGCAGTATGTCAGACGACTGGCGCTTTTTGTTCCAGGATGCGGATGTCTCGAGTTCAAATCCTGATCACGAAATATATATTTTTTATTGCTGCTTTATTCAATGTAATTTTAAAAACCGCTGCCCAAGGAATCACTACTTCCACATCCAGATTCTCTATCCAAGTCACTCACAACGAAAAAAACTTTGTGAAAATAATTGTTCATGGAACTTTAATAATATAATATTTGAAATCCTCTACCCCAAAAACCCATAAAACGATACCCCACATCGGGAGTGGGGTGGTGATAGGGGGGCAGGTAGTGGGGGTTGATGAAGTAAAAAAATTTTTAAAAATTTTTTTGTCGTTACTATACTTCCACTGGACGTGGAAGTAAAATATAGTTTCGGATTATTTTCAAATAGCAGAGACAAAAATATAAGAATTGTCATAGAATGAGCAGTCCAAATTAATCTCGGCCCCAAATGCAATTTAATCATTAATTTTTTTAGAAAAGTGTTAGATATTTCATGTATTTTCAGAATTCGTTTGCCGATTTTGATTTGATAAAAAATCTACAGAGTTATTTGAATTTGATTATAAGCAAATTGCAAAAAAAAACGATTTAAATGAATATACAATTTTTTTTTCTTAACACTAGTGAAAAATGCATGTAAAGACCTGCATTTAAAAAAAAAAAATTGTCCTACGAGTCGATGCACTTGAACAATAAGCGATGAAAATTTTGAAATTATTATTGGTTTTAGGTTTAGCTGAATAAAAGTTATACCAACTTTACTTAAAATTGATGCATTATTACGTTATATTTTTTAAATTATCAGAAAGTTTTTCCATAGGCCTATTCAAAATTTTATTACCAACAATTATGTTGAATTGTGAAAAACAAATAATTAAAATTTTACTAGAAGCAATGGACCGATTTAATCCAAAACTGCTCATAGCACTTATTATTATAACACATAAAACAAGTTAAAGCAATAAAATTGTTGCAGCCAAACAATTCCATTCAAAATTTATTTTGACTTCACTATTATGTATTCTGTGCAACAAAGGTACATAGGGATGTAATATTCTCTTGCCGTCTCTAGAAGTTGTCGCGAATTTAGTATTTGCTAGAGAGCAAATACTAAAGTACTAGAGAGTACCGCAATAACGCTAGTAGCACATGACTTTTAACCATTTCTGATCACTCGGTATTAAAGCCTGCTTGTTTTTAGGTGGATACAAAAACATGGCATTCAAATACACTCCAACCTTGGACACTGAAAAGCTAAAATGTGCGCTGTGCCAGAATTATTTATCTGTACCACCAATTGTGGCGATTTCCGAAAATGGCGAGGACCATAAATGTGGACGGTGCCAGTATATCAAGACCCAGGTGAACTTTCGGAACAAGTTTTTCGAGGATATGGTCAAACTCGCTAAATTCCCGTGCATTTACGAGAACTGCAAAGAGGAATTGTCGTGGGGTACTGTCGAGTTGCATGAACAGATATGTCCACACAAGACCTTTCGATGCAACATTTTAGAAATATGTTCTGACGTTATTGTGATTGATGACTTCGAAACCCACTACATCAAAAAAAAACATTATGGGTCGGGGATGGCTCATGGGAAATTGGAAATACCCATTAGACATTTAGATCTTAACGTATATGTGTTGATAAAGAATAAAATTCCATATTTGGTTTATGGCGACTATACCTTGCAAGATTTTTGGATTACTGTCTTCTCCCTTAGATCAAAACCGACTAAAACAACGAAGTACGAGGTGAAACTGTCCACAACAGACTCCAATATATCCGTTCTATACAAAAATGGAATTGTAATACCATACAATGAGAGAGAACATTGTGCACGTTGCCTATTCTCTACGTGCTCCTTATTATATCATAAATTCTCAAAAGTAAATGAAGGGAATATTAACATGACCACATATATCCAACGCACAATCATCGAAAAAGCACAGGTATTAGCAACTTTGGGTTCCAACGAAATTATTTCTACTGTTGACATATTGGATGAACCAGAAACATCAGAAATAAATGAATCTGAATTAGTTCCGAAGGAGCCTAGCATTTGCAGTAATAATAAGCTTTTTCAACGAATACTGCATTGCCCGATTTGCTTAGAGCTTATGCCAGCTGAGATATACACGTGCAGAACTGGGCACGCCATTTGTAATACCTGCAAACCTCAGTTGCAAACGTGCCCGACGTGTAAGAAGGAATTTTCCGATTCTAGAAGCTACGCTCTCGAAGAAATCGCAGAAAATATCGAATTGGCTTGTGAACATCAAGAGCAAGGGTGTAACTTTACTGGGAACGTGGCGAACATCTGCAGGCATCAAGCACGATGTTCTTACAAAAGTTCCTAGTGAGTCCTGCACATTATATAGGCAATAGATGTGGGTATAAACTCTGTACATACAGATTCGGCAAATGTAGTTTCATATATCCTAAAATAAACGAGTGCAAGAAAGAAAACATAAATTAGGAAAAGAAAGGCGGACATAGCATTCCCAGCGCTCACCACGCTTTGTGAAATCTTATACTTTCATCACCGTATCATGTATCAGCGCAGGACATCGATACCTAACGCTTCTAACCGCATAGAACCTGTAATGTAGTGAAAACCTGTAGTGGAAATATATGTCCTTCTTTTGCTAAATTTTTTGTTTTCTTTCTTGCACTCGCTTATCTCAAGATACATATATAAAACTACATTTGCCGACTCTGTATACAGGTCTCCTTGGTTGATTTTAGGAAAAAAAATGTTTCGTGAAAGTTCTGAAAGTTTATATTTTTTTGTCTAACCTCGGACCTCGTGATAAGATGAAGTGACTCTTTTAGAACAGCAGGGTTTTGGACTTTTGGTGCTTATAGATGTGTTTTATAACTTTCGCGTTAGCAATTTTATAAGTATTTAGAATTTTTTTTCAGTTTTCTCATACTTATTTGCCATAACATTTATAGCATGTGAATGGGTTTTTTATATTTACTTATACTCTGACAGATTATTAAATATTATATTTTTTTTATATTATGTATTTTTCTTAATATTTTATATTAGGTATCATGATTCGATCAAACATTCTTTATTAATCTTGGATCTATGGGACGCTTGTTTTTTTGTATAATTCCTTGATTCTTCCAAACATACTGTTTTGTCTTCAATTTAGATACAACTATGTTTAATGTATTGTTGTTAACACTTTTAGGGCCGGTACTTTCACTTAAGTATAAATAGACTTTATCCGGTGAGTAACTATCTGACGGATGAGATAACCAGAGCCTGCTATCTGCAGGATAACTTGCATGCAAACTTTCATTCAAAATATACCCTCGGTTAACAACTGATATGACTTTAGATACTTCCTAAACTAAGTGTTGCCAACTTAAGACACTGTAAAGTAAGGAAGTTTTATGCTTCAAATAAATATAGAAAGGTCCCCCCCACCCCCTAATGTGGTTGGTTGCCGGTTTATGAAATCTGCGTCATTTTCATGATTGTTTAGTTTATCATATTGTTGTGCATCTTATAACTAACATAATCTGAATTTGTAAGCTTATTTTCATTTTTAATGTTTGTATCACATTTTTAGCTTGTAGCCATATACTGGCTTCAGGCGAAGATTTAGAAATTCTCTCAAATAATTTTTCTATATTAATAAAATAGACTGCTAATTATAGTTTAGATTTCCATCCTACAAAAATATCTTATTTTGTTAGGATAATAAAAAAATATCCATATTACAATGTAAGTAGTCTGTGATATCATTTTACAAATGTTTTTTATTAAATATGGTTATTTGTATATAATTATAAAAAAGTTAAAACACAACACAAAACAAACCAAATTTTTAAAAAGTTGGGTTAGAAGATAAAATAGCAATCCTGTCGATCACAGCGGAACCGCGTGGAGATGGCTATTTTAACCTTTATAAAACCGTTATCCAAAGGTCTAAGTGCCAGATAGGTTATCCTAGGGATAAGGCATACCCAGGCAGCAAGGTGCCGTCATTATGACGTCGTTTTTTCGGCATTAATTACGTCAATTTCACCTTCACCGTGACGTGAAAAAGACGGCACAATGTCACAGCCCAATGACGTCATACATATGACGCCAATATGACGTATTGGTAATCAGTGAATTTTGCGATGCAAACCTCTCATTATAATATTTTTCCACAATTATTAATAAAGTTTTTGACGAAAAAAAACCGGAATGTGCAGGAATCGAACCGCGGACCTTTTGCCTCGCAACCTAACACTTAACTCACTGAACCATTGAACATCTTTATTTAAATATGTTTAAAAGCTGTATACCTAGTTAGAAATAGTAAAACAAAATTATTTTTTCTCAAGCGTATTAAAATGTTTAAATTATGCCACCAAAAACAGTAGTAGAAGTAGGACATTGTTTTACTAGTAACAAAATGTTAGTACCGAACGCCACCGTAGTGGACATTGTTTTACGAGTAACATAATGTTAATACCGAAAGCCACCGGTGGCGCGCTATCCACTAGCCACTTGTCATATTGTATCAACATGTAAGACTGTAGTTTGAATATTTGTACATTTATGATAAATAAATGAATTTTTGCATTTTAATACGCTTGAAGAAAAAATAGTATATATTACACGGAGTAGAACGCTTTTTTTTGTGTTTCGCCCAGTTTACGGCTTTGGCTTCGCCTCAGCCGCAAATCCTGGGCTCAACATAAAAAAAGAGTGCGTTCTACTCCTAGTAATATAATATACTAATTACTATGTGGCAAAAATTTAACTAGTCACTAAATACTTCTATTTATTTTTATTTTATAATGATTTATTTCACGTCATTTTAATGGCGTCAAAATAATGACCTAAAAGAAACGTGTATTTGACGTCTTCATGATGACGTCAGAAGTACATATTAAATATCACGTCTCTGGTACGTCATTTATTAATGACGTCAAAATAATGACCTAAAAGAAACGTGTATTTGATGTCTTCATGATGATGTCAGAAGTACGTTATAAATATCACGTCTCTGGTACGTCATTTATTGGGACAATGACGTCGGCGACGAAAAATCACCTTTAAAAGACGTCATAATGACGTCACCTTGCTACCTGGGTATTTATCTGGTGGGTATCATCATTTATAGTTGAAAATAACGATTTTTTGCTTATCTCCAGAATAAACCTTACTCTGCAGATTAAATATCACTATCTATAGATGAAAGTACCGGACCTTAATGTACAATAATAATTAGGTAGTAATTTGAAATACTATTACTGACTTTATATTATTACACGACTGCCAAGTTATGTAAATATCCGACAATAAATAACTCGAATAGTAGGGTGATTATTATTGAAATCTTAGATATGATTTTTTTTTAAGGAATGAATATTTTTTAACGAAATTTGGTATACAGGGGTTTTAGGTCATGCCGTACAAGATTCTGTAAAAACAAAAACCCTATCTCAATCGCTAATATAAATTCCCAATTTTTGCCAATTTCTTTTGATCATAGTAGGCGTATTTAATTTCGAAAAAAAAAAATGTTAAATAAATTTTTAATCACAATCTGAAGCAAAAGAAGTATACCAAATTTGATCTAAATCGATCAACAAATGGCCGAGATATTGGGGTGTAGTGATGAAAAGTGAGACACACTGTATATTCAAACGGCTAAAAATAAAAAAAGATTTCGAAATTTTAATTGCTTATTATTAAGTGCATCGATTCGTAGGGTTTTTTTTTTCAAAATGTAGGTTATTGTATTTTACAATGGTATTGACAAAAAAAGTGATCTTCATTTAAATTATTTTTTTGAAACTTGTTAATAGGTAATTTACAAAATTATAGCTATAAATAAATTCAAAAAAACTCTGTGGATTATTTATCAAACAAATGATGAAATAGATGAAATATTAACATTTTTCTGAAAAGAATAATGAACTACTTCCATTTGTGACATCAGTTTTTGCGACTCAGTTGCTTATAAATAAGCATATTAATATTTCTTCTTATTTGGACTGGTTATTCTTTAATACCTTTGTCTCAGCTAGCTGAAAACAACAGTTGTTAAAAGATAGTGTATACAGTTGGGTTTCTAGTGATTATGTTAAAGATCAGAAAATCGACAAATAGGTCTAAAAAGTTCTACTATGGTTTTACAAGTCAGACCTTAATCGCCAGATAGCCCAGTATGTCAGACTACTAGCGGTTTTCGTTCCAGGAAAAAATATATATTTTTTATATTTTTAATCTGGGTACGCTAATATACTACTTAGGAAAACACTTTAAAATACTCATTATTGGAAAACCAATCAAAACAACTACTCTTCTAGCTAATACTGACGAAGTATTGAATTACATGATAGAATTCCTGACATTTTAAGGCAAGAAATATATTGAAAATACCTAAAATTATTTATTTAAATTCAGTCAGTAACAAATACTTTAAGTACATGACTTTTAACCATTTTTGATCATTCGGTATTAAAGTCTGCTTGTTTTTAGGTTGATACTAGAACATGGCATTCAAATACACTCCAACCTTGGACACTGAAAAGCTAAAATGTGCGCTCTGCCAGAATTATTTATCCGTACCACCAATCATGGTGATTTCCGAAAATGGCGAGGACCATAAATGTGGACGGTGCCAGTGTATCACAACTCAGGTGAATATTAGGAACAAGTTTTTCGAGGATATTGTCAAACTCGCTAAATTTCCGTGCATTTACGAGAACTGCAAGGAGGAGTTGTCCTGGGGTGCAGTCAAGGCGCATGAGCAGATATGTCCACACAAGACTTATCGATGCGACCCTTTAGAAGCCTGTTCTGACCTTGTTGCGATTGATGACCTGGAAGCCCACTACATCACTAAAAAACATGATACTAAAGGAATCTTTTTCAACAAATTAGAGAGGAAGATACCCTATGAAGATTTTATGCCTGTATATTTATTTATAAAGAAAAAAGTTCCGTATTTGGTTTACTGTGATGAAACTGAGCATGTTGTTTGGATTACTGTCTTCTCCCTTAGATCAAAATCGACTCAAACAACGAAATACGAGGTGAAACTGTCCACGACAGATTCCAAGATATCCGTTCTATTCGAAAATGAAATTGTAACGACGTACAACGAGAGAGAACATTGTGCAAGTTGCCTATTCTTTGAGTGCTCCTTACCATATCATAAATTCTCAAATGTAAATGAAGGAAACACTAACATGACCACATATATCCAACGCACAATCGTCAATAAACCGCAGGTTTCGACTTTTTTGGGTTCCAAAGAATTTATTTGTACCGTTGACATAGTGGACGAGCCGGAAACGTCGGAAATAGACAAACCTGAATTAGTTCTGAAGGAGCCTAGCACTTACAGTAATAGTAAGCTTTTTCAACGAATACTGCAGTGCCCGATTTGTCTGGAACTTATGCCAGCTGAGATATACACATGCAAAACTGGGCACGCTATTTGTAATACCTGCAAACCTCGGTTGCAAGCGTGCCCAACGTGTGAGAAGGAATTTTGTGATTCTAGAAATTACGCTTTAGAAGAAATCGCAGAAAACATCGAATTGGCTTGTGAACATCAAGAGCAAGGGTGTAATTTTATTGGGAATGTAGCGAACATCTACAGGCATCAAGCACAATGTTCTTACAAAAGTTCCTAGCTAGGCTTGTGCATTAAATAGATAACAGATGTAGGTGTAGTTCACTGTATAGGGTCTCCTCGGATGATTTTGACATGTTATAGTTTTTCTCAGTCTAATCAAAAGTTTCAACTGTAGAAGTACTACACTTTAAAGTTTAAAAATCTTGAAAACAGTAATAGTCGTTTAACAATATGTTTAATCTATTTATACGTGTTTTTGTGTGTGGGCCTCAAGGGCGGATCCAGAGCTTCCTGCCGGAATGGAGGGCAGAGGCGGATCTAGGGGAGAGGATTGATGTTTTTCATATTTTAGATGGTCAAGAAAAATGTATGAGCGGACTTCTCTCTTTAATAATGTGAATTCAAATCTTTTTTCTTTTGCTTGTCTAAAATGTGAAACCCTTAACCTAACGCAACCTGGGCATGATATGTACCTAAAAAACGAAACCTATTGAAAGGTAGCAAACTAATGAGATCTTAACCTAATGTAACCTGGGCAAGATGTGATAATATATAGATCAAGCCATACTCGCACAAGGATAGTAAACTAACGAGCTCTTAACGTTACTTAACCTGCTCACAATAGGAAATTATCAATCAGATCAAACCAAACCTACAGAAAGGTAGCAAGCTAACAAGCAGTGGCGGATTTATACTTTTGCCGCCTAGGGACTATCGGAAACTTGCCGCCCTCCCACCCCCTTCCCACTCTCTGCTCCTTGCCACAGCAGTAAAAAAATGATATTTCCTCGCAAAATTTTATGCACATTGTTTTTTGTGCAGAAAGTTTTTCTCCATCTTTTTTAGTTTTTATGTTAAGTGACAAAAACAATATTTGCATTTTTTTTAAATGAACGCCATTTTGAAAGTGCAGCCAATTTTTTTTTTAACATGTCTAAAATTGTTCCTTAGGCTTTAATCTTTATGAAAAACGTTGTCCCAAGGATCGGGGGGGGGGGAGTGCAGTGCATGGACGCTCGAAAGTACAAAAATAAAAGTTATAGAAAAATCACTATTTTCCAAAAATTATTTCAGTATAGCAAATGAAAGTCGCGGAGATATGAACATTACTTTGTTTTTTTTTTTAATGAAGCACTCCATATATAGTTACACCATTTGAATGGTCATAAAAAAAGCTTTTTATTATATAATACATGGTATTTATCTTAAAAAAATTTTGTCTAATTTGCTGTAAATTTACAGTTTATCAAATTAGCCATGGAAAACGTATATAAATTAAAATAAACAATATGTTAGTTCTGCCAAAATACCTGTTAATATCTAATTTCACTTTATTTTAAATAAAATGGAAAATTTCAATAATTAATGTATACGTTTCGGACTACCATGACTTAATGTAAGAAAACTTAATGTCTACTATAGTTTTTAAGAAAAATACTATGTGTCATACATCATTAAAAAGGTTTTTCTATGGCTTTTCAAATGGTGTAAAAATATATGGGGTGTTCCATTTTAACACCAAAGTAAAGCTCATATCTCCGAAATTCGACTTTTAATTGTTTTTCTGAAATGATTATTGGAAAATACATGTGTTTTCTCATAACTTTTATTTTTGAACTTTTTTACGTAGCTTCAAAAATAACGAAGTTAAATGAGGTTCTAACGTTCGCGCGACCACCCTGTACAGTTGACTATAATAAGGAACTCTAGTCTAGTTAAAATAAGAAACACGTTCTCAAATAAATTAAAAATTTTCTGATAGTACATACTAATAATAATAATTTTTTGTTTTTATATGCCTATGGTAATTTTCAGAGCTCCTGCATATGTTAAAAATATACAGGTTTCATGTCATTAAAAAAAAACTGGTAATGGGGACCGACAAGACAGATAAAAAACCTATGACTTTTTCCTCTCTGAAAAAAACTGGCCTAGGTCAAAAATTTGAATGGTAAGGTAGAAGACATTTATTTAAGAACCACTGGTTTTCTTTTCTGGATCAATGGTTGTATAGTTCGCTTTATTAAAAAGAGAAGTCAGCTCATACCCCTTTTTTTTTTGATCATCCAAAATATGAAAAACACTCCTCATGGCCGCCTATGCCTTCCAGCCCATAATGAATCTCTGGATCCACCTTTAAGGCCCACACATAAACTCACACCTAAATAGACACTTTGTTAAATGACTTACTGTTTTCGAGATTTTTAAACTTTAAAGTGTTGTAGTTCTAAAACTAGCCATAGCAGTATGTTGTGCCCATTAAACTTTTGAACAGAATAGACCTTTTCATCATAGAAGCGCGCATGTGCTGCCTCTGCGATTGTTTGCGGGAACTATGAAATGTTCGGACACTTGGATTGTCAAACTGGTTGGACCAGTATCATTTTTTCACATTAATTTAGACGAAAGTGTGATTGACGGTGCAAAATTAGTACACAACATTGTGGAAGAACACACTTGCGCTCAATTAAGGCGCTGGCTCAAGTATCGTGGTCGTAAAATGACTGGAAGCAAGATTAAAGAAATAGTTGCAAGGTTCGAATTCAACTACAACTTATCAATTTAATTAAAAGAAAACAAATGTGTTTATTCTACAATATGCTTAATAACATTCTTCGCCTAGTAATTGATAATGCAGTAAAAATATTTTCTGTTTTTTTACGAAAATATAGGGTCAAAAATGCAATTGAAAATGAGGTTTTTGTCAATCCTTCTGTGGATAAAGCTGGCTCCTTTTTTTCTAATTTTTTTCAAATAGGTAAACTATACGATATGGCACTACATATTTTCAGAAAATTGGTAACAAATTCATCATTATTTGGTTAAAAAACGTAAAGTTTATGTCAAATCCAATATTGACATGCGAAAACTGTCCGAACAAACATGGAACTCGACGTTTTTTAAACAAATAATTGATGAATCTGCTACCAATTTTTTGAAAATAGGTAGTGCCATATCGTATAGTTTACCTATTTGAAAGAATTAGAAAAAAAGAAACCAGCTTTATCCACAGAAGGATCGACAAAAAACCTCATTTGCAATTGTATTTTTGACCCTACATTTTCGTAAAAAAACAGAAAATATTTTTACTGCATTATCAATTACTGCACGAAGAATGTTAAAGCATATTGTAGACTAAACACATTTGTTTTCTTTTAATGCACTTGTATATAAATTGATAAATTGATAAGTTGATAGTTGAATTCTAACCTTGCAACCAGTTCTTTATTCTTGCTTCCAGTCATTTTACGGCCAGGATACTTGAGACAGTGCCTTAATTGAGCGCAAGTGTGTTCTTCCACAATGTTGTGTACTAATTTTGCACCGTCAATCACACTTTTGTCTAAATTATTGTGAAAAAATGATACCGGTCCAGACATTTTGACAATCCACGTGTCCGAACATTTCATAGTTCCCGCAAACAAACATAGAGGCAGCACATGCGCGCTTCTATGATGAAAAGGTCTATGACAAAATTTTAGCGAGTTCCACATAAGTCCATTTTCCATTGGTTTTGTGCGGGGTCCTTTTCTGATTGTGTTATACTTGATACATCCTTTATAGATTACATGAGTAGATTATTGTAGATAAAATTTATTTATAATATGACAGACTGTTAGATGTTATATTTTTATGTATTTTTCTAAATATTCACATCGCAGTAATTTGATGAAGCATTCTGTAGTAATAGGTTCGTTTGGTAGTCCAGTTCTAGAACCAACCAGTCAGAGCATCCTAGACGGTAAGGATTAGTAGAACAGGTCCAATACAGTTTGTGTTAAACTGAAATTTATTAATGTGCGCGGTTTCGTGAACGTAGTTCGAGAATTTCTCCTGCATCCCCGAACCGATTGAAAAAATGTTTTGATATTCTTTTAGAGACAGCTTTATAGAATGGTACTAGGCTTTTTAAAACTAAAAAAAGAAAAAAATTTTTTACTTGTGCAAAAATCAAACAAAATTTTTTTTTTGACTTTTCAATAGTCTGGTACCATTCTATAATGTTGTCTCTAAAGGCTTATCAAAAAATTTTTTCAATCGGTTCAGGGATGTAAGAGAAATTCTCGAACTACGAAATCATTTTCTTAAGCAACGCACCGGCACCCTTAACAAAAGTGCTAAGATTATATCAACTCTGTCTCCGCTCATGCTCAATTTTATTCTGCGAAACATTATTCAACTTCAATTAATCTAAAAGCAAAATAATCAGCCATTTATTTCAAAATGTTCAAAATTATCATAAACATGATGGAAATGTATAAGAATTTATATTAATTTACAAGTTAGGTAGTTTTGTTTACGTTTAAAATAGTCGATTCCCGCTGGTAGTCGATTAAATAGTCCTCATTGAACCATTTCAAGAGATGGAGTAGTGTGGACTTTTTCAATTTGTCCAAGAACAATAATAATAATAATAATCTTTATTTCCCAATCACAAGTACAATTAGTTAATAACCATACAAGTAACTCAGGAGTGCGTCAAAAATCTGAGTTAATATGCATAAGCATAATACAATACAAAATATAGAATAAAATACATGTAAAATTGTATAAGCGACAACACGTACATAATAACAAACTACAAAAGTATAAAACACAATAAATAAATAAACACATAAATATAGTCAAAGTGAGTAAAATTCATTAACATCAAATTCATTAACATCATACAAGCACTTTTCAACTAGTAAATTCTTTATCCTCTTTTTAAAAGTAAATAGGCTTTTACAATTTTTTGAATCAATGGGCAAATGATTATAAATTTTACATCCGTTGTAAAACACACTTTTTTAATATATTGCTGTTGTATGCTGATGAGGAATTAGCTGATCTTTGAATCTAGTTTGATAATTGTGGTGTGTTTGGTTGGTAAGGAAAGTTGATTTGTTTTTAAAAACATAACAACATATTTCATAAATATATATACTAGGCAGAGTTAATATTTTGAGGGCTTTAAAGGATTCTCTGCACGATTCTCGGGGATGTAAACTCTCCATAGTCCTAATGACACACTTTTGCAGAATAAATGCCCGACGAACATAGGTAGTACTCAAACCCCACAACATAATTCCATACCGTAGATGGGAATGTATGTTAGAGTAATAAAATGTCAATAGAGAACCTTTACCGCAGTGATTTTTTAAGTTACGCATACCGTAACAACCTTTACCGAGCTTCACACACAAACTATCTATGTGAGCAGCCCACGTCAAATTTCTGGCGAACATAACACCCAAGATTTTAGCAGAATCTGTTACTAAAAATTCGTCGTTAGGGTTTTGCTCGATGTTTTACCTAAATGATACAGTAGTTGTTTTTTCTTTATTTAGTGTAAGCCGGTTTTTCTCTGACCAAATTGTAACATCCCTGTATAGATCTTTCGATATATTTTTTACTGCGTCAGGACTTTTTTGAACAATTAAAAAGTTAGTATCATCAGCGTAACAAGTAATGCAAACGTTGTATTTGCTTTGAATGTATAATGCAAGATCGTTGGCAAAAACAAGGTAAATAAATGGCCCCAGTATGGAGCCTTGTGGTACACCGGCATTTATTAGATATTTGTTGCTCTCTGTTCTATTCACATAGACTACTTGCGCACGGTTTTTAATATAGCTGGATAAAAAATCTAAAGCAGGACCCCTGATACCATATCTGAACAACTTGGCAATAAGTACGTCATAATCAACACAATCAAAGGCTCGTGAGTAATCTATAAAAAGACCAAAAGCATATAATCCTTTATCTAGGGCGTCTACTACTGAGCTGTGAAAGTTTACTAATGCAGTGTCAACACTTCTATTTTTTAGGAAACCGTGCTGAACTGGCAATAAGAGGTTATTTTTATGAAAGAATCCACTTAACTGTTCTAAAAATGCAAGTTCTATAACCTTCGACATACTTGAATTATGCCAAATGTACAGCTCGTAAAATCCAGCTTATTCGAAAGTATACGAACGCGTCAGAACCAATTATTATTTCAAGTCTGGAACGTTCTGGACTGGACTACCAAACGAACCTTATAGTAGCTGTGCCAAACTTTTGTATTATCTTATTTATAGTTTCTCAGATCTTCCATTTTAAATATGAGATAATAATTAAGTGTTATTTTGGAATACGATTATTGACCCTATTTTATTTTATAATCTATATATTTTAATATATTGATCACTTTGAATTATTAAACTTTAATATTTACCTTCAGTATTTTCTTACCTGGTTTATTTAATTGAGGTGGGTACTAATTATCACAATGTAGGTACTCTGTGTAATCAGTAGGGTTTTCAATCCCGGGACGGGATTAGGCTTTCGGGATTATCAGGATTATAAATTCAAAATCTCGGGATCCCGAGAATTTCTTAATGTGTTTTATATTTATTTGAATGGAACAGTAATAGATAACAAAAACGAACAGTTTAAAATTCATTTTTAAAAAAGTTCTTAGACTAATTATATCTAATGTTTCGTCCCCTAGTCTGGACCGGATCTTTGTACAGAGCCCACCAGCATTAAAAAAAACCCTCTACACTTGTGGAGGGGTATAATTGTTAAATTCTGATATGCAATTTTTAAATTATTTCCTAAAAAAACACCCATTTTCAAATAACGCCATTTCTTGTTTTACAACTGTTTGTAGGCTTAATGGCCCTATTACCGCTCTTTTTTTCAGCTTCATATTGCTTTGAATTTCTTCATTTATTTTATGAATTTCTGTTTATAAGTTTTTGTGAAATTACTTTTTTACATTTATTGGTAGTACACGAGTGTATGATGTACGTGACATTTATATTTGCTAAGTTGGTTATATATTATATTATACAATAACATGAAGCAAAAAAGTCAGTAAAGCCGCTTATATCAAATTTTGATTGAAAACAACAATATTTCCGAGAATACCGAGCATACTGCAGCCCTGAAGAATGCGCGGGATTGATTTTTAAAATCCCGGGATTTTCGAGTAAAAATTTAAATAATAATTCCTCCAAAAAAAATTGATGAGCGGAGGGGAGATAAAAATTGCCTACACAATCTCAAATTTACAACTTTTGCCAAATTCCGCCGAAATAATGGGCGGGGGGCGGGCGGGTAGAAATGTAAAAAAAAAAATTTCAATAAAAGTTGCCAACTTAGGTACATCTCAAATTTCCAATTTTTACCCAACTGTTGTCAAATTCCGCCGAAATAAAAGTTGATGAGTGGGGGGGGGCAGAAATTCTTAAAAAAAAAAAAATTTCAATAAAAATTGCCAACTTGTGTCAGATTTCCAACTTTCGCCAATTCGGTGGGGGGGGGGGGGGCGTACCCCATACCCCCCCCCCTTCGCTACGCCCCTGTCGGGACCACAAATTCGTCCGGGATCCCAGGATTGAAAACCCTATAGTAATCAGTTCTAAAGCAGTCTTCCTCATCCTTCAAATATTTTACTTATCCTGGTCAGAGAACTTATACCATATGGTATAAGTTCTCTGTCCTGGGAGTGTATAAAAAAAGAAAAGCATCGGAATGTGACGGGTTTCAGTAGGTATATCTGATAGGGCATATTAGATAAGATCCCCTACGGGGATGAGATCATTATTTTGCACCAGCCAAGGAATCGGAGATTAATAATTTGCTTGTTTACAGTTGTAGCCCGAACAAACAAACAGCTGTTTGGCGACCTTTATTTTCCTCTATATTCTCGAAGACACTGATGGCAAGGGAACGAAATAACAACTTTAATAACAATCGTTAGCTGCGATTTTTTTAATATAGTGATTAAATCAAAGTTCGTGATATATCGCCCATCAGTATCATAGATAACAGATTTATATAGGATAATCAGTATTATATTCAGCCCTATATGATGGAACGTTTACGTTAGTCATAACGCACAGGCCTGTGTTACGGTCATCTGTCTCTCTAACTCATATATTTTTTGGTCAGCGCTCAACATAACAGTAGGTTTGTTTTGGTTTTAAGAAATAACAGTCCTCGGATGTCAGGAGCATGCGCAGTTAGTAAAACGTGTTCTGTTTTAGCAAGGTTGGTATACTTTAAGGTGGCCTAATAACTCGCAGTCCCCACCAAAAAATGCCATTAGCCAATGAACAGCTGGTGTGAGATCACAACAGATGCAGAGCCTTATTCAAAATATTTTAAGAATTTGTGTAATGTTAATTAAGCAAATAACTCGTAGCTGGAACGGGCTCGCAATAACCCGCTTTTGAGGTCGGTGGTAATTATCCTCGCATTTTGAGTCACTGTTCTGCATACTGGTAATGAGGATAAGTTGTACACTGTAACAATACAGATCATAGTAACGTCAGACTATATTTCGGGCCAGTACGGACAGTTCTTCTAGACTGAGATAACTGCGCCGCTACCGCGTGTTCGTAGAACAAAGATAGTCTGACTTTTCACCCCCGCACTGATTTCTTCGCCTAAAAGCTGTATATTAAGGAACCTCATAGTCTACAAATCTTGCTGTTTTAGTAACTGCGCATGTTCGTAACATACGAGGACTGTTATTTCCAGTGTTGCCGTTTGCAGTAGATTGCCTACTAAAATAGTAGATTTTCAAGAAAAATGAGAGTGGGTAGTAGAATTAATAATTTTAGTAGATTTTCTGAATACCAGTTTAGAAACTATATTTTATCGCCATCTATGATAATTTAAGCTAGTAACCTAAGTGACACCTCATCGAATAGCACCGAACTCAATCAAATATCGCTACAGTCATTTAGGTAAGTTCAGTCTTTCTCCGATAGATGTCGAATCACATATTTAGTTTAAAAGTGCGACCCCCCACCCCCTCAAGAATTTTCTAAATCCGCGCCTGATAAGTACGTCATGAGCAAAATTAAATAGGACAACTATTTTTTTCTAATGTAAATCTCTCTCTATTTGCACACTTCCAATGAATTATAACAACTAACTGACAATGTCACAAAAATTAAAGTTAGATGTACACAACTAGATTTTAGCAAAAATACATTATAAGACTTGTTCTATTTAATTTTGCTCATGACAGTACAAGGTACTTAAGTATGAATTTTTCGTTCAAAATGTTTTAATATTTTTGTTTACTTCTTATTTTTATAAACGTTTCATTTTATTTTCTGTTTTATTTGAATAAATGTTTAGTTTTCATTACTCCTCTTATTTTTATTGTTAAAAGTAATACTGCTCCATCTAGCGGTAGCAGTGTTAAATCACAAACATTAATTTATCGGTTTCCACTAGGCAGGAATTAAATGTTTCATAAAATTTCCGCCCGACACCAGATAGCGGTAGTTTTTAGTAGAATTTAATTTTAGGTTAGTAGATTCTGATCGGAATGTTGGTAGAATACGGTTAATTGAAAACGGTAACCCCGGTTATTTCTCAAAACCAAAACAAACCTAGTGTATGTTAAATAACGTAAACATTCCATCATAGGCCTGAATATCTGCAAATCAGCAGCTCCGGCTTGGTGATTGGAGAAGCTTTTTAATATGGATATAGATATGCCGTGTATGTATTAACTATCGATAGTTTTGTGTAGTCATAAACTATCGATTAATCGATAGAATTATCGATAGTATCCGACTAGAGTGAGTGATTCGACTCTTTTTAAGGATTCGTGTCAAATGAATCCGTATCAAGAAAAGATTCGTATCGAGAGATTCGTACCACTTCGTTTCACTGATTCCATGATACTAAACAGTATCATGTACTGATTCGTACTATTCGTTTGTTTCGTACCACTGATTCCATGATACGAAACAGTATCATGTACGGATTCGTACCATTCGTACCCACACTTCCACTCCAGTGTTCAGCTTAGATTATAGAATATTATATTTGGTGTTAGTTAGGGCCAGAGTATTATAATGTTATATTAACCTTACAGTTTAAACTTAGGACTTCGAGCACTTTCTATTACATTAATAATTTCGTCGTCGTCATTAGACATCAGTAAAAAGATAGATACTTAGATAGCGTTTATTTAACCATATTATGTACATATTTGTACATTTGTAGCAAGTCAACTAAACAAAAAACAATAACAAAAAAGCAAAAAAATGGTATCACAGATTTTGTAATCAGTACGTTGTATAATCTTGCAGTAGGCACTGTCATGAGCAAAATTAAATAGGACAACTATTTTTTTCTATACATTGATAATAATCATATAGTAATAATCAAATATTTCGAATATATCCATCATATTACATATAAAAACGGAATTTTTTCAATTATGAGATTATGAGTATTTTAAAATCTGAAATCTCCAGTTAAACGCGCGGTCCCCATCCACCGTTTGAAGTGCTGGCCCAGGGCTCCTATTTTCAAACTCATGCGTCTTAATCCGTGTGCGAGTACTCGTGCACGAAAATTTTTCGAGTACCACTTAAAATCAGGATTTTCAAACATCACCCGATTTTAAAATTATATGTGACTTGAATTTCGTATAAGTAGACTTGACAACATAGCATACGACACGGGATGCCAACGTATAGTCCAAAAATCACCAAAATAAATAAATTAAAATTTTGCATAAAAAGTAATTTTTCACATTTTGGCATTTTGAACAATTAATGTTTTAATATTTCAGTGTTAAATAGTGCAATAAAAACAGAAAATTGCATTAGTGCAACAAATTGATACTTATTGTACTCAAACTGATGCACTATAAAGTGCCGTAGAAAAAATGTTTAACGTTGAACAATGAACATTTGGTCTTAATAAAATTTGCAAAGATAAAAATATACATATATCAGTGTCCCGTTTAAGTTGGCCAAATTTGCAGAACAATGTATTTTAGAAAAAACATTTAAAAAGAAGTTATAGGATTTGGAGGGGGCCTTTAGACATGCTACTGAAGTTTTGGGCTCTGCGGATACTGTTTTTCAGAAAAAAAAAACACTGAAGATATTTTTCTGTATTTTGCTAGTTGGGACTTATTATTCTACCTCATGAACTAGTAAATCTCACTTTTTAAATTGAATCAAATTTTAAAAATGGGGTTATATTTAGTAGATTACTGAGAAATTAGCCTCTGTTTTCACTTTATGTCGAAGAAATAGCCAGAGAATATTTTAACTAATAAAGTTGATATTAATATTGTTCTAGGGCTTCTATAGCTGCTAAATTTATCAAATCATTTACTCCCATGATTAAGATTAAAACACATTCACATAACCTTCAAATAATCGTCTGTTTTCGCATGCAACTTTCAATTTCGGTTAGCTTTGACAATCCGATGTAATTAAACGGAAATAATCGCATACGAATGCAAAAATTATCGTATAATGGGATTTGAAAATACGGTTTTGCTGATTTCGTTCGACAATCAGTAAATCTCGCACACGGAATCGCCTCGCATGAGTTTGAAAATAGGAGCCCAGTATCGCATCGCAATACCGACACCGAAATTCCATACTCGTACCAATAGTGATGCGCGATATATATCGATGTATCGAAAACATCGATATTGCGATGTACGATATCCGATATTTTTACATCGATAACTTACATTTTTAAACATCGATGAAATATCGATGTAATAGCAAAAATATCGGACAGTATTTTATAATAAAAAAATTAATCAAATCTGAATCATTTGGGTTGTGGTACACCTGTTTGTTAGGATTCGCTTTGCCAGCTCGTCAAAAAATTTGTAACGAGGAGAATCTCCCTTCCCCCTCGTCCATCAAAAGAAAAATTTGGATCAGGACCCCCCCCCCCCCCGCTTATCAAAAACTTTAAAAAAATATCGATAATTTACAATATCGATGTTTTTCACCCGATAAATATCATATATCGATGAGTCTATTCGATGTTACCATCGATATGAAATATCGATACTTTCGGTTCGATGTCGCATCACTACGTACCAATCGTATCGGTGAACGAAATGTACGAATCTTTTATTTTTGTGGGATTCGTACCAATGATACGAATCATACTAGTGATGGGTAAAAGCAGTTATTTTTAAATAACAGTTTAAACTGCTACTGCTATTTTGAAATAACAGTTTAAAATAACTGTTTAAAAATAACAGATGGCTGAGAAGACTGGCATGCGAATACCGCAGCGGGCAGTTTAAAAATGTTGTTTCAGAGACGTTATTTTGTACATCATACAGCTGCCGCAGCTGCTTATCTGTTATTTTCTCACCTGTTATTTTCGAACAGAAATAACAGTCTGTTAATGCTATTTACAAATAACAGTTATAAAATAACAGGTTGTTAAATAGCAACTCATCTCTAAATCATACGAGTACTACCCACCTCTATATCCGACCACTAAGCTAACCTCTTTTAATCATAAACCAAAGATAAGTGAAAATTCGGTGTTTTCTGTTTACTTATTCATCGTTTATTTCTTTACAAACCGTAACAAGAACTACGGGTAAGTGGAAATTCTCTGTTTCATGCTTAATATTATTTTTTATTTACAAACCTCTGCACGTCATTGCGGATGAATTTGAGCTTAGCTTAAACTCGGCAAGAATTGAAAACAAGCTGAATGTTGGAATTTAAGTAATCAATTAATTGTGGAATCGAATAAAAAAGTTTGCAGGGTACCTGCAAAATAGTTGCAGAACAAATCTTGAGTCTGAAATTATACGGAATGGAGGGTCTACATTTTTTTTATAAAATATATAAACTAATATACACTAGACATCACTGCAAAGCACCGAGGTGTTTTATCCAGAAATTTTGTATCCGGTCTGGTCCAGGTGGTTTAAAATTATGCGTCTGCTGAATTATCCCTACAACTCTTAAATTCGACCATGCATTGCGGGTTCACTCCTTCAGTGCTGCCTACGTTCTTGTTCGATCCACAGAGCATTTTCATTGTGAATCAGTTCGTCTTTCAAAACTCCACGCCAAATCTTCTCGATATGTTGCTGTGTGTCTCTACTTCTGTATATTGGCCGTTCATCTGGCTATAGAATTTCTTATTGTCCTTTTCAATGAGCTTGTTGTGTTGGTAGTGGTTACTTCTTTTGGTATATACCTCCTCAATTTCTGCTATTTTGCTTGCAGTTTCATCCTCAGATTTTGCTCTGCCAAGTTCAATTCACTGGATTTGTATTTTTTAGTAGACTTTCGGCTTTTTTGAGTATTTGATGCATGGGTTGGGTACACCCTTTTTATATTCCTCGAGAATCCCCATTTTTTTCCTGTGATTCTACTGTTAGCGGTTCCCCCTGTAGAAGTTCCGTCCGCCAACGTAAAGATGCTACGTCAGTGAAATGATAAGCGACTTGCCTGTCCGGGCGCCGGCGACATTATCTCGATTGTGCTGGCCTGGCTAAGAGAGTCGCCAGAGTATTAATTATTATTTTTCAAGTTATTTCTATTAATTAATGTTATTTCAATAATCCTAATTTTGAGAATTATTAATTGTGCATTAAATTCAAATTAATAAATTTTATAACGTTAAATCGAATTTAATTTATTGTTGTGTGTGATCGGAATAATTTATTACCCGATTATCGGCACCCCTCGCTATTTTTTTAACACTACACTGTCTTAAATTCTCTTCTTCCGATAAGGTTTTCCCTGAAATTTTTCAGAGTTAACCAGTTTCTTCTGCAATCACCGTTGCAGTGGCATATCATGTAGTTGATGTCTATAATGGATAGACTCAAATGAGTGTGCCTGTAAGGTCATAAGGAGTTCTGCATGGTCCGAGACCATGAAAGTGCAGGGATAGGAGCCTTTTTGTTTAAGGCAGCACGCAGAGCTGCCGATGAACTCGATCTGGTCTTCGACGCTGAGCGGGTTAATCGCGACTCTGTCACCGAGTTGGAACCTGCTCGGCAAAAAGCCCAAGTCAAAGCTGCTGAAATTAATCTATTTCTGCAGCTACACTCGGATAAGCCATTGCACGGAGTCTTCTATAAAAATATAGAAGACCGCGGCTTATCCAAAAGGCTGACCTTTGCTTTCTTAAGGTCAGCCGGGCTGAAGTCTGAGACTGAGGGATTCATAATGGCATGCCAGGATAGTGTACTCAACACACTTGTCTATCGAAGTTGTGTCATGGGTATAGAGGTCCCTGATGTCAGCTGCAGGACCTGCCACAGGGCGCCGGAGACATTAATGCATTTGCTGTCGGCTTGTCCAGTATATGCAGTCTCGGCCTATATCCAGAGGCACGACGCAGCATTACGAGTGCTTTATTATCATTTAAGGCACTGCTTTCAGAACTAAAGATCAAAACAGTGTGTCGAAATTCGGCAGAGATCTTAGCCGGCAGGATGCAGAAGGCCATTATCCTCGGCTCATTACGTCTACTCAGGGCACACGATTCTTGGACCCAGTAGTCACTCACCCCATGGACGTGGGGAGTGGCTGCCGGTACTGCCAGCTCCCCTCTGTGAGTATCGGAGCCACAGAGTATAAAAGGTGACTGGCTTTAAAAAAAAAATAATAATAATAATAATCTCGACCACCAACTCAAGACAATGTTTGTCGTGGAGTTCTCGGCCCCCACGGAGAACAACATTGTCTTGAAGGAGGAGGAAAATCGGACAAAATATCGAGATTTGCTCTTCGAACTCCGCAGGCTCTATCCAGACCATACTGTTAAGTTAGTGGTACTGATTATAGGAGCCCTCGGTGGAACGAGACACACACTGCTTTCAGAATTTAAGATCATACTGGCATGCTGAAATTCGGCAGAGGTCTAGCTAGCTAAATAATAATAATAATGTATTGGTGCTAAAATACTGTAAGTACGTATACAGGTCAGGTTTTCTTAAATGAGAGATATAAAAAGTAGCAGGGCTTTTTCAGTAGCTATAGTTATTAAGTCTATAAACCTTTCAAGTTTTATCTCAAAGTCTGTATTTTGGTCATTATGAAATCCCAATTGGTGTTTTCAACTAGGTTGTACAACTGGTGTAAGCCGTTGTGAGAATAAAGGAGATACCTAAATAATCGGATAGATTTGTGTCGATAACTGTTGTTGAATAGTCATTTAATAGTAGGTTTGTAAATATGTTTTCGAGACATGACTCATACCTTGTATCGTTTTGAATAGTTTGATAGAGTTCATATGACTCCAAGATATTGCAAATTTGTAGAGCTTTTGGGTTACTTGTGTTCAATTTTACATTAAAATCCCCTTTATGATGATTGTTCTGAATAGTTTGATAGAGTCCATATGACTCCCAGATATTCCAAACTTGTAGAGCTTTTCGGTCACTTGTGTTAAATTTTACATTAAAATCCCCTGTTATGATGATTTATTTGGTGATATCAAGTTTGTCTAATAGCATGCTTAACTCTTCAAGGAAAATATTAAAATCTCCCAGAGGTGATCTATACAATGTGATTATCTGAGTATTGTTGATGGTCATACCGGTTACTTCACAGTGTGTACTTCCTCTGATATGAATGCTTACGTCACTTTCAACCATTTCTAATGCATTAATATGATAATCAGTTTGTTTTTAGGTGGATATTAAAACATGGCATTCCTTCTGCCTGAGGACATTGCAAAGCTGAAGTGTGCTCTGTGCCAAAAATATTTATCCGTACCACCTATTATGGTGATTTCTGAAAGCGGCGATGATTATAAATGCGGACGATGTCAAGACATCAAAAGCCAAGTGAACATTAGGAATAAGATTTTCGAGAGTCTACTCAAATTCGCCAAGTTCCCTTGCATTTACGAGAACTGCAAAGAGGAATTGTCTTGGGGCGCCGTCGAGGAACATGAACAGATATGTCTACGCAAGACCTACCGGTGCAACATTTTGGAAAACTGTTCTGATGTTGTTCCGATCGACAGGCTGACAGGTCACCACATCACTAAAAAACATCCTTATGAGAAGCTCAGGATGGAGAAATTCGAAATATACATCGATGGTGGCTACGGTGCAAATTTGTTGATAAAGAACAAAATTCCATATTTGATTTACTTCGAGGCGTCCCGGCCCAATTTTTGGATTAGCGTCTTCTCTCTTAAATCCAAACCAACTGAAACGATGAAGTTCGAGGTGAAATTGTGTACAAGCTCCAACATAGGCTTATTGTTACAGAACGGAACCGTAATACCGTACAACGAGAGGGAACATTGTGCGAGATGCCTCTTTATGGGCTGCGACTTACCATACCATAAATTCTCTAATGTAAACAATAGAGACAGAGCTGCCGCAAGATGTTTTATTCGAGAAAAAGGCATCGCCTTACCGTATGGTTTAACAATGTTTTTTGGTCATAATGGTTTTAACTGTACCGTTAACATATTAGACGAGCCAAAAACTTCGAAAATAAACAAACCCGAAGTAGTTATGAAGGAGACCAAGGAGCCTAGCAGCTGCGGTAATAATAAGCTTCTTCGACAAATACTGCAGTGCCCGATTTGTATGGTGCTTATGCCTGCAGAGATATACACGTGCAAAACGGGGCATGTCATTTGTAATACGTGCAAACCGCGGTTGCAAACATGTCCAACGTGTGGGAAAGAATTTGCAGATTCCAGAAACTATGCCCTAGAGGAAATTGCAGAAGATGTTGAATTGGGTTGTGAACATCAGGCACAAGGGTGCAATTTTATTGGAAATGTAGTGAACATCTGCAGGCATCAAGCACAATGTTCTTACAAAAGTTCCTAGTGTGGCCTGTGCATTATATAGGTAATAGATGTAGGTATGGTACACTGTACAGTCCTCCTCGGTTGATTTGGGGAAAAAGTTTGCGTTAAACAGTTTTGCTCTAACCCTAGACCCCATGATAAGATGGAGTGACTCTTTTAAAACGGCAGGATTAAGCGATTTGTTAGTTCGCTATCTGTTTTGTAACTTTTGCATGGGTAATTTTATAAATATTTAGAAAGAAAATTAGTGGAACATGAACTTTGCTAAAATTTTGACATCCAGTTTTTGTCATTCAGATCAAAAGTTTCAAAGGGCACAACATTCTGCAACTAGTTTTAGAACTATAACACTTTAAAGTTCAAAATTCTTGAAAACAGTAGTAGTCGTTTAACAGAATGTTTAATCCATTTTTTATGTGTTTTTGTGCGTGGGGCGGATCCAGAGCTTCGTTTCGGGATTCATTTTCTGGATGATCAAAAAATAAATGTTCAAACTTTCTTTTTGCTCATCAAAAATGTGAAACTTTTAACCCAGTGCAACCTATGTGCCTTAGGAAATATGTAGCTCAAACGAAACCTATAGATAGGTAGCAAACTAACTATATTTTAACCTAATGCCACCCTGGGCATGATGAGATAATATATAACTGAAGCCATACCTACAGAAGGGTAGCAAACTAACAAGCTCTTAATGCTACGTAACCTGCTCATTATGGGAAATTATATATTCTTTTATCACTTTTAAGTTAGGTTAGATTAAGAGCTCGCTAGTTTGCTACCTTTCTATAAGCTTCGGGTTGAGCTAAACAAGCTACCTTTCGGTAGGTTTGGTTTGATCTGTGTGATTTTCTATCATCAGCAGATTACGTAACGTTAAGAGCTTGTGAGTTTACTGCCCTTGTGTAGGTATGGCTTGATCTATATATTATCTCATTGTGTCCAGATTACGTTAGTTTAAGATGTTATTAATTTGCTACTTTTCTATTAGTTCGTTCGAGCTAAATATTTCCTATCATATCCTGGTTGCGCTAGGTTAAGAGTTTCACATTTTTGAGCAAAAGAAAAAAAAAGGTTTGAACTCACTATTAAAGAAAGAATACATTTTTTTTTGATCGTCCAAAATATGAAAAAACTAACTGCCCTCCTTCTGGATCGGCCTATACTCTCCCTCCCAAAATGAATCTCTGGATCCACCCTTGATGCCCACACACAAAAACCTAGATTTAAAGTTTTGTTAAACGACTATTACTGTTTTCAAGATTTTTAAACTTTAAAGTTCTGTAGTTTTGAAACTAGACATAGCAAAATGTTGTGTCCTTTGAAACTTTTGATCAGAATGACAAAAATTATATGTCAAAATTTTAGCGAATTCTATTTGAGTCCATTCTCCATTAATTTTGTGCAGGATCCTTTTATTGATTTTCTTATACTTGATACACCCTTTATAGATTATATGAGTAGATTTTTGTAAATAAAATTGACTTATAATTTGACAGATTGTTACATGTTATATTTTCTTGTATATTGTTATGTATTTTTCTTAATATTTCTTGTAATAATAATTTCATGAAACATTGTGTATTAATAATGGCTGTGCCAGTTTTTTGTATTATCTTTTTGTATAGTTCCTCAAGTCTTCCAAACGTGTTCAATCTAGGATACAATTTTGTTTAATTACATATATTGTTAACATTTCAAATATGATATAATAGTTAGGTGTTATTTTGGAATACAATTATCGACTATTTTATACTCTATATACTTTGCATTAATAAACTTTTATACCTATCAGTATCTTCAGTATTTTCTTACCGGATTTATTTAGTTGCGGAGGTACTCATTATCAAAATATAGTTCTAAGTAATCAGTACCGTTACTTACTTCAAATATTTTACTCATCCTAGTGTTGCACAAAAACTGGAAGGCATCATGAATGTCACGGGTATTCCTACGTATATCTGTATATAAATGGACTCCACGATATGCAAGGTGTCCCAGAACATGAGGATGATCTTGTAGAAGAACGCACTACCGGGCGTCAAAATGACGCGACACCTATTTATTTCTCAGGGGGCGCCAGTCGCGTATTACCCCGTTCTTCTACCTCCCAGGCGGGTTCGAGATAAGATGCACTTCGATAGCCGAGTAATGGACCAAGACTGCACTACCATAGATCGGAAATGACGCTCTCTCTGGACCTGAGTTCCCTCGTTAGGGGTTTAGGCACCTCTTAATTTTCTGAAATTTTGCATAAAAAAATCCCAACCGAAGAATTTCTCTGCGGAGGGATTAATTTTTGTACGTGGAAACCACGTTTTGGTCTGTTAATGACGGAATCTATTTCTCAAAAAACGCATAAAAAAATCCCTATCAAACCTCCGTAAAGCAACCAGAAGGTCGAACGTTAATGTGAATTAACTCGACACATCCGGCTTTCTATATGAAAGTTCCAGGGATTATAGACCGTCAACAGGCCTCAAGATCAATTAAGAAACTAGTTCAAAGAATCCGTTTATTTAACAGAATTGGTTATACGAAATTTTCAAGATAAGAATCGTGCCTTCCCCAATCAAGGTAATGACTTTCAGACCATACAAGCGAGAGAGCTCACGCTAACGATCGATTAGGTAGTAAAGATTCATACATACCTTCTCAAAATCAAAATGCGAGCTTTGTAGAGAAGTCGTTTCAGACTCTGGGTAAATGAATAATTATGGCTGACTGAAATAACTTAAAAAAGTTTTACTTAATGAATTTAGGTTCGCTAGAGACTACTTAGCTTTAAAGTTCTTGTATCGTGAAGAGCCACGTACTCGAACACATTCAGAGGACTTATTACTGCGTAAGTTGAATGGCGTTCGATCAGTCCACGACTTACTAGCCCTTATCATAGTCGTTCAATATTATTGATATGGCAGCGACCCACCTTCGAGCGACTTTTAGGCAAAATTGAATTTTTGGATTTTTATGCACAAGGCGTTTTCCTCTATAACTTTGTCATTTGAAAAGCCCTGTTATTGGCTTTTCTACCATGGCTTTGTCTGGACCACTCAACGCGCTCGACCAAATTGCGAGCCACTGAGTCAATCCTTTCTATGCGAGAAACCGGCCTGGTACATGTGCATTGATTTTTATCAATTTTTGCTTATCGGCACTACGCCGGCTTTGTCAAAATCTTCTATTCTGCCTTTTGGATGCAGTGCATCGCTAAAATTTTATGCTCATACTTTAGAATTGGGCTTTCAATGACCGTACCTCAAAGGTCAATGTCTTTGGAGGAATAAAAAAATAAAAAATAATTCAAAGTATATTTTCGTGGTACTTTTTAAACTGACTTTGTGGTACTTTTGAAAAATCTATTTTCAAGCCAAATTTCAAGGTACTTTTGAAAAACTAATCTGCGGGTGAAATTTTGGCGTACTTTTGAAAAGTCGATTTTCAAGCCAAATTTCAAGGTAGTTTTGAAAAATTAATCTGCGGGTGAAATTTTGGCGTACTTTTGAAAAATCGATTTTCAAGCCAAATTTCAACGCAGTTTTGAAAAATTAGTCTGCAAGTGAAATTTTGGCGTACTTTCGATAAATCGATTCTTGAGCCAAATTTTGACGCCCTTTCAAAAATATTATTTTTCAAGTCCAATTTGTGGTAGCTTTGAAAAAATATATTATTCATAAATCTTTGTCATTATATACTTCTGCTCTCATATCCTGAACCAAAAACATTTTTCCTAAGTGAAAATTCGGTGTTTCTTCGAATTTTCACCTGGTCATTTCCAACGCCTTATAGAACCCAAAACGGTCCTTATGGACTGATCTTCGCCTCTGCAGACTCTTAAAAATGTCTTTAAATGAAATTTTTGCCTAAGTCGAATTTTGATTCTGTCTTCAACTTAGGACGATTTTGGAGAGTTCTACAACAATCTCTTGGGAGCGTAGGTTAGACATGTGAGTGAGCTTTTATTAAAACCTTTCACTGCGACCATCTTAGTAAAGAAACAGTGAATATATTTATCATTTCTAATTCTGTTATTCAAAAAAGTGCACTTTAAAGTCAGATTTTTGGAAAAATTCTGACATAATAGATCGTCACAGGAGGGTCGGACTAATGAAGCCATCTGTTGCGTCGGTCTTAGGTTTGACACACTGTTCTACAGCCTGGGTATGACGAGGGAAGCTTTGGAAGTCTGATTGCAGCAGTGTGCCAGTCTGTATTAGGTTGGAAAAAAGGTGCTATCCATCAAATCAAATTGCACATTTGGAAACCACTGCAGTGGGCTATAACCACATAACAGCTCATGGATATGTACACTTCTGTGCAATGAAATCCCGTACACCCATTTTGCATCAAATCATTGGCCCCAATACCAAATTCACTGGCGGGCCCCCACGCTTGTTAATTGATGAGCGGGGGGGTTCTATCTAGATCTCTGACGGGCCTCCGCTACGGGGCCCTCGGAAGCCCGGGCCCCTAAACTTAGTACCCAATAGACCACCCCATACGGTGGGTCTATCAGTGTCATATTTTTGCAATGCCAAAATTAACTGAACATGAAACAATTTTAATTCTCTCTAAAATTGAAGAAGGATGATCTATCAGAGCAGTTACTAACCATTATCAATTGAATAAAAGTACTGTTATTATGAATATGAATAAAAGGTGGTAGGAGGAACGTAGCATAAAGAGAAAAGCCGGCCGCTCGAGAAGTTCAAATCTCGTTCAAAATGAAGCACTCCTTGGTTATTTGAGGGAAAATCCATTTCAAACAGCAGGAGACGCTGTGTTCATGACATATTTTCCAGCATCGAGGTCAACAACTAGCTGTTCATTTACCATGAATACGTAATTATTACGCAGGTCTATATACAGTGTGTCGCACCTTTCATGGAGCCACCCTCATATCTCGCTCATCTGATATCCGATTCTAGAATGTAGAAAGGGGATCGATTTTCAAAAAAAAGTAATACTTAGCGATTTTTTTAGAAAAAAACTAGTAAGATATTCTTAATCGGCACCTTTAGAAATCCATTTGTACAAGATTACATCTTAGTGAGTTCAAAGGTGTTTGAGATAGGGACCGTCAAAAAATCAATTTTTTCAACTAAAAATAATTTTTATCTGCAAGACGGATTCTCAAATGAAAAAAAAATTATTCTTCATTTTTTGTTGAGAATAATGTATTGTACTGGTTTGAATTTATTTTACAACAAAATAATTATTTAAATAAGGCAAAAATTAAAAAATAAAATAAATGAAACTGAAATAAATAAATAAAACCAATTGACACTCGCAATAACTTTTGCTCTCATGGCTTACTTAGGTCTTTATTGAAGATTATTTCATTAGAAAAATGGTAAGCATGTACGAATTAGAATTTTTGCCTTATTAAATAAATAATTGTTTTATTATAAAATCAATTCAGATTAGTACAATACATTATTCTGAACAAAAAATTTAGAATAAATTTTTTCATTTGAGAATCCGTTTTACAGGTAAAAATTATTTTTAGTTGAAAAAATTGTTTTTCTGACGGCCCGTATCTCAAACACTTTTGAACCCACTACGATGCAATCTTGTACAAAGGTTTCTGAAGGTGCTGATTAAGAATATCTCACTGGTTTTTTACTGAAAAAATCGCTAATATATTTTTTCGAAAATCGACCCCCTTTTTCCATTCTAAAATCGAACGCCTCTGGCTTAAATTCAATTGATTACGTCTAAAGACTCACTTTATAGGTAATATATTCACCATCAAAATTTCAAAATATTCAGATATCAGATGAGCGAGATATGAGGGTGGCTCCATGAAAAGTGCGACACACTGTATATACGCTGAAAAAGTTTTCACCCTTAAAAATGGACTTAATTATGCAACTTCCGGTTCGGACTTCAGCCCGGTGTTATTGTGGTCCATATCTAGCGAGGAGGCCTGAAATCCATTTATACTTAACATGCAGGTCTATACTGAGACTGAAAAAGTTTTCTTCTAGGGAGGAGGCAAATTAGTTCGTTGGATTTCTAATTTTGAAAACTCGTGCCAAACTCGAGCTGTTCTTCAGCCACATCATAATTCGTTCCGAATTTGATATACCACGGATAGACAACTTCAAAGCTCCATAACTTAAAAACTATTAATTTCTTGGCCTTGTTCCCATGGAGACTTTTATTCAGGATGATTTCATAAATAACATATTTCAATTTCAACCAAATCATGCATTATTTTACTTAAGGAACGTGCAGGGTCCTTTATTTCATTTCATATAGGTACATAAGATGTTCAACATTAAAAGATACATAGGAAAATACACCTTGCACTTCATTTTTCAATATAATTGAGTTTTTGCCCTTTATTGCTCTTTAGAGAACAGATCTACCACCCCCCTATTATCACTCCCACCCCACTACCGATGTAGGATATCGTTTTTGGTGTAGAGGATTTCAAACATGATATTATTAAAGTTCCATAAGCAATTATTTCCACATACAAAATTTTTTCGTTGTGAGAGGACTTGGATAGAACATCTGGATGTAGAAGCGTGATTCCTTGGGCAGCGGTTTTTTATAAAAAGTCGGGGAATGTGAAAATTTTTAAGGCCCATTAGTTTTTTTCCCATTTTGCGCGCCCCGCCAATAAAGAAATTATCCTATTTAACCCTCCCCGTCCCCCCTCCATCCCCATCGATTTTCATTTTTATTTGCAACTTTTTTATACCGCCTAGCTTGCCTGTCTTTTAAACTGACTGCCCCCTCCGCCCCAAAAAGCTGGATACGCCACTGGGAAAGGGCGCCATCAAAAGATCTCGCATATCAGTCAAAAATCTTTAAAACCGGCACTGGCTGGTACTGGTACTCTTCTACCTCACAAAATATTTAATATATGTATGCAATCAGTCGGGACCCGGGACAATGCACTAAAAATCGGGACTATCCCGACGAAATCCCCAGACACTTTCTTTATTTTGTTTTAGCTTTATTTTACTTCACTAGTAGTGGAACACAGGCGTTTTGCTAGTACCTATGTTGTAAATTAAACCACTTACCTACCTACTGTGCTTTTACAATAAATCTAATTAAGTTTCTCTATATGTTCAAAATTAAATTAAATATGTCATATCCTTTAATTTAATAGATGCACACCCAAGGAGGCCCGTAATTCGATTTGAGATAATTTAATTTTGCTAATATCCAAAGTTTATCGCACTTCTCAGCTCCTACTTCGACACATAATATACCGCCGGCACGGTAAAACAGTACAAAACGCAAGTTAACGGTTAACATCAAGTTGAAGTGCAGTGCAATTGGTTTAATCAATTGAATTAATTTCCCGGTGCTCCAGAAAATTATTTTTTTTGTGCTATCCGATTCAGTTTTGTGAGTATTACTTACTTAGTATAGCAACTCCAGTTCTAGGTTTTAATTTCGGAATAATGTCGTATGAATTAAATTTTGTTATTTTGATAATTTACTATAGTAAAGACATCAAAGAAAGGTTTCTGTATTTGCGCGGGGCTCGCTAAAAGAAATAACCATCGGAACATAAAAAAAATGTCCTTTTTTGACACATTGAGGCGGCAGTGTTTTTTTTCTTAACAACTTTGTTTCGAAGTCAGGAGAAACACATAAAAAATGTAAACACTGGAGAGATACGGAAGTATCGGGTAAGTAGAGTGAAATTACTTAGAGAAGATAACATCCGCACAAACCGATAACGCTAGCGAGTGCCGATTGTCTAGGTCGTGTTCGGTATTTATTATATATTTATAGTGAATATTCAACTGTTTCTATGAATAAAACAGATGAAATGAAATTTATTTTAATTGAGACTGTCCAATATTATTAATAAACGAAAATAGTAAACATAGTAGTTTTAGTATGTTATCTTCTCTAAGTAATTTCACTCTACCAAATAGTTTCACCAATTTTCGTTAAAATTGATGCATAAGCACGTTATAGTTCTGAAATTAACCAAGAAAGAGGATTTTTAGTGGTTTTTATTTTTTTACAAATTAATAACGAATAATGTCAAAAAGTTTTTTCATATTTCTAGTTTTGTTTGAAATATGATTGCGAACAGTCTGGTTTTTTGTTTGCAATGTGATTGCCAAGGCCGTAGATAATAAACAAATGGGTAGAAAATGTTAATGTTAAAATATAAATTGTTTAAATTTTACAAGATCAATGGCGGTCCGACTTGATCCAAAACTTCTCATAGCTCTTGTTATTATACCTACAACTAATTAAAACAATAAAATTGCTGAAGCAAAACAATATGACCATTTTTAAAAAATTTTATATTCAAATACTTTATCATCGCCATGTCAGATGCGAGAGCATGCGAAGTTAGATAAAGGAATAATCGACGGGCGTCCTTTGCTTTGCTTATTTGCTGTTAGCATACAGTATCGGAAAGTGTTGGTATTATTGGGATGGCAATAAGAGCAAGCGAGAGCGGCATACCGAGAGCGAAGCATGCAATCGTGTACATGCTTTTCTTGATGGGCGTGTCATTTTTAGCTTTGTTAGAGTACTGGTAGGCGTCTTTATTGTGGGCGGTCGGTTAAATCGTTGAAACTAGTGCAATACCAAAAGAAATACTTTCTGAATCTGTATAGTCCAGTCATCTCTAATTTGAGTGCTAATGAATGGATTTTGATGAAATCTTGTGCAATGTGTTTGTAATGACGTTAATAAAAGAGTTGAAAAAAGATCAAATATGTAATATATAATATAATAATATGTAATATAATAAATAAGTAGGAAATGATCGGAAGGGGTAGAAAACACCCCTTTTATCATGGGTTCCGTAACTTGTATAATTAGGTCAAAAATGAAAGAGAAACAATATATTTACCTTTTTTAATCCAAAATAAGATGTTTTTACTCTTATGAATTTTTTCGAAAAATGCATATTTTTGGAGATTGGCCACTCGAAAATTCCTAAAAGTGGAGGAGGGGAAATGTAAAAGTTGAAAAAAAAAGAATCTGAAAAAATTCAGGTGAATATGTTATCGAAATACAAGACTTTTTTCATTTGCAACTTGTCTGTAAAGTGCGTTTTCTCCGAGTTATTCCGGAAAAACATGAAAAGCTTTGTTTAAAATTGTAGCGCTTTAAAAATATGTAATTTAAATATTTGAAAAAAACGTACGCATTGATGAGGCCTTCTAAACATTTTTTGTCTCTTGGATTTTTTTGTAACTTGTAACTAATTTTTCGAGTTACAGGCAGTTTTTCACAATAAATAATGTACTACATTTTTTGCACAGAAAATACATGAAAATTCGAAAAATGAACGTCATTTATGTAAGTATATTAATATAAAAAAAAATATATGAAACCTATATAGTTATACCATTTTTAAAAGTTCAATATAATTTTTAAATTTTCATGTATTTTTTAATGTGCAAAAAATGTAGTACATTAGTTATCGTGAAAAACTGCTTGTAACTCGGAAAATTAGCAAGTTACAAAAAAATTCCAAGAGACAAAAAATGTTTAGAAGGCCTCAATGCATAAGTATAATTTTTCAAATTTTTAAATTACATATTTTTAAAGCGCTATAATTTCAAAGAAAGTTTTTCATGTTTTTCCCCTCTGTTGACTGGACTAATAGATTAAAGCTAGTATCGATGTGAGTCATTGTCTACATAAAACTCGTGTACCATATAAAAATCCACTATGGGTAAATTCTCTGAAGTACCTTTCACAAAATCAGGTTCCATTATAAACAAATATTAAACACACAATGTAAATGTAAACAACAAATCAACAGAGCGCTAACACCAACATGATAAATGAAAACATGAAAATTCCCTAGAATTGAATGATCATTAGATACGTCATCATTTACCGCCTTTTTATTTTCAAAACCAATTTGTTCTTGCATGTGATGATTATAACTTTTTTTAATATGATATATGCAATGTATATTTAATATACTTTTTGATCATATAGTAGTTACCAATATTACGCGCAGTACAATTGATTGTGTTAACTCTGCATCTAGAAATTAATATGGGCGTGCCACAAGGGTCGGTATTAGGTCCCATATTATCCTTATTATATGTTACTGAGCTGGATGGTTTGAGTACTTTAGCAGATTTTACTTTTTACGCAGATGACACATTTATTACACACAAAATATTATTTTGGGTATTTCAAAGAAACCATTCGTTTCTTGCATATACCATTGATCTAAATCTGACCAAGCTAGAATATCAACAAGAAGTCCCCTTACGAACAGACTTTGTCAACTTCTCTCATACACTTATCCAGGCCTGTAGCTAGGGGTGGGCCAGGACGGGCGTAGCCCGTCCTGGAATAATTTTCGCCCGACCTACGGCGACCGCGGAAAATAATGAGGTAGCTATTTTTAAATGGAAAAAACGAATTTTTGGCCCACGGGCCCTCTCTGAAAAATTGTTTGCTCACCCTTAAACCATTTTCTAGCTACAGGCCATCTAACATTCAGTATGGAAAAACAAGAAAATAACCATTCTTTCTGTATACTGAAGATCTAAGTGTGATCACGTCAATATATTATGAGAAACCTCCCTTCAGTATATAGAGGGAATGGTTAGTTTCTTGTTTTTTCATATTGAATGTTAGATATAATAAGTGTATGAAAGAAGTTGACAAGTCTGTTCGTAAGGGAACTTCTTGTTGATATTCTAGCTTGGTCAGATTTAGATCATGGTATATGAAAGAAGCGAATTGTTTCTTTGAAAGTTATCTGCTGAATACCCTAAATAATATTTTATAACAATGATGTAAGCAGAAATATTTATTTTTAAAAATCTATTATACTTACTATCAGGTAAAAATGTTGATATTTTAGAGATGAAATGTGATATTTTATTGGAAAACCTTAGTAACTGATTTAGTGAAAATTCTCTTTATTTTAATGTTGAGAAAACATAGGCATTAGTATTTCACACCAGACAAAAGAAATGTGATTATCCAAATATTCAACTTGATAATACGTCAATACCAACAAGGACGTCTAATGTAAAATTTTTGGGTATAAATATTGACAGTTGTTTAAACTGGAAAGGCCATGGTGAATTACTGATAGCCAAATTAGTATCAGTGGTTTATCAGTTCAAAAATATAAAAAATGGTCTAAACATGGCTCAACTAAAGAATTTATATTTTGCTGAGGTTGATTCTCGGTTAAGATGTGGTGTTTGTTTTTGGGGGCTTCCACCCTATCAAATAAAGTATTCTTAGACCAAAAACGTGTGATAAGATGTATGGTCACAAGAGAGACCTGTAAAAATACATTTAAGGACTATAATATATTGACGCTTTCGTCAATTTTCATTTTTGAACTGTTTATTTGTCTTTAAAAACAAGAGTAAAGTTTGTAAATCATCTATATAATGTAAATACCAGGCAAAAACACGATCTTTATGTGCCATTCAGTAAATTAAATGTCTCTGTAAACTCACCCAGTTCTCTAGAGTTCTCCCTGTGGAAATAAAACATTGCAATAAACTCACTATTTAGAAAGAAACTTAAAGTATTTTTAATCTGCAAAACCTTCTACAAACTAGAAGAATATTTTAATATGTAAAGTGCTCTATGATTTACTTCTTTTTTTTTCTTTTCTTAGATATTAAGTCTGACTATTCCTATACAATATTATATCATATTGTTATAAAAGGAAAAAACTTCGTTCCGGAAACTTTCATTGGAAAGTTACTTTTACTTATCTCTGATATTTAGTGATTGTTCGCTTACCGCCGTATTTTTCTTGTTGTTCGACCTCTTTGTCTCCCTGTGAAAAACTGAGTAGGCCGTTCATGGTGTATCCGCCAGCATCTGTTAACGTGTCCATGGTTTCGTTGATTTCGTCATGGAGGTTGTGGCTTTTGTTTATGTTTAAATCCATGTGGTTGGTTGGGCTGGACCTAAAAGAAAATTTCCTTTGTTGCCTAAATGCAGATGGTTCAATTTAGTTGGGATATACGATCTCGAAATCGACAGGGGAAGGGGAGGTCTATTACAGCTCGACTTGTCCTATGAGGCAGGTTAGGCAGTGCCTCACCAGTAAATTTGCAGTAAATCTGTACCTAATTCGTAATTTTGTAAACCGTATTATTTTTTCAATAATTTTGACTCAAATTTGCCTCTCGTGCTTGCTAAAATCAAGCTATTTCAAACTTTCCAACCAGGCCTGTAGCTGGGGGGGGGGGGGCTAAGCCCGTTCTGGAATAATTTTCGCCCGACCTACGGCGATTGCAAGGGGGGCAATTTTAATTATCTTCGTGAAAATTTTTTTAGATTTTTATTTTTGCTCATTAAAAAATTTTTTGGAGAAAAGAAACTTTTGGATTTCTCCCCCCCCCCCCCGCTCTTCAAGAAAATTAAATGTTTTCTTGGATTTATCCCCCCACTTTTCAAAAAATTTTGGATTTCTCCCTCCCGTTCATCAAAAAATTTTTGGCTCAGCCCCCCCTGAAAAATTATTTGCCCGACCTGAAAGCACTTTCTAGCTACGGGCCTGTTTCCAACTGCATGTAAGTAGGCTCTTTGTAATGCATACTTGAAGTAATAAGAGCTGAAAAGGACTATCAGAGGCAAGTCTCATACGCGTTTAATCTCCAAGGAGCAACAATGACAGACGTCGGTAATGCAGTGCAGTATGTATAACATAACACGATATTCCGCTAGAGGGTACGACTGTGCCCTGTGCTTTTTTCGCACACGTATTCATAATATTACCACAAATTTCTTCAAAGTCAAGTTCGTTTACTGTGTCGTCTAAAAATAGTTTGTTTGTGTATGTTCAGCAGCAGTGGCGCAGCCAGAAAATTCATCTGGGGGGGGCCAATAGAACCGGCCTCCCCAGAGGTTGAGAAAAACTTTTCGCTGTTTTATGGAAAATCTTCCCACAGTATGAGACCTGTAAGAAGTTAAGTATTTGGGTTGTCTAATCATGATTTTCACCCCCCGCATTTCTAAAAAAGGGTGGTTTTTGAGAAATATATACATATATATGAATTTTAGCGTTTTTTCGTCCTCTTCTGAGGAAAAACCATGCATTTTGGTGAAAAATATCTAGAGAGCAAAGTTGTAGAGCATAAAATTTCCTATAAACGTTGTCTCTACCATTTTTTTTTTTTTTCGAATTCCGCTTAGTTTCGCTGCTAGAGGGCACGAAAAAATATACATATGGACTTTTGCGCCTTTTTTTAGATTTTGAGCCAAAATTATGCATTTTTATGAAAAATTACGTGAGATCAAAGTTGTAGAACATAAAATATATATATTTTTATGGAAAAAAAAAACTAGAAAACACCATGTAATTTTGTAAATTATAATTAATTAAAGTAAATAATTTGTAATTTTTCATAAAAATGCATAATTTTGGTTCAAAATATAAAAAAAGGCGCAAAAGTCTATATGTATATTTATTTCTTTCGCGCCCTCTAGCGGCGAAACTAAGCGGAATTCGAAAAAAATGTAGAGACAAAATTTATAGAAAATTTTATGCACTACTACCTTGCTCTCTTGATACTTTTCACCAAAATGCATAGGTTTTCCTCAATATAGAGAAAAAGACGAAAAAACGCTAAAATTGATATATATGTATATATTTGTCAAAAACCACCCTTTTCTAGAACTGCGGAGGGTGAAAATCATGTTTAGACAACCCAAATACTTCACTTTTTATAGGCCTCATAATTGTGGGAAAATTTTCTTAAATATTTCCTAATTTGAAGGGACTATTTGTACTAATAGTGATTATGCTTCTTTATTTTTTAGTTCATGGAAGACGGCTTGGGGGGGGCCCGGGCCCGATGCCCCCCCCCCTGGCTGCGCGCCTGTTCAGCAGTCAAATATCGATTAGTGATAGTGATTAAGTAATCCAGTCGAATTATTGTCACGATTAGTATCAAAATGTGGCGAAAATAGATAACTACGATTTTATTATTTTGGTTGGACATACAAAACAAGCCCTTATAGCGTGCCAACGGATGTCATACCGGATAAGGGGAGTGGGGGGTCATAAAGTTGAAAAATCGATTTTTCGCGTTTAACTAGAAGGCTAATAAAATCTGAGAGGAAAGTTCAAATGAGAAAGTTATAGGTATGAAAAAAACCTATAAAATGAACCCCCGAACATTAAGATAACTTTATTAGGTCAGGAGTAAACAAAAAAAAAAACGGAAATTTTGAAAAACATTTTTAATTTCAGTAAAATCTACTAAAGTATGTGTTATATAGGAGGGATTATCTGGTAAAATTTTCAGATCGATATCTGTATTATTTTCCGATGAATTCAATTTTTTGGAAAAAAAGGGTCTTCGAAAAATGTCTATAATTACTTCACTTTCTGTCAGATTTTGCTATAAGAAGAAAAATTATATTCTTCGAGAGTAGTTCAATAGTTACAATTTTTTTCTATATGGTTATTATTCAGAAAAGAGTGGTGAAAATTGAACATGAAAGAAATGAAGATATTTTTGCATAAAAAATTCCAATTAAAGTTAAATATCTTTTGAATGGAATGCAGTGTCGAAATATCATGTGTGCCATTTTGAAGAGCTACCCAGGCAGCAGTCTGACGTCATTTTGACGTCATTTTTTGCTCACATTGGTCGACGACGCCACGTGTCGAAAAAATGATGTCTCAGTAACGTCATATTGTGACGAAATTATGACGTCATGTTGAGACGTCGATTCGACGTTTGGCGACGTCGTTTTTTCATTGCAGAAATTATTTCTAGATGGCGCCACATACAAACTATGCATTACCACGTTGTTTAGTGCATAAATAACTTTCTAGATGGTGCCACATACAAACCACTGATAATAATCAGTCGCTCTTTACCTTATACTCTAACGAATCTATAGAAAATAAATAAGAATATAAATTGCAATGTTCAAATGCATTCAGGAAACTTTGATTGATTTGGATGGATCCTATAATGGTCAGGTTAAAGATCATTATTATGTGGCTGTACCGAGATGGCATAAAAACCAGTGAGTGCTTCACATATTAGTTGTCCATTCATCTACATCGCACATGGCAGCTTATCCTGCAACGCATCATACATCGGAAAATGGAAGCCTCCTAGAGCCCTTAACATTCACATGCCATATTCCACCAAATTGGCTTATTTATTACATTTCTCAAATGTAGGTACATTTATTTCAATTAATCAAAATTAACGTCGCTAAATGACGTCATTGTGACCTTACAAATTGACGTCGCTGGGCTGTGATATAATGACGTCATTGTTACGTCATTCCAAAGGTCAAAATGACATACCTGGTGACAAAAAAATGACGTCAAAATGACGTAATTCTGCTGCCTGAGTATTTCTCTAGTTCACTTCAAAAAATACGAAAAAGTAGTGTGCGCGAGCGTAACGGTGCGCAGATTGGGCAGTCATAAAGTGCGTTCAGGCATAATAATTGAGACAAAATATTAGCTACGTAATTTTCATGTTTTATATTGTAAAAATGTGAAGGCAGTAGTAATTATTTTTTAAGAATAATTATATAAATAAATAAATTTTAACAAGTATTCTTTAATAAAGTAAATATAAGAAGCTGAATATGTCGAGCAAAAATTGTAAAGTGCATCGGAAATTAATATAACATAAACTTTTTTACCATTTAACTTAGAAGCTAGAAGGCTGGTGCATCGAAGAAAAATGTGGTTTAAAGTTCAAAGAAATCTTTTTATTTGAATCTTTATTGTGAATGTTCGTTTTCCCTGATACCCAATGAAGTAAAAAAAATATTTTGAGGCCTTTGGTTCTTGAACACACTAAATCTCGATTTTATTTTATTCAGCCCTCTCAATAGTGAGGGGTGTAATGGGGGTGGCTAATGACAAAAAATTTTTTGGGACCTTCATTTACCTACAATTTCATTAATTTGACATTTTGACAGAACTAAGACGTCACCAAAGCACACTTTTCAATAAATACAATTTTTACTTTTCAAATGGGTTTATTTTCAATTCTTGAAATCTACGTAGAAATGATTCCTGCATGAAATTTTCTAGTCAAAAGTGCCACAACGTTTCGTGAAAAAAAAAACGAGAAAAAATATTCATCATACCCAAGTAGCACAATTAATTCCTCAAGATATCCCGAGGATAAAAATTTAGGAATCAGTAAATATCTTCTAGAGGTCTGTAAGAGTTCCCTAAGATGGGCAAATGTCAGCATATCAGTATTAAATAGTACTTCCCATGGTAATCGAAAAAAGCTATTAGTATAGAATCCTGTGAGCAGCCTTTTGCATACCTATAGAATTCCCATAGTAATCTTTAGGATATCTTATCGCTTGCCAATATAAATGGTCCCGAGGACATCTTTATAGGATTTCTGTTAGATATGTACCGCATCGATCCTGCAAACAGATTTAATTCCTGTAGTAATCTTCCGGGTATTTTATCGCTTACCAATATAAACGGTACTGAAAACATCTTTATAGGATTTCTATTAGATGTACCAACACACACTTCTTATAGAATTGCTAGCGGCAGCTGGTGAAATCTTGGTTAATCAAAATCTCAGTATGAGACATCAGGCCAATGTTGCCAGATAAAAATTTTAAAAAGTTATCAGACAACGCTTTAAAAAGTTACTAGATCTGACTAAAATTTCCCTAGATTTAAAATTAAAGGGGAGGGAGTTTTAAACATTTTTTTATTGGATAAATATTTTTATTGTGTGAAAAAAATATATTTGTTACTCAGACTAGTATTCTGTAGGACATGTAATTTTTTGAGGCTGTTATATTAACAATTAACAGCATAGTATCTGCAAATGAATGCAGTCGTTTACTTATTGTCTTTTCCCTTTTCCCTTCTATGCCAGTGAACTTTAGAATAGAGTTCACTGTTCTATGTAATAGCCCAAGTCTTTGAAGGTATTTACCTCCAAAAACTTTTGAAATGAATATATTTTTTTAATGAGTTCGTGAAAGTGTATAGAATAATATCCTGAAAAGTTTACATTTCTCGGATGCAGAACATAAAAAAAAGTGAAAAAAAAATTTTTTTCATCCATTTTTAAAAAAATTTTATTAGGACATTTTTTGTTCAGAAACACGTGGTCTATCCACCCTGTATTTTTATTTTTCCTATCCTGACTTAATTTCAAAATTATGAAAAAATGGATGAAAAAAAATTGTTTTTTCACTTTTTTTTTCTGTTCTGCATCCGAGCGGAATGTAAACTTTTCAGAATATTATTCTATACACTTTCACGAACTCATTTAAAAAAGAATTATTCATTTTGGAGATTTTGCTATATAAAATTTTCTCTGTCGTCTGGGCTATAATATAATGACTCACACCACATCAGCGCTCTCTCTCTCTCTCTCTGTCTAATTATTTCATTTCCAGACTTAGTTTACGTGTATTAAATGGTTCGCAACTAGAAAGTAAGGGGCTGTCCATAAATGATGTCACGCTTTTAGGGGGGGGAGGGGGTTTTAAAAGTTGTGACACTTTGTGACAAAAAGGGGGGGGGCTCAATCAATTGTGATGTCACAATACAAGAAAATCTGAGAAATAATTTTTCCTTGCAAAATATGTATCATAGTTCAAAAATTTATAATTTTTATTAATTTACTTAAAAGTTATAGTGTGACGTGACAGACGGGGGGTGGGGGGGGGATCTGGCGAGCGTGACAATGTGTGACACAAGGGGGGGGGGGGGTCAAAAATTGGCAAAAAAAGCGTGACATCATTTATGGACGGCCCCTAATGTTTGTCTGCGAACCGCTGACGAACCAAAAATCACTAGAAATAGGCATTTTTATAAAAGTTTTCACTAAATCACTAGATAGAAAAAAAATCTTTAGATCTAGTGAAATTTCACTATACCTGACAACACTGCATCAGATGATCCCCGAGAGAATTTGAACGTTGCAGTAATGTTATTAATGTTCTATAAATTCATGAGTATAAGATAATGCATGACTGATTATCGTCAGTGGTTTGTATGTGGCGTCATCTAGGAATAATTTCTGTAACAAACTACGTGGTAAGTAAACAAATTTTATGTATTAAAAGAATTTCTTCTTGCGATTTCTATAGGTGTTCTATTAGCGATAATAATAATATTTCCATTTTAATACTTTATTTGATCTCTCTGTAATACATAGAAAATTGAGCTGTATGGTAATTCCCTTTTAGAACTTCTAGAAGTTGTCTACAAGTATTCTGTTAAGAATAATAATACTATTTCCCTTTTAATACTTTATTTGATTTCTAATTTGTATAATACTTAGAAAATTGAGCTGTATGGTAATTCCCTTTTAGAACTTCTAGTAGATGTCTGTGGGTTAACAAAAGTTGAAATTCCTATAGAATGCCCAGTTTACATTTCCCCAGTGCATAAAAGTTGAGCACATATAAAGATTTCTCATTTTGATTTCGGAAGGACTTCTAGAGTACATAAATACAAGATATCCTCGCGGGCAGTAAATAGAACTTCTTAAAGATATCTTAGGGTATAGCTCATGAGGCGCCCTCCAAGGGGGTGATGTAATACATAAATTATCGTTTCTTAGCTTAAAAAATGTTTTCTTACCAAATTGGGAGAAGATCAGTTAAGAGAGCAAAAAGAAAGAAAAAAAATTACGATTTTGACACTCTGCATCTTTTTTCACAGCAACAATTTACTAAAGCATGTTTGGTTATATCATCATATTTTGGTCCAAAGAATCTACCCTTAAACTATATGGCCTATTATTAATGGTCCACCTTGTATATATTATAAAGAAAATGACCTGGTAAAGTAATTTTGCCTCTCACAGTATACAAGAAGAATACCAGAGGAACATATTCATAAAATGTATCTCTAATGGCGCACGATATACTGAGTGAGAAATAAAAAAATATTTATTTTCATGTGTTTAGCCGACCCTCTACGTTTAAAATGCATTCTAGCGAGCGCCAGATTACCTACACCCTCTATATAATGACAGAGCCGCCCACTAATATTCATACAAAAAGGTTTTCAGTCGATTTACTTTCGTTTAGGGTAACCACCTAACTTAAAATCACTCACCTCTGAAGATTTTTATCGAAAATTAGATCTAAACAAATACGAAAACTTCTACACCGCGCGCGATTGCCGCCGAATCACCGTTCCAAACTTATAACTAAATAAAAAATGAATAAAATATTTCTATGATCAGATATGTGGAAATAAGTTTTGTGTTCACGTAAACCATCCCCTGTCGCAAAGGGATGAAATGCGGCAAAAACTATTTTCTCCAAACAAAAACATTGGTTAGTGCTGTGCGGTATTTAATCGAGCGGGTGGTTTCTGTCGTCACGCTTTTTTCGTGTTAGTGATGTTTGAAGTTATGACGCTCTATGTGTACGGTGTACCTATATGGTGGAAATCTAGGAAGTCGCAAAAGTGTCTAGAATAGATTCCGACTAAAGCTCATTTTCATGTCCGCGTAAGGTTTCTTAAACACGAATATTTAAAATAATATAGTAACTGATAATATTAGTGTGGAGTGTGCTTACAATTAGACAAAAAGTAAGTTCTTAGGAAATCGGTTGGACCCGCATGGATTTGCCTTAAAAAATGTTAATAGCTTTCTGTATTCAAAATGTAAAAGTATTCTAGCTGACTACTTTTTTTTAGAACTTCAAAAAAATTATTTATTAATTATTTTTATTATTTTGAACATGTTTATTCATTTTATTTATTTATAGTCGAATAAAACTATCAAAAATACGATTTCAACGATTGTCTAGAGTGGGGGGGAATTTTTTTGTAGAAATTCAATCTATATATGTTATCAGGAATAGTACAGGGAAATATTGAAAAAAATGACTGTAACTCGAAAAAAATGTGTGCACACTTTAAACTTTGGTTATTAGTTTAAAATAGGCCAAAGTTCACGAAACAAAAAAGTTTAGGAGTTTTATAGGGGGTAAAAGGGGGTACTTTTAATAAAAAAAAATCGAGTTTTCTCCATTTTCTCGGGAAATATGGCATTTACAAAAAAATAGTTCAAATAGAAGTTGTTTCTGGCAAAATTATTACCTATTTTAATCTTATAGCCATAATTACCCGAAATACGGCAATTTTTCGATTGAGGGATGGCGGATGGATTCTTTTTCTAAAACAAGTGCTTTAAAGGGACAAAATAAATTGAGCATCTAGGTGATGCTATATCCTATTAATGAAAAACAGCATTTTTGAAAGAAGAATTAATTACTGAGCAATTACAATAACAAAATGTCGACATTTTGTTAACAAAAATGTGAAAACGCACATTGAATCGGCGATTACTTCTTTATTTTTTGTGATGTAGAAACAAACAAAAAATAATTTTAAAAATTTATTAATTACCTTTAATTTTGTTTCTTAGAACTTTTGATGGAAGTGTCACAGTTTCTAAGATATTCAACATTTTAAACTAAATACTTCATCCTAAAAACGACCGGATACCATCTATAAAATTAAATATCTCCGAAACAATCAACCCTACACAAATACATGAACAAAATAAATTTATTCTCAGTTTATAAGCTTCATTTTTGATGTCCACCATATTTTCTCTTAAACTGATAAGTATTGAAATATTTGCGGAGAAACAAGAATGTTACGTTTTTTCTAAAATACCTTTACAGTTTAAAATGCAATTTTTTTTCTAAAGCAAGCGCTGTAAGCCGATGAAAAAATTTGAGCGTCTAGGTCACACTGTATATTAACGAAAACCAGTATATAGGATTTTTTTTTTTTAATTACTGACTATTTACATTAACAAAATTGTGACGTTTTTATTTAAAAAAAAATGTGGAAAAGTGTATTGTTTCTGTCATAAACTTTTTTGTTTTTTATGCTATAAAAATAGGAAAAAAAATCATTTGAAAGCCTAATTAATAGTTTCTCATTTTGGCTATTAGTTTTTTTGGCGTAAGTGCCATAGTTTGTGAGATATTTAACATTTAAACTAAATACTTCGTCTTATAAACTTTCGGACACCACCTTTAGACTTCCAGATCTTCAAAACCATTAACTACAAAAATTAGAAAAAAAAAAATGAAATTCATCCTTAATTTAATAGGTAGCTTTCTTATTTGTCTTTAGCAAGTTTTTGCTCAATGTAATACCTTTCGAGTTATTTGACAAAAACCTTTTTGAAATACTACTTTTTTAAGCTAAAATTCCTTTTCTAGTAGTTATTATTAAATTAACTTAAATCTATCAAATCTGTAAAACACATAAACCTTTTTGTTTCGTGAACTTTGGCCTATTTTGAACCTATAACCAAAGTTTAAAGTCTGATGCACAATTTTTTTTCGAGTTAAAGTAAAGTTTTCCTGCACTAGAAGTTACAGCAGTAAAGTTTTGTCCAATCTGTGTGAGCGTTTTTTGTCTCTTTTTTTTTAATATCTCGTGTTCTGTTAATCGAATTAGGCCAAACAAAAAAATCAAAATGTTTATAAATAATTTATGAATGAGACTGCATAGATTCAAATCCGATCTGTTATTTTGTTTATTTAAAAAATGAAAAATTACGAAACTATTTTTGCATATATCGAAATTGCTAAAGAAGTAATAAATCTATCTTAATGAAACTTAGTGAAATTATGGGTCCTGTAGGTGTAAACTATTAGGGAAAATTACGAATTAAAATATTTATTATTTTCTTAAAAAACGAGAATTTTTTTAAAAAATTGAAGCTTTGTAAAAAACTGCCACACTAATGGATTGGGCGGAGCGGCGTCTATATAAAACCCTGCCTCATAAGATACATGAATGAAACCATCTTGTACCGAAAATAGCATGATAGGAGCTCTGAAAAACATAAAGTTGCCATATCCTTGAATGGAGAGGACCTCCTGGTTCTTAAATATATATACAGGGCAGAGCTGGGCAAATACTTTGAAAAAGTATTTAAATATTAAATACTAAATACTTTCAGAAAATTGAAAGTATTTAAATATTAAGTATTTTCAAAAGATAAAAGTATTTAAATAATAAATAACAAAAGTAATTAAATAGTTTAAACTCAGTATTTAAATACTCTCTGAATATTTAAATACTTTGATAACACTGAAATATATTGAAGCATAATTAAGTGTAAAAATAGCCTTTAATGGCTAAACTTCGGCAAATTGTATTTTCTATTTTTGTAGAAATCAATAAAGACTTAATATTATCATTATCATTATTATTATTATTATATTATGTACTATTTGACTATTTGAGATGTCAAAATTTTAGGTTTCATGACTTTCGAGAACTTCTAAAACACTATTTTAATACCTCTATACTTAATCAGTTCTAGTTGGGTATTGGACTTTTACTTATCCGTAGAGCTAGCGTCTTCTGCAAATACCCAATACCCAAATAAAGCACAGAGACTATGGCACTACTTCAACTGTTCTCTGTCACAATCACAAAACTTATAAATTCAGAGTCAGAGTTTCGGTTTATTATAAATATTTAAAAAATCATAAATAGTATAATCCTTAAAATAGATTCAAATACTCCCCATTGCTCTAAGGAATACAACCATATACAGTTTTTATCATAAACTTTGTATATAGTTAAATACCATACTTTAATAATGAAATTAGGAACTATTTTCATTGACAAACTACGATATTCAAATACAACAAAAATTTACAATAAAAAAATATACCTATATAATTGTATTCGTTAGAACAATAGCAATTATTTAAAACAGTTTTAAAGATTATAGTATATTTGGTTATTTAATTATTTATAATAAACCGAAAATAAACGTATATTTCCCTCTCACTCTACAAAAGTCTAACCTTAACAGTTAGCACTTACTGTCTATGTCTGCTCTTAACCAACTTTCTGGGAATTAAGACGTGAATGACTGAAGACTGAATGATGCAATGTGTTTATTAACTACATAGTATAGTACATGTCTTGATTCTGTCTCCCTGGTGCATTTGATTATATTTGCTGTATTTATTTAAATACTTTTGAGATTCAAATACTTCTGAAAGTATTTAAATACTGTCAGAAAAGGATTTAAATACTTTTTTAGAAGTATTTAAATACTTCTCAGTTATTTAAATAGTTTATGTATTTATAAATACTTTAGGATCATTTTCACAAATACTAAGTAGTAAATATTTCAGATAAAGTATTTGCAAGTATAAATACAAATACTTGTTGCAAGAAGTATTTAAATACTTGGTATTTAAATACTTTCTAGTATTTAAATACTTATGAGGTATTTGTAAGTACATATTTGCCCAGCTCTGATACAGGGTGGACCAAATTAGATGGGATTTGAGATTTTCTGTAATATAGGTGTCCTGAGCTCGGTTTTTGAGAAACAAACAATGGCGTAAACTGCGATCGTCTGTCTTGTTCGACTACCAAGCTACAGAGCATTGTTGGAAAATTATCATTTCTGGATGGCCTCTCTATATCTCAATTACCAAATGCCGAATCGAAAATCGAATAACACATTCTTAACACACTTTTTTGAGTAGAATCCGTTGCTGATAAGAAAATTATTATAGGAAATCTTTTAAAAAATTTTTCAATAAAAATTGCCACAATTAGGAAGTTTCCTATTTTAGAAATATGATGTACATTCAACCTCATTTAGTAGTCTTTCAGATAACTAGTCAAACAAAACAAAAATTATCTCGATATCTGAAAAACTCACGAACTTATTCAATTTCTCATGTGAATACTTCGCCTCGGCTGAGGTCCACCGTGACGTCACAATACACAACGCGCTGACTTGCCATGCCGGTGGCGCGCCGTATGTTCCCTTTTTAGTGTATGTGCTCGATTTTCTGAAATGTCACAAAATGTCACTTTTGATTCGTACGTGCCGATCCGAATGTTCGAATTTCGCCGTGCAATTTACGATCAGGTCCCAGGTAGCAAAGGCACGTGAAAATGACGTGAAAAAATGGTCAGGAGTGACGAGAAAAGACGAGTTAGATGAAGTAAATGAAACGTGAAAATGACTTCCTAATTTCTCAGGTTATATATTTGGTAATCCCCCCACAGGTTTTTAGTAATAGGAACATATAAAACTACATACTAATTAGTAATCTACTTGATAAAAATAAAATAATTAATGCATAAATAAGTTTTGTCCTAATGAATTTGTTTGTTAGTAATTTTATTTACGCATTAACATATATCTAATATTGTTTACCATATACTCCAACTTTCTCTCACAAGGGTTGCCTGCAAATTATAATGTTTACTTAGGCTATATTCGACTGCTGATTCGAACGCTTTTTAGCAGTCCGACCGTGGTCCGCCCGCCAGTCGAACGGGACCCTAGTTATTAAATTCATTTTTACTTACCTTTATCAATTGCGGTCCGTAGGATTCGAACCTACATGTCTCCCGTCGTCCGTATTACAGTACTGACGCTTCAACCAACTGAGCTAGCTTGGCGACCGCTATTTCGGATGCTAAAAGCAGTATTTATGGTGGTGAATGAAGTCTTTATTATGTGAAATTGAATTTCTTGCCTTATTTAAAATATATGAAAATCTTTCAGGTTCTCGCTTCGAGTTACTAATATTTTTATTTATTTATAATTATTAAGAAGAACTTATTTAATTTAATTAAACTGTCACCAGTGTCACCTGAGAAGTACGAGTAGTTGTTGAACAATGTAATTATTACATTAATTAGTATTAGTGGCGGTTCGTTAAAAATATATATTTTCCCCAGATCTCTAAATTGAAGAGCAGAGAGGGAGAAATCCGAAAAAAAATTTTCCTTATCTCAAATTTGATGAGCGGTGGAGGGGAAGTCAGGGGTCAACTATTTTAAGAATTAAAGTTTTAAGTTGAGGTACCTACTTATACAAACTTGGGAAGCGTGTTAGAGAAAAAACGGTAAAGGTGTAATATCGTCATCTACAACATAAATAGAATATTTAATGGTCTAAAACAGACCTAAAATTGAAAAAAACCAATAAGCAATTATTACCTTAAAAAAAACAACTAAAATTTTTTTCGCAATAAAAAAAAAACGGAATGAGCAGAGGCCGAACCGCCGACCTCATGACTTGAAAGACAACGCCTTAAGCACTCGGCCACCAACCTTTCTGAGGCTACTTTCCTAAAGACTTTATAGTTGGAACACGCAACGGATAGATTTTGCTTTTTAATGCATTTTAATCTAATTTTATTATTAAAAGAATAGATAGAAATATAATTTAAACAAATAAACTGCCGAATCTTTGCAAACTCTTTCGAATATAAATTATTTTGGATAATGTTAAAAAACATTATATCCTCGAATAAAAACGCCAATACTTATCCCTCACGATACGGTTTATTTTTTTTTAAACTTTACGCTCTGCTTACGATAACAAAATGCCATCAGCGAGTTTTAAAGTTTGTAATCCGATAAAATATAAATAAATTTAACACCGAGAAAAGACGACAATATGACGTGATGTGTAGCACGTCATTTTAATGTCATTTATAAGACGTCATTCTGTCGTTGATTTTTAGTGCCCTTTTTGACCAGAATCACCAGATTTTGACGTCATTATAACGTACCCTTGCTACCTGGGGTTTATCTGGAAGACTTCCTCTTTATGTCGTGACATCATACGGCCGGTGTTTTTCGAAAAATATGAACGTGCCAAAATTGCATGTTTTAGCAATTATTTCGGCGCTCAAATGCAAGCTGGCTATAAACTACCGGTGCCTGCCAGCGAGTATACAGGTACCCGCGCCCGCTCGCTGTTGGCGGAATCATGTACCCAGACAGCACACTTACATCCTAAAGACGTTTTAATTACGTACACACTGGACGTAACTTACATACGAGATATGTACGGTTTTGTCCACAATACGTACATGAGACGTACCGGGGATGTTAGATTTCCACTAAATTGTACGTACATAACACGTACATTTTAAGATATTTATAGGCCATTATAGGACAGAATATGGACGTACATAGTACGTTATATGTACGTTATAAATAACGTAACGCCGGCTCCACACATTGGGGCCAACAGCTTCGTCCAATGTGTAGATCAACAAAAAAGCATTGACGCCAATGCTCTTTCGTCAATCCACACATTGGACGAATGCTGTTGGCTCCAACGTTGGCCCTAATGTGTGGAGCCGGCGTAAAAAAAACTCAAAATTCGTCAAAAATATTTATTATATGTAATATACAAATATATGTATACATATAATACAAAAATAAATAAAATATATATAAAATACAAAAATAAAATATATACAGTGTGTCCTATATAATTTGCTACAATTCATTTAAATCGTGAATACACAATGTATTTTATAGTATCATTTTTATTTTAGGGAAGACCCTAAAAAATATACTTTATCAACAACACTATCTACGATCTATGTTGTTGACATTTTGGAAGAACTGAGGACCAAAAAAAGTCCCAATAAAGAGAAAGAGATGACATCGAATTAGTCAGTACTTGATGAATTTTTTTACTAATTGATTCGGAAGAAACGTTGCAAAATTTAAACAATTTTTTAAGTAATGAGGAGAATTTTTCTAAAGGGATAAGTCTGAGGAATCTCAAAATTCAAATAAATATTTGTTAATCTTGCTCTTTAACTTAATTGCATGTAGATATTTATATTTTAGAACTTTATTCCTGAGCTGTTTTTGAGGAATCATCCTGAAATATATGCATGCAGTTACACCCTGTATGTTATTTGCTGTGCAAAATAACTTAAAACATAACTTTGGCTTTAAAAAATACATTTTTAATTTTTATATTGTTCTTTGTATGCACCATGGAACAAAGTCTATCTGCAAAGTCTATCTGGTATTTCATTCTCTTCATCTGAAGAAGTAGATATTCTTTTTCTGGTTATTTTTCTTCTTTCTTTTTCATTAACATCAGTATTCAAATCGCTAGTGTCCTCTGCCTTTTTGAACTTTTTTCTTGCTACATTATAACTTTCTGAAAATATACAAATATATCAGGGCTGGAAAAAATCATGATTTTAAATTTTTTTTTTAAATAATCAGGATTTTTTTTTGATTTTTTAAAATTTATTTTCGGTTTTACTCTAATTTTTTTAAAACAACTACGATTTATCCATACACTATTTTTTATATTCGCAAGAAATTTATGAAAATAGTGGTTTACTACCACTCATAAAACTTCAAGCAAAAATGAAACATTTTGCAGCAGTTATGTTTTCAGAAGTGGTAATATGCAATGTTAGTGCCAGAAAATTTTTTTTGTTTAAACTTAAAATCTCGACATTTCACTACATTTTAAGCCGATTTGAACAAAAAAAAGTGCGATTATATTTTATAAGCTTTCAAATATTTTATTGAAGAAACAGATAAATAAGTTATTTTCTAATTTTGCATGAAACAAAGGAAAGATTTAATTTTTTTTATTTATAGGTTATCTTTTGTCTTGTAAATTTTCTATAAAAGAGATATGACAAGATGCAAAAGTTTGTACAAAAAAATATACTAAACGCAGGAATCTTTTCGTTAGATAAATATCTTTATTTATATGTATCATTACGTTTTACATTATAAAATGTACAAATTTTGCATCGGATACCTATACAGTCTTAAAACTCATTTTGGAACCACACGTCAATATTATTGTCATTTTTATGAGTATTATCGATTTTATCACTTTCATTAGAAAATTACAAAGGTATAATTTTGTAAAAATTATTGCCTAATGGCCTAATCAGCCAAAATGTTGTAACTAGATATGTTCGTCACATGCATACAAGCTACACAATGTGATGACCTATACATTAATTGGACATGATCTTTATTGCTTGGACTTGAAAATGATAAAATAATTTGTAATACTGCTCTATAAAGTGAATGATTTTCTACTGCATAACAGTCCGCCATTAATAAAAAAATGTCTAAGCTCTCGTATCAAAAACTCTCATATTAACAAAGAGATAGTATTTAACATACCTTATATAGAGAAATATTTGACTTACCTTTGTCCGTACAGGTAATTTATAATTTAACTACAAACAACAAACAATCGCTAAGTAACTTTCTTGCATTGATTAACAAATTTTATTCTTCCATTTGGAGTGCTGGGACACAACGGCAACGGCACTAACGACATTTGACAGCACACTGTCATGCACTAAAAGCCACAAAGGATCAACGCAACCTGGCGCGCAATTTAAAATAAAGGCAGCTTATTTTAATCTTCCCACAAAATGGACCCGTTTAGTGTGACGTCAGATTCTAGGCAACCAACAATACAAGTGTGTGTTGCTAAAGATTTTGAGCCTTATGTACGATACATTTAAGGGTTAAAAATATGGCTGTTGATCAGGGCCTCTAATTTTATTTGGTTAAAACACATATTAATTTAATTGAGTAAATTATATGTAGAACGAATCTAACGTATTTTAAGAATATGGCCTATGAATTGAATTGTCTTAGATATGCCATATAATTGAGTAATAACACAAAATTGTTAACAGCAATTTTTGTCATCCTTAATAGCAAGGTGCATAAGAGCGAAAATATTAACTGTAAATTTCGTTATCCCACTTGTATTGTTGGTTGCATAATATTTGACGTCACTACTAAACGGGTCCATTGCTGGAAGTTACTAAAATTGGTCAAAAATCGAAAATTGAAATAACGTCAGATTTGTACGATTTGTTTTTATTAACAATTTATAATATGACTGTTGTGAAATTTTCGGAAAAAAATGTTGGTAAATATTTATCTTAATAAATACTTTATAAATTCTTTTCGAAATGTGATATTCTGTTTTTGCTACAAAACATTCCATATCCGTATTATCTGCCGACCGTGTTTTTTTCACTGGGCTAAATTCACATGAACTAGTTGTTTTCGCTTTATATCCATGGTGTTCCAGAAAAGTATGTTTTAGAGACATACTGTGTAAACATACACTGTACGTACATACAAATACGTACTTAAGACGTACATATTACGCCTTGGTACGTACCGACCAAAATATTACCTAAAATGTACGTATTAGAGACGTCGAGCGCTGTCTGGGTATTGTAACGTAATCGAGCCTCAGCCCAGATGATCGCAGCATTTTAAACTTGGAAGTACCATAACTTTTTTATTTACAGAGATAATTTAAAAAAAAATTAGAGATATTTTTTAGATTCTTACGACTATTTATTACGAGAAAATGAGAAAAATGGAAACTTCCTAATTTCCAATTTTCTGATACTTTTGCCAAGTCTGACAAAAGTTGCGTGGGTAACTACTGGGGTAACGTTACCCCCCGCCCACCCCCCCCACCCCCCCCCCCCCTGTTTGCGTATATATAAATATTATATTCTTGATTCAAAACATTTTTTTTCAATGTGATTATGTATGGTGCCAGTCCTTAATTCCTTCTGGTAGTTACAGACAATAATAAACAAATATTTAATTCTTATTTAAGCATCTGTCAGTTCTTTTTAGTGACCTATCCTAATCAAACATAGACTTATACCTTCGCCTTTGACCTCTGCTTATCTAGCGACACTCGTCACGAACACGACTCTTACAAAATCTTTAGAGACCTAAATGATAAGAAACAAAATATTTCGTGGTGTAGGCAGTAGGATAAACGTTTAAGAGATGTTTTGCGCGAGAACTCTAAATAATTTTGGCAAAAGCGTCTTCAAAAGGGCCTTTGCTAGTGATGCGAAAGGTGAGGTAACAGCCCTTTATGATTTTCACGTCGAAAGAGGCGGGAAAATAGTGAACTTTGGTGGGTTTTTGCTGCCAGTGCAATATAGTGACTTGAGTATTGTCAACTCTCACCTGTTCACGAGAAAAAGTGCGTCACTGTTCGATGTCTCGCATATGCTACAGACGGAGATACACGGTGAGTTTAGTTTAAGGCTTTGATAGGAAATTCTATGGAGGTAAAGAGACGGTTTTTTCACTTGCATGTTTATTTATTTCGAAAAGAGTTTAAGGACATAATAAAATCACTTGCATTAATTTTCTGATTACGGAAAAAATATTTACGTCCAAAAATACCTGGTGCGTCAAAAGTTCTATGCACTTTTTGACGCACTGCCACGGATTTTCTACTTGTCTGCTTAATATATCTTGTACTAGTAATTGAATGGCAATATTAAGAACACCAGTTTATTTGAAATAAAATTCCCCAAAAATATAGACCTGTCCGATATGTACAGGGTGGACCAAATTATTGGGATTTTTTAGGGTTTTCTCTAAAACTATAGCAGATAGACGAAAACCAATATAGGTGTCCTGAGCTCGATTTTCGAGAAACAAACAATGGCGTAAACCGCGATCGTCTATCTTTTTCAACTACCGAGCTACAGGGCATTTTTGGAAAATTGTCGTTCTTGGATGATCTCTATATCTCAATTACAAAGTGTCGAATCGAAAATGGAGTAACACATTCTTGAGGCACTTTTTTGAGTAGAATCCGTTGCTGATAAGAAGAAAATTCAGTTTTCGAGATATAAGAGATAACTTGTGTTTTTTTAAATAGAACACCCTGTAAATTATTTCATTATTCGATCACAACTTAAATTATTTATCAATTTATTTATTTATTTATTATACTGTACAGCAAACAGATAAATCCAATTACATGATGCACAGTGTATGTGGTAATACAGGTATAAACATGTGTGACATAGATTACAAAACCATAAAAATATGCGATAAAAACAAGAATTAAAACTAAAACAAAAGCACAGCATATAAAATCACAAATAAGACCCCAAACAGCACGTCCAATTGTAATTACGTCTCTACAAGATATATACATGAGAAACAAAATATGTTAAGGTAGATCTAATTGTTAAACTAGTACTGACGTACACATATGAGATACACTTATGTTTATATTGACAGATTTATGTGATACAACGTTTAATAATTGTATACTGTATGCACTCAAGATTCTAAACATTTTTATATAACGTAAAGAAGGATCATTAGAATGTTGCAATTTGACGTCCGTAGAAGATGCCTACAATGTTTAAGTCATATGTATGTGTGATGCTTTATATAATACTTGTGCCTACTGCATACACCACATAAAAGTGCGATATATATACATGATACAAATAACTATATATACACTTTTTAGTTGTGTCTTGTCGTGTCTACATTCGACTATTCGAGCATGGAACAGTGTGCGCGCGCAAAGCGTCAGCGTGAGCATACCAGCCATGTGTATAGTGATGCAGATATTCGGATGATTTCGGTACTCGGATTACACGGAATCGGATGACAAGAATATTCGGATTAATCATCCGATGTCGAATTAAATTTTCACTATAGGTATTAGTAATGTGATATCGCGATTTTTTAAACACTCTGTCAACAGTAATTGCGATCGTGGTTGATGCGAATGCAAGTGGCACTGAGGTTAGTAATTTTTCTCCCCAGATCTCAAAATTGATGAGCTGGGGGGAGAAATCTAAAAAACATTTTATTATCCAAGTGCACGATTGACAGCTCTTTTTTGTTTTGTACTTAAAATTAATCCGAGTATATTTTATTCGGATGAAATTTTAATACTCGGAATCAAGCGAGTATTTTGATACTCGGATTAACCGAGTATTTTAATTCGAATTCGCCCAACACTACATGTGTATCTCATGTGTCCTCTTTCCTCTATAAGAGTGGTCATAGCCACACATACAGCAGGCATTTTTGTTTTTTAACAATATCCAAAACAATTTATATTCGAAAGAGTTTGTAAAGATTCGGCAGTTTTAAAGATATCGAGTTCTTTTAATAATAAAATTAGATTAAAATGCATTAATAAGCAAAATCTAGTCGTTGCGTGTTCTACTATAAAGTCTTTAAGCAGGTATTCAAACAGAAGTCAGTGGTTGAGTGAGTTAAACATTAGGCGGCGAGGCAAGAGGTACGCGGTTCGATCCGTGCTCACTCTGTCTTTTTTTTTTTTTTTGTTAAAATAGTTGCGAAAAAACTTTCAGTTGTTTTTTTCAAGGTAATAATTGCTTATAAAACCGATGTACGAATATACTTCTTTTCAATTTTAGGTCTGTTTTAGACCATTAAATATTCTATTTATGTTGTAAATGATATATTATACCTGACCGTTTTTTCTCCAACACGTTTCCCAGGTTTGTATAAGTACTTCAACTTAAAACTTTAATTCTTAACTCAGGTGACACTGGTGACAGTTTAATTAAATTAAATAAGTTCTTAATAATTATAAATAAATAAAAATACTAGTAACTCGAAAAATTCAGGTTTGGGAACACGTAAAAAATCGAAAAAAAAAGAGAACTTGAAAGATTTTCATATATTTTAAATAAGGCTAGAAATTCAATTTCACACATAATAAAGACTTCATACACATCATAAATACTGCTTTTAGCATCCGAAATAACAATCACCACGATAGCTCAGTTGGTAGAAGCGTCAGTACTGTAATACGGACAACAGAAACGTGTAGGTTCGATCCCTACCCACCGCAATTGGCAAAGGTAAGTAAAAATGAATTTAATAACTTAATAAACATTATAATTTACAGGCAACCCTTGTGAGAAGAAATTGAAGTGATAGTAAACAATATTAGATAGTTAATGTAAATAAAATATACGGATGGCTAACAAATAAATTCATAGGACAAAACATATATGCATTAATTACTTTATTTTTATCAAGTAGACTTACTAACTAGTATGTAGTTTTATATGTTCCCATTGCTAAAAACCTGTGGGGGGATTACCAAATATAACCTGAAAAAATTAACGTCTAGCATAAGACGTCATTCGTCTGACACATTAGGAAGTCAATCACTGTGCATCCGATAACACACTGTGGATCAAATTATTTGTGTGTATGTAAATGGTATACTGTGGCTACATTGTGAGGCGGACGTTTAACCTTTGTGCATACGTGTTTGCCTACAATGTGTAAACGTAGCACATTTACATCGTAGAATTGTGTAACCTTGTGTCTGCATCTAGATACATCGTCACAATGCGAACACTTCGTAATCGTTATTTGGTGTGCTGTATGGGACATTAACACATTTCTATTAACATTACAGATATCTATATCATTGTTCCTTACGAAGTTATTTACTGCAAGCAGACATTGTTCTGTTGGTGAATTTAGGTTTGAGATTTTAAACATACAATTTCTTACTCTTAATCTTATATCAGGCACATTAAAGTTAATAGCGTATAATATTTCACGTGCATTAAAATTATCATGCAAGATATTATGGATAAACAGAATTTGAGCTGTCTCACGTCGTTCAGAAAGAGGGCTTATATTAAATTCAATTAGTTGTCTATTATATGATATTAAGTGTGGCCACACTCCATGGTTTTTTAGATATAGTGATCTTAGAAATCTTTTTTGGACTTTTTCCAACATTTCCGAGTATACGAAAGTTTTCGGATGCCATATAATGCAAGCATATTCAAGTTTTGACCGAACATATGAGTTAAAGAGCAATATACACGTCCCACAAGTAAAATCATGAGTAGACCTATGGATGAACCCAAGTCGTCTGTAACAGTCAGCTGTTAACTTTACAATATGTGTGTTGAAAGAAAATATGCTTGTAAAGGTAACCCCTAGGTCCTTAATTTCATGTAGTCTTTCAATTTGAACGTCATTAATGGTGTAATTTTCTATGATCGGGCTTTTTTTCCTAGTATAAGTTACAACTTTGCATTTAGATTCATTAAAGGCTAAATCTTTATCTTTACAAAAATTTGAAATGGCATCCAAATCACTTTGTAATATATCATATGTCATATTTATCTCTAGAAGAAGTGGTTAATTTTAAAAAAATTTAACAGTGCCTCCTTGATACTTGATCATTCTGTTCGACTTTCAGCATCTGGGTTTGGTGCAGTATATTTGACCATAGATGAGTTTTACTTCCACATCCAGTGGAAGTATACTAACGACAAAAAATTTTTTTAAAGTTTTTATTTTATTAACGTCGAGATTTTAAGTTTGAGCAAAGAAAAATTTTCTGTCTGTCTGTCGGTCTGTCTGTAACTTTTTTTGTGCGCACGTTTACTCTGGAACCGTTTGAGATATTGACTTGAAATTTGTACTTTAATGAGATCTAGAACTAGATTATATTTTCACCTTGTTCTGTCGAAGGGTTGGGGGGTAAATTGGGGTAAATTTGGGGTAAATAGGTAAATCAAGCAAGTAAGAGTCCATAAAATTGGTATTTAGTATATACAAGAGAAACTAAGCTCTCAAAAAAATTTTGGCATTAGCCACCCCCATTACCACCCCCCATTACCACCCCCACCCCATTATTAAAGGGAATGAAAAAAAAATGTAATTTGGTGTGTGTACAAGAACCAGAAATCTCAAAATATTTTTTTACTTCATCCACCCCCTATTACCACCCCCCACCCCACTACCGATGTGGGGTATCGTTTTATGGGTTTTTGGGGTAGAGGATTTCAAATGTTATATTATTAAAGTTCCATAAACGATTATTTCCACATACAAAATTTTTTTGTTGTGAGTGACTTTGATAGAAAATCTGGATGTGGAAGTAGTCATTCCTTGGGCAGCGGTTTTATTTTTACCAACTTAGGTGAAATTACTCCTTCTTATAGAAAAGATTCAATTTTGATTTCTTCTGCAATTTTTGGTGTTTTCCATTTTTTTTTCCAAGATGGCGGATTGACCTATACATAATCGAAGAGGTTTATATTTTTTTAAGAATTTTATATCAAACTAGTTGTGCGCGTTGAATTTTGAAATTAACTGAAAATCTTTTTTAAACGACGTTTGAGGTAGAATCACCATTCTGGAATATTTCAGAAAGGTCACAACTTTTCTGGAATGTTCCAGAATACTCTCGAATTGTCTTCTTCTCTTTGACTTTTATAAGAAATATGGTTTTTAATATTTGACAAGGAAATCAAAATTAATTTTTTAAAAAAGTTGTTTATTTAAAAACCGCTGCCCAAGGAATCGCTACTTCCACATCCATATTTTCCATCCAAGTCACTCACAATGAAAAAATTTTATATGTGGAAATAATTGTTTATGGAACTTTAATAATATAATATTTGAAATCCTCTACCCCAAAAACCCATAAAACGATACCCCACAACGGTAGTGGGGGGTGGATGAAATAAAAAAAATATTTTAAGGTTTCTGGTTCTTGTACACAGACTAAATCACATTTTTTTTTCATCCCCTTTAATAATGGGGTGGGGGTGGTAATAGGGGTGGCTAATGTCAAAATTTTTTTTAGCTTCTCTTGTATATACCAAATACCAATTTTATGGACTCTTACCTGCCTGATTTACGTATTTACTCCAAATTTACCCCAATTTACCCCTCAACCCTTCGACGGAATAAGATGAAAATATAATCTAGTTCCAGACCTCGTTCAAGTACGTATGCGTACCAAATTTCAAGTCAATATCTTAAACGGCTCCAGAGTAAACGTGCGCACAAAAAAAAAGTTACAGACACAAATTTTTTTTTCGCTCAAACTTAAGATCTCGACAATTCATGACATTCTAAGCCTATTTGAACAATAAAAGTTTTTAAAAAATTTTTTGTCGTTACTATATTTCCACTGGATGTGGAAGTAATAAATATTTTTAAAAACTATTCATTACAAACACATTCTTCAAAAATGTTTTCTCAGCCCTCGATGGAGCTTAAAAATACAAAATCAAACAGACTAATTTTTGTTTTTTTAAAGTTTATTTACTGTTGACATTCAATTTTTTTTATTTATAGAACATTAAATAATTAATGTTAAGGAACGAAACGTGGCTGATTTTTTATAACTTCATGTGCTATTTCATGCCATTAAAAAAATATTTTTCACATGTTTTTGGTGTCTCTGATTACGAATCTACAATCAAAATTTAAAAAGTCAAAATGGCGGATCGATTTTTTTCTAAAGCGAGTGCTTTAAACAAGCAGTAAAATGAGCATCTAGACAATGACCATTTTTTTATTATTTGATACTTTCTCATCACTTCAGATTTCTCCGGCAATGGCCCCAACTTTGATATTTTAAATGAAACACCCTGTATATTTTTCTACCTTCACAGTTGTGTAAACTGCTTGCACAATGTTATATCGTCATCTGTCACATTTTTTCCTTAATTATTTTTCACTGATAGTATATATCTCATTTCTTCATTGACAATAGCGTCAATTTACCAAATATTATTCTCCGACGTCAAATGATTTTGAAAATATAGCGCCAACAGACAGACAAACACCAGACCGACAGTCAAACTGATGGACAAATCTCGGAGCACAGCCGTAGCGAGACAACTTTTTTTGGGGGGTTATTTTGCCAACTTCATGAACTTAAGAAACCAACTCTGTAAATAAATGAATAATAATTCCTCCAAACTATTTTTTTCCGCCAAAATAAAAATTGCTAACTGATGTCTCAAATTTCCAACTTTTGCCAAGTCTGACGTCTTGTCAGACTTGGCATGGCCCTGCTCGGAGGGTGTTTTTTCATGATTAAAATATACTTCTCTTTGGTGAACGATGTAAAAATAATAGTCAAGTTGTCCATTTGTCTACCCTTCTTGGAACTCTTATGATACTTCATTATTTGTGTTATAAAGTCCTCTCCATTTCAGGTAAGGATTGCATAGAATATTTAGAATCAGTCTGCACAGCCGATATTCAGGGATTGAAAAACAACGCTGCAGTGTTAACAGTATTCACCAACGAACATGGAGGTATTCTAGATGATCTGATTATTACGAAAATATCTGAGGATCATTTATATGTGGTTTCGAATGCAGCGCGAAAACAACATGACCAACGCCATCTGTTACAAGCGCTGGTAAGTTTTACTGTAAATTATGTCTATATAGTTTTTGAGTAGTACAATCAAAAAAGTGGGTTCGTAGTTTGCAGTCACTAATATTGTTCACAAGCGCTCCAAGTATACCATCTTGTTTACTATCGCGCAGTCAGCTTTCCTTAATGTGTCTGGGTGGTTATCATTTGCTCGGTCTACAATCATAATTTTCGTTTTATTGTAATTTACACTTTAACCATAATCAGAGCTTATTGTCCGAAGCCTGTCCAACAGGTGTATGAGCTCATCTTCGATTGCTGCAACTAAGGGAGTATCATTTGTAAATCTTCAGTTAGAAATCTTGGTTCCATCTATTGCTACTCCACCGTGTCAATTCTCCAGCATACGTCGTATCACATGTTCACTGTAGATGTTAAGGAGGATTGGCGATAGAACACAGGCAGTGATGCCTTTGCTGACTTTACGTTTATCGAAGTATATATAGTGTTGTCTACTTTCATGAAGGCAGTTTTCTTCATACAGTTGATGAATAATAAATACCAGATGTTTGGGTGCCTCCATCTCCACTAATACAGTCCACAACACAACATGTCTCATTCCACATTGTTAAAAGCCCACCGTAGTTTAAGAAACAAAAATATATACGCACAGGCAAAATCATAGTAACGATTTATTGAAAACTGATGATAGTAAGTAATGATTAACGATTTAGTGGGTGCAGTATGCCGCATGAATAGAGCGAATACTGCACTTCAACTCTATGAGGTGCCATTTGGAGCGGTTGGTCCTTACACCAAAAAGATTCATTTTCAATTAGGACGCGTCAACATTTTCCAAACCAAGATGATGGCCATTTTTTTACACTTTTTTTAATATCATCATTTTTTGCAGCGTCAGTCTTACAGTAATGTATTATTTTAGGACCTTCATAGAAAACGCAACCCATCCACCCCAATTAAAATAAAATTCTATGAGCCCAAAGAACGCGGTCTGCTGGCACTACAGGGACCGAAAGCAGAGGAGGCCTTGAAAAATATCACGGATGTGGGTCTATCTGGTCTGTATTTTATGAATTCTACGACTGGAAATGTTGCAGGCATAGAAGGCTGTAGAATAACCAGGTAAATAATCTATATACAGTGTGTTTCGTGATTAACTAATGCCAAAAATTTATTTCTCCCCTCTATTATGTATGTAACACTTTTCTTAATCCATGTTTTATTTCAGGTGCGGATACACTGGGGAAGACGGGTTCGAAATCTCCACGCCTGCTTCCAGTGCCGTTAAATTAGCTAGAGAATTGACAAAGGATAAAAATGTCAAGTTGGCAGGACTCGGAGCCAGGGATTCGTTGAGGTAAGCAGCAACTCGAAGAGTCACATGAAAATAAAATTTATTCATGATGATTGGATATTGGATAAAGCCTGCTTTTCACAGTACTTTCAGTTAAGGAAATGGCGTTTATCGTGCGCTTATCAGTTTTTTACCTTTTAGTGGGTGAGCTTATGTAATTCGTCTTTTCTTGGCTATGCAAACCTTTCGCTATAATATGTTTCCGCAATTATTATTAATGAAATTTTTAACGAAAAAAATCCGGAACGTGTAGGGATCGAGCCATCGACCTCTTGACTCGCATTATCTTTATTATCTTTATTTAGCTGTTTTTAAATAAGTACGTACAAGTCATTTTATTTCACATATAGTGTACAATATTTATAATGTTACAAGGTTACAACCGGAATGAGTCGCTCGAAACCTTGTAACAGCCAGATACAATAAGATAATCTTGTAGGGAAAATTTACAAAAATATATTTTGTGTGTGTTGCAGCCGTAAGCATTGTGTGTCTGAAATTGTGTTCCAGGCCATGCAGGCATAGATTAGCATTAGTCCAAACATGCAATATTTAACTCACTGAACCACTGAACTGTTATATTTTCAGTTACTTAAAAACTGTTGGATAAGTTGGAAGAATTTTTAAAAAATTTATATTATTATTATTATTATTATTATTATATGAAAAACTGTTACTTGTATTCGACATTTTTTGTTTGCAATGCCAAGTTGTTTTGCCATATTAATTTCTTAATTAATTTGTAACGTGACTTGCATATTACTTAACAATGACATGTAATTGACGTCATCATGTTACCCTACCACAGCTACACCTAAAAATGATGTCTAGATGACAGCATTTTTATGGCATCAACATGACGACTCTAATGTCACGTCATTATTATGTCATTAACTGGTCGAATTACATGTACTAACGACAGATCACCTTCAAATGACGTCATAATGATGACACCTTGCTACTTGGGATGTTGATGGACCTTAGTTTTCTTTTTTATGCTAGTCTAGGTCGAATGAGTGTAGTCCACGCGCACGTAGTAGAACGTGCCAATTTTAAAATCGAGTAATAGGTGCTGTGTGTTTACATTGGAAACATGGCGCCAACAATAAATACTGTTACTAGTCCAGTCAATGAAAGAGTTGTAGAGAACATTTTGAAGGGGAGAATTTTTCTCTTCAGGAATGTGTTGGGGGTAGTCAGGAGGTAAACATACTAAAAGTCCCCGCCCCTAGCCCCGCCGCTTCACTAGGGGAAGGGGGTGGAAAGGTTCCTTTTTTCGATTCTTCGCTTATAACTCGGAAACGATGCGTCGTACGAAAAAAGGTAATCTATGAAAAATTAAATGTAATTAAATTTCCCACAAGAATGTTTATATTCATTTTCTTCCCATGTGTTATATTTTACGAGATATTCGCCAGCGAAAATCGATAATTAATAAAAAAAAATCAATTGTGTACCTTGAATATTTCTATCAAAGCGGTTTACCGTGGTCTGCTAATAAATCACAGTCACAAAACAATATTTATTTTACAACACTCGACGTATTTACCAACGTAATATTTTGCCGAAGTCTAGACATTTCCTTAAATATACAGTGTGACTCACTTAAAATGAAGATACACTTATAACTTTTTCATTTTGTTTCCGATTTGAATCAAATTTTACTTAAGTATAGAACAAATTAGGATCTACTTATGACCAGAAAATCATTCACCTGCTATAAAGGCAAAGCCACCTGCGGTACCAAAATATACTGAAAAAAATAAAACATTTTGAATGTTAGAAATTCTAAAAAATGCATCCAATCGGCGCCACAAACGTACATACACCAAAATTTGATTTGATTATTGATGGAGGATATGTCATACATAAGCTCATCTGGCAAAGGGGGTTCTCAGCTTCCGCAATTTGTGGTGGCTACGTAAAATTCATCGTTCGTAAGATTAAAAATCGATATGATTTTTAATCTTTTTCCTCATATTTTGGTACCTCAGGTAGCTTTGTCTTTATAGCAGGTGAATGATTTTCTGGTCATAAGTAGATCCTAATTTGTTCTATACTTGAGTAAAGTTTGATTCAAATCGGAAACAAAATGAATAAGTTATAAGGGTATCTTCATTTTAAGTGAGTCACACTGTATATTTAAGGAAATGTCTAGACTTCGACAAAATATTACGTTAGTAAATACGTCGAGTGTTGTAAAATAAAGATTGTTTTGTGACTGTGATTTATTAGCAGACCACGGTAAACCGCTTTGATAGAAATATTCAAGGTACACAATTGATTTTTTTTTATTAACTATCAATTTTCACTGGCGAATATCTCGTAAAATATAACACATAAGAAGAAAATGAATATAAACATTCTTGTGGGAAATTTAATTACGTTTAATTTTTCATAGATTACCTTTTTTCGTACGACGCATCGTTTCCGAGTTATAAGCGAAGAATCGAAAAAAGGAACCTTTCCACCCCCTTCCCCTAGTGAAGCGGCGGGGCTAGGGGCGGGGACTTTTAGTATGTTTACCTCCTGACTACCCCCAACACATTCCTGAAGAGAAAAATTCTCCCCTCCAAAATGTTCTCTACAACTCTTTCATTGACTGGACTAGTAACAGTATTTATTGTTGGCGCCATGTTTCCAATGTAAACACACAGCACCTATTACTCGATTTTAAAATTGGCACGTTCTACTACGTGCGCGTGGACTACACTCATTCGACCTAGACTAGCATAAAAAAGAAAACTAAGGTCCATCAACATCCCAAGTAGCAAGGTGTCATCATTATGACGTCATTTGAAGGTGATCTGTCGTTAGTACATGTAATTCGACCAGTTAATGACATAATAATGACGTGACATTAGAGTCGTCATGTTGATGCCATAAAAATGCTGTCATCTAGACATCATTTTTAGGTGTAGCTGTGGTAGGGTAACATGATGACGTCAATTACATGTCATTGTTAAGTAATATGCAAGTCACGTTACAAATTAATTAAGAAATTAATATGGCAAAACAACTTGGCATTGCAAACAAAAAATGTCGAATACAAGTAACAGTTTTTCATATAATAATAATAATAATAATAATATAAATTTTTAAAAATTCTTCCAACTTATCCAACAGTTTTTAAGTAACTGAAAATATAACAGTTCAGTGGTTCAGTGAGTTAAATATTGCATGTTTGGACTAATGCTAATCTATGCCTGCATGGCCTGGAACACAATTTCAGACACACAATGCTTACGGCTGCAACACACACAAAATATATTTTTGTAAATTTTCCCTACAAGATTATCTTATTGTATCTGGCTGTTACAAGGTTTCGAGCGACTCATTCCGGTTGTAACCTTGTAACGTGTAGGGATCGAGCCATCGACCTCTTGACTCGCATTATCTTTATTATCTTTATTTAGCTGTTTTTAAATAAGTACGTACAAGTCATTTTATTTCACATATAGTGTACAATATTTATAATGTTACAAGGTTACAACCGGAATGAGTCGCTCGAAACCTTGTAACAGCCAGATACAATAAGATAATCTTGTAGGGAAAATTTACAAAAATATATTTTGTGTGTGTTGCAGCCGTAAGCATTGTGTGTCTGAAATTGTGTTCCAGGCCATGCAGGCATAGATTAGCATTAGTCCAAACATGCAATATTTAACTCACTGAACCACTGAACTGTTATATTTTCAGTTACTTAAAAACTGTTGGATAAGTTGGAAGAATTTTTAAAAAATTTATATTATTATTATTATTCTTATTATTATATGAAAAACTGTTACTTGTATTCGACATTTTTTGTTTGCAATGCCAAGTTGTTTTGCCATATTAATTTCTTAATTAATTTGTAACGTGACTTGCATATTACTTAACAATGACATGTAATTGACGTCATCATGTTACCCTACCACAGCTACACCTAAAAATGATGTCTAGATGACAGCATTTTTATGGCATCAACATGACGACTCTAATGTCACGTCATTATTATGTCATTAACTGGTCGAATTACATGTACTAACGACAGATCACCTTCAAATGACGTCATAATGATGACACCTTGCTACTTGGGATGTTGATGGACCTTAGTTTTCTTTTTTATGCTAGTCTAGGTCGAATGAGTGTAGTCCACGCGCACGTAGTAGAACGTGCCAATTTTAAAATCGAGTAATAGGTGCTGTGTGTTTACATTGGAAACATGGCGCCAACAATAAATACTGTTACTAGTCCAGTCAATGAAAGAGTTGTAGAGAACATTTTGGAGGGGAGAATTTTTCTCTTCAGGAATGTGTTGGGGGTAGTCAGGAGGTAAACATACTAAAAGTCCCCGCCCCTAGCCCCGCCGCTTCACTAGGGGAAGGGGGTGGAAAGGTTCCTTTTTTCGATTCTTCGCTTATAACTCGGAAACGATGCGTCGTACGAAAAAAGGTAATCTATGAAAAATTAAACGTAATTAAATTTCCCACAAGAATGTTTATATTCATTTTCTTCCTATGTGTTATATTTTACGAGATATTCGCCAGTGAAAATTGATAGTTAATAAAAAAAAATCAATTGTGTACCTTGAATATTTCTATCAAAGCGGTTTACCGTGGTCTGCTAATAAATCACAGTCACAAAACAATCTTTATTTTACAACACTCGACGTATTTACTAACGTAATATTTTGTCGAAGTCTAGACATTTCCTTAAATATACAGTGTGACTCACTTAAAATGAAGATACCCTTATAACTTATTCATTTTGTTTCCGATTTGAATCAAACTTTACTCAAGTATAGAACAAATTAGGATCTACTTATGACCAGAAAATCATTCACCTGCTATAAAGACAAAGCTACCTGAGGTACCAAAATATGAGGAAAAAGATTAAAAATCATATCGATTTTTAATCTTACGAACGATGAATTTTACGTAGCCACCACAAATTGCGGAAGCTGAGAACCCCCTTTGCCAGATGAGCTTATGTATGACATATCCTCCATCAATAATCAAATCAAATTTTGGTGTATGTACGTTTGTGGCGCCGATTGGATGCATTTTTTAGAATTTCTAACATTCAAAATGTTTTATTTTTTTCAGCATATTTTGGTACCGCAGGTGGCTTTGCCTTTATAGCAGGTGAATGATTTTCTGGTCATAAGTAGATCCTAATTTGTTCTATACTTAAGTAAAATTTGATTCAAATCGGAAACAAAATGAAAAAGTTATAAGTGTATCTTCATTTTAAGTGAGTCACACTGTATATTTAAGGAAATGTCTAGACTTCGGCAAAATATTACGTTGGTAAATACGTCGAGTGTTGTAAAATAAATATTGTTTTGTGACTGTGATTTATTAGCAGACCACGGTAAACCGCTTTGATAGAAATATTCAAGGTACACAATTGATTTTTTTTTATTAATTATCGATTTTCGCTGGCGAATATCTCGTAAAATATAACACATGGGAAGAAAATGAATATAAACATTCTTGTGGGAAATTTAATTACGATTAATTTTGCACAGATTACCTTTTCCCATACGTTTCCGAGTTATAAGCGAAGAATCGAAAAAAGGAACCTTTCCACCCCCCTCCCCCCTGAAGCGGCGGGGACTTTTAGTGTGTTTACCTCCTGACTACCCCCAACACATCCCTGAAGAGAAAAATTCTCCCCGCCAAAATGTTCTCTGCCTGCCTTTTTGGGCATTCATTGATTGGACTATACTACTGAGTGCAGTCTCGTCTCGATAGCATGAGTGGGGGTCATAGACAAAAATGAAGGGGAGTGAGCAGACTGTGTATATTTTAGACCGTGACCATGGTGCTCCTATGTAGTAATTAGCTATTATCGTTATTCTAAAATACAAAATTTCGCAAAACTTTTATTTAAACAATTTTCTTCCGTGGTGCAACTACTTTAAAATTACAGTAGCTCAAAGTTTGAAAAACAATGAAATTTTTCGAGCTGCAGTAATTTGTAAACAATCGATATTGGAGGAAAATTGTTTAAACAACAGCCCTACAAACACAAAAGGTCGGCCCTCCAGTGGGCCATCACAGGACCAAAAGTTTAATTTCTGGCCCAGTAATGGCCCGCTGATGGGCCGATCTTTTGTGTTTGTTGGGAGTTTTAGTAAATTTTAAAATCTACAATACCTATTGGTAATAGCTAATTTCTATGTAGAAGCAATGGGGACAGTGATCATTGTAAAAATCTGAAGTGAAACAAATATTTTCACATTTTTGGGCGAGTGTAAAATTTTGTGTTTACATAATAGTGAAAACTTGAAAAATCAGGATAAAACTCATTCTGTGAAAGTAATAATGTTATTGTAAATCAATTTAATTGTTTTTGCAAAATTAATAAAAAGTATTAATAACGTCGGAACATGGTAGACATTTCTCCGAAATTCATGAAACTTTTTCAAACTTCGAGCTCTTATAATTTTTAAACAGTTGATCGCAGAAGAAAATTGTTTAAACAGAAGTTTTAGAAAATTTTATAGCCTACAATATTGATAATAACTACTAATTACTATGTAATTCAAACACGAATATCTCGAGAACCATTGATGGCAAGGGCCTTCCCAGCAAACCAAACCACATCATTTTAACATCATAATGATGTGATTTTTGCAACAGTGACGTCGTCATTCTTGTTTGCAACCACGTGGAAATGCCGTCACAGTGACGCTAAACGGCCGCACTCAGCCACGTCGTCAAAAGTGACTTACTTATATTCCACTTTTCAGCCACATCAGTACCACTCATTTGTGATATAGATATGATCATATTGTGTACAAAAAATATATATTATAACAACTTGAATGTTACCGCCCACTTTACTTTTAAAATAAATAAAAAGAATCTATAATGCAACAAATAAATCTACTTTTATATTACGAAAAAATAGCTTCATTGAAACTTAAAAATCACTGATTAAAGATTAATATTTTATATCTGGCTCCAAAAAATGATGAATTTTTGAATAAATTATGTTTCCTCACTGAATTTTTTATTGTTTTTTTATCGAAAAAAATTATTTCATTAAAGTCGGCTGACATTGTATACCTTGTGTGTGATTTTACATTCTGAAAAACTTTTCTCATTTTTTTTTCATTTTGAAAAATAAAGGTGAACTTATATTATTTCTTAAATATTTGTTTCAAAATCCTCCTGCATACCTAAAGTTATTCTCGTAGCATAATATAGTTACATATATAATTAGCTGTATATGAGAATATAATTTTAGATATACAGGGTGATTTGTAAACAAATATTTAAGAAATAAGTACACCTTTATTTTTCTAAATGAAAAAAAATAAAGAGAAAAGTTGTTCAGAATGTAAAATCACACACTAAGTATAAAACGTCAGCCGACTTTGATGAAATAATTTTTTTCGATTAAAAACAATAAAAAATTCAATATGAGGAAACATACTTTCAAAATTAATCATTTTATATTGGAGCCGGGTATAAATATAAATCTTTCATCGTTATTTCATTGAGTTATTTTTTTCGTAATATAAAAGAAGATTTATTTGTTGCAAAATAGATTCTTTTCATTTATTTTAAAATTAACTCAGTGGTAACATTCAAGTTGTTATAATATACATTATAAAGCAACATAATTTATTTACAATTCATTTTTATTTTAATGGCTTACTTCAAACAAAACATTTCATCAAAGTAGCCTGATATTGCTGAAATTTTACACAAAAAAGTATATTTCACATTCGCTTTACTTACTTTTTCCTTAAATTTTTCTTGAGATTTCGGAAAATATATAAAAAGGCAGTTCATACATAATCGTTTGATATTTGCTTATAAATCTTGCACATATCCCTAGATATTTTAATCGTTTTATAGCACATATATTACTCACTAAAGTGGGGTCCCAGAAAATGTCTCTAAGTAAAATAATAGAAATTAGATTTAAAAATATAAAAAGTATTAAATAAATTTGATGTGATCAATGAAACAAACATTTCCGAAACTATATATATTCAAGATATGATTACAGGTATGCCTTATAATATAAATTCACCTAGCTATTTCTTTCTTGATCTTCTTTGATCCCTATAACGGATTAAGTGTCACAATTATCTCATAGTCAAAGTCTGCTGTGGCTGGAACTATTTTTCATACCACATCTAAAAATTTATAAAAAATTAATTATCACAGTTTAAAAATGTTTAATAAGATTTGGTATCATTTATGTCAGTAAAAATAATGTTAAAAGTTGAGTGTTGGTAGTGGTAATTTCAAGTTCAACCACACACTCGTTTTGTTATTAAAGTAAAAAACCGCTGCCCAAGGAATCACTACTTCCACATCCAGATTTTCTATCCAAGTATCTCATAATGAAAAAATTTTGTATGTGGAAATAATTGTTTATAGAACTTTAATAATATAATATTTGAAATCATCTACCCCAAAAACCCATAAAACGATATCCCACACGGTAGTGGGGTGGGGGTGGTGATAGGGAGGTAGTAGTGGAGGTGGATGAAGTAGAAAAAATATTTTGAGACTTTTGGTTCTTGTACACACACTAAATCACAATTTTATTTTCATCTCCTTTAATAATGGAGTAGAGGTGGTAATGGGGGTGGCTAATGCCAAAAAATTTTTTTAAACCTTAGGTTCTCTTGTATCACTAAATACCAATTTTATGCACTCTTACCTGCTTGATTGACCGATTTACCCCCAATCTACCCCCTAGTTAAAACATTTTACCCCCCCAACTCTTCGACGGAATAAGATGAAAATATAATCTAGTTCCAGATCCCGTTAAAGTACATACGTGTACCAAATTTCAAGTCAATATCTTAAACGATTCCAGAGTAAACGTGGGCACAAAAAAAGTTACAGACCGACAGACAGAAATTTTTTTTTCGCTCAAATTTAAAATCTCAACGTTTCATGACATTCTAAGCCTATCTGAATAATAAAAATTTTCAAAAATTTTTTTGTCGTTACCATACTTCCACTGGTTGTGGAAGTAATTAAATTTAATTTTAATAGCTTACATCTTTAGAACAACTTCATTGATACTATTGAAAATATAAAAAAAAAAGGATGACGATTGAAAATAAACTACTATTTTGTAAAACATGAATTAGCAATAAAGATACGAATTCAGAATTTGAATCTAACAGGGCATGCAGAATATGGTTCTAAAATTATTTGAACTTTGTATCACTCTTGATTCGTGGACACCATTTGAATTCTATCTCTAGCTTTAATTTAGTGTAAAATTAACAATTAAGCAAAAAAAAAACTGAAGGTGAAGTTTCTCATTACCGAAACGAGTATTTCAATATGAAACAATAAAGAATATATTTTTTTTATAGAGCCTTATTATAGCTACAGAAAAAATTGGTAAAAACAGCAGTTTGCACAAAATTCAAATGCAAAATGTCTAAGATTTTAGAACTTATATAAACTTACCATCTTTTCTCTCATTATACTGCCACTGCCAGAAGCCCCACGAACGAAGATAGTTTTAATTGTCTATTATAACATTCTAAAATAGAAAAAAATGTATAAGTACCTAAATTATTCCAGTTAAATAGGGAGGATTAGAGGAAAAAAACTGATACCTAAAGTTTTGAAACTTGGCAGAGATGTTCATTAAGGCCCACTGTTTAAACATACTTAAATTCGTCAACTCTATCTCTTACGCTCGCGCCGCCATCTTGAAAAAATGGTGCTCAGATTAAGTTTTTTTTTCTTATATCTCGCTAACCATTAGAGATATCGAAATTAAGTCTCCAATAAAAAGTAAAGCTTGTAAAATTCTCTATAAAAAATGTAATATAATATTTTTCCGTATCTATTATTATCATCTTCTAAAATAAGAAATTACATTTGATCAACACATTTCTAAACCGGAAATCACTCGTAAAAAAAAAATTCATATTATTATGTTAATTCTAGAATTCCCAATAACTTTAAAATATTCGTCGAATATCTGTTTGTCAGTCTGTCAGTTTGTCCATCTGTCTCTCTGTACGACACTTTTTTTTTTTAACTGTTTAACGTCGGCCTATTTCCGCTACCAGGGCCTATCACCGACGCCAGGAGACGAGCTACCCCCAACCTGGAAATTTTGCCGAACCTCTTCCCTTAAGAAGAGTAGGGATCTTTTACTTGCCTAACATTTAATAGACAAGGGACCGCCTGCTTTACATCCCCTCCGAAGGATGGTATATCCACTACGTAATCCTCGTCTGAAATTACGTAACTTCTGCGTATACACTGATATACAAGCCGCTAGAAGGTGGGACGAGAACACTGTATTTCCCAAGATGGGACCCCATCCAAGTACTAACCGCGCTCGACGTTGCTTCAACGGAATATTGACTGATATTCACATTGAAGTCGTCTCTACGCTCGCCCATGACACTTTTTGTGAGTATGATAATTTAAAAGAGAAGAGTCCAATTTTATTGAAATTTGAACAGTAAGTTAGTGTTAACTAAAGGAAGAACTCTATTGATTTTGAAAAAAATCGATTAGTAAATATAAAGGTTATAAAACATTTTATGAAAAAAAGGCATGTGAAGAGTGTTGTAACACCTTTGATAAGATGCTAAAAATACAGAGATACTGCACAGTATACTGACCAACGATTCGACAATCAAGATGGTATCATCGGGAGATCATTAAAATTGCAAGTATGTCACTTAAACCTACAATCATAACGTACTTACTGATCGATTTTTTTTTAAATTGCTGGGGCTTCTTATAGCTAACACTAATTTATTGTCCAAATTTCAATAAAACCAGACTTTTCTTTTTTAAGTTATTTAGCTTACAAGAGACATGCCGGACGGAGAGGCAGACGGACTGACAGAAAAGACATTTTGAAAGTTGTCCCGTATTTTATGACAATACAAAGATATATTTTTATTATATACGAGTGATATTCACAATTGTTGAAAAGTGTCGATGAAATGCATATAACACTTTTTGTACAGAATTTTATAAGCTTTATTTTGTATATAAACATAATTTCGATATCGCTAATGGTTAGAAAGATAGAAGCAGTAAACTGAATCGGACCGCCATTTCTCCAAGATGGTGGCTCAAGCGCAACAGTTTGGGCTGGGGACTTTTAGTATGTTTAATAGTAGGTAAGCCTAAATGAACATATTTGCCAAATTTAAACACTTTATCAGTTTTTTTCGTCAAACGTCGAAATTTGTTCTAATTTGACTAGGGTATTTATACTATAGATATAATTAGACAATCCTCGGATTCGGGTACTAAAATAATAGGTGTTTTCTTTCTACCAACAATCTTAGCTAAGCTAAGTAGTTTTTCAGTCACGCCTGATGAGTGAAATATTCGTGTATGTACCACAGTTTGCGTGTGACATTAAAACTACTTAGCTTAGCTAAGATTGTTGGTAGAAAGAAAACACCTAATATACTAGAGCAAAATAAAATGAGCAAATACCATACAATATGACTGCATTTTGTCGTCAATTGGTAAGAAAACAATTATCAGTAGGTATTTAAATCAAAAATAACCTCTATATATTTATATTTTATTTATCTCTCTTTTATACTGTTTTTATAAATATAATGAAATTTAAATATAAAAGTGTACCTATATTTTACCAATTAATTGATAGCACACAAAAGGTACCTAATAATCTCGTCGAATATCAAATGGGGCATGCCGCATGGATGACATGGAGACAACACTGTACCTATTGGTATACCTAATGCAGTGGCGGCTGGTGAAATTTCAATATTTTTTTTCTCGTCTGTGGCGCATGGGACCCATACGAAACTTGGGAAATAACATCTAGAGAAGCACTTCTCTAATGACCCCTAAAAAATTTTGAAAAAGCAGTTTGCGAAAAATTTTTTGAAAATTCGCTAGCCTCCCCTGGGTCTAGGGACCCCTGTTTACTTTTATTTTTTTTTGTCATATGCATTTGACTTTTCATAAAAATGCATCGACAGATTTTGGAGTTTGTGAAAATATTTTCATTACTAACTGAGATACAACGAATTGAAATATTGTAATTTGTTAAATTGTAAATTACAAAATTTCAGTTCATTGTATTTCAGTTAGTAATGAAAATATTTTCACAAACTCTAAAATCTGTCGATGCATTTTTATGAAAAGTCAAATGCATATGACAAAAAAAAATAAAAGTAAACAGGGGTCCCTAGACCCAGGGGAGGCTAGCAAATTTCCAAAAATTTTTTCGCAAACTGCTTTTTCAAAATTTTTTAGGGGTCATTAGAGAAGTGCTTCTCTAGATGTTATTTCCCAAATTTCGTATGGGTCCCATGCGCCACAGACGAGAAAAAAAATATTGAAATTTCACCAGCCGCCGCTGACCTAATGTGGTACAAAAACTAAATTATGAATTCGAAAGTATTCTGTAATTGAAAAATAAATAACCAGTGTTAACCAAAATATATTATGTTAAATGATAAATTAGCTTTTTTCCCTTGAATTTTAATGTCATTCGATATGTCACCAAACATGAAAATTACAGGCAAGGTATAAAATAAGAATACATTTCATAGTAACAATGTAGCTAATACAAGTAGGTACTTACCTTTTCGTAAAAATGTGTTGATATTTACCAAACAAAAACCAAAAACATTAAAACTAAAGTTTATTGACGTCAACGTCGTTAATAGAACACAGACAAGTGTAAACTGGAGATGACAGTAGTAGTACTAGACTAGTGGCGCTGCCGGCGGTGGTCGCTATTTTGTAAGAGATGGTGATACCAAAGTGAGTGGTGGCTCAGTTAGTTACATCCACGTTTTAAAATGTATCATTAAAATGATGTGGTGATTGTGGACTTACCAATCTCCACTGGCATGTGAGTGGTTATAATGTGAACGTTCTAAAACGGTCCAAAGAGTGTCATCACGGTGATGTGATGCTTTGCCATTTACAAAATCCACTAAAATGTGAGTGGCTATAATGTGGATGTGGCAGAGTGTGTTTAGTGGCCCTGTCAAAAAAATCTCATCAATCCGTATTGAAAATTATCAAAAATTAATAAGTATCTATGAGAACCTATATGGTCAATAAGTTTCTATAAGAGTTAGGTAAAGTTGCTGTTGAAATTGTTATCAGTTTATATCCGCATTGACCAGCAAAATGAGTCAAGCCATATCCATTTGTTAATCCAATCATTTACTTATACCATATCAATGAGAATTTATGAGCACAGTATCTAATGTAATTCGTGCGGCTTTCCGTGATTAAAAGACAAGTGTTTCTTTAAGAAACGAGCTGCATTAGGTTAGAACAGTTTGGATTTGCAATTGAAGATTACAAATTATAATGTTTGAATAGGGATTTATGAGATCAGTTTCTATGAGTATTAATGTTTTTTTTCAGTAATATATTAAATGTGTTTTCATTTGTTTGAATGGGTAAAAAGAAAGGTCAGTTTTCAACTGCAATTACAAATACAAGTTTAATCGCTTCGAATGGGATTATATGCGATCAATTTCTAAAAGTATTTATGCTGTTTTCCGAATATAATAATGATGAGGTTTAATCAGTAACAAATTGTTAACTAGTTGTTATGATATGGTCGGAAATTCCAAGTACACATTTAGTATTCCTTCAAGAGGATTGATGAGAGCAGTTTCTACGAGTATCTATTTGTTGTTCCTATAGTAAATTATATAAGTCTTTATCAGTACAGATTCGGATCTAATTTAAATATGAAAATTATATCAGAATAAAGCAACCAAATATTTTAAACAGTATCTATTTGTAAATCCAAACATTTACTTATACTATCTCAATGAGAATTTATGAGAACAGTATCTAATGTAAAACGTGCGGCTTTCCGTGGTTAAATGGCAAGAGTTTCTATAAGAAACGAGCTGCATTAGGTTAGAACAGTTTTGATTTGCAATTGAAGATTCAAAATTATAATGTTTGAATAGGGATTTATGAGATCAGTTTCTATGAGTATTAATGTTTTTTTTTTCAGTAATATATTAAATGTGTTTTCATTTGTTTGAATGGGTAAAAAGAAAGGTCAGTTTTCAACTGCAATTACAAATACAAGTTTAATCACTTCGAATGGGGTTATATGCGATCAATTTCTAAAAGTATTTATGCTGTTTTCCGGATATAATTGTGAAGAGGTTTAATCAGTAACAAATTGTTCACTACATGTTATGATATGGTCGGAAATTCCAAGTACACATTTGGTATTCCTTCAAGAGGATTGATGAGAGCAGTTTCTACGAGTATCTATTTGTTGTTCCTCTAGTAAATTATATAAGTCTTTATCAGTAAAGATTCGGATCTAATTTAAATATGAAAATTTATATCAGAATAAAGCAACCAAATATTTTAAACAGTATCTATTTGTAAATCCAGACATTTACTTATGCCATCTCAATGAGAATTTATGAGAACAGTATCTAATGTAAAACGTGCGGCTTTTCGTGGTTAAATGGCAAGTGTTTCTATAAGAAACGAGCTGCATTAGGTTAGAACAGTTTTGATTTGCAATTGAAGATTACAAATTATAATGTTTAAATAGGGATTTATGAGATCAATTTCTATGAGTATTAATGTTTTTTTTTCAGTAATATATTAAATGTGTTTTCATTTGTTTGAATGGGTAAAAAGGAAGGTCAGTTTTGAACTGCAATTACAAATATAAGTTTAATCACTTCGAATGGGGTTATATGCGATCAATTTCTAACAGTATTTATGCTGTTTTCCGAATATAATTGTGATGAGGTTTGATCCGTAACAAATTGTTCACTACATGTTACGATATGGTCGGAAATTCCAGGTACATATTTAGTATTCCTTCAAGAGGATTAATGAGAGCAGTTTCTACGAGTATTTATTTGTTGTTCCTACAGTAAATTATATAAGTCTTTATCAGTATGCATTCGGATCTAATTTAAATACAAAAATCATATCAGAATGAAACCCCAAATATTTTAAACAGTGTCCACCTGTAAATCCAAGATAATATTATAATGAGAATCCATCACAATAGTATCTAATGTAACGTGTGCGGTTTTCCGTGACTAAATTTTAAAATTATTTGCAATAAATAAGCTTTAACGGATTCGAACAGTTTTGCATTTCCAGATGAATAGTTTTAATTGTTAGGGATCTATGAGGTCAGTGTAATGTTTTTTTTTTCAATAAAATGTGTTTTTATTGGAAAATAAACATTACACAAAGACACTGATCTCATAGATCCCTATTTAACAATTAAAACTATTCATCTGGAATTGCAAATTAAAACTGTTCAAATCCGTTAAAGCTATTTATTAAAAATACTTTTAAAATTTAGCCACGGAAAGCCGCACGCGTTACATTAGATACTGTTCTGATTGGTTCTCATTAAAATATATCTTTAAATGTTTGGATTTACAAGTGGATACTGTTTAAAATATTTGGTTGTGTCATTCAGATATAATTTTTGTATTTAAAGTAGATCCGAATGCATACTGATAAAGACAAATTTTCTATTGGAACAACAAATACATACTCATAGAAACTGCTATCATCAATCCTTTCGAAGGAATACTAAATATGTACCTGGAATTTCCGACCATATCGTAACATGTGGTGAACAATTTGTTACTGATCAAACTTCATCACAATTATATTCGGAAAACAGCATAAATACTGTTAGAAACTGATCGCATATAACCCCTTCGAAGTGATTAAACTTGTATTTGTAATTGCAGTTGAAAACTGACCTTTCTTTTTACCCATTCAAACAAATGAAAACACATTTAATATACTTATTACTGAAAAAAAAAACATTAATACTCATAGAAACTGATCTCATAAATCCCTATTCAAACATTATAATTTGTAATCTTCAATTGCAAATCAAAACTGTTGTAACCTAATGCAGCTCGTTTCTTATAGAAACTCTTGCCATTTAACCACGGAAAGCCGCACGTTTTACATTAGATACTGTTTTCATAAATTCTCATTGAGATAGTATAAGTAAATGTCTGGATTTACATATAGATACTATTTAAAATATTTAGTTGCTTTATTCTGATATAATTTTCATATTTAAATTAGATCCGAATGCATACTGATTAAGACTTATATAATTTACTATTGGCACAACAAATACATACTCGTAGAAATTGCTATCATCAATCCTTTCGAAGCAATACTAAATATGTACCTGGAATTTCCACACGTAACATGTAGTGAACAATTTGTTACTGATCAAACCTCATCACAATTATATTCGGAAAACAGCATAAATACTGTTAGAAATTGATCGCATATAATCCCATTCGAAGTGGTTAAACTTGTATTTGTAATTGCAGTTGAAAACTGACCTTTCTTTTTACCCATTCAAACAAATGAAAACCCATTTAATATATTACTGAAAAAAAAACATTAATACTCATAGAAACTGATCTCATAAATCCCTATTCAAACATTATAATTTGTAATCTTCAATTGCAAATCAAAATTGTTCTAACCAAATGCAGCTCGTTTCATATAGAAACTCTTGCCATTTAACCACGGAAAGCCGCACGTTTTACATTAGATAGACTGTCCTCATAAATTCTCATTGAGATAGTATAAGTAAATGTCTGGATTTACAAATAGATACTGTTTAAAATATTTTGTTGCTTTATTCTGATATAATTTTCATATTTAAATTAGATCCGAATGCATACTGATAAAGACTTATATAATTTACTATTGGTACAACAAATACATACTCGTAGAAGCTGCTATCATCAATCCTTTCGAAGTAATACTAAATATGTACCTAGAATTTCCGACCATATCGTAACATGTAGTGAACAATTTGTTACTGATCAAACCTCATCACAATTATATTCGGAAAACAGTATAAATACTGTTAGAAATTGATCGCATATAACCTCATTCGAAGTGATTAAATTTGTATTTGTAATTTCAGTTGAAAACTGACCTTTCTTTTTACCCATTCAAACATATGAAAACACATTTAATATATTACTGAAAAAAAAACATTAATACTCATAGAAACTGATCTCATAAATCCCTATTCAAACATTATAATTTGTAATCTTCAATTGCAAATCAAAACTGTTCTAACCTAATGCAGCTCGTTTCTTATAGAAACACTTGCCATTTAACCACGGAAAGCCGTACGTTTTACATTAGATACTGTTCTCATAAATTCTCATTGAGATAGTATAAGTAAATGTAAAGACTTATATAATTTACTAGAGGAACAACAAATAGATACTCGTAGAAACTGCTCTCGTCAATCCTTTTGAAGGAATACTAAATGTGTACTTGGAATTTCCGACCATATCATAACAAGTAGTGAACAATTTGTTACTGATTAAACCTCATCACAATTATATTCGGAAAACAGCATAAATACTTTTAGAAATTAATCGCATATAACCCCATTCAAAGTGATTAAACTTGTATTTGTAATTGCAGTTGAAAACTGACCTTTCTTTTTACCCATTCAAACAAATGAAAACACATTTAATATATTACTGAAAAAAAACATTAATACTCATAGAAACTGATCTCATAAATCCATATTCAAACATTATAATTAGTAATCTTCAATTGCAAGTCAACCTAATGCAGCTCGTTTCTTATAGAAACACTTGCCATTTCACCACGGAAAGCCGCACGTTTTACCTTAGATACTGTTCTCATAAATTCTCATTGATGTGGTATAAGTAAATGTTTGCTGCTCCATTCTGGTAGAAACTGATAGAAATTTCAGCAGCAACTTTACTCCAGGCTCCAGTAGAGGGAGCTGTATACGTGTAGCTAATTCATATCTAATCTAATGTGACCTAAGGAACTGAAGTGTGTTTGTTAAATTAAAAACAAAGCAGTCTCTTTCACTGCTAACTCATTCATTGCTTCTAGGCTAGAACAAGAACACCCGAGGAAATAAGGACTTTGCAGAATTTTGTGTTTACCACAATATTAGTATTTCTATTTGAAATATGCAATTTAAACTGTACATTTGTCGGCATGCATATCCAAATTAATACTAATAAAAAAGCAAAATGGAAGTTTACAATAAAAATACATCTGTAAAATATACAATTGAAACTGTACATTTGTTGACATGTATATCCACATTAATACTAATAAAAAACAATGCTGAAATTTACAATAAAAATATGTTGATAAATGGTGTGTTACATACGATAGATACTGGAGAAAGGACGGACTGGAACTCATGATATTACTTATAGAAAAGTTTAGAATCTCTTTAAAGTTGTATCTGTAATTCCATATGTTTACAGATATAAGGGCAAGGGTGCATTTGCAGACACTAAACTGTAGATTTGATGATGTATATTTCATATAAGTACTCATGAAAGGGCAACATGATAATTCCAAATAGCTCATTCGGAATTACTGTTTCATAACCGATTTAAAACTTAATAAAACAGATAAAATCCTGTCTGTATAATACTAATATAACTTATAGGAACGATAAAACCGCATCACTTTTTTTTTATAAGTTTCTATGTGGAATTTTTGGCAGGGGGGTTTTCTGTTTAACACTATATTTTGTAGAAATTATCGAATTTACCTTATTTTTGTAAAACTAACGAGTTACAGCACGTCAAAATTTTCAAAAAATTATTTCGTAAACTGTTGATTGTACATTAAAATGTCAAACAAAAATCTAATTTTGACGCGCTGTAACTCATAAACGGTTAGTTTTACGGTAATAATGTTCTCGAGATATTTGTGTTCAACTTTTAGCAAAGATGACGGCTAAAAACGGTAAAAACACAAAACTCAATTATAAAAATATTGCATATATTCCCTCACATCTCTAGTAAATATTTATAAACAGCTTTCTTGAAATACTTAAAGTTAATAATATTTTTTATTTCATCAGGAAGTACATTGTAGAATTTTATACACGAGTAAATTGGAGACTTTTTGGTCAGAGTAAGTCTATGCAGGGGAAAATTATACTTTAATGTTCTTGTTTGATAATTATGAACATGTTTATATTCACCAAATATTTCTTTTTATTTTAGAAGAGCTAGCATTCATAAATATATATTCCAGCGACTGTTAAGGCACCAGTTTCTTTAAATTTTCCACGACATGACTCCTTATACCCAAGATTTGTATTGTTCTTATTGTTCTTTTTTGTATCACGAAATCATCATTAATATTGGAGCAATTTCCCCAAAATATTACACCACATCTTAATACTGACTGAAAATTTGCATAGTAAATTGTTTTTAAAACTTCAAAGTTTATACGTTGTTTTGAAAGTGTGTAGTTGACTCCATTTAATCTTTTGCATATATATTGAATTTCATCAGACCATGCACTGAGAAAATTAGCCTAAAGAAAATCTTTGCTACCACTTTTTTTGCTATTAGAACATATAATTTTTTTATAACAGTAAACACTCTATGTTGCAGTTAAAAAAATCGGTATGCTGCGGCACTTCACAGTAACAGAAACATTTTTTGCTGGAATAATAAATAGTCTACACTGTAACACAATAAAATATTTTATAAAACTTTAATTTACAATCACTAAATAATTTCTAACTACCATTGGAATGTACTTTGTTACTTCAGAAAGTCAAATTTTGTAAAAATATTTTAACTGCAGTTGAAAACTTTATTATTGTTCCTAAAAAAAACTTAGCTGGTACAAAAGAGAATTCTTTAAAAAATTGAGCTAACGCATGCGCTTTGCGAAAGTAGACTCGGTTCTCGTCATAAGAGTGAAATTCTAATTTAGTCTTCTTATTGTTTTCTTTGGTTATGCTGCGCGGGATGGAAGAAGAATCTCATTATTGCATTATTCTCTCATTCCTCACAATACAATCATAGGTCTTTGTATTGGGGCCACTACTGACCAGAGTAGCATACCTATAGTACGTGCCACGTGGTGTGGTGCGGTATACGTTCTAATCTTTGGGTACATGCCGTGTGCCGTGTACACAAATTATGTATTAATTAGTGGTGAAGATATATTTTGTGATTAGTGATTACTGATTAGTGGTGCTAAGCCTTTCGATTCCAATTATTTTCGAATTGTAGTTATCGTTATCCGTGCTTTGGCAAAATTTCTAGTATGAAAATGACATATTTATTTATCAAAATGTTTCAAAAAGTTTTAATGAGCACTTATTTTCCTTTCTTGTGGAAATCACTGACATAGAGAGTTGCATTTTCTTTCGAGATTTGAAAATTTATGATACGTACGTTATAATTACACGAAATGCAAATAATTATGTATCAGTATGATTACGTTAAGAAACGTGAAACTGATTTCATTTATTTATTTTCTGTCAAGAATTTTCAATTTTCATCTGGCAATGTTCATTCGTCCTTTGGAAAAATTTTTAGTATAATTGAGGAGCTTCCAGTAGAAAGAGACTAAGTGCCAAAAGTAAAATTTAAACAGCTTCTTTTATTGGCAACTAACCGCTTTCTGCATATTAGTAGGTGGTATGTAGAAATTTTTGATTGCAAAAACTTAGAAATTTTACTTTCGGCACTTAGCTCCCTTCTACCGGAAACTCCTCAATTACGTATTATTTATTTATCAAAATGTTGTTTCAAAAAGCATTTATTTTTTTTTGTTGTGGAAATCACTGACATATAGAGTTGCATTTTCAGTAGGTGCCTATAGGTTAATAAATGTTAAACTGGTTTTATTTCTTTTTTTGCATTATATACAGCAATGTATTTTTAAATAAACGACTCGGACATTAAAAAACGTTTATGTGATTATAAAACTACTTTTTCCTTGTCCTGAAAAATGAATCATGCACCTAGCTAATTTTGTCTATTTAATTTAGAAGACCTTGTACAGGCTTTTCAGGATTAACCATCAAATTTTAAATTTGGATGGGACACTTCAAAATATGAAAAAAATCCTTTATGTATGAAGGTATGTTCAGAAATGCAACGTTGAAGAATTATACCACAAAAATGGCAGCTAAAAATTTTGAAATGGTATAACTCCTTCATGAGGCATTATACCTAGAAAATATTTTTCATATTTAGAAATACCTATTCCAAATTTACAATTTGACCGGTTAATCCTGAAACACCTTGTATAATGGCAATAAAAATCTTACTAGGGTAACAAAACTATTTTATAATGCCAGCAAAGTTACTTTATAGTAACAGTAAACTACTTTATGACTATAGGCAAATCAATCTACAGTGACTCCAAGTCTCTTTTTTGTGGTAGTGAAGTCAATTTATATTCCTTGCAAGTTATTTTATACTGACAAAAATATATTTTGCAAACAACAGCAATTGCTCCTTTTAACAATAGTAGCAATGTTATCTTCCTGGATCAGAAAAGTTATTTTTTATGAAATAAGTATACTGTGGTTGTAAAGTACTGCCAGCAAATCAAAATTTTCTGCTACAGCACAGTACTACACTGGCGCCTATGTTATTAGAGTTTTCTGCTACTACAGCTTATTTTTTCGCTATGATGGTGAAAAAATTTTCTCGGTGTGATGCCCAAGAATTTGGTGTTGTCATTTAATTTAATGATTTTACTCAAATCTAGGTTTGCTTGTTTAGTTTGAAATTGTACATAATTTGTTTTATTTTCGTTTAATATTAATTTATTTCTGGAAAACAATTCAGTTATATTTGTTAATGCTAAGTTTTTATTATCTATTATGTTTCCATGGGAGTTTCCGCACACTAACAGATTAGTATCATCTGAATAGCTTACTAGGTTAGTGTTTTGATTGGTCAACATACGAGAAAGATCGTTAACATATATAATAAATAATAAAGGGCCAGAAACACTGCCCTGCGGAATTCCAACTCTTATCCTTCCTTCGTTTGAGATGTAGGTATCAAAGTCTTTTTCAATGGTCACTCTTTGAGTTCTATCTGAGGTAGGACCGAATCCACTGCAGGGGTACTCCTCATATTCCATATAGTTCTAGCTTATTTAAAGGTATATTATGATCTAAGAAGTCATAGGCTCTAGACAGGTCTAAGGATATTCCCAGGATAAATTGCTTGTTTTCAATACTTCTTATAATCTGTTCTACAAAATTAAACACTGCAGTTTCAAGTATGAAACCATGTTGATGTTTACTGAGAAGATCTTGTGATTGGAAGAATTTTAATAATCTGAGAGAATGTTCTTAAAAATAAATAATAATAATAATCCACTAGCTGCATAAGTATCTATTTTGTATCATTCTCAACTATAATTTAATGATGTAGGTTGGAAGCTGGACTTTGTCTCTATGGCAACGACATTACTACCGAAACAACTCCAGTTGAGGCCGCTCTGACATGGCTGGTCGCAAAAAGAAGGCGAGAGCAGAAAAATTTCCCAGGTGCTGATACCATTTTGAAGCAGATTAAAGAAGGATCATCAGTTAAACGAATAGGTAGGTTAAATTTGATTTAAATTCTTTTTACTAATAGTTCATACAGAGTGTCTCAGAGATGGTGGTCAAAATTATATCTAATGATAGGGGACATCACTACCAACCCCCTGAACACGATATGGGGTTATCCGAAAATCAACGGTTTAAAAGTAATTCGGACTTTTGAGATTTTTGGGAAATTTCCTATCTCTCCTTACAAATATCACTATTGTGCTAAGACTACTCAGTGTATTGACCTGAAATTGGGCACAGACATTACTTTGGTAAAACAGTATTGTAAAAAAACCATTCTACAATGATGTGAATGTTAAAAATTACCTTGTTTTATGCCAGTTGAATGAAACGAATTTCAAATTTGTATTGGATCATTTTCAAAATGGCCATCAATAAGTAAGATTGAAAAACGCGTTTTTTCGAGATTTTGAAGGACTTTCCAACTCAACTCTATAATTTATTATAAACAAATCCAGTCTTATTTTTTTAAATTTTCAAATACATCAAATTGTTTGGAAAAGTTAACATTGAAAAACCGCGTTTTTCAACTTCGAATATTAATAACAAAAAAAGCACTCTAGAGTTGTGCAAACTGAAATATAGATGTGACAATATTTATCAAAATCAATTGCAAACAGGACCCGACTCAAAATGTCACAAAGTGCTGTTTTTTTCCACAAGACGACTGGCTTAATATGCAGAGTGCTGAACTGACTCGTCTACCTGGGTAGTTTTGTGGCCGTCGTCACACCTGAATTGTAATATGACTAATAAGCACTTTTTAATATTACAGGTTTGGTATCAAAAACTGGCCCCCCAGCTAGACAGGGTGCAATAATTTTGTCAGAAGATGGGCAGGAATTGGGTAAAGTAACATCGGGATGTCCCTCTCCAAGCCTTGGCGGCAACATCGCTATGGGATATGTTCCAACGAATTACAGTAAAGCTGGTACAAAGGTCAACCTGAAGATAAGAGATAAAGTGTATGAAGCCGTTGTCAGTAAAATGCCTTTTGTCAAAGCCAATTACTATAACAAACCTAAATAAAACGTTATAAGTTGTATGTCTTTTTTTTTTAAGAAACCCCATCATAACACTCATTGTTTGAGTGTGTGTGCATGTGCTTTTAACATTTATGTCGCACTGAACCAAAAATGTCCATAAATTTAATTAAAAAGTGCATTAATATGATGAATTTGTTCATTAAAATTTGTAATGGTTTGTTGTCGGGTAGCTGGTTTGGAGATTAATCAGGGTCCAGATTAGTTAATAAGACAGCCCAGTAAAAATATAAACAATTTATTTACTTCTTCAAACAGGTAATGAGTGGCAGTGTTACATAACATACAGGTTCAGGTTATACAGGTCCGTATCTTTTACGGTTCTTAGGATAACATTTTCTATTATCTGAGAGAGAGAGAGAGAGAGTGTGTGTGTAACGATGCGATGCGATGTTAGATAGATAGATAGATAGATAGATAATCCTTATTTCTCCATTGAAGAAAATATACATATATGCATACAAGAAACAATGCAGAAAAGGTCAAAAAAAGTACATGTAAATATAATATAATAGGTAATAAGCTTAAAAGGTAATTATAAAAAAAACAGAAAGTTAACTAAACAAAAAGTAATTAACTATTAAAAAATTCAGTTGTTGTATAACAGTTCTTATCTAGTAAAAATTTTTTAAATTTTGATTTAAAGATATGTATACTTGCAGAGATTTTAATATCTTCGGGTAAATAGTTGTAAAATTTACAGCCTTGGTAAATAAAACTCTTTTGAAAAGAACTTGTTCTATGAGAATTGGGTAGTAAAAGATCTCTATGTCTGGTTTCATATGAATGGTTAACTTGATTACTAATAAGACTGAATTTATTTTTGTATACATATGTACAAACTTCACAAATATATTGACCAGCAATAGTTAAAATTTTCAGAGATTTGAAGGCATTACGACATGATTCTTTATAATCCAAGTTTAATAAAATACGTATTGCATATTTTTGTAAAACGAATACCCTGTTTACACTACTACTGTTCCTCCAATTTACAATTCCATACCTTAGATGTGAGTGAAAATTGGCATAATACAATGTTTTCGGAACATCCTGACTACAGTGCTTAGACATAAATTTAAGAGCATAACAGCTGGTCCTTAATTTCATGCAAAGATTATCTACATGTTGATACCATTGCATATGCCGATCAAAAGTAATACCAAGTATTTTGCTGGCATCATTTGTTTTTATTGGATTGTCAGTACCATCAAAAAGGGTAATGTCTTCAATATTACTTCTTAGTGAAAATTGGGTAGAGACAGTCTTTGATTTATTTAAGATTAAATTATTTTCTTTGGCCCAACATATTATTACTTCATACACTCTTTCGCATGTGACCTTTGTTTCATTTAAATTATTACCAGTGACTAGGATATTGGTATCGTCAGCATAGCAAATCACATGCACATTTGAAATTCTCTCCAGGAGGGTAATTAAGTCATTAGCAAATAATATATAAAGAAGGGGACCAAGAATTGAGCCTTGTGGAACTCCTTGCCTGACAATGCAAGTACTGCTTTCTACTCCACTAGGCAATTTGACAATTTGCATCCTATTCTCCAGATAAGAGGAAAAGATTTGCAGGGCAGTTCCACGGACGCCATATCTGGCTAGTTTAAATTCAAGCAATTGGTGATCAACCAAATCAAAAGCTCTCGAAAAATCCACAAAAAGACCAACAACATATTTCTTTTTGTCAAGCGCATTGATAATTAAATTATGAAAGTTACATGTACATTAGCTGATAAATGAGCTTATAAATGGTATGGTATATCAACGAAAATTGTGTTAATTGAAAACAATGATATATACAGCTCGTAGCACAGTCTATTGAAATGTATGTACTTGTGATAGTATTTTATTTAGTTGATTTAAAATATTTTAGGCTAAACTATATATAGAATATTAAAATTAATTTACATTAAAATGAAAATGTCGTAAGCTAAACAATATGTATTCCTTTAAAATAGTTTATTTTTATGGGCAAATATTTCATTATTTGGAAATGTTCCATCACTCAAATGACCTTACTTTGAAATTTAAAACAGAACACACTGTATATTTTCCAGAGACAATTTTAAATACGATTGCAGTTAAAAAAAATGAGACTGATTTTTATTTTTGCAAGTAGAGTGCACTCAAATCAACCAGGACCAAAACAAGAGGAGAAAATGTAAACAATTTAAAAAAAATTAGATCCTTCTACATTAATTAGAAGCTGATATCGTATCTTTTGCGTTTCATGCATTTATTCCTGTACATATATTTTGTACTGAAATTAGTACTGCCAACTCTCTAATGTGTGAGAACTTTAGTGAATACATAAAATAAATCATCAAAACCACGACAAGAAAACTCCCATTACCAAGACTTCGAGATACTAGGAGAATTTGGAAAGATGATATCTATACATTCTAATTACTTATCTAGAGTGCTCAGACGAAGTCAAACGTATTTCGCGAAACATCAGAAAATGTCATTTCGTGTACATTTCTGCTGGATCTAACTTTCGATTTGTCAATGAGGTTAAAACGCCATTCTTACTCTTTCGATATCAATATCGTACGGCCTTCGCACTCAAGTATTAATGGAGATCTGTTCGTTTAGAAATTCCATGTTTTGCTTCTCTGCCATAATTCATCGAATCCGCAAATGTTTCATGGCCAAAGCTTAATGGTTATAGTGAGGATTCCCATGCAGAAATCCGTGGTTCAAATCCTGAACATAGTGTCCCCGGATGGGGTACTGCATTCTTGTAAACCTTCTTATTTTTGATTTGCAGAGAAAAGGTCAGTCCTTAAAAAAAGTTTTGCTTGTCTTAGAGCAAGTCATAAACAGTTGTCAAACTTAAAATAAATTATACAGGGTACTCTAAAGATTACAAAATATGAAATTGACTTTCGGCACTCTTTTATTTACGTTTTTATTGAAAATTTTATTTTATTTCTTTCAGTTATGAAGAAAATTTAAATACGGAGTTTAGTTGCAAAATAAGGAATTGGAATTGACAATTTTCAAAAAAAAAAAATGGAAAAAAGGTATGTTTGAAAATAATCGACTATAGATTTTTTTATCTAGTTTACTTGTATTTTTTTTTTTTTAATTTCTATAGGTATCATAGAACTTGAATTATCGAAGTCCAACACACTATTGCCCCACCTGTTTACAAAAACAAAAAAACTGAGTAAAGAACATAACCCTGAGACATCCCATGATTTAATTTCTCATTCAAGATTAAATGTAAAGATAGTAAACAATAACAAGCCGAGAATGGATCTTTGCAGTACCTCACAAGTTAAGTGAACTAAATGCATTTTTTATGTAAATCTGAAACTAAAAACGTTTGAAAATAAAAATGTTTCTAGGAAAAAGGGACTTGTCAATAATATATCAAAAAAGTTCATATTATATAATTTTAATATATTGATATTTGTATAACATGTATATTATAATCACAAAGAGATATACTATAAGGTTAATGGGATACATTTATATAAGAATAAATAGCCACCATTTATTCGATAGACATGAAAAAGATCTAAAAAATATATAATTTACATATATAAAATCATATCACAATAATACCAGATATACATAATCTTTGATATTTCAGCACAAAGAAGTATATTTTTTGTCAATAGAATTTAAGTACAAATATAACTTCAAAAACTCACCAAATATAAAAAAAAATGAGATGTAATAATCAGGGACAACTTTAACTTTTAACTTATGTCAAAGTATAACAATTTAAGTAGGTAATTTTCAGACCACCTTATTTTAGTTTAAATCAGCAAAAATGTTTGCATGGAGCGTCCAAATATGACGTTCATCACTGACACAATAACTTTGGGCTGTTTTTCTTTAAAATACTAACATTAATTGCCAAAAATAACCGAGCCTTTCCAGGTTTTTATACATACGTTGGTATAGATACTCCACATTAATGCAAAGTATAAATGCAATCAAATATTGGGTCACTCCAGCATACATTGTGTATTGCCGTATTTACAAAAACTAACATAAAATACAGAACATCGAAACACAAGCACCGTCATTACTTTGGTTTGTATCATTTATGCACCATTTTAATCATGTTGATATTTACAAGAATTTTATCACAGGTGCTAACGTCGATGTTTTTTTCATTTAGGGTAATTTTTTTTGTTTGTTAGTGTTGTAGGCAGATCTTAATTCCATATAGCAGTATTTGCCATTTGAGCAATATTCGCAGCACTTACGATGACTAAGTTGAAATTAAACGATATTTATAGGTCTTAAAACAGAAAGCATCTATTTTTAATAAATTATTAATTGCTAATGTTTGTACTCGTTTTTATAATTTGAATATCAGGTTAAATAAAGAAAAAATAAAGAGCTCTAAAATGAAAGCACTTGCATTCAGATCTGTTAAAATGTACAAGCACGTAACAAATGTTAATTTATCTCTAATTTGCCCCTTTGATTTTCGAGAACAATATTCGCTTACCACCTGTGACTTACAAAAAAGTACTACAAACTAAAGATAAATATAGCAAAAAATAAACTTGTAGCACCATGTGAAACATCGAAATACATTTAAAAATTAGCACCTGTAACTTACAAAAAAAAGTACTATAAACTAAAGATCAATATAGCAAAAAATAAACTTGTAGCACCATCTGAAACACCAAGACACATTTAAAATATATTTATCTTACGTCAAGCAATTTAAACACGTAGAAATTCAGATATTTACTGGTTTACCATATGCAGTGACAGTTACTGCGTACTAGTGAGGGCTATGTTGTCTTCTGGCAAAGGCATTCGCTTGTAGTCCAACTTATTTACCATGTACAGCACCATGATACCATAGAAAACGGTAAACACTCCAATGAAGTTGTAAATGATGCCTTCAGCGGCAAAATTTGAGTACTTCTCTGCACCGCTGGAGCATAAAAATATACAATTATTATATCATTTTTGTGGGGAAATATTTAAAAGTTGTTTGAACTTCAGGAGGTTCTAAGAAAGTTTTGTCAGAGATAGGACAAAATTTGTTTTATAATTTAAATGTTATTACTTTGTTTTATTGCTATTTTGTTAATGCTTCCAAAATGCTAATTGATTATATTAGAGTTGCAGAAAACACTATCTGGTTGCCTGCAGCTGAACTGTTTTATAAATTTATCATCAAAACTTTTTTAGTAACGTTCGGCAGTATTTTCAGCACCGTTATAAATATATGTTAAAATTATTTTATAATTGTTTCCCATTATCTTATAAAACAGTTACATCAAAGCACTATTTGGGACAGTTTTCCTATTGAAAGTAAATTGTTGTTCCAGGTCTGCATAATTATTATATAGTGTTGCAATCTACTGCAATTGCAATAAAGTAGTTACAGAATAAAATTTTATCAAAGACTTTGGGAAAACTTTCATTTTTTTTATAAATATGTGCACCTTTTAATTACATGCTGGGTGCTGGTACACTATTAGTTTAATAAGTTTTTAATTTACTATTTATCAACATCAGTAACTTTTGAATTATTAGCGGGAGGTTAAAAATAGCTTAGGTTTCTTCTTAATTCAATTTGAGCTATTAAAATTGGTAATTGTTGTAGATTTCGACTTTGTGATTAAGAGTTCCCACGGGCCCAACTCGATCCCACTTCTAGTTTCCGAAAAAAATGTACAAGCGGTCCAGTTAAAAAAATTTTCGAATTCATGTTTTTTTTTTCATACTGATTCGTTAAGGGCCAAAGGTAGCGGCGGAGCCTGGCACTTACCTGGACTTGGATGTTTGGAAGTCAAATGCTGCCGGCCCTCGTGGTTCCGTGGACTGTTTTGTAGCTGGGTCAATCACTATCCTTTTGGTTTAACTAGTTCACTTATAATTATTATTAGATAAATTAATTAATTGACGATTATTTTAACGAGAAATTGAGAATTATTTTACAATTATACAAGCAGTTTTAACAGCGGTCTTTACAAGCGTGTATTCGCTTAGGTTCTTCTTTCGAGCTTCTTATCTTCACGCAGGCGGAGTAGGTTTGTGCTAGGTTAATGCGCGCATGATTAAATTAAATTACCGGAAATAGAAATTAATATTATTAAAACAAGACTAAATATTATTAAACAAAATATATACATATATGTTAAAAATTCATAGGAAAAACGGCAGGCTTGAACACATACGTTTTACATTGTGATGCTTTATAATAGTCCTTTAGAATATTCTGCACTAAAAAGATTTTTTTGTTTTAATAAAAATAGTGTAGAAAAAAATAACAAACAAAATAACAAGTGAAAAAATATTTGGTGATATTTGCTAAAATTTCTTTAAGTAATAAACTCTTTAATAAAATTTTATTTTGTAACTACTTTATTGCCGTTGCCATATTGCAGTGGATTGCAACACTATATAATAATTATGTGGCAGACTCTGGAACAACAATTTACTTTCAATAGCAAAACTGTCCCACGTAGTGCTTTCATATAACTGTTTTATAAGATAATAGGAAACAATTATAAAATAATTTTAACATATATTAATAACGGTGCTGAAAATACTGCCTAACGTTACTAAAAAAAGTGCTATAAAATCATTTAGTTTTATAAGCCTAAATGTTTTATAGCTTATAGTGGAGTAAAAAACAGGGGAAAAGTCGCTTCCTTCTCGAGTTTTTTTTTTTAATCTTAGAACAAACTGAGACAAGAAAATGGTATATCCATTTTGTTAAGTAGGTCGATGTTCATTAGAAATCATGAAATACGACATTTTTTAGTGGTCACGGACATTGTTATTTTTAAAAAGGTGTGAAATTTCGTTTTTTTTTTAATTGTTTTTTTGAACATCTAATGCCATATCTCAAAAATTAATGGAGCTATCCACATGAACTTTTTTTTGTTATAAAATACACACTTATACACCAAAAAAGTTTTTGATAGCATAATTCTTATTGTGTCTTTGATAGTTTAGGTACAGTGATTTTTTTGGAGCGCGCGAATTGCAGAAATTGAGTATTAATGCGCCTGCGTCCACTAAAACTAACTAGTCTCAGGGCGGTGTACGATCAACGTTATTCGTTTTCATCGAAGGTCAAATTATAAAACCGCTGCCCAAGGAATCACTACTTCCACATCCAGATCTTCTATCCAAGTCTCTCACAACGAAAAAAATTTGAAAGTGGAAATAATTGTTTATGGAACACTAATAATAAAATATTTGAAATCGTCTACCCCAAAAACCTATAAAACGATATGCCACATCAGTAGTGGGGCTGAGGGTGGTGGAAGGGGGGTGGTAGTAGTGGTGGATAAAGTAAAAAAAATTTTGAGGCCTTTGGTTTTTGTACACACATTAAATGACAATTTTATTTTTTTCGCCCCCTTGAATAATGAGGTGGGAGTTGGTAATGGGGGCGGTTAATTCCAAAAAAAATTTGAGACCTTAGCTTCTCTTATATATACTAAATACCAATTTTATGGACTCCTACTTGCTTGATTTGCCTATTTACCCCATAACCCTCTAACGGAATAATCTAGTTCCAGATCTCGTTAAAATACATAGATGTACCAAATTTCAAGGCAATATCTTAAACGGTTCCGGAGTAATCGTGCGCACAAAAAAAGTTACAGACAGACCGATAGACAGAATTTTTTTTTTCTCAAACTTAAAATCTCAACGTTTCATGACATTCTAAGCCTATTTGGACAATAAAAATTTTCAAAAATATTTGTGTCGATACTATACTTACACTGGATGTGGAAGTAAAATGTGTAACGATATTCTTTCCCTTATTACCACTTGTATTATATTGTAAAATGTATTGTATTGTAAAATGTATGGCCATTGTGCGAATTGTGCGTGGATTATCTGCTAAAAAAATATTTAAGATAAAAAAGCAATCTAAGTTTCATTGTAAAATGGAGTGGATTTTATGTGGAGTAGTAATAGAGGAGAACAATAAACTTGTGCACAAGCCAAGGAAACAGGGTTTCTATAATTACTGCTGCGGAAATTAAAAGAGGCTTAATTTAGGATATTTTTTTCTTTTCTATTACCTAGGCGAAAATAACACGTTTACTCAATTATTGTATGGATCTAGGGTAAAAATGCAACGAATGGGAGTTTCGGATAGGGACTGACACGGGATACAAATATTAAGATTGCCACGTTCAAAAAAAAGTGCTTTAAGAAACTGTCTTTTCTATTTAGCTCCAATAATAACGCAAAAAAAGGAAAACTCGATAGTTTACTTTTTATCAAAACACTCCAAAATTATTACTTTTCCTAAACTTCCGTTTATGGAATTTTATTAGCCCACTAGTTGCGCAACTTTTTTTTTCATTTACTATAATATTATTTTTTACCGTTTCCGAGATCCCAATGCAATGCATTTTTATCCCAGATACTCTATTTAAGATTTTTAATTCCTTTTTGCCTTCAACCTTAGTCCTTAATGCGCCACTGGAAAAAATAAGTTATCCTTTCAGATCCTAAAACGTGATAAAACGGTCCTAAACATAAAAAAATAATAATGAAAAGTTCCATTACAGACAATACATAATCATTATTATTCTTAAGTGCCGCGCGTACGCTTTGACAATTCCTCCATAATAAAAAATTCGTAACTAGCAAACTATTGCTAATGAAAATATTTTTTTCCTAAAAACTTTTTTAGTCTATTGACTTCATTTTCTTCACAGCATGTTACACAAAATTTTCAAAAACAAAAAAGTTCCTCGCTTAGTGAAAATTTGATGGCGTATTCTGTAAACTTTCAGGGTCATCTACGTTTTTGGCATGTTCACATTTTTTTTTATTAGCAATCCTATGTATAGAAAGAAGCGCTTAAGTGTGTGCTTTATAACAAAAAAGTTCACATCGATAGCTCAATTCATTTTTGAGATATGGCAATAGATGTACAAAAAAACATGATTTTTAAAAAAAATTGATTTTACAATTTTTTTAAATAAAAATATCTGTGACCACTAAAAAATGTCATATTTCGTGTTTTTATGTGTAAAATGATGTTGTCGGTAATACCCACTGTGTCTGATCTTGTTCTAAGCTGAAAAAAAAAACTATACAATTTTACCTCTTTTTCTTTTTCGCTGCTCTATTAGTCATGTAAACGTTTCTAAAATGATTTCTTAACTTCTTTATAAGATATTTTATAATTTTGCTGTAAAAACGTTTTGATGATAAATTTATAAATCAGTTCAGCCGCAGGCAACCAGATAGTGTTTTCTCCAACTCTATTATCAATTAGCATTTTGGAAGCATTAATAAAATAACAATAAAACAAAATAATCGTGTAACATTTAAATTATAAAACAAATTTGCTGGTTGGGACCAGATCATTGCGGCGGCAATTTTAAATTATGAGGATAGTTGTAAATATTCGCGAAAATTTGGAAACTTTCTCTGAATTTTGGAAACTTTCTTTGATTTTTAGGAACTTTCGTAATATTCAAATATCTTGGTGGAAAATTTCATTTTTAACAAAACTTCATTCCAGGAAACTTTTATATGGAAACCCATCTCTGGTTATTTTCATCAAGGTATTAACTTACAGGGAGAAAAACACCTTCTCAGTCAATCCAGTCATGCAGGCAACAACAGCTAGGATGAATCCACCAGTGCCGAATGCTGTGTGAAATGGCATCATATTTATACGTATTGTCATAGACAGCCCAGGGTATAGGTAGGTTAGGAACCCAGATAAAAACTACAAATAAAAATGTTATTGTATAGACAGTAAATAATTTAAAAATAATGTATAAGTACAAACAATGTCTTAGCATATGGACCACACTTTAATCTTTGAATGTCCTTTGACCATGAAGATGGAGTATTTGGTTAGAAATTGAACTTTATTCACTAATAAGGGATACAATTCTTGTACATTTGACTAGTCAATAAAAAAAATCTGTAAAAGCATTTACACAAAACTTCCACCTCTATTTAACATCTTTCATTTTTTCATTAACTTTTTTACAGTGGACACTCTATAATTTTTTTTAGGGTGGCCACCCTGTATATTTTACATATTTCTCTTCCTTGAGGCTGTGTTAACCGCATGCAAAATATTATCATCCTCAGCGACATTTATTTCATTATTTTTTTTTTAGAAGAACCACCCTGTATATTTTTTCTTATTTTTTTTCTTTGCCCGTTTGAGAAATGTTAATTAATTTTAAGGCACACAAAATGGTGGTAATATCAAGAACATATACATATAAAGCTGAAGGTATAAATATATACAATATTTATAAAATAAAATCATTTTTCCCCAACAATAAAATAGTAGATTATTCAGCAAGCTTATAATGATGGATATTACTCGCGAGGGTGATGTTTACGTCATGAGCCAAAGGTGATTGTCGTAAATCACCAGAGCATGTAATAGCTATTATACATGAGCTGAATACTTTACTTTATCCACGACTATCGTATATTTTAACTGTTTTAATAGTTTAAAAGTGAAAAAATAAACATGCACGAAAACATGGACTTTCCCCTGCGAAAAATGGACTTGCCAGTTCTTTATGAAAATTGCTAGTAGTGGAGTAAAATCAAATGTGAATTATGAGTTTGAGTGATACCAAGGTATAACTAGATGAAACCTATGTTATATTGTAAAGGACATTTTAGGGCATAGAAATTGAGAATTTACAACTTTTTTTAGTAGGACCGAACTTTGAAAATGGCCGTTAAAGGCGACTAAGCTTCAATTCGAAAAACTACGTTTTTTTAAACATTTATCGCTATATTAGTTCAACTGTAAAAGCTATAATTTTGATTTCTCGCACACGTATACTCAAAACCTGAGCAATTCCAATGGTAAATTGAAAAATTCGAAAGTATTCAACATTTTTCAAAAAATATTTAGTAAAAGTAGAATCGTCAAATATATGCATGGAAAACTTCACTATGCGGTGGTCTATACACATATATGGAGTCAAATATAGTCGAAGCATTGAAAAAGTTTTTAAAAAAAGAATTATGACGATAGGTTAAATATTTATTGAAATACGAATTTTTATCAAGGAGCGAGCGAATGGGCCGGACGCTGATGTGCGACTGCCGGGCAGAAACCACGGGCGCTCACATCTAAGAAATATGAAATTATTATTATATTTCGTCTAATAATATCGGGGTACCGCGAGTCTGCTTGCAGTTAATACGATACTAAAAATATCAATATTAGTGTAATAAATAGGGATTCTAAAATGACCGATCGGGGACAAAAAATATGGTATAAAGCTGATTTCTTGTTAGATGTTCCTAATGGGCCCAAAAATGATAATCCATCGAGTCTCTATGAATCAGCTGTGAGCTTTCGCCGCCATCTTCAAGAAATGGCTGAAAATCGAGGATTTTTGCACTTAATGAAAAATATCTAAGTTAATAATGGAGTTATCAAAATTTTACAAAAAAATTTTTTTGTTAATTATAAAATTTTGCGTTTGTTTATGTATAATATGCTATACCTTAATCGAACTACGTATAAGATATTAATTATTGAATGAATCTTAATTATACGCAAATATTTTACTCACCTGTTTGTATATAAACATTTTTCAAGAATACATTTTTGTTAGTTTTAAAATTGAGCATCTTTGAGTGCATAATTCTATTTTATTATTCATTAGATATTTTGAATTACTTAAGAGAATGGTAGGTTCTAGGGTATAATAGTGTTATTACTTTTTCTATATAAATATCCTCTTAAATTTTATAATAGATCTTTATTGTAAAAAAATTATTAAGACTTTCTTAACAAAAAAAACCTATTAACAGTAGCTTATTGTCCCCTGATATGTACAGTCACGTAGTGGGAGAGCGCCCGTGACTCAATTACATGGCTATTGGCATAGCTAAAAGCAGAAAAGTTTGTTCATAACTACCAGCGCGTCTTGTAAATTAATATAATTTTAGTTAATTCCTGAAAACATAAAATATTCTACGTCCTAAAGATTGGAAAAAGGAAACCTTTTAATATGCTGCTCAAAAGTGAGGCTACCACCAGATAATGTGTCACTATTTTTATGACTCTAAATAAAAGATTAGTAATTTGATCCGAGTGGGAGAAGAGTTATTTATTTAGATACATAGTAAAGAGCTCAAAATAAAAATAAATTCTTTAAACGAACCTCGATATCTTATGTACAAAAATTTAAGGGCAAAAAAAATTCACGCATATTTCAATTTAAATTCATTGCCTCCCGCAGTTCGAAATATCTCTTATTAAAAAAGTGCAGGAGTAGAATGCTCTCGAAAATGAAAAAAAGAGGGAATTTGAGTGAAAAGTAAATACTGACATTCTGTGTCCCATTTTATCTGATAAGACACACGAACTTCCAGAATTAGTAAAGTACTTGCACATCAAATTGCACTTCAAACAAATGCACTTGTAAGAAAACTGGCCAGCATGTCTAGTAATTGCAAAGGACATTCTTGTTTTAATAAAGAGTTGGTTGCAGAGTTGGTTCCAGATAATGAATAATAATTTTATATGCATTTTCCTTTTCAGTTCTTAACTATCTTTATCATTTATATTTCTGTGTATTTATTTTGGAATTTGTTGAATAAATAGACCGTAATAAATATGTAAAATTTTTGTAACCCCGTGTACATTTTTGCAGCTAGAACTGCTTTAACGATAATGTAGAAAATAATAATTATAATATGAACAATATAATAATTTCAAAGAGGTAACATTAACACTTATGAGTACATGTAGTGGGTCTAGAAAAATAGTGAATTTCATATACTTAAACATGTAAATATGCAGGGTGTCCCCGGATGGTTACTTATACCACAAATGCACGTAAATTTTATTCTTTTGACAAAAAGTCACTTTATAAAAAAAATACGATTAATGTGTAAAAGTAAAGAGCAACTTTTTCAAATGGAATTTTCATTAAAAATGAAAAATAAAAATAGCTTTGAAATTTTTTTGCACCCTGTATAGGAAAATAAAATTTTCTTAACCCAAATCACAACACTTTTTAGCAAGCAAAATATTTGAAAAATAATTCTTTAAGTCAATTTGTGGTATAGATCACCGCATCCAGAGGCACCCTGTACATCAAGAGAATCAGAATCTTATCATTAAAAAGCTACTCTTGTAAAATTTTGAGGTCTCTGATAATTTTGATTACATTAAGAAACAGCTAATTTTCAGCCATTTTTGGATATCCCGACGAAAGCTCACAGCTGATTCGTGAGGATTATTGTTTCTGGACCAATTCTGAACCATGCCAAAATTCAACTTTATACCATTTTTGTCTAGCAAAAAAAAAACCTATTTACTGAACTATATGTGCGTCTGTGATTCTAGCACGGCACGGCGCGGTGGCAGCCACATCTCATGTAGGCGCTCATTCGTTCGCTCATAATTCAATAAATATTTAACCTATCGACTTAATTCTTTTTTAAAAAACTTTTTGAACTTTTTGACTACATTTGACTTCATATATGTGTATAGAAATTTTCAATAATTCACATAGACCACCGCATACTGAAATTTTCGATGCGTATTTTTGACAATTCTACGTTTATTAAATATTTTCTGAATAATTTTGAATATTTTCGAAATTTCCAATTGACCATTGGACGCGCTGAGGTTTTATGTATACGTATGCAAAAAATCAAAATCATAGCTTGTACAGTTGAATTAATACAGCGATAGATGTTTAAAAAACATAGTATTACGAATTGAAGCTCCGTTGCATTTAAAGGCCGATTACAAAGTTCGGTCCTACTAAAAAAAGTTGTAGATTCTCATTTTCTATGCCCTAAAATGTCCTTTACAATATGACATAGGTTTCGTCTAGTTATACCTCGGTATCACCTACCTTCAGAAAACAGCGAGATAGAGAAACGATTTTACTCCACTATAGTTCCTGATTGGTCAAAGGTGTGGTGCGTCAGAATGAAAACAGCTAGTTCCTAATTGGTCAAAGATGCGTTAGAATGAAATTATGTTCATTATACGTTGGGTATCATTATATGTCAGTTATTAAATGCAGAGGGCAATGATTATATGATAGTCATGGATAAAATTTACATTATCTAATATCGATATTGAGGTCGGTATAAAAACAAACAAATTGCAAATTCAAATGTATTTTTAATCGAATTTAATATTCATATTAGGTAATAAGGTTCAATTAACTGAGCAATGGTGAAATCTTACTTCATAATTTTTAGCAACCTTTGTTGAAATGGGTTCAATTTTTGCTTCAAAAATGTTTTTGATTCACTGTGTCAATTCAAAATTATTTTCATGATTGGATTTCATTCCATCCATCATTATTTAAGAGACACCCTGTATATATAAACAATGTTATTTACCTGTGCTGCGAAAATGATAACGGTGATCAACCCTACCCAAGAGTGCAGAGAGTACAAATTTGGAATCGGTTTCACTGGTAAGTTGTGCGAATCGAAGACGGCTTTCAAGCCTATAACAGACAGGGTAAATGCCAGGAAATGTATAGAGGCGTGCATAATTTTCAGCTTTATTTTTGGTGCATTACGGAAGGTTCTGTACACGAGCATAGCTGAAACAGATACAGAAATTAGAGTCACAAACAGGAATACAATACACATTTAGATAGATCGATAGACGTTTCTTTTTGTTCATAAAGTGCACGCTAATGCTTTGACACCTCAAACAAACATTTGTGTAAATATAACAGAAATAATTTGTAAACTATAAAATATCACATAGTCCTTGATGGTAAAAATATGGTATTACCTCAGAATTCTTTTGGATATCGATTTTGTTGAAAATTTGTAATTAGGCTTATCTTACCCTCCTCTTCAAAAGTTATGTTCCTGATGTGTGCTTTTTGTTTTTTGGGGGGGTGAGAACTACCCCTTCTGACAAAGAATTTAAAAACCATAGACTTAAGTGTTACATAGGCAGAAATCATGTTTAAATATGTAGAATAAACATTATTTCATGCTCTGGAAATAATTTATGTGTTACAACGTTTCAACCCTTTAAAACCACCCCCTATGACGAAATTTAAAAGAAAATTAGTTTTCAACAGCTTGAAATGTTTAAATCATGTATTTATAATGAATTAAAATTCCTGTCACTGTTTATAATATAATTTATCACTATCAACCTCCTCCTCTCGGTCTGTAATTGGAGGACAACTTTGATAATTGTCACCGGAGCATGTTCCGCATGTTTCATTACAAAAAAGTCCAACTTTTCTGCAGCTACAAGCTGTGCCGCATCCTTTTTCGCAATTACAAAATATCATTTTGAGAAACGTCTATCTGGTGGAGGCATATTCAGCATTTGTTTGGTAGTAAAGATCCTTCATTATTAATCCATCCCCAATCAGTTGGACGAATATTTTTGTTCACAAGCTACACCTGGGTTTGTAAATAAACCCTCTTAAGGTGCTCATTCAGAGCATCAACTGTCGGAACAAGGGATGATAATTTCACATCACTGTTTTTAGTGGTAGCCTTAATAAAGGACTCATAGCGCATCTGCTCGAGAAACGCTGATAAGTCTTCGACACGGCTCAATTTTTCTAACTGTATCTCTTTAGCAGCTCCGTACAGTAATATTGTGTGTGTGTGTCGTGTATGAGGATATACTTATACATATATAGATACAGGCTTATGTGTTTACATATATTTATAAATGCTCCAAAAATTGTCGAAAATAAGACAATTTACATGCTCTGAAAATTTCACCGAAAAAATGTGATTGGTTTTTCAACGATAACTTAAGTATACATTTTAATTGTTCAAGCATTTTTAAACTGTTATGTAAATTTTATTTCCTTTCCTCTTCTTTTAACATACCGTATTAATGATATATTAACGTTTAATCGTAACATCATGTGTTGACAATATTTCTATACTTTTTTGTAAAATCTGTGAAAATAAATACTATTATTATTATTATTATGATTATTATTAAGTGCTACAAGGCATGTAAAAGGGGCGAGCGTAGAGGCGACTTCAATGTGAATATCAGTCGATATTCCGTTGAAGCAACATCGAGCGCGGTTAGTACTTGGGAAATACAGAGTTCTTGTCCCACCTTCTAGCGGCTTGTATATCAGTGTATACGCGGAAGCTACGTAATTTCAGACAAGGATTACGTAGTGGATATACCATCTGGTGATAGGCCCTGGTAGCGGAAATAGGCCGCCGTTAAATAAATAGATAAAAAAAAAAGCATGTAAAGTTGAACTTCCTTCCTTTGTTTTTGAGATATTTGAGTTTAAAGGGCTCGGGGAAGGTGGTCCTCCCACTCAAATGCAAACTTAAAACGGTGATATCTTAATTAATTTTTATCCTAGAGAAATTTAAAAAAATAACAAAATTTTCAGTAAAAAAAAACCTAAATTTTCGTACTCTAAAATTTTTTATGTATCTTCTTTAATTTTTGAATTATTGTGAAAAAATGAAATTTTTTTAAGTAATTTCAAAAATCATTTCAAATTTGAATCAAACATTTTTTCAAATATAGGCATCCCAATCAGGTCAAACTTCTAGAACACATTGTTAGTACTTAAATAAAGTAAATTGTAAATGGATTATGTTAAATTTCAATTATTGGGGTGAAGCCATTGGTTTCATTGCTGATTTTTTCTCCAAAAAAACGAGAAAACCATTTTATTTTCATCATATCTCCGTTAGTTTTTAGTTAGTTAGTTTTAACGACTTTTACCAAAGCTCATTTTAAAGGTCTTTTTCAAGTACTTTTAAAAATGTCATACATTATCCTCCAAAAATTTTCCGTTTTTCCGTTATTTAACGTTGAAAGGTTCGAATTCAGTATTCGGCAAACAAAATGTCACCTTCAACGAGCCATAACTCGGTTCGCATTGCATCTACGGAAAAAAAAAAGTCAATCGATTTGTTATTTTATAGGCTTCATTTTTGCCTATAATAATTTTTTTGATAAAACGTAAGGTTTTCGAGTTATTCGTGAAAAATCGTTCTGAAATAAGCATTTTTAGATGAAAAATCAACATTTTCAATCACGAATAATTCAAAGAGTATTGACTCATCGAAAAAACTTCATAGAACATTTTTTGCTTAGAATTTATTCCTCTATCGATTTCTGCAGATATTTTGAATGTAAAAATTTCCACCCCAAGAGAAAATCACACATCGGCACTATATAACTTTTGTTTCTTGAGCCATTCCTTAATTACTGTCCAAATTTCACGTCAATTGGTTTTATCCGATAGAATTCTGAGCGAAAAACCATCAAACACTGGACTAATAGTGTAACAAAAAATTTGAATATTTAAAAAATACTAATTACTTAACAATTACCTGACAGCTTGCTTTTAGTTTCAAACAAAACTGTCATAGCACACTTTTATAAACAAAAACCCCATTAAAATGATTGTTATTTACGTGGTATTAATCAATAATGTAAGTTTAATTTAATGTTTCCAATTGAATAAGAATTTTTATAATTCTGTACTATCCTCCTATGCCGATTCTGAATTTCATCATCCCAAATTCGCCCTATGGTCATAACACAATCTTTAAAATAATTATTGAAAGTAGGTTTATCACTAAAAGTTCCGTACTACTTTTAAGATTAAAAACAGTTCTTGTGACTTTTAGTATGCCTTTTAAAAACCAGTTTATTTTGTTGGTGTTATTAACCCTTTCGCATCAGGCATTTTTTTTAGGTGACTGGTCTCACAAACGGGGATTTTTTGCGTTCGCGCAATCGTGCATCTCCCGTTTATTAGTTTCGCGCATTAATGCGGTTCCCGACTCCAAAGATACGCGCGCTTATATGCGCAAGTTGAAATAAACGAAGATAGAAGATAAACGTTTTATTTAATAGGTATGCAAACATATAATATATAATTGTTAACAGCATACAACGTTCTTACTTCATTAATAATCTAAAAAAAAAAAGTTTTTTTTTTTCTTTTTTTTTTAAATAATTATTATTATTGTTCGAGTGCATTTTTATTTGATATATACAGAATTTGTATACTGAAGAACTAATGCAAGTTGCATCAATATTCCAACACCACATATTCCCCACACCATAATAACATCCAAGCCCTTTTACATCTAAAAAAAGTTTTTTCAAGCTCATCATCTGCTAAATATTTATTTTTCCTGTTCATTTTGTAAAAAATGCAATTTATTTTAAGAAAAATTTGCAGCTGTTTACACACAATAGACTGCCTATAGTATTCACGGCGTTCGAAAATATGCGTCTCCCGCATATATGTCAATCAGAGATTTGCGCGTTTTTGCGGCTCCCGTCGTGAAAGGGTTAAATGAAACTAGCTTTAGAAAATGTCAACAGCGAGTGAAGTACTTTACATTTATAGCTGCTGTAAAAACGTTTTGGAAGTCTTCCTGAGAGTAATGTTTTATAAAAATTGTCAGAAATATTTCTTTTTTAAAATACCAAATTGCCAGTTGGGTAAAACATATTCTTATATATGTTTATATGATCATTTTTCTTATTATTTCACGTAGAATGAGGACCCAAAATTCTCGACGGTAATTTAGAAACGGAAAGTACATAATCATGTCCATCAAGATAGGTTAGACAAATAATAAAATACATAAAATATATGAACAAACAAGTAGTCATAAAATAAATAGATTCTAACAAATGTTGAAAACACTATGTTAAGATATTTATCACACAAAAACTAATGAGATAAAATTGGGCCAAAGTTGAGAATTCATTAGTAAAAATAAATTTTGAATGTAATTGTCTGGCTGCAGTAATTTTATTTAATTTGTTTTATGTATAATAAAAAGTGCTATGAACAGTTCTGGATTAAATCGGTCCATTGCTTCTTGTAAAATTTTAACAATTTATTTTTCAACACTAAAATTTTCTACTATTTTCCATATTACTTTCGGTACTAGTAATTGTATCGCAGAAATAAAAATACCAAATCGTTCTTAATAAAATTTTAAGTAAAACTAGGCTTTTAAAAAAACTTTTTGAAAATTTGTTAATTTGTAAAAGAATAAAAACCACCAAAAATTGCCTTTTTTATAATAATGCATAAATTTTAATAAAAGCTGGTGAAACCATGCCCTTTATTGAAACAAAGCTTCCTGTCAAATTTTGGCTTAAAATATTTATTCAAACGGCTAGAAATCAATAACAATTTCTCGCTAATTGTTTCATCAACTCATAGGAGGACAATTTTTTATCAAAATGTAGGATTTTACATGTATTTTATAAAAGATTTAAAAAACAAAAATATCTTCTTTAAACCATTTATTTCAAATGTGTTTATAATTTTCAAAATTATAGTTAAATTCAAATAACTGTGGATTTTTTATCAAGCCGAAAATGGTAAGCGAATAGATGACTTTGCGCTCTTAATATTTACATAGCTATTATTGACAGAGACTACTCCAAATATTTAATGTTTACCGACTTTTCTATAAACGATTCATCATAACTTCCTTATTTTTAAAAATAATGAAATGGCTAATCTCTCAAACAAAAGATAATCAAACACACTTATATTTGCATTTCTTTCTCTAGATGTTATAATCTCAAGATATAAGCGAAATGTGCAAGTGTCCAAAAAGTGTTAAAATTTGCATGAATTTCAAACAATCATAACTCAGTCAATTTTGCTGATACATTGACCAGAGTGAGTTCAAAGTAAAGATGTTTTTATAAGCTGCAAAAAAGTTTCTTACAGTTTTTTTTTGTATCTATTATAGCTTGAGAGTTATAAAAAAAGTATATTAAAAATAATTGCAATTTAAAAAAATTAGAAAAAATTATGAAACAAATAAAAAGCAGCAATTTTTGAATTGTAGGGGTTTTAATATTTTGAATTTTCAACAGGTGCTTTACTAACCGATAGCCCAGTCGATATAGGTATTTATTTACCTACAAAAACTTGCTAAATGAATAATTTTTTTTTTTAATGAGTTCGCGAAAGTGTATAGAATAATATCCTGAAAAGTTTACATTTCGCTCGGATACAGAACATAAAAAACAATGAAAAAAACATTTTTTTCATCAATTTTTTCACAATTTTGAAATTAAGTCAAGCTAGAAAAAAATTAAAAATACAGATGGATCAATCACATATTTATGAATAAAAAATCGTTTTCGTTTTCCAGGAAAAAAATAGTCAAGTGTAACGTTATAACTCGGAGCGAGATCCATGCGTGTGCGCTTGAATACGTATGACTGTGACACCGACGCACTGAATTACATGTCACTAAATCAGAATTTGTTCAATCTATATGAGAATTGATTCTTTTAAAAGATGGAAATTGTAGCTTTCTGATGCTTTTTTATTTTAAACTACAAGCAAAGGATGGATGGAAAAAATATACTTATATATATTTCACGCCCGAACTCAATTGTTGCAATAAGAAATATACAAAAAAAATAAAAGCCCCACAAAAAAATTATTTCTCCATTGAGAACCGTTAAAAAGTATGTACACTTCATGATTATGGTTCATTAAGTTGTAGTAACGTGAATTCACAAAAAAGTACATGATAAATATATATATTGGAGGCTGTAACTTGCTGAGAACTTGAGAAAATAAAATATCACTATTTCGGAATGTTCAAACACAAATTCGTTTACTTGTACGCATTTTTTCGAAAAGATGATCAATCAGATCATGATAAGAAATTGCGATATTCCTTATAACTATGAAAATATCTTTGATTAGTTTGAATATAAAATCTGGAACTTTTCCAATACATTAACAAATGTATAAGGAATCCATTGGATACAGCGAAAATGTGGATAGTGATAAATACAATACAGTAAAGGCACGTAAAAATTCATGCGAGCGATTCAGAGGCAATGTGTGGTGTCTGTGTAGGCGTTCATAATTATATATTTTCCCTCCATACTCACTATTTATCCTTCTATTCACTAACAAAAATGTAAAAAAGGTGTAATCAGAAAGAGAAGAAAAGCTTTATTTTACTCGTTAGAACTGCTAAGAATTTTTAGAGGTTCCATAGTATGCATTTAACCGTGCGCTTGGCCTCTCAGAGTGACAAAATTACTTCACTATTTTTTCCAGGAATATCGTGGCTTTAGCGATAAATTTTATTAGAACATTTTTTGTACAGAACCACGTGGTCTATCCACCTGTATTTTTTATCTTTTCCTACCCGGACTTAATTGCAAAATTTTGAAAAAATGGATGAAAAAAAATTTTTTTTACTTTATTATTATTCTATATACTTATATATTATATATATTATTCTATACACTTCACTTCTATACACTTTCACGAACTCATTTAAAAAAAAAATTATTCATTTTGCAATTTTTTGTTAAGTTTCACTATAAAATGTTTTTTGTTTTCTGGGCTAATATTCCCAAATAAAACTATGTAGTGACTGATACAATAAGGTTTAACACTCATTCTAGGCATGCAGCCGCACAGAGACAAAATTTAAGCAAACGGCACTTACACTGAGAATACAAGAACACCATTCCTAACACCATCAAAAATGGATGCCAGTAAAACTGCTGACTAGGGTTGGACTGCCACGCAAAACCATCTCTGTAATAAAGAATCCAAAAGAGCACCAAAATCACAAGTCCTGCTCCCATTGAAGTAGTAAACGAATAAAGCAACTGGTAGTGCTTTGTCTTCTGGTGTTCCGCCCTCGCCTCCATGTTGCTGGAATTAATGCTAAAACAAAATGTTTGAATCATCTCCAGATGATGTCAACATGGTTGACGAAACGTGCATCAAGTGATATTCCAATGTAGTATTTGTGGAAACTACCTTAAAGGCAGTAATAGACTAGTTCACAAGTTCAAAGCCGTGTTAATTCTCTATAAAGCTCGTATAAAAATAAGTGATGACGTCTAGAAAAATGTGCAAAAGTTTCAAACCCGTACATAAACAATTGCAAAAGTTGTAAACAAATGAAGATTGAAAAAATAACTAGTTTTGTTTTTTGCAAATAACTCGAAAACTATTAATATTTAAGAAATTTTAAAGAAAGGTTCTTATAGAGGAAGAAATTTTCAATAAAAAAGTCCCGACTCCCGAAACTCTATCTCTATTATTAATAATTTTAATTTAATGTTGAAAATAGAGCTCCGCGAGATGAACACTAAGCCGTTGCGATGGTTTGAAATCCGCCGTTACAAGCAAAAACATTTTTACTTCCACATCCAGTGGAAGTATAGTAACGACAAAAAAATTTTTATTGTTCAAATAGGCTTAGAATGTCACGAAACGTCGAGATTTTAAGTTTGAGCGAAAAAAAATTTTCTGCCTGTCGGTCTGTCTGTCTGTAACTTTTTTTGTGCGCACGATTACTCTGGAACCGTTTAAGATATTGACTTGAAATTTGGTACACTTTAACGAGATCTAGAACTAGATTATATTTTCATCTTGTTCCGTCGAAGGGTTGGGGGTAAATTGGGGTAAATTTGGGGAAAATAGGTAAATCAAGCAGGTAAGAGTCCATAAAATTGGTATTTAGTATATACAAGAGAAGCTGAGGTCTCAAAAAAAATTTTGGCATTAGCCACCCCCATTACCACCCCCACCTCATTATTAAAGGGGATGAAAAAAAATTGTGATTTAGGGTGTGTACAAGAACCTCGAAATGTTTTTTTACTTCATCCACCCCCACTACCACCCCCTATCACCACCCCCACCCCGCTACCGATGTGGGGTATCATTTTATGTGTTTTTGGGGTAGAGGATTTCAAATATTATATTATTAATGTTCCATAAACAATTATTTCCACATACAAAATTTTTTCGTTGTGAGTGACTTAGATAAAAAATCTGGATGTGGAAGTAGTGATTCCTTGGGCAGGGGTTTTTTATGTTATTAATGAGGTTATTAAATATTAATTTAAAAATTTAAAAAAATTATGGTATTATTTAGACACTTAAAGGAACAATATCCCATTAGAAAAAAATGTTTTCAACGATTTTTCATAAAATGAGCCTATTAACTACATTTATTAGTTTTTTTGTTAGCTTAAATAATTAATAACTAATAGACTATAGCAATTAAAAACATTGCAATGTCATAATCCCATAAAGTATAGTTGACAAAAGGTCTCTACGAAGCGAAATAATTTTAGTGGCTTTTGTTTAACAATTATCAGACTTGAAACATAAACGCAAACTCTAAAAAAATTGTTAATTAACAATAGGCTCATTTTATGAAAAATCGATGAAAATATTTTTCCAATATTGTTCCTTTAAGTGTCTATATAATATTATTTTTTTTAATTTTTAAATTAATATTTAATAACGTAAAAAAACATTTTAACTTGTAACGGTTTAGTGTTCTCCTCGCGGAGCTATATTTTCAACATTAAATTAAAACTATTAATAATAGAGATAGAGTTTCGGGTTTCGGGAGTCGTGACTTTTTTATTGGAAATTTCTTCCTCTTTAAGAATCTATCTTTAAAATTTCTTAAATATTAATAGTTTTCGAGTTATTTGCAAAAAATGAAAACATTTATTTTTTCAACCTTAATTTGCAATTGTTTACGTGCGGGTTTGAATCTTTTGCACATTTTTCTAGACCTTGTTCCGAATCCAATTTTTACGAGCTTTATCAAGAATTAACATGGCTTTGAACTTGTGAACTAGTCTATAAAGCAAGAACACAAAAGCAAATATGCAGTTTTTATATGTAGAAAAAGATAAATATTTTAATTTGTAATAGACAGTACCTTAATTTCCACAACTTTGCCAACAGGCTGATAGATATAAATATACTAATGAGTTTTACGGTATCTTACGAAACATTATTACTTATTTACACATAATGATAAGAAAACCATTTAGTATTATAATTAATACAATAATACTGTTCTAGAGAGTGATAATTTTAAATAATGTTAATGTCATCATATAAATACAAAACACTGCAATATTGTTGGAGATTTTGTTAAAACCGGTAGGTAGAATTTTAGATAAGGCTAAATATATATTGTAACAAAGGTTCCATAAAAGTAAACGAAATTTCAGTAAATAAACTTTTAAATTTACCTTAGAAGTCCAACAGATTGTTCGTGTTCAGCCAAAAGAGATTCTGAGCTCATTAGCGGTAAAAAAACATTCAACAGGTCAAAGAAATCAATAAAGTTATCTCCCACTCTCTTAGATGTGCAACAGTTACATTCACTTAATTTGGGTGGGTGTAAGAATTAAGATTTAAAAAGAAGGGAAGTACTCAGATTTTTGTATTATTTCTTCAATATACCTGCTAAACTTTAGATCTAGGAAGTGGTAGCGCCAGAGCGTTGAAGTTGAAATTGTTTAGAAGATAAGACTGATAAGAGTAAAAGGTAAACACAAGGCATAACCTTACATTTTATAACATATGATGTTTATATGTCAACTGTTTTTAGCGTTACGTTGATGGTTACGGTCGGCCAGTAGAGCGCGGCGGGGACGTCATTTCAAGAACACTTTTTTTATGATTATCCTTGCATTTACCGCTTGATTATTAAATCAATTTTCGCCGGACTTGCAACCTCGATACGTCTACATGTATTACTTTTAGAATGGTTTTCCTGTTAGTTACTCTTTCTAATTATACAATTTTCAAGCAATTCAAATAACCAAGATACTAAAACTTTAAATGTCTTGCCCCTCATAGAAAAACAATTTTTTATCAGAGTCGCATTCTACGCGATTTTACACTTAATGACGTGTCTTACCTACCATCAGTTCGGCATTTGTGCTGAGTTCAGTAATGCAAAATACTCTGGAGATCGTCATGCTAACTATCAGTATTAATTTTTTATCAACGAAAACATTAAAAGGGCATAAACTATCGAGATTTTGAATAACGAACCGATTACTGAGGTAGAATAAACGAAAAAATAGAAAATTTGACACTTGCCAACACGGTGAAAACGCAGAATAAAATGTTTGAAGCAGTTTTTGGAATTTTGACACACACCTACAAAATTAAGAAACTTTTATTGTTTTATTTGTTTTTTGTTGTTTTTATTAATTAGATTATCAGATAATCGCGACAATAGATTTTATCATCAAAATATACTATATTTTGATAGACTTTACGCATTATTTCAGAATTTATCAAAGATAATAGACATTTTCGGTCGAGTAGAAAACGTAGACGTATAGCGTACCGTAGGAGTATGTTTTGGCAATTGCGCTTGCGCAATTAAAATAATTCACATTTACGTCTTTACGTGCCTACGTAGACACGTAGACACTTTAAGTCATATGTCAAAAACACGTAAATAACACGTTTTGGCATTTGCGTTTGCACAGTTTCAAATTTTTAACGTTTACTTCTTACGTGCTTACATTTAAACGTAGGCACGTAAGACGTAAACAGGGGCGGCTTAAGGGCCGGGCAACCCGGGCGGCTGCCCGACTCGGAGGGGCGTCAGAGGGCAAAATATTTTTTCTAATAGTACCCTTTCCATGAGGCGATAATTTTTTTTTTCAGATTTCTATTTGCATCCTCCCCTATTTGCACACCCCCCCCCCCCCCTCCCATGAGGCGATAAAAAGTAGTAATCGCGGAGTCCGTTCTTTAGTATGAAGTACGTTCCGTGATGACCTCAGGAAAGGGCGCCAAAAAGTGCTCCCGCCCGGGTGGAAAATTTACCTTGAGCCGCCCCTGGACGTAAACGTGAAAATTTTGAAACTGCGCAAACGCAAATGCCAAAACATGTGTTTACGTCTAAGTTATGAAAAATATGGATTCAGATTTTGAAGTGCCAGCCGAAAAAAAATATTGTACGTTACACGACCGAAAAACAGTGTTTTGCAGGTCCCCCAAGCTTCCAGGACTCACCTGCGGTTCACCTTGGAATCTGCTTGGGTCCAAGATTTGTAAAAGAGACAGGTTGCCTGGTAACTCAGGAGCCAATAAAATTCTTGCGCGGGAGTGACGTGTCCAGAGGACCATTTAAAATTAACATGCACAACAACCCTGTCAAAAAAATCTCTTCAATCCGTATTGAAAATTATCAAAAATTAATAAGTATCTATGAGAACCTATATGGTCAATAAGTTTCTATAAGAGTTAGGTAAAGTTGCTGTTGAAATTGTTATCAGTTTATATCAGAATTGACCAGCAAAATGAGTCAAGCCATATCCATTTGTAAATCCAAACATTTACTTATACCACATCAATGAGAATTTATGAGCACAGTATCTAATGTAATTCGTGCGGCTTTCCGTGATTAAAAGACAAGTGTTTCTTTAAGAAACGAGCTGCATTAGGTTAGAACAGTTTTGGTTTGCAATTGAAGATTACAAATTATAATGTTTGAATAGGGATTTATGAGATCAGTTTCTATGAGTATTAATGTTTTTTTTCAGTAATATATTAAATGTGTTTTCATTTGTTTGAATGGGTAAAAAGAAAAGTCAGTTTTCAACTGCAATTACAAATACAAGTTTAATCGCTTCGAAGGGGTGATATGCGATCGATTTCTAAAAGTATTTATGCTGTTTTCCGAATATAGTTATGATGAGGTTTAATCAGTAACAAATTGTTAACTACTTGTTATGATATGGTCGGAAATTCCAAGTACACATTTAGTATTCCTTCAAGAGGATTGATGAGAGCAGTTTCTACGAGTATCTATTTGTTGTTCCTATAGTAAATTATATAAGTCTTTATCAGTACAGATTCGGATCTAATTTAAATATGAAAATTATATCAGAATAAAGCAACCAAATATTTTAAACAGTATCTATTTGTAAATCCACACATTTACTTATACTATCTCAATGAGAATTTATGAGAACAGTATCTAATGTAAAACGTGCGGCTTTTCGTGGTTGAAGGGCAAGTGTTTCTATAAGAAACGAGATGCATTAGGTTAGAACAGTTTTGATTTGCAATTGCAGATTACAAATTATAATGTTTAAATAGGGATTTATGAGATCAGTTTCTATGAGTATTAATGTTTTTTTTCAGTAATATATTAAATGTGTTTGCATTTGTTTGAATGGGTAAAAAGGGAGGTCAGTTTTCAACTGCAATTACAAATACAAGTTTAATCACTTCGAATGAGGTTATATGCGATCAATTTCTAACAGTATTTATGCTGTTTTCCTAATATAATTGTGATGAGGTTTAATCCGTAACAAATTGTTCACTACATGTTACGATATGGTCGGAAATTCCAGGTACATATTTAGTATTCCTTAAAGAGGACTGATGAGAGCAGTTTCTACGAGTATTTATTTGTTGTTCCTACAGTAAATTAAATAAATCTTTATCAGTATGCATTCGGATCTAATTTAAATACAAAAATTATATCAGAATGAAACCCCAAATATTTTAAACAGTGTCCACCTGTAAATCCAAACATTCAAAGATAATATTATAATGAGAATCCATCAGAACAGTATCTAATGTAACGTGTGCGGTTTTCCGTGGCTAAATTTTAAAATTATTTGCGATAAATAAGCTTTAACGGATTCGAACAGTTTTCATTTGCATTTCCAGATGAATAGTTTTAATTGTTAGGGATCTATGATGTAGTGTAACGTTTTTTTTTTCAATAAAATGTGTTTTTATTGGAAAAAAACCTTACACAAAGACACTGATCTCATAGATCCCTATTTAACAATTAAAATTATTCATCTGGAATTGCAAATTAAAACTGTTCAAATCCGTTAAAGCTATTTATTAAAAATACTTTTAAAATTTAGCCACGGAAAGCCGCACGCGTTACATTAGATACTGTTCTGATTGGTTCTCATTAAAATATATCTTTAAATGTTTGGATTTACAAGTGGATACTGTTTAAAATATTTGGTTGTGTCATTCTGATATAATTTTTGTATTTAAAGTAGATCCGAATGCATACTGATAAAGACAAATTTTCTATTGGAACAACAAATACATACTCATAGAAACTGCTATCATCAATCCTTTCAAAGGAATACTAAATATGTACCTGGAATTTCCAACCATATCGTAACATGTGGTGAACAATTTGTTACTGATCAAACCTCATCACAATTATATTCGGAAAACAGCATAAATACTGTTAGAAACTGATCGCATATAACCCCATTCGAAGTGATTAAACTTGTATTTGTAACTGCAGTTGAAAACTGACCTTTCTTTTTACCCATTCAAACAAATGAAAACACATTTAATATATTTATTACTGAAAAAAAAAAACATTAATACTCATAAAAACTGATCTCATAAATCCCTATTCAAACATTATAATTTGTAATCTTTAATTGCAAATCAAAACTGTTCTAACCTAATGCAGCTCGTTTCTTATAGAAACTCTTGCCATTTAACCACGGAAAGCCGCACGTTTTACATTAGATACTGTCCTCATAAATTCTCATTGATGTGGTATAAGTAAATGTCTGGATTTACAAATAGATACTGTTTAAAATATTTAGTTGCTTTATTCTGATATAATTTTCATATTTAAATTAGATCTGAATGCATACTGATAAAGACATATAATTTACTATTGGCACAACAAATACATACTCGTAGAAACTTCTATTATCAATCCTTTCGAAGTAATACTAAATATGTACCTGGAATTTCCACACGTAACATGTAGTGAACAATTTGTTACTGATCAAACCTCATCACAATTATATTCGGAAAACAGCATAAATACTGTTAGAAATTGATCGCATATAATCCCATTCGAAGTGGTTAAACTTGTATTTGTAATTGCAGTTGAAAACTGACCTTTCTTTTTACCCATTCAAACAAATGAAAACACATTTAATATATTACTGAAAAAAACATTAATACTCATAGAAACTGATCTCATAAATCCCTATTCAAACATTATAATTAGTAATCTTCAATTGCAAGTCAAAACTGTCCTAACCTAATGCAGCTCGTTTCTTATAGAAACACTTGCCATTTAACCACGGAAAACCGAACGTTTTACCTTAGATACTGTTCTCATAAATTCTCATTGATGTGGTATAAGTAAATGTTTGCTGCTCCATTCTGGTAGAAACTGATAGAAATTTCAGCAGCAACTTTAACTCCAGGCTCCAGTAGAGGGAGCTGTATACGTGTTGCTAATTCATATCTAATGTAATGTGACCTAAGGAACTGACGTGTGTGTTAAATTAAAAGTAAAGCAGTCTCTTTCACTGCTAACTCATTCATTGCTTCTAGGCTAGAACAAGAACATCCGAGGAAATGAGGACTTTGCAGTATTTTGTGTTTACCACAATATTAGTATTTCTATTTGAAATATGCAATTTAAACTGTACATTTGCCGGCATGCATATCCAAATTAATACTAATAAAAAAGCAAAATGGAAGTTTACAATAAAAATACATCTGTAAAATATACAATTGAAACTGTACATTTGTTGACATGTATATCCACATTAATACTAATAAAAAGACAATGTTGAAATTTACAATAAAAACATGTTGATAAATGGTGTGTTACATACGATAGATACTGGAGAAAGGACGGACTGAACTCTTATGATATTACTTATAGAAAAGTTTAGAATCTCTTTAAAGTTGTATCTGTAATTCCATATGTTTACAGATACAAGGGCAAGGGTGCATTTGCAGACACTAAACTGTAGATTTGTTGATGTATATTTCATATAAGTACTTATGAAAGGGCAACATGATAATTCCAAATAGCTCATTCGGAATTACTGTTTCATAACCGATTTAAAACTTAATAAAACAGATAAAATCCTGTCTGTATAATACTAATATAACTTATAGGAACGATAAAACCGCATCACTTTTTTTTTATAAGTTTCTATGTGGAATTTTTGGCAGGGAAATGATCTACTTAAAATATGAATATCCAAAATAATATTTTCAATAGCTGTGTAAGCAGAAATAAAATATATTAATCAAAGTACGACGAGATCAACGAGGTTAGGGATACACTGGTCGACCTTTGCATCTTTTACTTCTGTGGAGTGAGTTGTAGAAGCGGGTCCTTTGGATGACGCGCAATATGGCGCTCCCTAGTTACCAGGCAACCTGTCCTCTACAAACCTTGGCTTGGGTCGACCTGCAAAACATCACTTTCCGGTCTTGTAACGTAAATTACTATGTAGACGGCTCAACGAGGTCTAAAGTATAGAGGGGCAATCCCAATTGAGTATACATACGGTTTGTTTGGTCATAGAATAAACGCTCGAGGGACGCAGTGGGGGGTCATTTGCTGGCCCTAGTTGAAAAGATTTGCAGTGGAGTATTGCTTTGAGGGATACAATTTATGAATGGATATTGTTCTTTATTGCTGTTCTATTATTAGTTGACCTCAAATATATTATTCAAATTACTGTAGAAGTAGTAATAAATTAAATAATAATTAGAAACGGAGTAAATGCTGTTCTATACATTTTTAAAATATTCGCAAATTCCATAACGTTAAGTTAAAGTGACGCCCATGGGGACTAGTTGCTTGCTCAAGGTCGAATATATTCTGGCCATGTGCCACGCCTACTTTTCCAGTCTCTCCTTATTATGTCGCTGAGACGGCTCTTCCTAGGGACTTACCAACACGCGGAACCTAAAAACACTTAAACTTACTTTATGTTACATCCGCGAAAGTCTGAAAAACAACATTTAATGTTCACACCGCACAGCCGCCGGTTGAACTACGGTTCAGATGGTTGTTGAGCCATTAGACTAGTAAAGTAAATATCGCCACTTTAATTATAGACAAAAAGTAGGTATGTGCAAAAAGTTCCGTTTTGATATCTAATTTGATCGGTCATGTTACTATCTTTTGGCTCGACCTATGCGCCGTCGGTGGCCAGTTTGTGAGTTCGTAGATTCAATCGAAACTGCCTTCACATGGCGCACTCTTCCACTCTCTCTCTCTCTCTCTAACTGTTTTCCTTCGAGCTGAACCAGGGTGTATAGCTGAACGAAGTGAACACAATCGGTAAGCGACCAATAGAAATCAAGGATTTCAAAAATACCTCGATTTGATTGGTTGTTTAGTATTGCAAACAGAAACTGTTCGGTCAGGGCACGAATACCTTCTCTCTCCGCCTTGAATCTGACAACTGTGCGCCGACCTACAACGAATTTGCGCGGCAATGGCGGTAATAGACCCTTTGGTTTACCGGCTTTATTATCAGCTTTGTGCATTGTCGGCTAAACAAAGAAGTTTTATAAAACTTTTTTGGATCTAAATAATTTATATTCCTCACTCAAATCTACTTTCAACAACGATTTTTTAAGGTCTGTCTTTAATATCCATTGTGATGTTTATGGGGGGTAAGCAAATAATCAAGAAAATGGTAGAATAGACGATGTCCAGGAGAGTCAATTTGTTATCAATTTTGGCTTCACAGGATAATAGGCAAGGGGAAACGCTATTTTTGAGGAAACAACTGAATTTAACAGGAAGAAATGAAAGGCGATGTTTGTGGCGATATAAAAGTTGATATTAAAGAGGAATCCATCTTTTATATTGAGGCTTGGGGTAAGAAAAATTGTATACAAATTGGTGGTGTGTTGTATTTATCGTATGATACGAACCTTTGCAACCAACTGTTTCGTATTCGTACCTAATGTATATACTGACCTAACGAAACAATGCGGGCTGTAAAAAGAGATTTCACTGCTGATTCCGATTTCGCATTAGTACAGTTTCTACCGTTAAGTATTTCGTATTTAACTTATATTGTTGAGTTAGGGCAATGGTGTGGCGCTGTAGTATCGCTATCTGATTACTAGTTTCACAACTCCCCTAGAGTCATAACAAATAAATAATCAAAAATGAGCAGCTTATGTTTATCCTAGTGTCATCTGAAAAAATTAAGTAATTGTTGGACCACCCTAGTGTGCATAATGAAAATGTTAAGACTTTTAAACAATATATTCTTGGTATCATTACATTTAGACCTTTCAAACATTACCCCACTTGCCTGGATCAAATTTTTTTTTTTTTTAGATCCCACAAATGGACGACTCCCGAGCTGCCTGCAGAATGTCAAATTCCACGTGAAGTTTCGTTTCTAGCTGTCACAGTTTCAGGGGAAAGGTCCGTTTCTTACTAAAAACAAATGAGCGCGATTTCTCTAGAATCTTATAGTTCTGGCTGATTCCGAATTCCTGTGTGGGGTTGTCGATCCCCCCTCAGGCACCTCCCCGGGTGGTGGATAGGGGACCCCTCTGGCAATGGAGGGTTCCGGGGGAATCAAATACCCCGGGGCGAACCAAAATCGACGGCTCAATCCTACGGTGTAACGCGACCCGTGCCAATGGGACGGATGGTACCCGAGCCTTTTCGGGTATCTTGAACGGAGCCTCTGGGACACCGGGCGACATTCCAGAGTACCTAGCCTTGCACCCGTACAGGGGGCACTGCGGGTGTCGACGCACTCTTCCCCCATACTCGTGGGAATCAAAATGGAAAAATACAGACAAACAAATACATGGATAGAATGGCCGGAAAGTAGGGAGAGGGCGGGCGCAGACCGCGTATCACCTGCTAGACCGTCCAATTTGAAACGAAGAAGCTCAGAGGGTGAGTCGGTACCTCTGACGGAAAAGAGACTTTCTGGGGCACAGAGAAGAAAACTCACAAGGGAAAGGAAAATAGCGGAAGGTACGTGGACTCCAACGAAACCACTTGTTAAACACCAGGAAGGTGGGAGTAGACCACGGCCGGAGTCGCCGGAAAGATATGGGAGGACGAGCCAACCTCGCGGATACACTACCAGTCAACCTTATGTGGAAAGAAGACGTCCAGAGGTTGAAGCATCACCTCCGAGGAAGAGACTGTCTGGGGCTCAACAAAGGTTAGTTGTACTTTAAATCAAACTGTTTGTTGGAAAGTATCATTGGCAATTATAAATCTCTGTTCCAAAATTTTAATTAAGTTGATTTAGCTATACTACAAACTGTCTGGAGTATACGTATAAATAATAAAAATGAATGTGCTTTATTGGTTAAAAACAACACGGATCTAAGTCTTTCAGCCAATAGATCTTCGTAAAGCTTTTGACACAGTGCATCACGATTTGTTACTGCAGAAGTTAGAAATATTGGGATTTCGTGGTACTGTATACAAGCTTATGGAAAATTACTTAAAAAATAGGCTACAAAGAGTAACTGTTAATAAATCAATGAGCGAACTGCGGTCTGTGGAATTTGGAGTTCCACAAGGTACGGTTATGGGCCCAATCCTTTTTTTAATTTACATCAATGATTTACTCAGTTACGATACAACAAATACATGTATATCTTATGCCGATGACACTGTCATCATTATAAATGGAAGTACGTGGGAGAATTTAAAGTCCAAAATGATAAACACCCTAAAAAAAATAAAATTTTGGTTAGACGTCAATTTACTAACTCTAAACTGGGAAAAAACTAAGTGTCTTCCATTTTGTGTGGACTCTCGTACTAAACCATCATTTAATATTATAATACTACACAATGAAGAATGCGATAAAAGTAATATAACATGTGACTGTGAAAATAAAATACATATAACAGAAGAGGTAAAGTATCTAGGCATAATTTTAGATACCCACTTGCGTTTTGATAAACATGTACAATACATCGCTCCTAAGCTACGGAAGGCAATATTTATATTAAGAAAACTGAAAGGGTTCATGAGCAAAGAAAACTTAAAAATGGTATATTATGCGTTATTTCATTCAGTGTTGCAGTATGGAAGTATAGCATGGGGCACAAGTTATGAGACTACAATAAACTCGCTAGAAATCCTACAAAAAAAAGCATTAAAGATTCTACTAAACAAGAATAGTACATATCCAACAGATCTCTTGTATAATGAAATAGACATCCTTAACCTAAGAAAGACCTACATGCACAAAGTGCTGCAAAAAATATTTAATAACAAAAATTTAATAACATTTGTAAATAGTTTATATTACAATACAAGACAGCCTATAAAAATGATAGCAGAAATACCAAAAAAAACTAAAAGAATATCTCAAAAATGCATAACATACATGGCACCTAAAATATTCAATGAACTGCCTTTAAGCACAAAAACTTGTCAAACTTTCTATAAATATACAAAAAAGTGTAAAAATTGGCTAAGATCCATTAATGAAACCCAAGTAAAAAATTTATTTGTATAAAGACTTTAGCAACATGTCTGAATCAAAATGTATACTATGTAAAATATAATATGTAAAATTTTCACAGTAAACTCTATATTCCTCATTTATGTAATACTAACTTAAAATGCTATTTTTTTTTGTGTTGTAGTACAGCATAGCCTGTCAGTAGGTATTATTATGGTATAATGTAATGCACTCATCAATAAACGTGAAAAACTGGAATGGGTCACACGCTGGTAGCTTGCTACCTTAGTGACTGTACCACTTTCTTTCTTATATTTATTTAATAATAATTTTTATAATATACAAACTTATGTAATTTACTTGAATAAAGCTATTTCCTAGTAAAAAAAAGAATGATTTTTCATAGTAATGGTATGGGCAAAAATTTGTATTTTTATATTTTTTCTCAGATTCGTTTCAAAATATATATGGGATCCTCGTGTTCTAAGCACTTTTTCTTAAAAAAATATTTCGATATTTTGTCAATTTGACCCATTTTTCGGTGCCACCGTCAACTATTTTTTACATTGCCGCCAAACCAGTGATCACATGACCTGTCAAAATGTATTTTTTTGGTTGTCAGACGTGCAGAAAGGAGCCCTCAATAAAGTATTTCAGAAATCTTAATAACACAGATTTTTCCCCTATGTAGCCAACTTTATGACGGGCACAGTGGGATATAGAATGTGTTCCCGGATGGTGTACCGCACTCTTGTAAGCTTTCTTATTTTTAATTTGCCGAGGAAAAGTCATTCTTTATAAAAAGTTTTGCTTATCTTATGAAGTCATAAACAGTTGTGAAACAAGATAAATTATACAGGATATTCAAGAAATTAGAAAATATGAAATCGACTTTAGGCAAACTACCTTCTTTTACATTTTTATTGAAAATTTTATTTAACAAAGTTGTTTCATTTATGAAAAAAACAGCTTAAATACGGAATTTAATTGCAAATTCAAAAAAAAAAATAACATTTTACTCAACTAAGTTGAAAACTATTCCACATGTAAACCTCCTACCTAATCTTTTTCTAAATTCTTCATATACAGATGAGATTATATCAAGTAATGCCATGGATTAGTGCTACAAACTCTCACAACATAATAATCTTATTAAAAAATACCGTGTTCCAAAGAATATGAGCGAGTAGCAATGTAAAAAGTGCCCCCGCATCTACCGAACTAAAATGGCTTCTATAAGATGTCTCGTATGCTGACTGTCTTGTGTACAAAGTTTTAAGCTCGTGGACTCTGCATGGGGTGGGAAAAAAATAATTTACCCCTAAATGTTTTATTTTTTTTGTCACATCCTATTTGACGGATCGCTTTGTAATTTGGCACAAATAATATTAGTGTTAGGATAGTTTATTTTAAAATATTACTCTTCTACGATGATTTTATGCATTAAAAAAAAATTAATATATTTTTTCAATGGCCGGAAGGGTGACTACCCTGTTTGACACTATTACCATATTTTGATATAATATGTATTTAAACTGTAACTATAACATATAACAGTTACAGTTTTATTAATGCGGTGGAACAGGATAAAAATAAATAAAAATTATCTGAACTTGCAATATTACGAGTATATTATTTAATATTTAGATAGGTAATCATATAATTCATTCATGTTTAGTTATTTCACTTCAGATAAGACATCGCAAAGAAAAAGAAGAACAAGAAAAGCGACTTCAAGAAGAAAAAGAAGAGCAAAAAAGAAGACGCCAAGAGGAAGAAAGGTGGCGTCAAGAAGAAAGACACGAATTGAAGGAAATAATGGAAGATTTGGAAATAAGGCGTCAAGAGGATAAAGAAGAACAAGAAAGACAACGCCAAGAAGAAAAAGAGGAACAAGAAAGACGCCAGGAAGAAGTGAAGAAAATCCTGAGCGATCAAATGAAAATCCAACAAGGCGCTATGAATTCAATCACTAACGAAATCAAAGAAGAGATAAACAAGGTCGAAGATAGTAGGTGTGGTCAAGACTGAAGTCAGTCAAGTCAAAGGGGAAGTAAGCAACATCAAAGAAAAGATGAGTGATGTTGAAGAAGAAGTGGAGCGCTTTGAACGACAATTGAGAGAGAATGGAAGCCAGCTAGTAGAATCATCAGGTCCTCGTTTAAAACCTCCCTCATTTGACGGTCAAAACTCATGGACAACGTACAAGAGACAATTTGAGGCGGCTGCAAGTGCGAATAACTGGGATAACGAGGAAAAGGCTATGGCATTAGTTCTGGCGCTAAGGGGCCAAACCTCAGAGTTACTTCAGACCATCCCGGTGGAGAAACAAAGGGACTTCAAAGTCTTGGAAGCTGCATTAGACTTGAGATATGGAGACCAACACCTTGCCCAAGTATAGGCCAGTCCAACACGCTGTCACTTTGCTTTGTTTGTACTACAGCAGCCATCTTTTGTTGGTAAGTTAGGGTTTTTGTCAGGCCTAAAGGACACCATACACGTTCAGCAATAATGTAATTCCAGCAGATCATTACAGAAACATCATTACTAAAAATTTTCCCATCATTCCCTGTCATTATTTTTCACACCTTACATGTCCATTATTTAAGAAAAAAGCATATCTAACTATAATTATTGAATTAAGTATGATTGAAAAAACGGGAAAATTCAGGTAATGAGATTGCTGAACGTGTATGGTGCCCTTTAGGCCTGTCGAAAGCTCTAACTTACCAACAAAAGATGGCTGCTGTAGTACAAACAAAGCAAAGTGACAGCGTGTTGGACAGGCCCATACCAGGCTCAGCTAAAATCAAGGACGCAAAAGATTGGGGAAAGCTTACAAAAATTCGAAGCTGTGACAGAGAGACTGGCACACCTGGCATATCCGAGTGCACCAAGAGAATTTCAGGAACAACTAGCGGTGGGAGCCTTTTTAGATGGCATCAGGGCCGAAGAGGTCAGGCGAATTCTTAGAATATCGCGGCATCAAAGTATTAGCGAGGCTTTGGTGTGTGCCCTCGAAGTAGAAGCTGTCTTTAAAGACACCTCTTGGTCAGAAGGGCGTGCTGTGATAGTTGAAGAGGCACTATAAATACAAAATAAATCATTTTTCAATTGGCTGCCGGACCGCTGGCTACTTACGCCCCCGCTATGCCGCAGCCGCATCTGTCTTACAAATATCTGTAGCTCCATCTCATACTGTTACGTTCTCATATATAGTATCTTATCTCCGGAATTTTAAGTGTGTGTTTCGTAGGTACTCGTGATTTTCTTATGTTATTTGTATTGTATCTAATACTTAATTTTTCCATTTTTAAAAAACAGTAGTTAGTGTTATGCACGAAATGGAAAGTTCTAAAACTGATAGCAATAGTTCTGAGAACAAAATCAGCTCACTTAATTTAAAATGCAAAAACAGTAACAATGTATAATATGTAAAAAAATTGGAGGTACTATAATCGAATCAACCAATAAAACTTTCTTTACTGCCACAGTTAGATGAGGAAAGTGACTTGGATAAATAATTTTGTTTTTTATGTGTTATCATGTTGCTAATGGTTAATAAAATAGGTCTTATAGATGTTCGTATGTAATAATAATAACATCCCGTCTAATGCTCTAAGTGAATCCCATTGTGACCACAAAGCCTTCAATCCTACTCCTTTGTTGAGACATCCTTCCATTCTCTGATTCCTTTTTCCTTTGCTCACAATATGGGTCCAATTTTTGCATCACTCAGTTACTCTTGTCTGAATTAATTATATAATTATCTATCAAAATATTAAATAATATACTCGTAATATTGCAAGTTCAGATAATTTTTATTTATTTTTATCCTGTTCCACCACATTAATAAAACTATAACTGTTATAGTTTAAATACATATTATATCAAAATATGGTAATAGTGTCAAACAGGGTAGTCACCCTTCTGGCCATTGAAAAAATATATTAATTTTTTTTTAATGTATAAAATCATCGTAGAAGAGTAATATTTTTTAAAATAAACTATCCTAACACTAATATTATTTGTGCTAAATTACAAAGCGATCCGTCAAATAGTAGGTGAGAAACAAAATAAAACATTTGGGGGTAAATTATTTTTTTTTCCACCCCATGCGAAGTCGAGCTTAAAACTTTGTACACAAGACAGTCAGCATACGAGACATCTTATGGAAGCCATTTTAGTTCGGTAGGTACGGGGGCACTTTTTACATTGCTACCCGCTCATACTCTTTTAAACGCTGTTCGTGTACTGGTACAACACATTATTCTGAACGAAAAATGAAAAATTCATTTTTTTCATTTGAGAATCCGTTTTACAATTAGTTATTTATAGTTGAAGAAATTGGTAAATTATGACCTTTGGCCAATATTTCGAAACCCTGTCATTAAACTTTTTTGTGCCCTTGGAAACTTTTGATCGGCATGTCATAAACTACCACCGTGCAAAGTTTCAACTCCCGAGAGTGAAACCCAGATTACATATAAAAAGTGGGGCCCTCTGGTCTCTTTGGCATCAGGTATATTTTCTGTTATTCATTTTGGTCTCTTTTTAGTAAGAATTTTTACTTTTTTTAAAGAAAATGCGGTATTGTAAAGTTCTCAAAATTTTGCAATAAAGTTGTTCTATTTATTAACAGAGATAAATAAACACTATTATTATTAAAGGAAACTCAAGAGGAAAGCAGAGTTAATAAGGGCCGGTCTATTGGTGGAAAGCAGAACACAACATGAGCCCTTCAGAGACCGGGAGCGCGCAGGCCCAAGCAGCAGCTACAGACCATCACATTCGGACTCGCGCATCCCCCCTCCGTCACGGGCGCCGGAAAGACGCAGAAGTCCTGATGTAAGGAGTACATGGGTGGACAGCAGACCGTCTCGTCAGCCCCTCAGAGACCGGGAGCGTGCAGGCCCAAGTAGCAGCTCCAGACCACCACGTACAGAATCGCGCATTCCCTCACCGTCGCGAGCGTCAAAGAGACCCAGAAGTCCTGTTGTGAAGACTGAGCCGAGTGATGACACTACTAAAAGCTATAGGATGGCTGTCACTCATAGGCAACATCCTGACATCACGTTGAATAAGGAGCAAGCGGATCTGATCCAAGCTAAGGTAATAATTAGAGATGTAAAAATAACGTATTTTATTTTTTGATATATAGAACCTTTAGTGGAGTCGATGACGGTTTTAACCTCTGAACCTGGCTAACAAGGATGAAATAGTCTGAAACTTTTTGCACTTTTTTATACTAGAAACTGCAGTTTATCTGGTACGCTTATTAATAATAATAATAATAATAATATGCTTTATTTCAATTGCCAAAATACATTGGATATGAAATGTCATAAATGAATAATTGTAAACTGTGGAGACATTGACACTACAGCTATTAAGTAAAACATATAAAGTAAAATTATTTTAAATATAATTTTGTAATAATTAATTGTTTAAATAAATAATTGTTGCAAAATGAAAAACCGCTGCCCAAGGAATCACTACTTCCACATCCAGATTTTCTATCCAAGTCTCTCACAACGAAAAAATTTTGTATGTGGAAATAATTGTTTATGGAACTTTAATAATATAATATTTGAAATCGTATACCAAAAACCCATCAAACGAGAGAGAGAGAGAAAATTTATTAGCATTTGTTGCTATACAAAGACAATCAAATCTTACAGATTACAATTATTTAAAATACAATACATACATGTATAATAAATAAAACAGAATAAACAAAACATTTAAAAACAAGACTTAACATCCCACATTGGCAGTGGGGTGGGGGTGGATAAAATAAAACAATATTTTGAGGTTTTTGGTTCTTGTAGACACACTAAATTACAATTTTTTTTCATCCCCTTTAATAAAGAGATGGGGGTGGTAATGGGGGGTGGCTAATGCCAAAAAAAATTTTTCGAGACCTTAGCTTCTCTTGTATATACTAAATACCAATTTTATGGACTTTTACTTGCTTGATTTACCTATTTACCCCCAATATACCCCCAAACCCTTCGACGGAATAAGATGAAAGTACATACATGTATCAAATTTCAAGTCAGTTTCTTAAACGGTTCCAGAGTAATCGTGTGCACAAAAGAACTTACAGGCAGACAGAAATTTTTTTTTGCTCAAACTTAAAATCTCGACGTTTCATGACATTCTAAGCCTATTTGAACAATAAAATTTGTCATACTATACTTCCACTGGATGTGGAAGTAAAATTAAGGCAACGTTTTGCCAGAAAAGTATTTTTCACAAATAGCCCAGTCGATGAAGGTATTTATCTTTAAAAAAACTTGCAAAATGAATAATTTTCTTTTTAATGAGTTCGTGAAAATGTAGAGGAATAATATCCTGAAAAATTTACATTGCGCTCGGATGCAGAACATGAAAAAAAAGTGAAAAAAAAATTTTTTTCATCCATTTTTTCAAAATTTTGAAATTAAGTTAAGCTAGGAAAAAATAAAAAATACAGATTGAAATAGTCAAGTAACGTTATAACTTGGAGCGAGAACCATGCGTGCGTGCGCTTGAATAAGCATGACTCTGACACTGACGCACTGAATTACATGTCACTAAATCAGAATTTGTTCAATCTACATGAATGTTGGTTCATTTAAAAGATGACAATTGTAGCTTTCCGATGCTTTTTTCTTTTACACAATAAAAGCAAAGGATGGATGGGAAAAATATACTTATATATATTATTACGCCCGAACTGAATCGTCACAATAAAAAAATATATAAAAGTCCTTCAAAAAAATTCTTTCTTCATTGAAGACTGTTAAAAACAGTCAAAAACGTGGATTCAAAAAAAAGTACATCTCAAATCATTTTAATTTCTTTGCTTGATGATTTTTTTGATAAATATGTATATATTGTAGGCTGTGACTTGTCGAGAAATTGACCCTTGGAAAAAATAAGATATCACTATTTCGGGAAAAATTTATACTTTTTGAATGTTCAAACACAAATTCGTTTACTTGTATGCATTTTTTTGAAAATTGATCAATCTGATCATGATCAGAAATAGTGATTTCATGATCTTATCCTTGTAATTCTATAGTTTTGTATATAAATTCTGGAACTTTTCCAATACATTAACAAATGTGTAAGGAATAATGACAAAGTTACTTCCCTATTTTTTTCCAGGAATACTGTGGCTTTAGCGATAAATTTTTTTGGTCAGAAACACGTGGTCTATCCACCTGTATTTTTTATTTTTTCTTACCCTGACTTAATTTCAAAATTTTGAAAAAATTGATAAATAAATTTTCACTTTTTTTTAATGTTCTGCATCCGAGCAGAATGTAAACTTTTCAGGATGGTATTGTAAACATTTTCATGAACTCATTAAAAAAAAAAATATTCATTTTGCAAGTTTTTGTAGGTTTCACTATAAAATGTTCTCTGTCGTCTGGGCTAAAAATAAAATAAAGATATAAAAGAAGCACGAATATTTATATCTACCAAACCCTGTAGCACAAGTTGATTGGGCCAATATAGGCATCAACATATTGGGCCAATATACTGAGCGACAGATTTTGACAATAAATGCCCAATATTGCAATCAAATATTGGCATAATATTAGATATCAAGATTGGCATCATATTGGATACCAACATTGGTTCCATATTAGATACTAATATAGGTGTCATATTGGATACTAACATATAGGCACTATATTGGATACTAACATATAGGCGCTATATTGGATACTAACATACAGGTGCTATATTGGATATCAACATCGGTGCCATATAGCTACACAATGTGTCTGAATTTCTGACATGGGAATTCCTACTGCACGAGTTCCCATGTTAGAAATTTGGGCACATCGTGTAGCACTGAGGTGCCTACATCAATTGGAATTTGAATGGATGTCGTTATCAAAATCTGAAAATTTTAAAAAGAATATATTTATATGAAATGAACAAAAATGCAAACGAATAAAAATTTAATTGTGATAATTGCATAGAATATAAAGGAAAACAGAACATTTGTTCGAAACTTAAACAAAACAATAAAAAAATAAGTGTAATTATTATTGTATACCCATTCATCTGTTTCATTTCTTGAAGGACCACGATTTCTTGTGGATTCGCGAGATTTATTTCCCCATCTTTATCTGATGATCCAGCTAAGTATGCTAATATTGCTCCATTTATTTGCCCATCTGTGACTTCTTTGAATCGGCCTCTACAATAGTGAAAATAGTTGATACAGCAAACCCACTAGTTTAAAGTTTACTTACTAGACACTACGTCAAAGAATTTGAGCTTTCACACTCATTTCTTCTTTTGTTTACTTCTCCTGAATAGAACATAGCTAGCTACTTCCTTTTTCATTAGTTGGGCATTCATAGCTTTTTTGTGAGTGTCCTCTCCCCTTAAATATTGAATTTAAATCTAGCATGTTCTCTGTATTTTAATAATATGTATGTAACAATAAATACGCATACCATTTTCCTCGTATTTTCCTATGTTTCTGCTAATTGCTGATTTACACCCATTAGTTCTTCGCCTGTGGTGAAAGTCATATTTTAAAAATGTTGTGAGTTGATCTTTTCATTCTCACACTTGATGCTATTTACATCGCACCGAGGACCCTTGATCTTTTTGAGAAAAAAATGCTGAAATATTAAAAAAACTTTACGAATAAGTTAAATATATCATACTGCCTTAGTGTCTAATATTACGTTCTACATATTGCGCCAATATTGGTTAAGTAATGTTAATATTGAATCAGATTTGCTAACCTTGGGAAAATATTGGCCCAATATACAATTTGTATTTATAAAATAATTACGCATAGATATTTACACAAATGTAAGATACAGGTAATTAGTAGTAAATATCATAGTGCCTAAATATGCATGATTTGCAAAAATGCTCTAGATATTATACACCCACTGGGCCACAATTTCTGCATTAAACATGGCAGAAAGAAGACAAATACGCCTTTGTAGGAATATGGAAAATTACTAAAAACTAAACTATGTTTACTATTAATTATTATTGGAATGAGAACATGCACGCTTACCTATTAAATTATTGTAGTTGTCGCAAGCTGCACACTGTATTTCATTAAAGAAATTGACGAAGTTATGAAACACCAACACCCGACCGACATACGGCAATATGGCCGACACTCGAATGTGGCACTGTTTCTGAATTTGCTATGGGCGGTAAATTTAAAAATAGAAATGTACATCATGTATTAAAATATACATTAATTGTTTTGATAGCAACTAACAATACAAGACGAATATCATTTTGTATAATAGTTATACAGGCTACTCAACCTTGAGCAATCAGCTGATTAAAAACATTTGGGAGGGTATTTAAATTACAACATACCACAGGTAATACGACTCCCTTTATCCTTGAAGGCTCCGGAAGAGCCTTGTGCGGAAAGAGCTACACATTTGGAGACAAGGGATGCACATATAATATCCGAGTATTCTGGAATTAATTTCTTCTTCAGAAAAAATCCCAGTGCCACGGCCTGGAATCGAACCCGGGACTTCTGGGTAAGAGTCAAGTTTGCTTGCCTCTAAACCAAGCAGTCATAGCAACATCATAGCGTATATACATTTTAAGGTTGAAGACTCATTATATTGATGCTAATTTGTCAATAAATAAGTAAACAAAAATAATAAAGCATATATGCCCAGAATTTGGAAATTAATATTACTTTCTACATATTGTGCCAATGTTGGTTAAATATTGTTAATTTGAATCTAGTTTGCCAATGTTTGTAAAACATTGGATGTATATGGGATTAATATATTGAAAATAAAGCTGATAAGCATATTGGAACAATATTGGCTAAATCTGACATATATTGGCCCAGTATGCAATATAGGTAACATATTGTACCTATGTCGACCCAATATGTTGTGCTACTAGGGAAAATGTTTCAATCGATCTTCCATTTCACAATCAAATGTCAAAGAATAAATGCAAGCGCATGTTATTAGACAAATAAAGCACATTAACTGCACTTACATCTACGTTTTTTTTTCCAATACGTACTAGTCTTAATTCTTGACTGTAATTTTAAAAAAATTTTTAAATATTTACATGCATTTACAATATACGGCTTAAGATGTTCAGCCAATGCAGTACATTGGTTGGTGAAAGCGCCTTTGAAAACGTGACCTTAGATGCGAATATCACTAGTATTCCCTGCTAAACAACTTAAAATCCCAATTAACACGTCACGTGTTTCTCGATCACTTACGAAGAGTGTATATTTTTGTTCACAACTAAATTGACCTGTGTAAGACATCTTTATGTTAACAGCATTGATGAAAATATTTGATTTTGACAGGTGATAGCTGCGATTGACAAGATCCCCGATGGGGAGGAATCACCACAGTTCCACCAGAGCAAATTCGACGGCGGTGTGCTTTGGATGAACTGCGTCAATCTCAAAAGCAGGAACTTCTTCTTGGAGGTGATACGGAGTCACGAGGAATTCTGGCAAGGGGCCTCCTTGTCTGTCCTCGAGACGTCCTACCTAACCAAGAGACCGAAGGTCGTCGCCTGGATCAAGGAGCCAGTTGAGGAATCGACGTTCAGGACACGACTCAGGTGAAATAAATAATGATTATGGTATTCCGCAAGGCAGGGTCCTCGGACTATTATTTTTTATTAAATAACAATAATGATCTTTATTAACTAACAATCAAAGGGCAATTGATCGAGGTCCTTCAGTCTGTTACATAAATCATTTTTACAATATAAAATGTACTATTGTGTATATAATTATACATACATAAAAAAATGCATATTAACATAAAAAAAATTTAGTTAACTGTAAAAATGTTTCAGTATGTTTGAATTTTTTCCCAGGTGGTCTATTCTGGATGTTTATATCTATTTCTTGCTCTAGGATCTCTTCTAATACAAAAAAGTGCAATTAACTGGTCGTTTGCAAAACTTTTGCGAAAGATATGCTATTCTGTCCTCAATAGATTGTATACGTGAGGTTTGATATAATAAGTTATTTGGAGGATGGTGAATTGAGTTATTAGGGTGGCGGATTTTGGTAATTGAACGTATGTAACTAGTTTCAGCTACTTTTAAATTTTGTAAGGCAGGATTTGTGAGATTAAGGAATTATATGTCCATACTCTATGATGAGTTGATAAATCAACTTGTAGATTTTACGTTTTGTTTCTAGATTTATTCAGTTGCTTTTGCATGATAGACATCTAAAATGTTTTGCTCTTGATATGCTCTTTTTAGTATTTTTGGCGTGATAATTGAAGTTGATTTTGTAGTCTATATTTAGCACAGGTTTCAGGCCTAATAATATGGTTATACATTCTTAACGTTGGAAAAGTTCGGGATGGTGTATAAAAAAATATAATTAGATGTGATTTTTCAGGATTCGGTTTGAGTCTCCGTTTACTGAACCACGTGATTGTTTTGTTTGCAAGGTCTTGGAGTTTCTCCATAGTACTTGTTAAAAATAATAAGTCGCAAGGAGAAAATTAACGAGACGGACCTGTGCATAACGGTAGGCGGGGTGCAACGGGGTTGCATTCAAAGAAGAGAACAGCTCAAGGGCTGAAGAGACTTAAAACGGGACTTAAGTGAAAACCATAAAGTGCATCACATGTGCAAAGACTAACGTTTAGTTGTTGTCAACTTTCTTTTTACCATTTTGCATTTTTATCAGTTGTTAAGTTATTCAATATACAAGCTTGTTACTAACCAGGGTTTCATTTAACGTCTATAACGTAACGTAGTAATAACGCAGTAATTATAACGTAGCTAATTATTGTGTGTTTTTTACAGTACTAGTTAAAGTTTTTCCATGAGATACAAGTGCGGTGTCATCTGCATATTGTAATACATATTTTTCATGTGAGAAGTACTGAAAATCATTGTTGTAGATATCATAGCAATATATGTTATATAGAGTTGGCGACAATGCTATGTGGTAATCCTTGCTCTGGCGTAAATTCTTGAGAATATGCGGTTTGAATCTTAACTTTCAACTTGCTATTTTTTAATAGGTTATTGATAAGTAGCACTAGATATTTAGGACATCCTTGTTGATATAATTTGATATTAGCCCTCTATGCTATATGCTGTCGAATGCCTTGCTAATATCCATGTAGAGTGCTGCTGTTTTATTGTTGGTGAGTTTGGAGGTTTCTGCGTTGGTAAGTATGGCCAGTGGCTGTATTGTTGAACATTTGAATTTGAAACCAAACTGATAGCTGGGTATAGTGTGGCGTATACTTCCTTGAATGCTTAATAATTTTTTCTAGATTTTTCCCTAGGACAGGCAGTAACATAATGTTGGGATTAGCGAGATTTAAATTAGGTTTTGGGATGGTTACGAATGCGCCTACTTTCCACTCTCCAGAAAAGTACCAATGTTTTATGCAATACTCGTATAGTTTCTTTATATATAAATGAATTTGATAGTCTACATGCTTTACTTTTTTTTTTTTGTTACATAATCATGTCCTGGATTATGCTTTTTTCAAACTGTTTAGCAAATAAGCCTACTTTCTTCTCATTGGTCTCATAAACTTGCCCATTTTCTTTTAACACATTAAGCGCCATGTGTGCCCTCGAGGATGCATAGCAAGTTTGATGGCTGGGCCGCGTGTACCCTTCACTATACTCACGCAGAGCCTTACTTACTGACCCATCGCATCTTAAGGATGCTAAATATACCGGCACGGTAGCTCAATCGGTTAAGGCGTATTGAGTGGCGAATACGCTGATCGACTAGCTACCGCGCTCTGGGTTCGATCCCCAGCCCCGGTATTGACAACACCGGTGGGTGTGGATGTATGTCTGCGTTTTTCCGAATGTGTAACCCCCTTCCGGACAGCCTTGGCTTTGGATTTGGGGGTTGTCTACTATCTGTGGTGTGTTTATGTTTATACATATAACAGCACGGTTCATAAATATACGTGGCCCGGTGGGATAGACAGTTGGATGGTCCATGATTAAAAAAAAAATCAAAAATATGCTGATTATTCATTATTCAACAGATCATAAGTGTTTCAGCAAAATTACATTGAGGCCCCGAGGAATTTTTTTTTTTTTTTTTTTTTTGTATATATGGCGCTTAACGTGTTAAGGTACATAATTTTTACTTTTGTTTTTATATTTCGATAATTTTTTTATATCATATCTGTAAGTTTTACCCTTTTTATGATTGATCTCTTTGTATGTGCTGATCCATTGATGTGTATATTCCTGAATAAGTAGCTGAATGTTTTTATTATGTTTATTCAATTGAGCCTTAATTTCTTGATTACCATCCTTTCTGTAGTCTCTATACATTTTACGCTTTGTTTTGATTAAGCGAATTATGAATGGGGGTAGTTCTTGCATGTAGTGGTTGACTTCTGTTTTAGGTGTGTTTTGTAATACTGCTTGAGATAACGTCACATTAAAATTGGAAAACAGGGAAAACCTGGAAAAGTCAGAATTTGATTTTGGTCAGAGAAATCAGGGAAGAGTTAGGGAAAAATCAGGAAATATATTTATTACCATTTCACCTCCCCCGCTCATCAGTTTTCATTTTCGAGCAGAAAAATTTTCTGGAATTTTTATTGAAAAGTCCTGGAAGAGTTGGGGAATTTTAAAATTGTGAATTGGTATACACCCTGTATTAATTAGAAAATCGATTTGCACACCCTTCTGCACGCGACGACTGCCTAAAATTTGCGTTTCTGGCATATTCATGGTAATTTCATTCATATACCGCCAGTCTATTATACAGCTCCTGGATTTTTCTGTTGTGAAGATCATTTTAACATATGTGTATATTGTCATTAACTTTCTTTTAGTGGGCTTGATTTTATACTTTATTTGTCTCTTTAGATTGAAATCACAACAACATTTACTTTTACGCAATGTCAGTCGGGATCATAAACTTACGTTCTCAATTACACATTAGCACTTTACGAGATTCTATTGGTGGTTCCTCATAAATGTACTTCAGGCACCAATAGAATTGCAAGATACGCAAAGCAGAACGCAAGTGAGCTTGTTTGGGAACTTGGTTTGGGAATGCACCTTTATAGCTAATTCTAGCAGTGGTTTAAGTTCATATTGATTGGTGTAGTTTATGATGACGTCACATTGCCACCCGAATGCTATCGTTTAAATCTGCTGTTGATTTAGGGAACATTGAATATTTCCTGTAGTACTTTATGCGTTAAAAAAAAAAATTAAAATTAATTTTTAGTAATATTTTGATAGGATCTTTCCAATAACACAATAAAAAAAAATAGCGGCAACGGCCCATTGTCACTTCACTCATAATTTATAGTGGCCACCACGACGATCTGGTGACCTCTAGTTTTCTAACACAATCTCAAACGTCAGAAATCCAGTTTTTATTTGTTTACCTGCACTATCGTTTTTCGATGAAAGTGCTTTAGCATTGTGTTTTTTTGTTACTTTAAAAACAAAAACTAAAAAAAGAAATATTTTTATTCAAATCAAATTATGATAAATGTTGTTTTCGATAATTTATTAATGTAATTTATTTTGTTTCTACACCGTGCACAAAAAAGAAGTTAGACGTATGAGTGTTTTATTACAAAAGTATCAAATGTTTCATTTTATAATCCACATATTTATCACATTCTTTAAATCATTTTATTTATATTTAATTATCCAGTAATTCAAACAAAAAAAATTACAGAATATAACCTCCCAATTGCTCCATATTTTTCATACAGCACAATAAACGTGTAGCGGTTATTTTATATCAATTTATTTGGTTTCAAAATGAAGCCTTGCATCATCACAAATCAGATTTCATCATGAAATAGGCTATCGATATTCCCAATGGAAAGTTTCTTGGAAACTCTCGGAGTAATCAAAACTCCCGGAGTTCACCCATCTCTGATTAATTATTTGTGTATTAGGATTTCCTATTTCAATAAATATTATTATTGTTATTATATCAGGAAGCAGAACCCCGAACTGAACACCGCAGACTGGAAGCTGCTCAAACGTAATGTCCACATCAGGGGCCAGTCGTTGGCTTACTCGCTGGACGACAAATCATTCGCGGTGCTGGAGCGGGACCAGTTCAAGGCGTTTTGGGGGCTGGGAACGGTGGTCTTCAGGGTGAAACATGATCTGAAGGAGCCACGACCACAGTTCTAGGGAAAGCAGTGGAGGACGACTGCACCGTGGCTCTTTTAAGGACCTTGGATATGCAAGGGAGAGGTAAGATATAATAATAGTAATGAATATTTATCGCGCCAAAAAATGTATACAGGGTGGGGCAATAGTGCGTCGGACTTCGATATCTCGAGTTCTACGATAGCTAGAAATTAACAAAAAATGCAAATAAACTACAGTGTGTTTCACTTCTCGTGAAGACACCCCTGTATCTTTTTTATTTGTTGCCGAATTAATTTCAAATTTTTATCAGCCATGCAAGTCCATAAGGTGACTTTATTCAACATATAAATGCCGTCTAAATCTAAAACGCCGGCCTACTGCGATAAAAAGAAAATGTCAATTTTCGAGAAATCATAGTAGGCTTAGAGATAGACAAAAATTTTGTTAACAAAAGTTGTTCGGAATCACTTGATATGTCTCCCTGTAAAATTTTGTGAAAATCGGAATATTTTCAAAAAAAAATTTTTTGTTTCACTTCTCGTGAAGACACCCCTGTATCTTTTTTATTTGTGGCCGGATTAATTTCAAATTTTTATCAGCCATACAAGTCCATAAGGTGACTTTATTCAACACATAAATGCCGTCTAAATCTAAAACGCCGGCCTACTGTGATAAAAAGAAAATGTTAATTTTCGAGAAATCATAGTAGGCTTAGAGATAGACAAAAATTTTGTTAACAAAAGTAGTTCGGAATCACTTGATATGTCCCCCTGTAAAATTTTGTGAAAATCGGAATATTTTCAAAAAAAAAAATTTTGTTTCACTTCTCGTGAAGACACCCCTGTATCTTTTTTATTTGCGGCCGAATTAATTTCAAATTTTTATCAGCCAAACAAATCCATAAGGTGACTTTATTCAATACATAAATGCCGTCTAAATCTGAAACCCCTGCCTACTGCGATAAAAATAAAATGTTAATTTTCGAGAAATCATAGTAGGCTTAGAGATAGACAAAAATTTTGTTAATAAAAGTTGTTCAGGATCACTTCATATGCCCCTCTGTAAAATTTTATGAAAATCGGAATATTTTCAAAAAAAGAGAACACATAAAGAGAACTTTTTCCAACAAATGAAAATTGTGAACAAAAATCAGCATTCAATAAAACACTAAAAGGGCTTTTTATTTTTACATATCAAGTTGAATGTAATATCTTTTCTTTTTTTCTTTTTGTTATCTCTCTTCTGGAGGAGTAACTCTCCATCATATCCTTCCTCCTTATCGGCTCAGAAATTTAGGAACATGGACGGTTTTATTGCGTTGAATGTAAAGAGTGCCGTGAAATTAACTGTCAATATGTATTGTTTTATTTATTTCGTCATTGCTTTCATGACAGAAGTGATTGTTGTTATTTTCTGTGGAGTTTGTTAGTTTTTCTTGTTTTAATAATTTTATTCATACTAAAGTTTCCTTATTTCATATCTTTTCTCATAATGGTTAGAATACTTTTAACTACTGATGAAAAAATTGAAATAATAAAGATAGTCGGTGAAAATGTACGGTCTTCAAGAGAAGCAGCAGAAGAATTTAATTTAAGACATCCTCTAAGACAACCAATACACCATGGTACCGTAGCAAGAATATGTCACTTGTTCAATACAACTGGCAATGTGCTTAAACCGAGAGTACATCTTAATCGAAATCACGGAGATGATAATGTTATATTAGCGGCGTTTAACGCCAATCCCACTACCAGTCTTCGAAATATGGCTCGTGACCTTAATTTGTCGGCATCAAAAATTTGGAGATGTTTAAAACGCCATAAGCTACAACCGTTTAAACCAAAATTTTTACATACCTTGGAAGAAGGTGATGAAGAGAGAAGATTAGAATATTGTTTATGGATCCAAGGTAATTATTTAAACAATAGAGACTTCTTGAAGAAAGTAATTTTCACGGACGAGGCAACTTTCTCCACCAACGGGGTAGTGTCATCACAAAACTCTAGGTTCTGGGCAGTAGAAAATCCTGATTGGATAATAAATTGTAAAAGGCAATATTCCCAGAAAGTAAATGTGTGGTGCGGAATTTTTAACGAAACAATAATAGGGCCGTTTTTCTTTTTTCAAAATATAAATGCGTTAAATTTGCTAGAATTTTTAAATAATGATCTTTGGAATGCAATTGTTGATTTTCCTTTGGAACAATTGTATTTTCAACTCGACGGAGCATCTATCCACAATTCCGTAGTAGTGAGAGCATGGATGAATGAACATTTTCCCCAAAGATGGATAGGACGAAATAGCCCTTTAATACATTGGCCACCCAGATCACCTGATCTCACTCCAATGGATTTTTATTTTTGGGGTCACATTAAAAACAAAGTTTATATGACCAGACCTCAAAATATAGAGCAGCTTTGTGAGAGGATAAGGCAAGCATGTTTAGAAGTTACAGCTCAAGAACTGCGAAGAGTTGTAAAAAATAACAGAAAACGGATTGAGAAGTGTATTACACTTGAGGGTGGGTTAGTGGAAAGGGACGCAATATAATAAATAAGTAAAAAAAACCATTAACTTCTTTTATTTTTGAACTATTCTAACACTGCGGCTTTTGCTTTATCTGTATTTTTTTTTCCGACAATATTATCATTCATTATTAGTAGTCTTCTCTGTAAAAACAACGGCCCTTTTCAGGGCCACCAATTTAATTCAAAAAGAATTCGTTATATGACAGCATCCTACCAACCTACATATTGTTGACAGATGTTAAAACTCATTAAAGTAATTAGATTTTAATTTTAATTATTCTAAGGCCGGCATTTTAGATTTAGACGACATGGGGCGTATGAAGTGATCCTGAACAACTTTCATTAACAAAATTTTTGTCTATCTCTAAGCCTACTATGATTTCTCGAAAATTAACATTTTCTTTTTATCCCAGTAGGCAGGCGTTTTAGATTTAGACGGCATTTATGTGTTGAATAAAGTCACCTTATGGAGTTGTATGGCTGACAAAAATTTGAAATTAATCCGGCCACAAATAAAAAAGATACAGGGGTGTCTTCACGAGAAGTGAAACAAAAATTTTTTTTTTGAAAATATTCCGATTTTCACAAAATTTTACAGGGGGGCATATCAAGTGATTCCGAACAACTTTTGTTAACAAAATTTTTGTCTATCTCTAAGCCTACTATGATTTCTCGAAAATTGACATTTTCTTTTTATCGCAGTAGGCCGGCGTTTTAGATTTAAACGGCATTTATGTATTGAATAAAGTCACTTTATGGACTTGTATGGCTGATAAAAATTTGAAATTAATTCGGCCACAAATAAAAAAGATACAGGGGTGTCTTCACGAGAAGTGAAACAAAAATTTTTTTTTTGAAAATATTCCAATTTTCACAAAATTTTACAGGGGGGCATATCAAGTGATTCCGAACAACTTTTGTTAACAAAATTTTTGTCTATCTCTAAGCCTACTATGATTTCTCGAAAATTGACATTTTCTTTTTATCGCAGTAGGCCGGCGTTTTAGATTTAAACGGCATTTATGTATTGAATAAAGTCACTTTATGGACTTGTATGGCTGATAAAAATTTGAAATTAATTCGGCCACAAATAAAAAAGATACAGGGGTGTCTTCACGAGAAGTGAAACAAAAATTTTTTTTTGAAAATATTCCGATTTTCACAAAATTTTACAGGGGGGCATATCAAGTGATTCCGAACAACTTTTGTTAACAAAATTTTTGTCTATCTAAGCCTACTATGATTTCTCGAAAATTGACATTTTCTTTTTATCGCAGTAGGCCGGCGTTTTAGATTTAAACGGCATTTATGTATTGAATAAAGTCACTTTATGGACTTGTATGGCTGATAAAAATTTGAAATTAATTCGGCCACAAATAAAAAAGATACTTCACTTCACGAGAAGTGAAACAAAAAATTATTTTTTGAAAATATTCCGATTTTCACAAAATTTTACAGGGGAGCATATCAAGTGATTCTGAACAACTTTTGTTAACAAAATTTTTGTCTATCTCTAAGCCTACTATGATTTCTCGAAAATTGACATTTTCTTTTTATCGCAGTAGGCCGGCGTTTTAGATTTAGACGGCATTTTGTGTTGAATAAAGTCACCTTATGGACTTGTATGGCTGATAAAAATTTGAAATTAATTCGGCAACAAATAAAAAAGATACAGGGGTGTCTTCATGAGAAGTGAAACACACTGTAGATAAAAAGTCTATAACTGGAAATTATTTTCAAATATACAGGACGAGCCAAAACGAAATTACAAGATTAAGTGCCTTTTTTTTTTTTTAATGGAATGCTAGACTCAATTCATTCACATGGATTAAACGATAGTTTTATTAAAAAAATCGACATGACAGATATTATTATTTCATCACGCTACCCCAAATTAAAAAAAAAGTCAAAATCGGAGAAATGGTAAATTTTTGGTTGACGGATTTGAACTCGTCTCGATCATTTTATGAACGTGTTACAGATATGACTCATGCTTCTCACTTCTGTTCTGACGCTGATTTAAAATTAATTATTGTTATCGTTGCAAATTGAATTTTTTCCCCTAAACTCAGCTCTATTACAAAGATAGACTATTAAACTAGTTGTTCGCCAAGTTTCAGCTGTTAATGTTTATTAATAAACAAATTACGAATTTATTAAAAAAAAAATCATCTCGGCTTCTAGTAAGGCTATAGTTATTTGTTTTTGAAAATGTGTGAAAAAACCCGAGCAACAAAGATATCAGAACGATATTGCAAAATCTTCATTTGTTTTAAAGTTATTAGCAAAAAACCTAACCTCGAAATGTGACACTTTTTCAAACGCCATTTTGAAGTTGAAAATAATGCAAATTTGATTTACCATTAATGAAAACATAAAGTTTAAGTCTCAACAAAAAAAAAATGATGTCCAGATCAACCCTCTACGACAACGGGAACTGGGTGAATTTGCATTTTACATTATTCATGTTTTTAATAAACAAATTGAATATCTCTTAAACCAATTAAAATTTTTTGATGAAATTTTAGAGGTAACTTTGGGGTGATAAAAGACATATTTTGTCAAAGTTTCAAGCACTAAAGTGCTTTTGTTAAAGAGTGAAAAATATTTGCAAATTGCGAAAATTTTCGCGGTTTTTTGCAATTATTTAAACAAATTTTCAAGCGTTTTAAACGAAAACCTTTCAAAGTTCTAAGAGTATCTACAAATTGAAAAACCTATCGTCAAATGTCTTTGAGTTATCTTTAAAAAAGTCAATTTTTTGGAATTTTTCAACAATAAATCGTTAAATAAACAATGTTCCGGCGGTCAAAAAGTGGACCAAATTCAGGGTCATGTTCGTAATCAATAAAACTATCGTTTAATCCACGTGGCATCCTGAAACTAATTACAATATGCATATTTGCTAATTCCACCGGCCTATTATTGACTATCTCCCAATCACGTGGATGTAATGACATTTTCTGTTGAAATAATGCCATCTGCAGATGCATATTGAAAAAATCACCAAAGTCACAATTTTGGGTTTTAAGAAAAACTTATATGAATACCAGTTACGAGACATCTAATTAATGTTTTTGAATTTTTTTACTTCCTAAAAATGTACAGGGAGGCAAAAAATTACTTTTAAATTAAGAACTCTTTAAATTGAATTATCTAATTTTTTTCAAATGGAACACCCTATCCTGTATATTTTTCGATGATCTGATGTAGAAATGAAAAATGAACATTTTTTGTAGTACTTCCCTATGGTTAATTGAAACCATTTTCATTTTATTGAGCAATAAATACAAAATTCAAGAATAAACTTAAAAAATATAGGTTTCTTCAAGTGATTCATTAGAAAAAATTATAAGTGCTCCACGTGGTGCATTTTGATTGACACAAGCCTCTATGCAATGGGGTATTTTCCATTTTTTTTTAAATTCAGTTTTGGTGATATATATCAAGTAATGTTATTATTTTAACAATTACTGCATAATCAATTTAAACCAGAAAAATAATTTCTTAAATAAAAATAAGAAATAAGAATACGCCCGTGTAGACACAGATTTTATTTGGTGGGAAATAGTTTAACCAATAATAGACGGCTTTCGCTTAGACTAACTATCCTATATGAATGCCAAATTGTGTATTTACTTTACATTATTTTATCTATAACACTTTTATTTTGCTCAGTATCTTAAAAACCAATAAATATTATATACATACACTCAAAGAAATAGTATGGGTAAATTCAACAAAAAAAAAATGGTTAACTAACAATATCGTTAATTTTGTTAAACCAAACTATATTGATGGTATTTTTAAACAAGAGGTGATTGTTATTTTAATTAATAAAAAGTTGTCGTACAACAAAACAAACATTAACTTAAAAAATATATGAATAAGACTATTATTTTGTTCGTCTGACTATTATTTTGTTGAATTCTGTCAAATTAAACTAGATAATAGTATATTTTATTTTTAACTATTATCGAATTGTAATTCTAACCCAGTATTAGTTCGCTGTACTATTGTACTTGGTAGACAAACCAATATTATTGTCGTCTTCTAGAAGTTCTAAAAGAATTACCATAAAATTTGCTTGCTTACTAACTAGTCTATTACAGAAATTATTTCCAGATGACGCCACATACAAATCACTAACAATAATCCATCATGCATTATCTTGCACTCTTATGAATTTATAGAAAATTAATAACATGATTGCAGTGTTCAAATTCTCTCAGGGATCATCGATATATTTGGATGGATCTTATAAACGATCTCTAATCTTTGGTTTGGGTGGTCTGATGAAAAAAAATTCATTATACAATAAAGTGTGGATCAACCTAAAAATGATGGTGAACAAAAAACAAAGTCGTACTATTTAATTGTAGACCAAATTGAAAATGGTTAGTGAACATAAAAAAATGTCATTGTACTATTTAATTTGTTACAAGAAGATATGATTATTAAACTACTATTTGTTTACGAAAACAAATAAAGTTGTATGACTATTCTTTACTGATTGATTTAACTATGAAACTAGATAGGCGCGATTTCATATGCTCTTTTTGGTTGAATTTACCTATCATTTTCTTTGAGTGTATATTTAGAAGGAATTGAAAGGTATGTATGTTTGTTATTATTTAGAAGTTATTTTGAAAATGTAAACAAAACTCACGGCGAGGATTATGTGGCATCATTGTATAAAAACGGCTCTCCCCCCTTTCCAACTTTGCTTACATGCTGTCAATTGTCACTTCTTGTCACAATACAAGTGAAAGAGGCATATTTGATTAGATTTATTTGTTGTTTATTTATGTGACGTTTGATTTCGTTGTTGTATATGTTATCAATAAACTATTAAGATGGAATTGAATTTTGTGAAAGGAGATTCATCCAATTTGCGCAAAGTTGATTTTGACATGATATATTCTTTCTATAAACAAAATTTGGATTTTTGAAGAGATGGGATCAGAAATGTTGGAAGCTTGCCACCAAGAGCTGGTTTCTTTCGTGCTGAACAGAGTGAATACAATCAGTAAGTAACCGATAGAGATTAAGGATTTCAAAAATATCTCAATTTGATTGGCTGTTTAGTGATTGCAATCAGTTCGTTCAGTACGAAAGAAAACAGCTATTAGTTTTGTCTACCTTTTGAGCCAAAATTATGCATTTTTATGAAAAATTACATGAGATCAAAGTTGTAGAACATAAAATTCACTATCTTTAGGTGTTTTTTTTTTCTTTTTTACATAAAAATATGTGTATATTTTATGTTCTACAACTTTGACCTCAAGTAATTTTTCATAAAATTGCATAATTTTGGCTCAAAATTTAAAAAAAAGCACAAAAGTCCATATGTATATTTATTTCTTTCGTGCCCTCTAGCAGCGAAACTAAGCAGAATTCGAAAAAAAATGGTAGAGACAAAAATTTATATGAAATTTTATGCTCTACAACTTTGCTGTCTTGATATTTTTCATCAAAATGCATAGTGTTTCCTCAAAATAGAGAAAAAGACGAAAAAACACTAAAATTCATATATATGTATGTATTTCTCAAAAACCACCCTCTTTTAGAACTGCGAGGGGTGAAAATTATGATTAGACAACCCAAATACTTCTAGCAAAATGCCCATATTATTTAATAGAGGAGTCTATACACATTCGTTTTCAACCATTTTCTGAAAAGTTTTCCTCAACCTCTGGGGAGGCCGGTTCTATTGCCCCCCCCCCCCCCCGATTAATTGTCTGGCTGCGCTACTGGCCTACGTCATTGGCAGATTACCTACATCACCAATTTAAAACACCTGCTGTGCCACTTATTTTAACTTCTGTTTTCTGAAAAACTTGATAATTATTTTCGCGGAAATTTGTATTGGAAGGCTTGTTTGTACACTTCTGTGCAATAAAATTCCGTACACTTGAAAAATCAAGTAATCCAGTTTTTACTAATATTAAGTGATGTGAATCAGTCTTTTTGGAATTTAGAGTTTTTATTATCATATAGGTTATAAAAAAGTGACATTGATTGTGAAATAAGTGAGGTATTTGGAAAAGTGTTAATGATTTAATGATTTCGATTTATAACAAATGTAAAAATTGACGTTGAAAAATTGTGTCCGAATAAGGCCAGATTCTGAAAGCTCAAAACATTGAAAAGCGGACCGGACCTGTTCCGCGGAGACAGGTAGCGTTTGTGAAACCTGGTATTTGCAGGACGGTACACCCGAATATGTCTGTCATTACAGGACTGAAAAACTTTTTCATCGGTAAACATAACATTATTCCAAAACTCCAACGGGCGATAGACATAATTTAAACAAAAAATAATGCGGGCTTGCTTATGTTCTTCTGTTATAATATGGTCTTCTTGGCACTTACACAGTTTTTAATTCCGATTTTCCTGTCCTTCGGCTACCTGTTGACCTCGATTCTGGAAAAATTGTCATGGACACAGCGTCTACTGCTGTTTGAAACGGATTTTCCCTCAAATAGCCAAGGAGTGCTTCATCTTGAGCGATTTGAACTCGGTCGGCCTGAACCGTCTTTTCTCTTTATGATACCTTCCTCCCACTTTTTCTTCACACTCATAACAGTACTTTTATTTAAGTGATAATGGTTAGCAACTGCTTCAATATAGTGAAAAATGGGTGTACGGGATTTTATTGCACAGAAAGGTACATATTCTATGATATTATTCAGTAAAAAAAATAGGAAAATATCCCATCTTGAAATGAGGCCATTTAGTGGGACCATATTTTCCAATCCATTATAGTGGGTAAATAGTATTTCACTGATCCCTTACTGTAATAATTTTTGCTGTTTTCGTTATTTGACAAGCAATAAAACCTCAGGTTGGTATAAATCGTCTTGTACAAATGAACATTTATTGCACTTATCGGTCATGAGTTATCATCATGACTTTTGTTTTGGGCGAGTCGGACAGAAATTGTTTGCAAGCAAGTAGGAGTCCATAAAATCGGAATTTAGGGTATGTAAGGGAAGCCAGGGTCTCACATTTTTTTTGGCATCAGCTACCCTGACTATGACTCCCACACAATGGTTACAGTGGTTAAAAAAAATGAAATTGTGATTTAGTGGTTATACAAGAACCAAAGTTCTCAAAAAAATTTTTTTTTACATTATCCACCCCCTTCTACCACACTCATCCTATTATTAAAGGGGATAAAAAATATTTTGTTATAATGTAGTGAGGGAAAATTAACTTTTGATTCTCTTCCGAGAATATTGAAGGTTTTTGTTGTATCTAAATATTTTAAAATATAATGTTAAACATCCTTCTGTAATAAAATTAATGTTGTAAAAGAACAAAATTCATTAAAATAAATGCCATAAATATTGTCATACAATTTGGAAAATTATGTCATAAAATCATTAAAAAAAAAACTTAAAAAATATGCTGGGACCTTTGTATAAAAACTGAATAAATACTCTGCTGTGTTAAGAAAGTACGGCCATCCAAAAGCGTGATATCGTTGTAAATAGTGAATATTAAGTAGGAAGGCCGAAAATGATATATTAAAGTACCAGTTCATATTAGCCTAGTAGTACCATAATGGAACAAATCCTCGGTTGCGTCGTGTTGTTATGGCTAATCGAAAATCCCTTACATAATTGTAATTGAGTGCTACAAGAAAGAAAATGCTTAGTATTTGTATTTTTATCAACAATGACATTTTAGACGCCTGCTAAAATTCACCTGAAACTTCTTGGGCCTGTTTATTTCTTAAAAAGACTGTTAAGATATTGTCTCTCATGAACTTTATTCTAGGGTTATGCTGACAGTAAATATAGTAGAATAGTAAGGAGGGACTGACAATCCAAAACCATCTAGTTCGTGGAGCAGCCAGTGAAGGCCTGCAGAGAAGACGGATCGCAGCTGATCATTGGCTGTCTTCAACACTATCACCAACACTAATACAGGAGGTGAGTCACTTTTTCATCATTATAATGAATGATTTAGACAGTAGAGATCCCCAAAAAAAAAAACATTAAAAATGTTAAAGAACCCGCCAAAATTTTCTGCAAATTGGGTTTCTGTGAAATTGTCTGGAGAACTACTTCATAACGATTCTAGAATAGTTCTCAGGAGTTCAAGCTTTTACCTGGTACAGTTCAGAACCGTTCAGAACTAATTACTTCACACACGCTCAGTTCATTTCTCTGGATAATCGCCCGCATAAAAGATTAAAAGAAGGTACCATTTACCACTTCTGCTTGTCGCTTTAAAGTGCTTTAATTTTCTTTTTACTCGGATTGTCCATTATATTGCCAAGCATTTGTTGGCAAGTGTATATTGCGAAAATATTTTACAATTTGAACTACATGTGATTTTACTTTTGTAATTTCCAAAGGCAACTTCATTATATACCCGTATGCTATAATCCAGGGCCTCCGCAATTTTTTCCCTCATATTGTTCATGCTTGCAGCATTATCTGTAACCAAACTAGTAACTTTGCAGTTATATTCATTTTTGCACTTATTTATTAAATCAATGGCCAAGTTTGCAAGATAATCACCAGTATGCGGATCTCCTGATGTATTTATACTTTCCAGAAGAAAACTTTCTATTTTTTAGTATCAAAAGTGCGCATATTATTGGTTCATTATGAACATTTGACCAACAATTAAGAGACATACAAACTGATTGACATGATAAATTTTGAAAGCACTTTGATTTATCCTCTTTAAATATTTCATTTAAATGGGTTGATAATAATTGAAGCCGAAGGCGGGACATGCCCTGGTCTTAACATGTCAATTACTTTCTGAACTTCTCTATGTTCAGTGAACTTAAAGGAACAATTTGTTGCAAAAATGGCTCTCGCTATCTGTTTGTCTTATTCTTTCTTCTTGTCTTGATATGTTCTTACAACAAAGTGCTCAAACTAGTGCTATTGCCACTACTACCACTCAAATTTCCACTTGCTGTTGGCTGGCTTGTATTGGCTTGTACTGGCTTGGCACTCATTATTTTTTTCACCTTCACTTGGCTGATTTTTACGAGTTTCCCAGTAGCTTTTAAGTATATCGACAAGCCTCTGAATTTCCTAGTTATATTTTTTACATATTGCACGACATCCAAATTTGCCCATACCTTTTTTTTACAAAATGTTTCTAAACATTATCTTCTTTCCTGCCTCAACTGGACATTTATTTGTGATATACATACGTCACACATCGTTCAGTCAGTAATAAATATTAAATTAAGTCGAAAACCCTCATAAGACAGGGTGAACCATTAATAATAGACCATAGTTCAAGGGTAGATTCTTTGGACCAAAATATGAGGATATAACCAAATATGCTCTCTAGTAAATTGTTTGTTGCCTACCGTTGTCTACCCTATGGCCTATTATTAATGGTCCACCCTGTATATAGTTGACCATGATTTGTAAGCACAGATCAAACAAACCAGATGTTTCACTTATGACGTTTCATGATTTAGATAATAAATCAACTCCTGGAAGGTACGAATTTGTGTAGTGATCTGCGCAGATATCAAGCAGTCTTAACCAGCGAGTATAATCACAGGAGGGAGCTGATGACACATAACAATAATTAAAAGTCACCTAATAAATACTCAAAAAACCACTTAAATGTATAACAATAACAACTCTAAGCTTCAATACAATACAGTACATTCCAAAATAATTAATATCACTGGTGTAACTGATGACGACTTCCATCTCTGAGATTTCAGTATTAAATACTCCCTCCTGTGACATTATACTCGCTGGTCTTAACTTCCATGTCCACCGCTAGGTTGCTCTGTTTAGGTCTTCTGCGCAGAATCCTGGAAGGTATACGTCACACGACAAAAAATGAAACTGGTTACATAGGGAATACTATTAAGTGAAACATCTGGTTTGTTTGATCTGTGTTGTAAGTTTCAACAAACTGGCTAGCGGGGCTTTATGACTGTCGGAGCCAAGTCGAAACGGTTTTTAAGCCAATTTTGTTTTTTCTTTTCCAATAAATATTTTTGACATTTTACCCACACTAATTTCTGTTTCAGCTCATGCAGAAATTGATTCTAAATAGACACAAGGACTCTGGAAAGACGAACTTCACAAAAAAATTGACCCGTAAAAATAAATTTGTTTTATTCGTATCAGGGCTCATACTACACAAAAAGAAAAGATCTCGAGATATTTGTGCCGATGCATAGCATCGAAAATTGTGATAAGTGCAATTTTGAAGCTAGATATAAATCGCGTATGCTTCGTAACAAGAAGAACCAGTGTTAAATTTTATGCCACTTGTATCGTACAACAGACATAATACTGTCAGGGATTGATGAAGAAATAATACCTAGTATGCTTGTGTTGGTGTTGGTGATTATATGTCAAATATTTTTAAGCTTTTTTTTTTAAACAATATAAGTATTCCTTTCTTACTTTGTTTTTTTATTTTTATCGAATAAGGGGCAGACATAAGAGTTTTTGTTATATATATTTTGTTATTCAAAATTACTAAAAAAAATACACAAACAATATACTCATATTTGGTGACATCAGATTTTTTTCGGTCTCACCCACTAAAGTAATTCCAATTATTTAAAAAATGAACTATACAAAATTTCAACTCGATCGGATAGCGTTAATCCGTGTCCTAAGGCCATTAAAAGTCACTACAATATGCAATTTTTACTTATTTTCAAAAGTGGGAATGGGGAAAATGGGAATTAATCTTGACAATAAATTGTCCTATAACACATGAAATAATATCAGTCATTGAAAATGTTGGGGTTCATTCAAAGATCTGGATCAGATTTTTCCGTCGACAGTCTAAAATTACTATACTGCTCATTGGTACGTTCATTATTAGAATATTGCTCTATAATCTGGTGTCCCAGTTATAATATTCACATTAACAATATTGAAGCTGTCCAAAAAAAATTTTTAAGATTCTGTGTATTTAAGATGAGATACTTGTGAGATGAATATGATTATAATGACATTCTTGCTAGGCTTAATATTGATATGAATTTTTGATCTCTTCTATAGTTCTGTAGTATTAAATATACTACAGAACTATAGAAGAGATCAAAAATTCTCGTGCAAAATCCCGAAAATATAAGTAAAATTTGTACTTCTCATACCAGCATAATAGAATATTATACACACCTTGAGTTAACTAACTCATGAAAAACAGTTGTAACGTTAACTCGAACTTATCCTCGAGTTAACTTGTGAGTTAGGGTTATCTAACTCGAACTTTAACTCGACATTGAAAAACTGGCTGTATGTGTATGAGAAAACTGCAAAGAAATTACGTTTTATAAAAGTAATTTTTCTTCCAACTATGATGTATAACATTTTAATGTGATCAACAATTCACGAGATACTATTAAAAATAAACGAAAATTGCGTCTGATGGTGAATTTTAATTGCATTAGGGCATGGGTTAGCGCTATCCGATCGAGTTAAAATTTTGTATACTTCATTTTTTAAATAATTGGAACTACTTTAGGGGGCGAGGCCGAAAAAATTGTAAGAAACAATACCCAGGTAGCAAGGGTACGTTATAATGACGTCAAAATCTGGTGATTCTGGTCAAAAAGACGTCAGGGCACTAAAAATCGACGACAGAATGACGTCTTATAAATGACATTAAAATGACGTGCTACACGACACGTTATATTGTCGTCTTTTTTCGGTGTTAAATTTATTTATATTTTATCGGATTACAAACTTTAAAACTCGCTAATGGCATTTTGTTATCGTAAGCAGAGCGTAAAGTATAAAAAAAAATAAATCGTGTCGTGAGGGATAAGTATTGGCGTTTTTATTCGAGGATATAATGTTTTTTAACATTATCCAAAATAATTTATATTCGAAAGAGTTTGCAAAGATTCGGCAGTTTATTTGTTTAAATTATATTTCTATCTATTCTTTTAATAATAAAATTAGATTAAAATGCATTAAAAAGCAAAATCTATCCGTTGCGTGTTCCAACTATAAAGTCTTTAGGTAAGTAGCCTCAGAAAGGTTGGTGGCCGAGTGCTTAAGGCGTCGTCTTCCAAGTCATGAGGTTGGCGGTTCGGCCCCTGCTCATTCCGTTTTTTTTTTATTGCGAAAAAAATTTTAGTTGTTTTTTTTTAAGGTAATAATTGCTTATTGGTTTTTTTCAATTTTAGGTCCGTTTTAGACCATTAAATATTCTATTTATGTTGTAGATGACGATATTACACCTTTACTGTTTTTTCTCCAACACGCTTCCCAGGTTTATATAAGTACCTCAACTTAAAACTTTAATTCTTAAAATAGTTGACTCCTGACTTCCCCTCCACCGCTCATTAAATTTGAGATAAGGAAATTTTTTTTTCGGATTTCTCCCTCTGCTCTTCAATTTCGAGATCTGGGGAAAATATATATTTTTTAACGAACCGCCACTAATACTAATTAATGTAATAATTACATTGTTCAACAACTACTCGTACTTCTCAGGTGACACTGGTGACAGTTTAATTAAATTAAATAAGTTCTAAATAATTATAAATAAATAAAAATACTAATTACTCGAAGCGAGAACCTGAAAGATTTTCATATATTTTAAATAAGGCAAGAAATTCAATTTCACATAATAAAGACTTCATTCACCACCATAAATACTGCTTTTAGCATCCGAAATAGCGGTCGCCAAGCTAGCTCAATTGGTTGCAACGTCGGTACTGTAATACGGACAACAGAGACATGTAGGTTCGACCCCTACCCACCGCAATTGACAAAGGTAAGTAAAAATGAATTTAATAACTTAATAAACATTATAATTTGCAGGCAACCCTCGTGAGAAAAAATTGGAGTGATGGTAAACAATATTAGATATGTTAATGTAAACAAAATTACGGATGGCTAACAAACAAATTCATTAGGACAAAACTTATTTATGCATTATTTTATTTTTATCAAGTAGATTACTAACTAGTATGTAGTTTTATATGTTCCTATTACTAAAAAACTGTTGGGGGATTACCAAATATAACCTGAAAAAGACGTCATTCGTCTGAGACATTAGGAAGTCATTTTCACGTTTCATTTACGTCATCTAACTTGTCATTTCTCGTCACTCCTGACCATTTTTTCACGTCATTTTCACGGGAAGTATCAAACATTTTAAAACGAAATAAAATTCACTTTATCACGTGTACATTTTTTATGCAATTGATGCAGATGGTACATATAGCATGGCAGCCATTAGTCCTTAACTTTCTTTGTTATGTATGATTTAATATTATATAAAAACGGTTAATTTTACTTGGAAAAAAACGTTTTATGTTGCCAGTAGCTTATTGAGTTTTTATATTTAATTATCGAAATAAACATAAACACGCCATATATATTAAACACAACAGGAAGATATGTGTTTGACTCAGAATTGTTTTCTTATTTACCAGATATGCATTACATGTTTTTGGAAGAATCATTGCCGTTTTTAGGTTAAATTTATCACCAAAAATACATTGTAGCTGGCAATGATGAATACTTCACCATTTCGTCGTTTTTCTGAATGTTTCGATAGGTGTTTGCAGTATAATATTATGTCTATTTGAGAGCCGTCTCTGACGCCGAGATAAATTTCCCGAGCCTTCATTATAAAACCAACAAAATGTACAGAATGCTGCTTTAGAAAACAGAAAGAAAACTTCTCGAACAAATGAACCCAATAGATGGCGACACAACATAATTGTAAGAAACACGTAAATATCACTGACCTGTATATTAGAGATCAGTGGTAAATATTTTATAATAAAATTAATTGTTATTGCATACACGAATTTTAGTGTTTTGTGAATTGTAACAATAAAAAATAGAATTTGCAAATTATTTTAAAATGCCTTAATGTAGATTAGGGATGTTCGATTCTTTCAAAAATATCGATCTTCTAGATCGATTCAGATCGATTTGCGTAATATCGATTCACAAAAAAATCGATTTTCTAGAAAATCGATTTTATGCAAATCGATCTCGTAATTTCAATATTGTTACCAAAAACAATTTTTTTTTGCCAGTTGCTCTCAAAAATGCAGAACACTTTATTTCGTATAGTTCAGGAGTAGAAGTTTTCTTTCTATCACGTTTGCTTGTTTATTATGAACATGAATCTATTACACTTTATTACCTCATTACAGACAGAGACATGGAAAATTGTTTCGTTTATTAACTGAAGTTCGGAACTTGATAGCATAGTAAATAATAATAAAAACAGATGGCCTGAAAATAAATTGATTTGTATGTTCGTATGGTGCTTTTAAACTTGAATACAGCTATCGCCAGCTGGCAATGGCAATAGTGCTATTTTACATCTATTACATTATCGTTAGAACCTTTAATAACATTTTGTGGTACAAAAGTACAAACATGTATATCTAAAGAGTAACTTCTCAATCAATAGAATACAATACATGGGAACGGGGATTCATCATATATCACAATAAAACCGAATATGCCTGTATACATACCTTTGTACTAAAACTGCCCAAACGCCCCAAGACTGAAACTGTAATCTGTAATACTAATGAGGTGTTTCTTTGTAGTTACCAAATGTTCAATAGATGGCGGCATGGGACAAAGCTTACCATCCGCGATTTCCGATTTCAATCTAAATACACCAGATTTCGCAATAAGCCTTTAATTTGACTACATATAATACATTGTTTAAAAAAAGTCGATCTTTTTTATTCGATCTTGAAATAAAAGAATCGATATACCGATTAATCGTTCATCAAAAGATCGATTCAAAATATCGAGAATCATACGTAAAAAGATCGATCTTCCAAAAGATCGATCTAGATCGAACATCCCTAATGTAGATCGCAAGAAGAGGAAGAAGAAGATGACTTTTGACTTGTTTGCATAATGGACAAGTCAAAAGAAATAGGTCTATTTATGCATTTTCTTATCAGTATTTGTGAGATTACTGATAATAGCTTAATGCTGACTTGGGTGCTTGGGTCTACCTTTACCAACAAGTTGTTACAATCTCTCTTTAATGAATCCTGCTTATCTGTGGAAGCAAAGATAAAAAAATGGTGATAAACGGAATATGTCCAGGCAAATCAATTTGTTATCAGTGAATATGATCTCACAAGAAGTTGAGAAAGCTAGTTTCTGAGAAAACCACTGACTAACGAACAAGAAATGGAGGACGATATTTGTGGTGATATAAAAATTAATATTAATGAGGAATCCACTGTTGTTAATGAAACCCACAGATTGATGGAAAATGAGGAAAGTATCACACAAATGGAAGTAAATATTTCTGGTGTAAAGGTAGATCAAGATTTGCCACTTGATTTCAAGGGAAATGGTACTAATGATGTAATTCAAAGTAACAAGGAGCAAAATTCAGATGTACGTATTCTAAATAGCAATATACTCCAGGATATGATCGACAAGTCAGTGGAGGAAATCATTACCGAAAGTGACGATGTACGATCAAACCAGAGCACAGGAAATAGTGACGAACCTTCTTTTGATTCTAATTTACAAAATCATAAAGCAACAATTTTACATCATATTGACAATGCTGTTTCGCATAATAAGGAGAATTCGACAGACAGGATGGATGGACACGAAGCAGCTGAAACATTTATTATACATTCCGAACTAATTATTGAAGACATAAAAACTGAAGGTAGTGATAATTTAGATGATGGTACGTGTGATGAAAATGTTTACAAAAAATTACTTGGCACTTCTGAAGAACTGCTTGTGTCTGTGAAGCGAGAAGATCTCCTTAAGCTTCAGAAAACATTCAAGGAAGAACGATGCCTTAGGTATTTGAATTTTTTTATTCGTTTTTTTATTTTAGTAACTTTTCAAGTTCTTTATGTGTCCCACTTTATTAATTTGTTTTTAATTGATAGAATTTGTAATTCGTAGCTCCTAATTACATTAAGATCCAAGAAAGTTCGCGGTTCTGGGGTGCTGGGTCTGTGCTAAATATTGCCAAATAATGGTAATTTATGCACCTGACACCTTTTTTAATGATATCTCAGTAGGTATTAAAATTATCGATTTTATGCATGGAACAAAATGAAAATTGAGGAAAATTTAGTGAAAGAAAGTTTTTAAACATTTTTTTCCAAGGTGCCATTGTTTTTGAGTAAATAATTAAAAAGCATTGTGAGTTCAGAGCGGTGTAATATGGGACGGTGTAATATGGAATTGAGCAGAATATTCGTTGACTGGTGAAATTTCCTGCACTTTCAGAAAGAAAATATAATAATGCCTTTAATAATAATCCAATTTAAATAAAATAAAAAACATTTTAAAGAGGAACGATTCAACTTTTCAATTCATTTATTACTTAACAATTACCTTAATTTTATATTATTTATTCAAAATTTAATGATGTAGAGGTATATTTTGTGATCATGAGTAAGCAATTTAAAACGATATCATTAGAACTAAATCTATTTATTTCAATGCCTACATTAGTGTAAATTAACAACCAACTACCTTAATGCTTAATATAAATTGTGTTGTACCCTCGGTTGACCCAAAAGCTACCGCTCATTTTGTTTTGGAATTACTAATTAATGTTCTAGGTTACTGTACCCATCGTAAAACTAATACTTAATTCCTTCTAATCCTTAATTCTTTCATTGGGTCTTCCATTGCCTGGTGCAATATTTAGAAGGGTCCATTTATTTGTTTGTCATTTTAAATAGCAATTTGGGAATTTCCGAGTGCCGCCACAATGCGAAAAACTCATTTTGCAATTGTAAATTCCTTAACCCATTCGCTGCGACCTAGACAGGCGGTGCTCATTCTTTTCAAGGATGTAATTTATTTTTCTTTACATGTTTATACCAGTTTATACATTTTTTCATATATTTTTACTTCCACATCTAGTGGAAGTATAGTAATGACAAAAAAATTTAAAACATACTTTTATTGTTCAAATAAGCTTAGAATGTCATGAAAAGTATGAGCAAAAAAAGAATTTCTGTCTGTCTGTGCGCACGATTATTCTGGAACTGTTTAAGATATTGACTTGAAATTTGGTACAAGTATGTCCTTTAACGAAATCTAGAACTAGATTAATTTTCATCTAATTTCGTCGAAGGGTTGGGGGGTAAATAAGTAAATCAAGCAGATGAAAGTCCACAAAATTGATATTTAGCATATACCAGAAAAGCTGAAGTCTCAAAAAATATTTTGGCATTAGCCACCCCCCATTACCACCCCCACCCGATTATTAAAGGGGATGAAAAATGTTGTGATTTAGTTTGTGTACGAGAACCAAAAACCTCAAAATATTTTTTACTTCATCCACCTCCACTACCACCTCCTATCACCACCCTCACCCCACTACCGATGTGGGATTACGTTTTATGGGTTTTTGGGGCAGATTTCAAATATTATATTATTAAAGTTCCATAAACAATTATTCCCACATACAATTTTTTTTCGTTGTTAGAGACTTGGATAGAAAATCTGGATGTGGAAGTGGATTCCTTGGGCAGTGTTTTTTTAAATGGAAATCGCTTGATTAAAATCATGATTTTAATCAAATGATTTAAATCAGCTCACCTGAAATTGGACTATATTCATAAAAAAAAATCATGACTTTAGTACTAATAGTCAGAATCACGAAATTTGTGGACAAAACCGGAGTTTAGTTAAAAATTCACTAAATACTCTTAAACTAACATATTTCGCACAACATACATATGGGTCAAATTAATACGTATTGAGGTCCTCTATTGACCTGCATCATGTGGTCCATCCTCAATGAAACACCCTGAATATGTCGATGACCACGATATCTGCGGACAATTTTTTTTTTGTTATGCATTTGTTTTGTAACTATGATTTTACATATTATGTAATTATTTATTACTATTTATGTTAATAACAATTCCAATACTTGTAAAAGTCTGATGGAAATAAAGATTTATGTTATTAAATATTCTGAATAAAATGTTCTATTGTTTGAAGGTCCCAGGAGATTTCTAAGAGATGGAAAAGTTTTCCTTGCAAGTTGTGTTCGTTTGCAGCAAAGCACAGATTCGACCTTTTGGCCCATATAGCGGGGATTCACAAAGACTTAGCCATCGAGATGAAAATCCTACCTCTTCAGAATATGTTCCCTGGGCGTGAACCCCATCAAATTTGGTACAGGTGCACTGACTGTGCATACATTTCAAAAGAGAAAAGTTACCTTGTGAGACATTTACTTATTCACAAAGAACTTCATGAAGTGGAGACATTTAGGTTTGTACTTTTTTCATCTTTATTCATTAAATGCATTAAAAATTTGCCTTGCATTTTAAAAGGAGAATAGGGTTTTTCCACACATCTAAATTGTGATATTCTGAAGCAACAGTTTAGATGTTCTAATTAATAAATGTAGTGACAAAATTTTAGTTCATTGTCTATTAGTACTTTATTTCAATGTTTAAATTTGAATTCCCCGTGTGGTGACATATGTGCTGTCATTTTCAAAGGTTGCTCAGGAGTAAGCCCGATGTTAATGGCCGATGTTTGTTTGTCGACCAGGATCAGAATCACTCAATTTTAAAAAAATTTTTTTTAGCTCTTGTTTATTAATAAAACATCTTGCCACTCTTGTAAATTAATCGATTTACATATTTGATTTACATATTGATGTAGTTGACAACTAGTGACTGCATCTGAAATGTTGGACACGTACACTTCTGTGCAATGAAATCCCGTACACTTGAAAAATAAAGTAATCCAGTTTTTACTAATATTGAGTGGTGTGAATCAGTTTTTTTGGAATTTAGATTTTTTATTATCATATGGGTTATAAAAAACTGACATTGATTGTGAAACATCATAAATAAGATATTTGAAAAATGTCAATAATAAAATAATAATAGTAAATGATTTCGATTTATAACAAATTTAAAAATTGGCGTTGAAAAATTCACAGATATACGACTGCGCATAACTGCGATTCTATTTATTGTAACCTAATATTTTGTCATGGCTCCATTTCCTTCAAGACGTGATTATCTTGTTGGCATAGGAGCAATTAGTCTACGACAATAGTTTTCTTTTTCTCTTAGCTTCTCCCAGCAATTTTCAATGGCCGACCACAATTCTTCTTCATTTCTTGGTCTGAAGTTTCGTTCATAAATTTTTTTACTAGCAAATCCCAGACGTTCTCAATTGGGTTTATATCGGGACTGTGCGAAGGCCACGGTAATAATTCAGTATTATTGTTCCCAAACCATTGAGTAATTATCCTGGCAGTATAAATAGGGTAGTTGTCCTGTTGATAAATGAAGGTGTTGTTTGGATATAATTGCTCCACCGAAGGAAGCATAACGTTTTCCAAAATATCCCTATAAACCTGTCCATTAAATCTACCATTGGGGCGAGCGTAGAGGCGACTTCAATGTGAATATCAGTCGATATTCCGTTGAAGCAACGTCGAGCGCGGTTAGTACTTGGATGGGCTCCCATCTTGGGAAATACAGCGTTCTCGTCCCACCTTCTAGAGGCTTGTATATCAGTGTATACTCGGAAGTTACGTGATTTCAGATGAGGATTACGTAGTGGATATACCATCCTTCGGAGGGGATGTAAAGCAGGCGGTCCCTTGTCTATTAAATGTTAGGCAAGTAAAAGATCCCTACTCTTCTTAAGGGAAGAGGTTCGGCAAAATTTCCAGGTTGGGGGTAGCTTGTCTCCTGGCGTCGGTGATAGGCCCTGGTAGCGGAAATAGGCCGACGTTAAACAGTTAAAAAAAAAAAAAAAAAAAAATCTACCATTACCCCTAATACATCTCGCTACACCAGCTTGCACTCTTACCCATGCTCAAACATTAACAGAAAATCGCAGAGACACGTAACGTTCGTGGAACCTGGTATTTGCAGGACGGTACACCCGAATATGTCCGTCATTACAAGACTGAAAAATTTTTTCATCGGTAAACACAACATTGTTCCAAAACTCCAACGGGCGATAGGCATAATTTAAACAAAACAGAATGCGTGCTTGCTTCTGTTCTTCTGTTAATATGGTCTTCTTGGCACTTGTACAGTTTTTTAATTCCGATTTTCCTATCCTTTGGCTAGCTGTTGACCTTGATGCTGGGAAATTTGTCATGAACACAGCGTCTCCTGCTGTTTGAAACGGATTCTCCCTCAAATAGCCATGGAGCGCTTCATTTTGAACGAGACTTGAACTTCTGGATTGGCCTGAACCGTCTTTTCTTTTTATGCTACCTTCCTCCTCCCCCCCTTTTCTTTACACTTCTTTTCCCTCTTCAATTTTAGAGAGAATTAATATTTTTTCATGTTCAGTTAATTTGGCATTGCAAAAATATGACACTGACACTGACAGCGAATGATTTAATATGTACGGGATTTCATTGCACATAATTTTGTGTTTGTATTATTTGTGGCTACTTGCAGCTTAGGTTTAGCTAGACTAGATTAGGTAGTGTTAAGAAATTGTACGAAACTGATATCCTGCACTGTGATCTGTAAGTGAATAGGTGAATAAATAAATAAATAAAAGAAGTGTACAAGGTAAACAACAATGGTCCGCAAGATTGACCCTTGAGGCAAGAGGCAATATATAATGAATAACTCTGTACATATCCAGAATATTTATGAATTCTCCTTTTTGCTCAGAATATTCCAGTAGATTTAAATTTATGTCTCCTAACAAAACAACATGAATAAATAGGATACACCATAGAAAAAAATTCATAGAAACGAATCATTACCAGATTAGTAGTTAAGCTGAGAAAGCAAATATTATGTCTTCTTTATTAGCGACAAACAACAAATAATGAGAAGGCTCGGGCTCTGGTATGTCACGAGGAGGACGTGAAAACTTTATTATTTCTTATACATTGAAATATGACAAAATAAAAAAAATACGGGTGTGTTATTTTTTTACGAAATTTCATAATTGGGTTGTTTGCACTAAGTTAAAATTTTAATAGAATCTATGTTTAACAATAACATTTCTTCATAAAAAATCATTGGAAACATGTAAAAGTTGAAAATAAAGTCTGTAGTCTGTAGTCAGTAATTCAGACTGTGTGAACAATTAATATCAAATTCAATTGACGTTTCTAGATTATATTTCGGTTTATTTTAGCAGCATTAAGTTATGGATAAATCTAAGTTTAAGTGGTGTTTTGTGCCGCACTGTGTAAATAATACCACCAATTCACCGAAAAAACTTTTCTTCAGTGTTCTAGTAATGAATGGTGAGCGTAAAAATGAATGGTTAACTGTTTTTCTAATATTTATAATCAGAACTATAGCTGTAACGTACCTCGCAGCTTTTGCACCTCTAACCTCTGCAATGCTAAATAAAAACGGACGTCTCTTTTTAAAAATTCGCTGACCACAAATATATCTATAGAAGGTAAAATATCAGAATTGGCTTTTATAAATCCTACCTCAGTCATTTTGAAAGAAAATAAATACCAAACGCTAAAAACTTCTAACAAAATGTTAAATTCAATTTTGACATTTGAGGTTATTTTCTTTATTGCCAACAATGCCAACTTGTTTCTCTTCTTCTGTTCTACATACAACTTCACGTATAACTGCCGTTATGATGTCACTTCTGTTTTCGTGGTACATTCAAATAGTCGAACTTTAATTATTTTCAATTTTTTTTTCAGCTGTGCATCGTGTTCATATATAACAAAACTAAAGGTGCAACTTATCGATCACATGGAGAAACATAAAGAGGAGAAACATAAAGAGAAACTTGTGTCACTTAAATGCCCTTATTGTTACTCTTTTTTCCGCAACAATCATTATCTGAAGAGACACATCAAATTCTTACACAAGGCAGACAAATTAGAAAAACTAAAGTGCACCAAGTGTCCATATGAGGTAATTAATTTGGGTGTTGACTAGGACTCCAGTGTAATAATTTAGGATAAGTTCAGTTTTATTCATGCAACACCAGAAATTGGGGAGGGAATTTTTTTGCTGATATTTGAAGTACAGAGTGGACCAAATTAGATTGAATTTGAGGTTTTCTCTAAAACTATGGCAGGTAGACAAAAACCAATATAGGTATCCTGAGCTCAATTTTCAAGAAATAAACAATGGCCTAAATAGCGATCGTCTATCTTTTTCATCTACCGAGTTACAAAGCGTTTTTGAAAAACTGGCATTTCTGGATGATCTCTTTATCTCAATTACCAAGTGACAAATCGAAAATCGAGTAACACATTCTTAAGGCACTTTTTTGAGTAGAATCCATTGCTGATAAGAAGAAAATTATGCATGCCTCAGTTTTCGAGATATAGACATAACTTGTGTTTTTTTAAATTTAACACTAAATTATTTCATTATTCGATCACAACTTAAATTAACTATCCAACAATATGTCATATTATGTCATTTATTTCTAGAAAAAAATGGTTGATTTTCTAAAAGTTTAATATAATTATGAGGAGGCCATGGAAAACTATTAACAACAACAACACTTCTCTTATAAATTAAAATAATTTTGCTAACAATTGGAAAACTAAACTACAATAAATGTTCGAATTGTCTTCCATTAACGTCTATGCATTTTTGACACCTCCACAGCATTTGTTGCATTTCCAATCATGACAGGAGTGGTTTTTGTCTATCTGCCATTGTTTTAGAGAAAACCCCAAATCCCATCTAATTTGGTCCACCTTGTACACATACAGTGGATTTCTGACATAAAAATATTGCAATTTAGCTAAACTTACCTTAGTCCAAAAGTTGATAATACCAGAGATACAGCGTGTTAAAGTCAATATTATATTTTTAATTTTATCAGGAACTTTTAAAATTTTTCAAATATTAGTATGAAAATTGGTGATTATGGGTTTTTTAAGATGAGAAATTCAAATCTACTCTCACTTTTGGTAGAGGGCACCACGTAAGCAATGTTTATAATGTAAATGTATGCTTAACTTATTTACCTGTATTGTTATCGGTTTTTAACACGCTTCTCTTAACTTGACCTTTAACATTGTAAGCAAATCTTACAACTCACTTTTCACCCACTTCTAATTGTTGTATCGATTTGAAACTTTACAAAGAGAGAAGATAAATTATAGTAGAGATGGCAATGGGTTTTTTTCCCTTATCGGGAATTTCCCCAAAAATGTTTTTTTTTCCTGGGTTAAAATGAAGAAAAAACGTTTTTTTCATATTTTTAAATTTACCCCCAATTTGAACCTAACTTTTTGACTAAAAGTCAGAAATTTTCCCAAAAATGGGTTTTTTCCTGGGGGGGCTAAAATGAAAAAACCCGGTTTTTTCCCCATTTTTTAATTTACCGCCAATTTTAACCTAACTTTTAAACTAAAAGTTAGGTAAAAACTAAAACAAAGAAAAATAACATTAAAGCCCTTATGTTATAAATACAATCAAATATACCTAACATATTTGGTATAAAAATGATGGTCTCTTAATGACCAATTCATGTTGATAAAAAAAATGTGTTTCTGGGGAAAAGCCCGGTTTTTTCCCGGGTAAAAAATAAAAACCCGTTTTTATCCATCTCTGAATTATACTTAGTTTAAAAAACTAAAAAGATTTTATGAGTAGTACACTAAAAAATTAAAAACAATTATTAAGTAATTAAATTTAAAAACATGCTTCCATGGGGCGCACTTATATAGCAGTCTAGGTATAATGAACAAAGTGTAGTGTAGTTACTTACCTATATAAGTGCGCCCCACGGTATTAATTTGATTACCTAACAATTATTTTTAACTTTTTAGTGAGCTGCTCATGGAAGCATGTTTTTTAATTTTTTAGTCTAATTAAAAACTCTGCATCTCATTTTGCGGGCAAAAAGTATACTTTTCATTGGTATTTGAACCTGTTGGATAATAATAAACAAATAAATTATACTGATATTTGATTTTCTTCCACAGACGGTATACAGAAACGCGTTTCAAGGCCATCTACTTACCCATAACAAGTCGAGAAAATTATACATGTGTCCTTTGTGTCCTTTTAAAACACCAAACAAATCAACCTTGAGAAATAGTCATAATTTGCTTCACAAGAACGATGAGGAAACCAGGAAATATCAATGTGCCCACTGTGAATTTAAGGTAAGCATATAGACTATACAAGCCCATCATAATTTTTAAGGGATCAAGTGACCCAGCATGAATTATATTCAGTACGATGATGGTAAATGAAACCATAACTTTAGGCACTATGCGGTCACTTTTGGGCGGTACAGGTGAGTACACAGGTAAATTGAATTTTCCATCCAAAGTGCGCTCTTCAGACAAAATATTCTTGTAGGGCTCACGTTTGATAGTTCATAAAAAAATAATCGCCTAGAACCTACTGCCGTACAAAAATATTGGGACCGGAAGTCAGAAGAATTTTTGATTTTCCGAAAATTTTCCCAGGCAATAGGTGATATAATACTTTGTACAATATGAGATTTGTATGCTTTCATAGATTCATTATTCAGCAACGCCCGTACATATTTGGTGGTTCCAGGGTGAGAAATCCCGGGCGCAACCCCTTCCCTAGACCCGTAGGGCCGTAGACCATCATTTTGATACTAAATATGATCATTGCAAAATGTACGGTATCGATTCCACAATATTATTCAACACCTACAATAATTTTTAACAACTGTGCCGTCTAAAAATTATGGTAACCATAAATGTAAATAAACAGTTACCTACATTTGAGGGTTGAATCTCATTTTTTGGCAATAAGATCATAAATTCCTGTACGCCAGCCGATTTTTTGACATGATGTAACTAAATATTATCATTGTACATTACAGCCGGTTATAATTAATGGAACCAAATGAAAATATGAATTAAAAAAAATAAATGAAATTTTCAAAATTTAAAACATTTTCAAAATGCGCTGTGCATTAATAAAAGGAGTAACATTTCTAAATTTTCTATTTTGAATTCTTTAAAGATGAAAATATAAAGAAAAATAGATACATTTTTACTTTTAGGATTTTCCACAGCCGATGAGATTTACCTTAACATTTTCACCGGCCTTTAGGGTCATTAATTACTATACGACATTTACAAAATGTTATTGACTATATCAAATAGTAATTGAAAATTGTGATGCCGTTCATTTTAGCTCATACAATGTGACTTATTGTTAGTTTGAACGGGACAATTATATATTAATCATTGAATGTGACGGACAGTTTATCTTTCATAAACAGAGCTCGGGAATTTTATCTCGGTATCTTGGTGACGTGAAAGTCAGGGTTGGCTCTGTCAGCGCGGAAAGATTTTTATTCAAGTATAGGGAATTCCGTGATATCCAAAGTTAATATGATCAGTTTATTATAACCAGTAAATATGTACGACATTGCTAAATAACAGATCCATTAAAACGTAAAAATTAAATTGTACAAACGCCGTACAGTATTAAATCACATTTATGAAGTAGAAAATAGTTGCAAGAATGAAATAAAATCTTGGGGGTGACAAAATACTTTTCCAGCCATCTGCAACCATTCTTCTCGTACAGCATTTACTTAAAACAATAATCAATAAATGATTATTGTTTTAAGTATATTAACAAACTATGCTAATGCTGTAAATAAATTTTTCACCCTAAAATTGCTCTTTTCAGAGAGAAATAAATTTTTCTGACGCAGCCATGTGTTCCATGAAAAATGTAAGGCATGGCAAAAAATATCTTCTTTCATGAAAAAGCATTAAGATCATTGAATTTTATGTTGGTTTAAATCACCACCACTATACTAGTTAGGAGTAGGGGGTTGCGCCCGGGATTTCTCACCCTGGAACCACCAAATATGTACGGCGTTGCTGAATAATGAATATATGAAAGCATACAAATCTCATTGTACAAACGCTGTACAAAAATTCTTCTGGCTTCCGGTCCGTCCCATTATTTTTGTACTGCAGTAGGTTCTAGGCGATTATTTTTTTATAAACTATCAAACATGCGGAATGTCGTACAAGAATATTTTGTCTGAAGAGCGCACTTTGGATGGAAAATTCAATTTACCACCTGTGTACTCACCTGTACCGCCCAAAAGTGGGGGCATAGTGCCTAAAGTTATGGTTTCATATACCAGCATTGCACTGAATATAATTCATGCTGGGCCACTTGACCTCTTAAAAATTACGATGGGCTTGTAGTCTAATACAGTAGGCGGGTTCGAAATTTGGATATTTGAAGAGATGAGATCAGAAATGTTGGAAGCTTGCCACCAAGAGCTGTTTTCTTTTGTGCTGAACAAAGTGAACACAATCAGGATGTAACCAATAGAGATTAAGGATTTCAAAAATATCTCAATTTGATTGGCTGTTTAGTGATTGCAATCAGTTCGTTCAGTACGAAAGAAAACAGCTAAGTTCTTGGAATATCCATATTTTTCGGAGCAGTTAAAAATTTTTTTCCGGAGTACATTCGTGTTCCCACAATTTTTTAAAAAATACCTTTTAAATGACATTATTATTTGTAAATTACAGCAAATACCTGGATAAAAGAAACTGAAATTCTTCAAATCAACACGACGTTGGAACACATCTGTCATTTGGCTAGCCATCGACATTGTTGCCATATATTGCTAAATATGTTTTTAAAAATCTAATCGGCATTAAAAATTATTTAAAATATTTAATAATTCACGCCTGTTATTATCATTTTTTACGTCAAATTTCGTGGAGAAATATATTAAAATTGATTTAACAAATAAGCTTTATCCTTACTGGAACTAGAAAAGGAATTTCAACTTGGCAACACCACACTGTTTTGTATAAAACCATTCTATCAACAAATCCATACAGACTACGTACATCATCGGCCAATTACCTACGTCACCAATTTAAAACACCTGTTGTGCCACTTATTTTAACTTCTGTTTTCTCAAAAAATCGATAATTATTTTCACGAAAATCTCTGTTGGAAGGCTTGTTTGTACATATTCTATGATATTATTCAATAAAAAAAAAAAAAAAAAAAACTGGAAAATACCCTATTAGTCTACGGCAATAGTTTTCTTTTTCTCTTAGCTCCTCCCAGCAATTTTCAATGGCTGACCATAGTTCTTCTGAAGTTTTCGTTCATACATTTTTTTTACTAGCATACCCCAGACGTTCTGAATGGGGTTTATATCGGGACCTGTGCGAAGGCCACGGTAATAATTCAAACCACTGGGTAATTATCCTGGCAGTATGAAAAGGGCAGTTGTCTTGTTGATAAATGAAGGTGTTGTGTGGATATAATTGCTCCATGGAAGGAAGCATAATGTTTTCCAAAATATCTCTATAAAGCTGTCCATTAAATTTACCATTACCTGTAATGCTCCACGCTGCACCAGGGCCATGCACGTTTATCCATGCGCAAACATTAACAGAAAATCGGCCAGACCTGTTCCGCAGAGACACGTAATGTTCGTGAAACCTGGTATTTGCAGGACAGTACACCCGAATATGTCCGTTATAAGTACGGTGAGTAAGGTGCGGATTTCGTTTTCGGTCCCTGCTTTAAACTTTACATTAACCAAATTTCACTCAATTTTGAGTTAAAAGATATCTCTCCTGTACATCCTTAATAAATTGGTATCTAGTGTAAAGAGAGTTTCTCTTAAAGGACCAGATCGTATATGGTTTTTTCATGAAATTGTTTCAACCGAACTTTATAATAATTTTAAATTGTGTGCACTTTATTTTGAGACCAAAATTTGCAAAGCTAAGAGCTCATTTGCAATTGATTTAATCATAATATGCATTATGCAAATATAATAGTTTTTGAGATCTTTTAATTTTTTTGAAGGTTCACAATTACTTGCAGATGCTTATATAATTCACAGCAATAATAAAATTCTTTTGGGAGTACTTAGGAATAAAGTAATGTCTTTTCCTGTCATTCTGCTTGAACATCCCCGAACAGCACAAAGAGTTCCACCTTGTTTACTATCATATCGCTAATAAAAATTACTCGTTAACGGAACACTCAGCACTTCCCACCTATGATCTCTTAACTATGCACAGCACAATAATCCTAATATGTGGTAGAAGTATGGTTGAATTATGGGATATTATGTCACTTCTGGTAGTTTTCTTTTCTGTGGTACAATCCATAAAACTGTTTTTTTTTTTCAGGGGAAAACTAGAGATTCCATAATCAGACACCTGTTGGTGCACCAACGTCCAGGTGCAGCGGTAATGCACAAATGTGACAAGTGCTCTTTCCAGACCAAACACAAGTGCCATATACGTCGTCATCAGCAAGTTCATCAAGACCTCCACGAACTTGATTTGGTCCCATGTAGTTTATGCCCTTATCAGGTAATTTTAACCAGTTTATACTCGACAAGTAAAAAGAATTTCAAGCAGCATCTTATGTCCGAATTGACCTAATTGACGAAAAATATAGGTAAATGGGAAATGAAACGATATTAGTAACATACCTTAAATAAAAACGCTTTGTAAGTTATAAGCAGAGCGCGGAAATTTTATCTCTGTGATTTCAAAATCGGGGTTGGCCCTAGATCAGCGCAGAAAGATTCTTATGCGAGTATGACACAATATATCTTATCTTGTACTTTTTTTAGGGAATTCCGTAAAATTGAGAGTTAATATTGTCAGTTTATTATAAACACTCACTCGAATGGATATTGGGGGATGTAACTTTTCACGACCTATAACGAATATAAAAGTATATCATTAATATTTGTTCTAAGGTTCTATTATTATTAGAAAACGCGAGCAGATCCGAAGATCCGCAGTACTCAGGCCCATCGGCCCATTGTACATTCGCGACATTTAGGATCCCCTAGAAAAAACCAGTGCTCTCCACGAAGGAGAGCAGCCCTTTCCAGGGTAGGTCCCGTAGTTCATCCGGCTGTAGAAACTGCCTTCCGAAATACCTGTACCTTGACACTCCTATTGGTGCACAATGGCACAGGATATGAGTGATAGTTTCATCCTCCTCTCCACACATCCTACAAATAGGATCATCTTTCAACTGCATTGTATGCAGGTGCTTGTTCAGAGGACAGTGTCCTGTTATCAGGCCTACCATCCGTCTCAATCGTTCTCTATCGAGCCCAATTAGCCACTCTACGGTGGAGTCAGTCGAGGGCCCCTTTATATGGAGCCTCGACTGCCTCATTCCGGAGGCCTGAGCCCAATAGTCGTTAAACTGTGCCGTAGCCCAGTCTTGCAGCTCTGATTGTATCAGACTTCTTGGCAGACCGAAGGCTGGCTCGGGGCCAGGGAAAGGAGTTTTTGCTCCTTCGCCCGCCAAACGATCTGCTTCTTCGTTGCCCTCGACTCCGTTGTGTCCGGGCACCCATATAAGTTTAACTGAGTTGCGTTCACACAGCTCAGTCAGAATGTTTCGACAGTTCAGCACAAGCTTAGAGGTCACCTTGTTTGATGCAAGAGCCCTCAAGGCTGCCTGACTGTCGCTACATATATAAATATGCTTATTAACGAAACCTCTCTTGAGGTTTTCGCTTGCACACAGTAAAATGGCATATATCTCAGCCTGAAATACACTAGGATACTTGCCAAGTGGCGCCGATATACGAGCCCTTGGCTTGCATCCGTGTACACCAGCACCGGTTCCCTCCTGAGTCTTCGATCCGTCTGTGTACCATTCCAGACCTCCGGGACTCAGAAGATTCATTTTATCGCGTTCCCAGTCGTTTCGACTAGGGAACACGACTGTATATGGAATAGTGAACTCAAAGACGGGGAGACACCGGTCGTCCTCTGACTGAGCAACGACCTGGTCCCTTATAGGCAGAGCTAGAGCCTTTGTGTGCCCCAGCCCTTGTCCCGTCGCGTTCCACATTCCACCTTTAAACAGTCTATTTGCTGCTTTCCTAGCTTCCAGTTCCACTTCGACATGCAAGGGAGTTAGTCCAAGGATGGTCTCCATTGCAGCCGTTGGAGTGGTCCTGATTGCTCCTGTTATTCCTAGGCAAGCTAGCCTTTGAACTTGACACAGGCGAGCCCTAATTGTGGAGCGCTCCTGGGAGCGCCACCACACAAGAGCCGCATATGTTATGAGGGGTTTCACCATAACAGTGTACATCCAGAGGGTGGTCCTTGGATTTATTCCCCACTTAAGACCGAAGATACGCTTGCACATCCATAGGGATGCGCAGGCTTTCCTCGCTTGAGTTTCCACGTGGTCCTTCCATGACAGTTTGGAGTCTAGGGTTACTCCCAGGTACCTCACTGTACGGGAAAGACACAAACGTGTGCCCATGAGAGAAGGAAGCTGAAAATTGCTTGTCTTTCTCCTTTTAGTGAACAGCATTAGCTCTGTTTTGCCAGGGTTGACCGAGAGCCCGTGTCTGTTACACCATAACTGAACTATGTTAAGAGCCCTTTGCATGAGCCCTGCGATAGTCACTTCAAATCGGCCTCTTATCATGATAGCCAGATCGTCTGCATATGCTTGCGCATAGTAACCTGCTTCGTTCAATTCGACCAGTAGCCCGTCGAGCATGAGGTTCCACAATAACGGGGACAGTACCCCACCCTGAGGACAACCTCGGCCCGCCTTAGCCGTAACCGAATCATTGCGAAGCGTGATTTCAATGTTGCGGGTACTCAGCATGGACGATATCCACTTAATTATGGTGCCGTCCATGCCGCGGTCCGCAACTGCTTGACAGAGAGAATTGAAGGTTGGGTTGTTGAATGCTCCTTCGATATCCAAGAATGCTACCAGTGCCAGTTCTTTCTGCTCTAGCGCCTTCTCAGCTCTAACAACGATCTGATGAAGGGCCGTCTCTGCAGATTTACCGGCTTGGTATGCATGTTGATTGGGATGAATTGGTGATGACACCAGTACCCCATCCTTTATATACCTTTCTATTAACCTTTCCAATATCTTTAAAAGAAAGGAAGTCAGGCTTATCGGTCTAAATGCCTTAGTCTGGTCATATATGGTACGACCTGTCTTTGGTATAAAGACCACTTTTACTTCTCTCCAGGACACTGGTATGTATCCCAGAGCTAAGCAGGATCTAAGTAGATGATACAGGTGTCCCAATAGTACCTCCGCGCCCTTTTGTATAAGAGCCGGATATATACCATCAGGTCCCGGCGATTTAAATGGGTCAAATGTCGATATGGCCCATCTCAATTTCTCGTGTGTTATCACCTCCGACGCCTTCTTCCAGTCCGCGGCAGTTGCCTCCGATCTGAATTCCGTCGCCGGAGGCTTTGTTTCACAAATCTCTGACCCTGGGAAATGTGCGTCGAGAAGACACTCAATTGTCTCACGGTCATTATTTGTGTAAGACCCATCTGGGAGCCTGATATAGTCAAGCCGTGATGATGGGCTTCTTGAGAGCGTTTTATGTAAGGTTCTAACTGTTCTGAAGTTAAACTTCGCTGCCTATCATTAAAAACCCATGTCTATAACGAGAAAAAGACCGCTCATCATCAACAGATATGTAAAAATTTTTAAAGTCGCCCTATTGACTTCAGATGTAGAAGAGTCTATTACTTTGCACTTAATAGGTCTATTACAGATGACACCGTTACAAATCAGGGATTATTTATTAAAACTAGAATTTTGTTTGTCTCAGCGATTTCTCCAGGTAATTGAAAAATATATTGCCGGAGATCGAATACAATATTTATTGCGTCAACTGCAGTAAATTTTGATGTTGTTGGCATATGTTGAAGGTCTATTTGGCAAGAGGAATTCGCGAAAAACTTCCGTGTATGGTCTTCAGATCTTCTTGAACAGTTGGATCCATAAATGCCTGTTGAGCCTGTGAAATAACAACTGCATCATCTGGATTCAAATGCAGTACTACTAATTTGAGGTTTTCAAAATGGCAAAAATGGTACGATGCCGCTCTAGTCAAATTCCCCATCGTGTTAAAATGGGCTGTGGAATATTTGGAAGAATTTCCTTAAATAACCGTACACCATGCTTTCAAGAAAACTTTATTTTCACTAGATATTAAGTTATCAACATTAGGGTAGCACCCTCTAATAGTTTCAGCAATTCTATTGAGTCCATATGCTAGACATGTTACATACGGCATATCCCGATGTTTCGTTCATAATTCGTCTCGCAGCTTTCATATAATTCACTCCATCTTTAAGAAATCTTTTGTAGATGTGAATTCACTGCCTTCGCTATAATACTATAATTTGTAGTTTCTACAACTTTAGAGGCGATCAAGTGTCCACACAGTGAACAATTTTCCTCTAACGCACCCACTAAAACATTCACTACCTTCTTACCACAAGCATTGGTAGTTTCGTTCACACTAACCCAGATGTATTTCCCAGTAAGCTCAGAAGAAATTTTTCGTCTAAAAAGTGGATTATCTATTTATTGTAACTATTACCGTTTAATTGAATGTTAAGTTTTAATTTTAACACCCTTGCTCATTTTATGAAAATTTTCACTAGCAATCTCCCTAGTGCTTGGAAAATGTCCGGTAATTAATATAAGCACGTGGGGTTACGATAAGAAAATTTCACTTCTAAAAAAATGAAAAAATAAATATAAGAATGACAACTAGATTAGGTTAGGTTATGTTAGTTAGTACACAGAGAAAAATTTATATTGCTGGTAAATAATTATATATTGCTCCTTAGTAAAAAATTTAGCTAAATATGGGACAAGAACCAAATCTAATAGCGGTTAATAAAAAAGGTTTCTGATAGTGTATATTTGGGATAAATATACAAAGCGTAAACAAAATTTGATATTACTGACAAATAAACTGTTTAATGAACAAAAATATTAATGAATAATGAACTAAACATTTGTCGCTAATATTTAAGTTATTAACTGTAAGCGTGTTATTTTTGTTATTACTACATTTTTTATTTCTGCTAAATAAGTAAACCAATAACACTAAGAATACTGTGTTTTCGTAACTAGTGTTATTGGATATGAACCACTAATGCCCGGTTTATAGCAGCAATTATATAAAAATATTAGCACTACATTTTAATGTTTACTGTTAATTACATTCGTTACTTATGACAAGTAGATTTATTATTTATTATAAACATATTGTTTATTTAGAAGAAAAATATTATTTCTCTCAAATATTTCTTTTAGTAAAGCAGGATATATTTGTAGCAAATAAAAACAGCATTAAAAATAAAAAATATTTATTTAAAAAATAAAAATCATTGATGACAAATCACGGCAATAATCATGCAATAATATATAATTTTATCTTCAAAATACTAACAGATGACAGTAATCTAAATTGTATATTAATTTACATTTACAAAATTCTGGACCATCATCAAAATTCAGAGTATGTATAAACTTATATTGTATCCTGATGGTATACCCATTCTATAGAGATTTGAAAAAATGTTAAAATTCAAAAATACTGTAGAGGTAAGTATATATCAAAAAACATCACAATAACTTAATAACTATCTTTAAAACTATAAATTCATGCATAAGTACACATTACAGCAATGGCGGCTGATGGATTTTGGAGCCATTTGATGGATCTAAATCAAATCATAAGAGGTTTTTATCAAACATTAAAATTACAATATTATTTTTATTACACAAACTAATTTTCTATTACAATCTGTTTGGTTTAAGTTTTATAAACTTGGTGTCAAAAAATTTCGAATGCCCATTTTTCCAAAAATTAATATTTTCTCAAATGAAAAAAAAACCGGCGTCGCAAGTATATTTTATCTTATTATGCTGGTATTTTTGAAACAATTAAAACATGTCAATTATTAGTATTTTTTGGCACTTTTTGGGGTGGGCCCAGGATTTTTCCAGAGATGGGTCAAGGAAACTTTCCAGGAAATTTTCGGAAGTTTCCGGAACGGAGTTTTGATAAAAATGAAAGTTTCCTTTAAAAATATTTGAATATTCCGAAAGTTTCCAAAATTCCGGGAAAGTTTCCTAATTTTTTACGAATATTTACAGTTGTTCTCATAAATTTGAAATTGCCGCCACGATGATCTAACATAACCTCAAACGCCAGAAATCCAGTTTTAATTTGTTGATATTCTTTCGAAATTATCAAAAATTAATCGGATGTTTGATGACGTAGAGTTTAATATGGGCACCGCTCGGATTATTACTATTGGCACAGAATTTCTCGAATTTCGTGCTATTGGCTATGATCAAGGATGAGTTGACAGACATATAAGTTACGTTTATTTGTTTACCAGCACTATTGCTTCTCGATGAATAATATGTTGTTATAGTGGATGGTTTAATTTATTTTGTACACAGATAGAAATAAAGTTTTGAATCAAGTATATTTGTTTCATATATTACGCAAATAAATACTTTCTTCATATAAAACAAATAGTTTTGAATCAAACCTATTATTTCTCGCTACAAAAATATTTGTCTTATATGAAGAAAATTCTTTATTTGCGTATATATGAAACAAATATTCTTGATTTAAAACATTATTTCTATCTGTGTATTAGTATTAATAATATTGATTGATTATTTTCTTGTTATTATTTTTTTAAGTGTTAAAATTTAAAATTAAATAAACATTTATTTATTATTTTATTTATTTGTTTTACACTTTTAATTCAATGTAACTATATAATATGAGATTTAGATGTTATTTCTGTCTTGCCTTCTACATTTCCGTTTCTGCACAAAATAGGAGTTGCATATGACATTTACATAAATTTTTAATTTTATAATCCACATATTTATCACATTATTTAAATTATTTTATTTATATTTATTTATTTAATAATTCAAACAAAACGAATTACTGGGTAACCACCCAATTTGCTCCATATTCTTCATATAGCACAGGGCACATATAGCGAGTGTCATATAATATCAGTTATTTGGTAAAAGTCTGTAAAAGTAATGTAAATAATATATTTATATGCACTTATTTGGTATCAAAATGAAGCTCAGATCATCACGAATCAGATTTCACCATAAAATAAACTCTGAATATTCCCAATGAAAAGTTTCCAGGAAAGCTTCCTGGAAACTTTCGGAGTAATCAAAACTCCGGGAGTTTACCCATCTCTGGATTTTTCAATTTTTTTCGCAGATTCGTATCGAAATTTTTTTTTATCGATATTGTAATTTTAATGTCCGATGATACCTTTTATGATTTGGTGTAGATTCCATGCCTTTAACCCGAGATACAGTGTCTTCCACCAGCCACCATTGCGTTGCAAAATATTATACGATTTTAAATGTAAAAAAGAGTTCATATAAATACACATAAATAAATATTCACCAGATCTAAACACTGGGAGGAAGGATCTGGTCAATTTACATGGTCATAAATTTTCATGTGAAAATATCAACAAAATACAACGCATAATAATAAGTAAATAAGGAACTCCCTAAAATCAACTTGGAAACTAATTCATATTTTACCGCGCAATGACGTTACCACTTTTTCTGTTCATTCCATTACTTGTTACAAGCCAAGCTAATAAAAATGGCATCATTATGCACATGCTGTAATTGATACGTATTTTTAATAATAACTAAATATAATAACAATATATTAATGCATAACAATCAATTCGATCCCGCACTGAAGTGCCGTGTATAGTATGACTAATATAAAACACAATTAGTTAGGTCAGCCGGTAGTTCTTGTAAATGCCATTTTTGTAATTTCTATACTTTAAAATTTAAAAGTGATCATATTTCAATAGAAATTATTTATTACCTAACCTAAATTCTAAATCACTCAGGCATACATATAACTTTATAGTTGCATGTACACCGCAGAAAAAGACTATTTATTGCACTTAACACAACACTACTTACTACACAATACACGTCCCAACAACGAACATCGAAATGAGCAAATCAAATGACGAAATGACTCTCCCACCAAGTACTAAAAAACAGAAGCAGAAAATGGTTTTTGGTTGCGACGTAACCACACGAATATCAACGAGTTTTAAATTCTAATAAATAACTAGGTAATTTGTGCTTAGTTCATGACTATTTACTTTACAAATCAATATATTAATGCCACAACTTTAATTATTAGTACTTAATAAAATGGAATAAATAGAAATGCATATTTGTCAGCAATAATCATATCTTAACCATTAATACATTTTTGTTAATCATAATATCACGGTTATTTGTACTAGAAAACTTGTGTTAAAAGAAAGTTTTTATTTGGCATTATTAGTGGACTCTATTATTACTTAACAAAAAAATATTTCCTACTAATAAAAAAGTTTCAAATAAAAAGTTTATTTGGTCTATTTTTTTTTGTGTAGGCTGTGTACTGCATAGAAAGGTTGGTTGATCTACTAGCCTTGTTTGCTGACAGATTATAGGAACGTCTATAATTATTATTTACATTGGCAGCTTAAAATTAGTAATTAGAAATTAAAAATAACTTACGAGTTTCTTCATCTTAAGTAGGTTCAAGCTATTAAAGTTGGGAAAATTTTCACTTTTTGATAAACATGCGCACCTTTTAATTACATGTTGAATGCTGGTACACTATTAGTTTAATACGTTTTGAATTTACTATTTATCAACATTAGTAACTTTTTAATTATTAACGAGAGGCTAAAAATAGCTTAGGGGGTTTCTTATTAATTCAGTTTAACCTACTAAAATTGGTAATTGTTGTAGATTTCGACTTTGTGATTAAGACTTCTCATGGACCCAACTCTATCCCACATCTAGTTTCCGAGATACAGCTCAAAAAATGTACAAGCGGTCAAGTTAAAAAATTTCCGAACTCATGATTTTTTTTCATACATTTTATATTGTAATGCTTTCTATTAGTCCTTTAAACAATTGTAAGCTAATTTTAACATATATTTATAACGGTGCTGAAAATACGGCTGAACGTTACTAAAAAAGTGCTATAAAATTATTTAGTTTTATGAGCTGAAATGTTTTATGGTTTAGCCACGAAAACATTTCTAAAATAATTTCTTAACTGCTTTGTAAGATATTTTATATTTTGCTGTAAAAACGTTTTGATGATAAATTTATAAAACAGTTCAGTTGCAGGCAACCAGATAATGTTTTCTGCAACTCTAATATAATCAATTAGCATTTTAGAAGTATTGATAAAATAACAATAGAACAGAATAATGGTATAACATTTAAATTATAAAACAAATTTGCTGTTGGGTAATAATGATAATAATAATAATGAAACCCGAACATTTTTATATTATAGGGCAGAACCAAGGACCACCTTAGGACACACATGAAGCTAAAACACACCAACCCTGACGATATTAAAATATACAGCTGTGAATATTGCCCTTATCAGAGCAGAAGTACAAGTGACGTCAAAAGGCACAATCGAAATGCTCACACTCTGTCAAAAGACATTACCTTCCACCATTGCAGCATCTGTGTTTATAAAGCGAAAAGTGAGTACGAAGTGAAACAACATTTTAAGAGAGTCCATGAAAAACCTCCCAAAGAAGTCAAGTGGTATAAGTGTGACGAATGCGGGCTTCAGGTAATTGAAACATTCCGTATGTTAAACTCAAAAAATGTTTATAGTACTGAATGTAAGATAAGACTGAATTTGTGAGGCACACATAAACACCTCACCGATCCAAGACCTCTCCAGCCGACATTTTTTAAGTGCCTGTTAAATCTGCGGTCAACTATGTCCTAAAATATTTTATACACCAGGGGCTCAACATGTCTTATAAACGGTCCTCATCTTTATACTTCCAGATCTCGGAATCCATTAGTTCTACAGAAATTAGAAAAAAAACTAAATTCATCCTCAATTTAGTAGCTTTCTTATTTGTCTCTGGAATGTTCTCGCTCAGTGTAATACTTTTCGAATTATTTGATGAAAATCGTTTTGAAATGTTCAAGTCATTATAACTTGAAGGCTATGTTTTGATGTCATCTTCGTTTAAAATGCATGTATTTTAATAATTGATATTGTAATATTATAAGATTTTATTTTCAATTTTTATGTTTCTCATGATTTTTTACGCAGAAATGTTATTGTTTAACACAGATTCTAATTTTGTTTCTTTTTCAGTTCAGACAGAAGTGGGTTCTAAGGAGACACATATCTGGCCATAAGGACTCTGGAAAGACAAACTCCTCAGAGTCTGCGAAAAGAAATTTGTTTTATTGCCACCACTGCCCATACTCTACAAAAAGAAAAGACGATCTCAAAAGGCATGTACCGATGCATAACAATGTTTTTCTTAAATGTGACAAGTGCGATTTTCAAACTAGATATAGATCGTGCATGCTTCGTCACAAGAAAACTCTACACTAAATTCCAAGCAATTTGTATTGTATAATAGGCGTTAGGCTCAATTAGATAATGAGAAAGTAATTTTATACTAGTGATGGTGATTTTATGTCATATGTTTTGAAACTTTTTTTTTTAAAGCAATATACTTATACATTTTTTGCTTTTTTTTATTTAACCTCGGCCTATTTCTGTTACACCTGGAGACGAGCTATCCCCAGCCTGGAAATTTTGTTGAACCTCTTCTCTGTTGAAGAGAAGGAATTTTTTACTTGCCTAACATTTAATAGACAAGAAACTGACTGTTTTACGTCCCCTCCGATCAGAGCCGTAGTGAAGGGAGAGTATGGGGAGGTACGTTAGCCCCGCAAATTTGTCAGACTTGGCAAAAGTTGGCAATTTTTATTTCGGTGGAAAAAAAAATAATTGAGATTTTCTCCCCTCCCGCTCATCAATTTGTGGTGGAAAATTTTTTTGAGATTTTCTCCATCCCACCCATCAATTTTTCCTTCGGTGGAAAAAATTTTAGATGCCTCCCAGCTCATCGATTTTTTGAAGGAATTATTTATTTATTTATAGTGGATTTTGATTCTACCTCAAAAAATATTAATCTTTTGCTCTTTGCAATTTTTTACTCCAAGGCCAATTTGCGCCAGAAAGTTTTCAACTTTCAATAATTTTGTACGGCGAAAGTATGTGCTCTAGAAAAAATGTAATTTGTAATTGTAATTTTTTGGCTTCGAGTCGAAACCCACTATAAAAAAATATGTTACCCCATTAAAAGTAAAACCTCATAGTGCCATTATGTAGAGCCCACAATACTGAAAAACTTGCCTCAAACTTCTTTTGATTGAACGTCATGGGAAAGCGTCACATTCAAAAATTATTTGAGCCATATCACAAAAATGGCTGTCCCTACGTCGCTACAACCCCGATTGCTATGACCAACTACACACCTTCAGAGAATGACTTGATAAGCATCCCCTCCAATTTTTGACTCTCCAGCTATGTGTTCCATTTTTGTCGGTGGGCTCTCGTGCTATAAATCATTAACCTAAATAATATTGAAGTCACAGGAGACCTATTATACCAGAAGCGACATTCTGGCTTCCCGCCCAAATTGAATATTTATTTGGCCTTGTGTTTGAGGCAGCCATCTTTTTGGTGGTAATATTGTCAACCTACAATCTCTTTGCCGTGAATGCTTGTCGCAAGTTTGTATTTTAATTAACAATTATTGTAGTTCTGTATGTGTTATGGGCACAAAAGGTGAACCGGGCAGCGGCTGTTCAAGCAGAAAAACAAAGATATTATGGTGTTTTAAATTTCCCTCTTGAAACACCACCGAAAAGATACAAAATGTTACCAATGGGGAACAGATAATTTCATTATTTCCGCCAGAGTGCAGCAGCCGTACTCGGTTGTGTCGACAACCTACCTATAATTACTGGATCAAACGACTTACCTGTAAAAGGAAATTTGATCGTAATTATACGAACAGTCCTGTCCGAAATTATTACATCCCCCCAAGTGCCCAAAAATGTACGTATATATGTACAACGAAACCCCTATTGAGATACAAAAACAATCTACAGATACAGGATTCTTTAAACTATAGTGAGGATGTAGTATGGACACGATAGGTGGCGCGTCGAGCAGGACGCAACAGGGACGGCGCGCGGCGCAGGGACAGGATATCTAAAGGCAGAGAAAAATTCTTTAAAAGTTGTACGGTATTTGGTAGAAGTTAGTTAGTTGTAATAATGAGGACAGGACTGTGAAGTATAATTTCTTTGCTGTGGTTGCTTGTCGCAAGTTTGCAAATTGACGATTTGCACGAAAGAAAGTTCAGTAAAAAGTGTCATGGCGCACAGTATAATGGTATCACTGTAATTCACTGCACATGTTGACCAACTCGTCTAATTTCCAAACTTTGCAACAATTGACGATTTGCATGAAAGAAAGTTTGGCAAAAAGTTTCTAGATTGGCATCACTGTAATTCACTGCACATGTTGACCAACTTGTCTAATTTCCAAAGTTTATAACAATTAAATACCTATAATATAATAATGCTAACATTATTTTCATTATCTTTAATGCTAAACCTACTTCCATTGAATATAAATCATCTTCATTAGGTTGTTTCGTAGTCTACAATATTTAAAAAATGTCGAATTATGCAATTTGTCAAACACTGTTTCCAACTCTCAGTTTAGAAGATGAGTTGGCAGCAGTGATTGACAAAATGCATAATTCGACATTTTTTAAATATTGTAGACTACGAAACAACCTAATAAAGATGATTTATATTCAATAGAAGTAGGTTTAACATTAAGGATAATGAAAACAATGTTATGATTATTATATTGTAGGTATTTAATTGCTGCAAAGTTTGGAAATTAGACGAGTTGGTCAACATGTGCAGTGAAATACAGTGATACCAATCTACACACTTTTTACCAAACTTTCTTTCGTGCAAATCGTTAATTAAATACCTATAATATAATAATCATAACATCGTTTTCATTATCTTTAATGTTAAACCTGCTTCCATTGAATATAAATAGTCTTTATTAGGTTGTTTCGTAGTCTACAATATTTAAAAAATGTCGAATTATGTAATTTGTCAAACACTGTTTCCAACTCTCAGTTTACTAGAAGAGTTGGCAGCAGTGATTGACAAATTGCATAATTTGACATTTTTTAAATATTGTAGACTACAAAACAACCTAAAGATGATTTATATTCAGTGGAAGTAGGTTTAACATTAAAGATAATGAAAACAATGTTATGATTGTTATATTATAGGTATTTAATTGTTGCAAAGTTTGGAAATTAGACGAGTTGGTCAACATGTGCAGTGAATTACAGTGATACCAATCTAGACCCTTTTTTACCAAACTTTCTTTCATGCAAATCGTCAATTAACAATTATTGTAGTTCTGTACGTGTTATGGGTACAAAAGGTGAACCGGGTAGGTTGTTAGCGGCCATTATTCTAGATTTCCCTCTTAAAATACCACCAAAAAGATGGCCGAAGGTCTCTCTCTATTTACCAATGAAGGAATAACAGAGTGTCGCTACTGGTATAGGTCTTCTGTGATATCGGTTTATTCGATACGAAATCACAGATCAAAGAAACCAGATGTTTCACTTAATAGTATTCCCTATATAACCAGTTTCATTTTTTGTCATGTGACGTATACCTTCCAGGATTCTGCGCAGAAGAGATAAACAGAGGAACCTTGCGGTTGACATGGAAGTTAAGACCAGCGAGTATAATGTCACAGGAGGGAGGGTTTAGTACTGAAATCTCAGAGACGGAAGTCGTCATCAGCTACACCGGTGATATTAATTATTTTGATATGTGGTGTATTGTATTGAAGGTTCGAGTTGTTATTGTTATACATTTGAGTGATTTTTTGAGTATTTATTAGGTGACTTTTAATTATTGTTACGTATCATAAGCTCCCTCCTGACTATATACTCGCTGGTTAAGACTGATTAGTATACCGCACTTTTCTAAATTCACCGGTGTACGCATCGGGTGGACAAAATACGAAGCTGATTGGCTATGCTTTTCAAAATAGCCAATCAAATAATGTTATTGCTTACCGGTGCGATCCACCGGTGAATTTAGAAATCTGCCCATAATGCGCAGATCACTGCACAAATTGGTACCTTTCACGAGTTGATTTATTATCTAAGATACGTCAGAAGTGAAACATCTGGTTTGTTTGATCTGTGACGAAATTACGAGTACTATGACCACAGAAGACAGGATCAAGTTTGTTCTGTTTGTTTGATCTGTGCTATAGTTCCTGTCTTCTGTGCTATGATCGATACTTGTCTACTCTGTATTTGTTTATAAAATATGGGTGCCAAAAATACTTGGTATCGGATGAAAAGTATCAAGTAGTTTATACACAGTAGAGAAAACTTTCTCTACTGTGGTTTATAAGTAGTTACTTGTGTTTACTCGTATCGATTCATCCCTAGTCCAGACAAATCTGTTAATATAACCTCATCCTCACAAAAAGATAAGCAAGTTGAAAATGCTATTTTTTGAGGAAACCACTGACTTTGACGAAGAAGAAATGGAGGACGATGTTTGTGGTAATATAAAAATTGAAATTAAAGAGGAATCGATAGTTGATAATGAAGCCCACAGTGTTATGGAAAATGAGGATTTCACACTAATGGAAGTAAATATTTCTGATATAATGGCAGATCAAGAAATGCTATTTGCTTACGAAGAAAATGGTACTAATGATGTAATTCAAAGTAACGTGGAGCAAAATTCAGATGTACATATTTTAAATAGGAATATATTCGAGAAGATGATCGACAAGCCAGTGGTTTCTTACATCAAAAATGATAACGATAAGGAGGAAATCGTTACTGAAAATGTTAACAAATTGTTCAAAAAGAAACGTATCGGTGAATGCAATGAAACTGACTTTAAAAATGAAAATGTAAAATCAAACCAGACAACAAAAAATAGTGACGAACGTTCTTTTCATTCTAATTTACAAAATCATAAAGCAGCAATTTTACATCATGTTGACAGTACAGTTTCTCATGGTAATGAGAATTCAATAGACAAGATGGACGAGGACGAAGCAGCTATTTTAGACTCCGAACTTATTATTGAAGACGTAAAAACGGAAGGTGGTGATAATTTAGACGATGATACGTGCAATGAAAATGTTTACAAAAAATTACTTGGCACTTCCAAAGAACTGTTTGTGTCTCTGAAGCGTGAAGATCTCCTAAAGCTTCAGAAAACATTCAAGGAAGAAGGATGCTTAAGGTATGTTGAGTTTTCTGTTTTTTTTTTGCTTGATCCATAGTATTTATAAATAATTAAATTAGGATAAAAATATAGTATAAAAAAAGTTTGCAGGTTTTGTTCTAAATATAACCCAAGTAGCTCAAATATGCTATTCAGCTGAAATAACCAAAATCCAGCCACTAAAACGTTTCAGTGGCTTTTGTTTAGTTATATTTTGGTCATCTTATTTTAGTCGTAGTTTAGCATAACATTTAAAAATGAAATAGTCATGATGATCTCTTTTTAGCTATATACTGATCATATATGAGCAAGTAATTAAACAGCAACAATATTAAGTCCTAGTACTGCCATTCTAGCTATAAAAATGGCTAGAATATGTTGACATGGTTTTTGTTGTTAATATAGTGTTGATATCCCAACTATTACTAAGAAATTAGCCTAAACATGACTATATTAGTTAGGCTTTATTCTGGTGGTTTTCTTTTAGCTGTTATTACCGAATCATGACAGAAACAATAATGAAAAAATATCCTTGTTAAATGACTATTTTAGAAGTAATTTTGTACACATTAAAATCTAAATTGAGGCCAAACGGCAAGATAAAAATATAACCTAAAAACAAGTATTGATAATGTTGAAAACTTTATACAAAATAGCAAATAAGTTTTATATCAACAAAAAAATAAGAATGAAATGTAAAAGAAAATATAAGCACAGTTCCACATATTATTGGAAAAAGAATGTCGACTAAAAGTAAGTTCAGCGGGTAGGTACTTACATAGCAGCATAACACTTTTCACGGGGTGTTTTCGTTGACGTTTGTGTCTGCAAAAGCTTATGCATTAATACGTATAAATATTTAGATTATTAAAGTGGAAGTGTCAACCTATCTTCTATATCAGTACTGACATATTCCATTTTCTATGGCCCTAGCCATCATTAACATTTTACTATTATTCCTTTTTATTGTACACGGTTGCTGGGAGTATTTTGTGTCTGGTTTTGATTGCGGATTAGTCAAAAATGTATGTATGCTCTTGTATTTGACCAGTACAGTTAGCTATTTACTACCTACCCAACTTGAAGGAACTGCACTAAGGCAAATTTGCTCCTCAATGGTTTCGTCCACGCAATACATTTTCAGAAACTTTAGTAACAAATTTTAATTTGGTTGGAGAAAGGAAATGTAAAAACCATGGTAAAAACGTTGGAAAAACAAAGGTCAAAATACAAAGTAACCCGTTCCACACAAAGGCAGTCAAAAGAAATGTAAAAAAGAGAGGTTATGTCTTTCATAGTGCAGCCGAAGGTTTTGCCGTATTTTGATGCGAAAACTCGCTAACCACTTCAACCAATTTTCTGGTAATAGTTTGGCAAATATAAGAGGTTAAATTTGCCATTTGACGAAAAAAGTTTATTAGATATTTTACAGTCATATTCTGGCTTGTTTCTAGCATCATTAGCGAAAGCATATGCCAGATGATGACAACACAACTTGCCACCATGTTTTCTATTAATCAAGAAGAACTGGAACGTTCATTTTCAATACTTTATTAATAATACCTATAAAATAAAGTTTCGACTTACTAATTCGTTATTTTAATAACTTTTAATAACCTTACCATCGATTGTGCATCTTGAAATTACAAAATGTTTATATGTATTATATCTAAAATTTATAGATTAAACGAACTTACCTTAAGTGAAGTTCCAATCTAAATTATATGCACCACCTCGCCTGAAATAATCACTATTATGTAGTACCTCCATCTACTAGCCAGAAGTCGCAATTTTCAAAGCCAAAATTCAAATTTGGCGCCATACATGTGCTAACAGCCGGTAACCTAGAATTCTCCATTTCTTTGAAAGCTGCCTGAGGTCGCAACTTGAAATGATCCCGGGTATACATATATATAAGTGGGATTAATATGAAGGGCGGGAGTGATTATTTCAGGCGAGGTGGTTCATATAATTTAGATTGGAACTTCACTTAAGGTAAGTTCGTTTAATCTATAAATTATATTCCCACCTCGCCCTCATGATCACTATTATGTAGATGTTTAAAGCTTGTTGCGACCGGAAGATAATGACATTCTCTTGAATGTTATGTATCGAATGCAAATACTTGATTGATAAGATATTTATTTACCATGAAATTCACTAATTTAACAGCACACAAAATGGATAATACTTTTAACACTTTTTCACATACATCCCCAACTTCAGAGAGGTCCACCCCATACTCTGAAGTTAGCTGATATATTACATTCCACCCCTACTAAGGTTACAGGTCCAATTTTTCTGGTTTTTTAATGATCCTACCAGATAGTAGTAGGAAGGTCCTCTGTAAGCTTAGTATTAAGGTTTACATTTTGCTTATCAGTAAACTTATGAGTAGGACCAGGGTCACTTTCATTTGGTGTAACTATGTTTTCTTCTGAAGAACTTTGTCCAATATTGGGATTGACACTTTTAATCGCCACACCACTAATTATAACTGGAGTACGATCAACGTTCACAGTTGCCGGTCTTTCAGTAATTTCAGGGAGAACACATTTATAATTTACACATTTATAATTTTCATTAGCAAGTCTTAACATATCAGCATGTACATATTTAATTATATTATTTACTTTTACTAAATAAGTATTAAAGCTAATTATTTTTACAATTGTTCCTATATTCCACATTTTGGTAATTTTATCCTTGACAAATACATTATCGTTTAAAGAATAAACTTTAACTTTTCTTATAAATTCTGTTTTCTTATTAGAAGTATTTTCAAAATTCGGTTTCAGGAGATCATATCTAGTTCTAGGTCTAAATTTAAAAACACATTGTGCAGGTGATAGTCCAGATACTGTCAAAGGAGTATTTCTATAGACAAATAAGAAGTTAATTAACTTTGACAATAGTATTTCCTTTGGAATTATTCCCCTTTCAAAAAATAATGCACGCTCTAATGCTTTTTTACTGTTTGCACCCCACGTTCAGGTGGACCATTGGATTGCGGATGATATGGTGGTGATTTTGTCGGTTTGACTCCATTTGCTAAACAAAAATGTACAAATTCTGAAGAACTGAAAGGTGGTCCATTATCACTTACGATTTCATTGGGTAAACCAATAACAGAAAATATTTCTTTTAATTTGATAATGACCTCTTTTGCGGTTGTACTATTATTCATTAGTTTAGCTTCTAACCATTTAGATTTACTATCAATTAAGATAAGAAATGTATAATTACTTTTATGAAAAAAATCTATATGAACCCTCTCAAAATTTCTTTCAGTTTGCGCCCAAGGTAACAAACTTGCGTTGTTAGTAAGATTTTGTGTTTTCTGACACACTTCACAAAGTTGAATTAGTTTTTCAATATCCGAATTTACATTTGGCCACCAACAATAAGATCGAATTAACATTTTCGTTCGAACGACTCCTGTATGTTGTTCGTGAAATAATTTAAGAACTTCCCCTTGTAACGCTTTTGGAATAACTACTCTATTACCCCAAATGAGACAGTCTTTTTCTACAGATAGTTCATTTCTTTTTATGAAGTAAGGTTTAAAATTCTCATCGTTTACATGATTAGGCCATCCAACTTGAGTAAACTCTATGGCTTTTTGTAATGTAATGTCTTTTTTTGTAGCTTTGGCTATATCTTGGTAATTTATAGGAATTTCATTTACTAAATTAAATGAATATAGTGAATCTGTAACTTTAGTTTCACTTTCTATAGGAAGGCGTGATAAGGCATCAGCATTTCCTATCTGCGTTCCTTTTTTATAAACAATAGCGTAGTCATATCCTGATAGCTTTATTGCCCACCTAGTTATACGCGAAGCTGTGGTTGTTGGTATTGCTTTATTTTTACCAAACAAAAACTTTAATGGCTGATGATCACTAACCAAAATAAAATGTCTCCCAAATATGAATTTGTGAAATTTCTTCAAAGCGAACATGATTGCGACAGCTTCCCTTTCTATTTGGGAGTATTTTTGTTCCGCTTTTGACAATGTACCCGATGCAAATAATATAGGCCTATCCTCCTCATTTATTTTATGACTCAAAATTGCCCCGACTCCATATGAACTAGAATCACAAGTCACATATATTGGTAATTTTGGGTCATAGTGCGTTAAAACTTTACTGGATAACAATAACTCTTTACTAAGATTAAAAGCTTCATTACATTGTGTATTCCACTTAAATGGAATATTCGCTTTACATAAGTTATATAAAAGTTTAACTTTTGAAGACAACATCGGTACAAATTTTGCATAATAATTAATAAGACCTAAATAAGACTTTAACTTATCGGGAACTGGTGTATCTTTGATACATGATAGTTTACTATTTATTGGCCTGATGCCATCTTTACTTAAACAATGACCTAAAAACTCAACCGTTTGTTTATAAAATTTACATTTTTCCGAATTTACTTGTACGTTGTATTCGTCTAGACGTTCTAAACATCTTAGTACATCTTTGTGACATTCCTCTAATGTTGAACCGCTTATTAATATGTCATCTAAATAACAGCTTGTATTAGATAACCCAACTAAAATATTTTCCATCACTGACTGAAAAATTCCTGGAGCACAACTTATTCCATATGGCAATTTATTAAACATATATAATCCATTATGTGTATTTATAGTTAGATATTTTCTTGAGCTATCACTTATCTGTAATTGTTGATATGCTCCTCTCAAGTCTAATACTGTAAAATATTCTTGGTTATTTAGTTTTGAAAACATATCTTGTGGACATGGTAAGACGCAATGACTACTTTCTATTACGGTATTGATTGTACGTTTGAAATCTACACATAAACGTATTTCATTTGCATTTTTCTTAGGCACCACCACTATGGGACTAGCCCAATTGCTATGAGCAACTTTAGTAAGTGTACCTTCTTCAACTAGTCTAGATAATTCCAGTTCTACTTTCGGTTTTAGGGCATACGGCATATCATATGCTCTATGAAAAATTGGTGTTACGTTATCTTTCAATTTTATATCTATTTTGTAATTATTTATTACTGAGCCTGGTATCTCTTTAAATACCTTTGGAAATTTACTTTTTATTTCCTTTTCTAACAATGACATTTTATTTTCCTTTGACTCGATTACAGAATAACCTTTTGACTGGCTCAACTGACTAGAAGATTGACTCGGACTACTTAACTGACCTACCAGCTGACTAGCACTAGGTATGATCTCTGATACTTCTACATGACAAATAATATTTTTCCAATTAGGACTCAATTCATTAAGCCAATCCCTACCTAGTAAAGGTATAAACTTATTACTGGATTCTAAAACTACTAGAGGCATCATGTAACTTTTATTCTTAAACTTGTTGACCTGACACAACCTTTAGTTTAAATTTGACTGGATTTAACTTTAATTTAGGACATAAATAATTAAAATCTGTTTCATGCATGACTGTTCTAGAAGCACCAGTATCAATTTCAAAAATACAGTCTTTACCTTGAATACTTAAATTAATCTGCAAGGCTTTACTTCCTTCACCTAGTTTACCAAGGAATCCTATGTCGTCTACTTCTTCCTCACTATCTTCATCTTCGACGGCATTCTCAGTTTCTAAGTGTTTAATTTTATTATTTTTGTTAGCTCTGCAAACCATACTGGTATGACCTTTCCTCTTGCAAGTAAAACATTCCCAGTTTACTGCTGGACACTGAGATGGGTTGTGATTCCTACCACATCTAAAACAGGATGACTTCGGTTTAGTTTTAAACGATTTCTTCTGTATTGACAGTTTATTCATATTTTCCACAGTGCCATGTACTAAGTGACTTTGTGATTCGGCAGCTTCTAAAGTTAAAGCTAACTTAGTAGCTTGCTGGAAGGTTAATGTTTCCGGTTCACCCAACAGACGTTGTTGTATAGTTATGTTTTGGACACCACACACAAGACGATCTCTCAACGCTTGGTCTAAGAAATTTTCAAATTTACAAAATTTCGTTAACTCTTTTAAAGCTGACACGTAATCTACAATTTTCTCATTTACTTCTTGCTTTCTATTATAAAACTTGTAACGTTCTACAATAACACTGGTAGTTGGGACAAATTTCTGTTTCAGGATATCGATCAATTCATTATAGGATTTACCCACTGGTGTATCAGGGTACAGTGTTGTTTTCAGTACACCGTAACTTTTTGCTTCAAGCAGTGTCAACAAATGAGCTACCTTCAAATTTTCTTCTACATTATGCATTATAAAATACTGCTGTAGACGTTCTTCCCACGACTCAAAAGCTTCGATTTTATCATCAAATTCTTGGAACTTGGACATTTTGATTTTTGACAGTTATGAATGACTTTTCCAACTTTTGACTTTTTGTTTCTCTCGTACTTTCGCTCTTAACTTCGCTGTGACGCTTCGGTTTTTTCTAACCTTATTTTTATTTGTTGTTCCACTTTGGACTTAATTTCCTTTCTCAACAATATTTCTGTAGGTTCACTCGTCGCCAGAAATGTTATGTATCGAATGCAAATACTTGATTGATAAGATATTTATTTACCATGAAATTCACTAATTTAACAGCACACAAAATGGATAATACTTTTAACACTTTTTCACATACATCCCCAACTTCAGAGAGGTCCACCCCATACTCTGAAGTTAGCTGATATATTACATTGAAAATGAAACAAATTTTAATGAACATGAAACGTAAAAAAAATAATAAAATAATTAATTGTAAAAATGAAACATTGGTTGTTTTCTCTTAGCTGCTGAAGCTGTCGCATGGCGGGTGCTATGTGCTGAGAACTTATCTGTATTAATGCCGCTTCTGATAACAGTTGGGTCCCTCTAGTTTGTTCAGGCGAGTTTGTTGACGAGGAGGACCCCGGAAGTTTAAAGATGTGGTTTTGACGGTGTTCGGCAAGCTAGGTTTCCTAAGTTTAAGTTCTCTTGATGTTTTATCGAGTGATTTAGCAGCCTTTATTCTGTCCGTTAAATTACTTCCCAATAGTAATCCATCTACAGGAGCCTCTGTAAGAGCCTCAGCTAGGTCCTTGTTAAGGTTTTGTTTTAGGATTATCCTTCTTGTTTGATATTGCACAAAGTGAATCTCAGCCATAAGTCTAGCTGCATCGCTTGTCATTTCAAGTAAGTGTTGGATTATTTCTGATTCTAGATCATCCGCCAGTAAAATGTTCAAAATGCCTCCAAGAGCCGATATGGCGATTGCAATACGATTTTGTATATCTTTTACACGATTATCTCGAAGTTTTGTGGCTTCAGATATTGCTGCCAGCACTTCAGGATTAACTACAGGAGGTTTTACAAGAGGACAATTTGAAATGGGACGATATTTTTTAATACATTCTGTGCGTTCTTCTTCTGAAAGACCAGAACGTAAAATAGCACTCCAAATATCCACTACTTTACTGTGGATCACCTCTGACTTATCAGAAGCAGTTTCTGTGTGTCCCAAAATCTTCAGAATATTTTGCTGGAGTGATGCTTGGTCTCCATCTTCATTTGGTACCTCAACTACCTCCCCCTCCTCATCTCCTAATAAATTGAGCGGCAGATGGTCATTAAGACCTAAAAGAGGATGAAATTCTTACTAATCAGAAGAGATTTTGTTACTAAGTCCCGTGAGAGAGAAGTAATTTCTATTGTTGACAACCATAAAGTCAGTCTAACGTTACCCATAAGAGTATCATTATCAGTCTAAAAGTACCCATAAGGATATCGGTGTAAACGTATTCAAAATATAAAAAATATTGCCCAACAATGCCCATGAGGGCATTTTATGATAATCTTATCCATGAGAATAAATTAATTGGGCCCCAAAAGGCCGCACCATATCATAAAATAACCATAGAACGCTCAGTAATTTTGAGAGAATATCGGAATTTGGACTGAAACAGAAAAAACCTTTGAGTTGGTGCTTACTCAAGATATTAGAAGCTACTTCGTTATTATCATTAGTTGTTACAGTTTGATTTTGCTGCCTTTCATGCCGCTCTCGCTCTTCATGCCTCTTTTCGAGGATCCGACGAAGTTTTTTAACATGGTAATCAATTGAATCTTCAGAATCACTTGATTCATAACGCCTGCATTTATGTTTACCCATAATTTTTACTGCAAAAGTATTATATTTCACCAAAACACAAAAACGTGTATGACACTTCTGGCGCAAGAAAGAGTAATGGAGAATTCTAGGTTACCGGCTGTTAGCACATGTATGGCGCCAAATTTGAATTTTGGCTTTGAAAATTGCGACTTCTGGCTAGTAGATGGAGGTACTACATAATAGTGATCATGAGGGCGAGGTGGGAATATAATTTAGAGATTTTTGGAGGTCCCTTTGTTTTTATAAGTATTTTATATAAATTTACAGAAAAAATTCGTGCGTTGATAAAATTTAACCCTCTTGATTGACCATATATGCGATTATGATGTTCATATAATTTTAAAGATGGACAAAGTATTTTTATTTTATTTTATCTAACACCTGCTTAAAGCCAAAGGATAGCCATAATAGTGTTCTTGTTTTATTTTATGCCTAAAAGTCATGATTTAGTCACGGTGAAGTAGATACATCACCCCTTTTGCCATAAGAGCCATTTCATAACTAGTAATAAAGCAGTCACAAAAATCGAAAAGAGAATCAAATGAGTTGCACATGCGCACATACGTTATGGCCATTTGGCTTCAATTGCGTATTGAGCACCAAGATATGATTCCCCATTTTCGTCATCAGTACATCTTCAGAACGTTATATATCGTAATACGTAATATATCTGTATAGCTTGAGTACCTACCCGTATAACCACGCTGTACCGTTTATATAGAGAATCTATAGTCGTATCTTTACTTCGATATAGGTTATCTTTACCCTATGGATACAGCGAGGATACGGTATACGTACCGATCTAATACAGTACGCTAACACCTGGATACCGATTCAATAAAGTTTGGTTATCGATAAAGGCACGTTTGCGTTTCGTTGGAATAAAGTTCATGTAAAGGTTTATTCTATGATTCTGTAAATGACGAGTACTAATACTGCATAGGTAAAGAATAAATCTTTATTTTTAATTAAAAAAAAATAGATGAAAATAAACACTTTTTTAATCACCCAACCACCACGCCGCGTTTCAATTCCTTCGCTATCATGCTCCAATTAATATTAGTATTCCGTAAATTCATTATTTATAGTGATAATTAAACAATTTTACTTACCTTGTTTATGTCTCGAACCCACGTCTGCGCTATGTACGTATCTCGTTATCCTAGCGCCTTAACTGACTGCGCCACCAAGGTGTCCAGCAAATTTAATGATAAAAGTTATAGTAATGGATATGGGGATTTTATATTATTAAATGATGGTACCTAGTAATTGAGTTTATTATAGGAAATTGAGATAGACACATATTAGATGAATATTTATGGTAGCATCCTTTTTACAGGTGCATTTTATCTTACGTAAAAGACCCTGCAATTTCCAAATTTATTAGTGAAGCAGAACCTTAAAATACCTGTAGTTATTGTTATTGTTTTTAAACTTTAATTAATTTTTCTTTGCATATTGGTTAAATTTCTATACAAACAAGTTTGACTCATCCCATCTAAATTCTTTAATTCTTGACTGGTGTGACTGTGACACAAATCTGATAAATAAAAATAACATAACCTTAAAAAATGCCACAGCGTCAAAGAAAACACTATCGCAAAACAATGATCAAGATGTGATAATAGAGAAAAACAGACGCCAGCATACATTCATCAGTGCAGCTACTGCTACTACATCCATTAATGGTATAATATCAGCGTTGTCCAGAGAGATTAACGTAGAATATCATATACACAACAGTGTTGCACAAGCGACAATTCTTCATAAGCATCAAATTTTACCGGTACCGGCAACGCATCGTCCGGAGCTGTAAAGAATATGTATAGATGCGTGAATTACAAAATCTTTTAATATGTAAAGAAAGACCTTATAATCGGTAAATGCTGTATAGATATTGCGTGTAGAAACTATGTAGTTAGGTTAAATGTATGATACAGGAATTACATCTAGTGTATAAAGGTAAACCTGTAAATACAACAGTAAAAGGTAAGATATAGTCGCGATAAAGATTATATCTGTATAACTTGAGAACTTAAAAATGTATAGGTTCGTTAAATATATCATAGGTACAGATTAAAATGTATAGCATCTTGACGAATCTGTATCGAAAAAAAAGCCTGTATTGCCTGGTTATATGGGAATAAATAAAATCAAACAGCTATCGACCGAGGCCCTTCTGCCAGTGAAATATATTGATTTTTTTAATAATTATCGAATTAAAATAAAATAAAAAGCATTTTAAAGATTAAGGTTTCAGCTTTTCACTTTATTTTTTGTTTAACAGTTACCTTCGATTTATATTATTGAAATTTTAATGCGAAAAACTCATTTTGGATTCGTAGATTTCTTAAATTTAACTTTTACAAATCTTCAGTAGAATGCCACGAAAAAGAATCCTTGTAAGATTCACTAGTTTATAGGTACATTTATATTTAAATGATGTCTTTCATTTCATGTCACCAACAAAATAGTTTGCTTATGCCAGTGACACATCTATTCTGAATTTTAATTCTAACTATCACTAATAACTTAAATTACGATAGCCTTAGTTCCATACATCAAGCTAGTGATTGGTTTTCCAAAAAATAATTTTAAACTTACTGAAAATAAGACTCGGAGGCTTGTTTTTTTTACAAGTAACTCATTAGTAAAAGGTGACACTATAAAAATTCTTGGTGTCTTCTTAGATAACGCTTACTTGGTTCAACCACGTGGAGATACTTTCTAACAAATTATCTAGTATCACCCAGCTAATAATTTAGGTGTCGACAACTTCAGCCAACGGAAATTTGACCAAAACAGGTTGAAATTGGATAATGTTAAAGTTCAGTTGGTTAGGTTGCTAAGTTCCCCATTAATAGCGAATTCGTTAAGTTTCCTTTTAGAAGCAATGCAAGTAAGTTAATATTTTAATAAAAATTTTCAATTGTTTTTAGGTTCCAGGAAACCTCCAAGAGATGGAAAAGTCCTTGCAAGTTGTGTTCGTTTACAGCAAACCACAGATTCGACCTTTTGGCCCATATAGCGGGGACTCACAAAGACTTGGCCATCGAGATGAAAATCTTGCCTCTTCAGAATATGTTCCCTGGGCGCGAACCTCATCAAATTGGGTACAGATGCACTGACTGTGCATACATTACACAAAGGAAAAGTTATCTTGTGATACATCTACTCTCTCACAAACAACTGCACGAAGAGGAGACATTCAGGTTTGTACTTTTTTCATCTTTATTCATTAAATGCATTGAAAATATGCCTTGTATTTTAAATGGAGAATTATTGACAGATGTTATGTTGAATAATTTATTTTCACTGAAATGTATTTATAGACAAAAGTTTATTAATTAAATACATGCTTTTATTTTTTAATACAATATACAGTTATTCATTAGTTAGCTACTATGTTCATTGATTTAACGCAGTGGCATTTACCATGAAACTTTTATATTTAATCCAAATTTAGAGAATTTACTACCACCTCCTGCGAGAACAGCCTGCTTTTTTGGTCCAACTGACAAAAACGAGGTATATGAGGCTATAGATGATCTTAAAAATACTAACTCTGTAGGACCTGATGATATATCTGTTAAACTATTAATATTGTGCTTCTGTTATAACAACCTCTTTCATTAATCATTAACTTGAACTTTGAGCTTGAAATATTTCCAGCTGGGAACAGCGAATCTGGCAACAGTCTCCCCACTCTTATATATCTTCGACCTTTGGGGATAGAAGAGAAGTAGTACAACTATAGGATACGAGGTTGCGCCACTCCTGTAACCAGCAAATATGTACAGCATTGCTAAATAACAGGTCCATTAAAACGTAAAAATTGAATTGTATAAACTCCGTACAGTATTAAATCACCTTTATGAAGTAGAAAATAGTTGCAAAAATAAAGTAAAATCTTACTTTATTTTTGCAACTATTTTTTGTCACCTCTTAGAGGTGACAAAATACTTTTCCAGCCACGGCCGACTCTAGTTAACAGGCCACGAAGTAATAGGTGGCAACACCGCACACAAGTAAAGATGTGTCCGATGTGCGATGATGGTTGGTTTGCATTACAGCAGCTAAATTTAATGGGCGGCCGTGTTTTAATTGTATTTTATCTATTTATAATGAGTTTTGATTCATGATTCTATATATGTTTGTTTAACTAGGATACAGATTATAAATCATTCATGTGTTTAATAAATTGAGGCTTCAATCAAAGTTTAAATCTCTGCTCGGTCAATTAAACATCACGATATTTTGTACAGAATTATGCCTAATTTTGCACAGAAAAAAATGATGTTTAATTGTTCAGCAAAACCAACGACAAGAGTTAAATAATCCTTTTTTTAATAATACGAAATATCATATTTTTATATTATAAAGGGAGTAATAAAATAATACAGATATCCCATAATATTAAATTAGGAAATGTAATTTTGCCGGGACGCCGGACGGGAAGAATAAAGGGAAAATGGGAATTGAATTTAGGATGATTCGAGAATGAGTGAATTAAAAATAACAGGACTGTAACAGGCTGTAAGTAAAATTAAAAACATAAACAAATATTTACTTATGATATGAATAAAATACGAATATGGAATTGAATTGATACATATAAGTTTCTACTTTGCTATTTTGAAAGTGTCTAATTTTCGTTTTTTCATTTTATTGACATCTTTTTCAGTAGTTCGTAACCGAGATTTTAATCTACTTTGCTCAAGTGCCCGATTACTCTGCGTCTTTACATAATTATTTAGAAGTAAATTTGCAAATATTGAACAAATAATTCGTAAAATATAGTCAATATTGTTCCCGCATATACACGTGTTTAAAAAATCTAAATAAAAATTATCTGACTTTAAACTATGTAAACTTAGATTGATAAGAAAATATTTTTGATTTGTAGGAACTCTTTTTCTAAACTATTGTTGTTAATGATATGTTCTAATATAGCGTACATGTGAAATAAAATTATGGTCATATTATTCGTAGGTACTGATAGACCACCACGTTGTAGATAATCAAAATATTGATTTCCAGTAAAATTCCCTTTATTTTCAACACAACGTCTAGGCATTTTCAACAATATGTGAAAGGCAAATATTATATTACAAGAATTTTTTTTAGCTAGTGCATATCCAGATATATAAATTTTAACTACTTCGTCTATATTAGGTCAGTATTAATTGAAATTTGATTTTCAATACTAACAATATCCGCATCAGAATTTAACGTATAAAATACAACTTAGACGTAAAAATTTTTACATTCCAGCAATTATTATTATTATTATTTTTTTTCTTTGATAAAACGTTAATAAATTCCTCAAAATTTTCAATAATATCCAACTTCTCAAAGTTTTGTATTAAAATTTCATGTTGATGAATTTGATTTTCGCGCCTATATTCTGGATCTTGTCGACGGACTGATTTTTTTGTAGATAAGTATTTAGGCAAATTTGGAAACATTGATGGGACAGTATTTTCTTTTAATTTTGGTTTATAAGGAATCATTTTAAATGTTCCATCTGGTAAAAGATATTTATCAAATTTAATAATCTCACCGGGATCAAAATGTATTTCGCATACAACAGCATGTTCTGATGGTATCCAATCTTTTCGGGAAATAACTATAAGCCATTTTTCTCTTAATTCATCGTCCTTAGGGAAACTAAACTAAACTAAATGTGGTCTTTGGACCGTCTGTTTTCGTTGTGGAAGTATAATTATTTATCTTACAGCCTGGTACGACACAACGTCTGGGCATTTTAGATTAGGTCGGTTCACGCATTGTTAAACAGAGTATAAACTCGGTTAAAACTATCGTAACGTCCTATAATTGATATCACACGATCTAAACTAAATGCACTTCAATTAGCAAGTCACTTACACTATTGTTACAAAATAAAAATATGAATTTCCAGCAATTAAAACAAGAGCCGGCCAAAAGCAGCCGTAAACAGCTATGGCAATTTAGTGAAACTAAGGACCATATGCATTGTTGCCAGTTTTCCTTGTTCGCGGCCTGTTAACTAGAGTCGGCCGTGTTCCAGCCATCTGGAACCATTCTTTTTATTTTATTTATTTATTTAGTATTTAGTTTTTATTGATTATTGTTTTAAGTATTAACAAACTAGGCTAAAATAAATAAATTTTCTTGACGCAGCTATGTGATCCATGAAAAGTGTACGGCATTGCAAAAAATGTCTTCATTTCATGAAAAAGTATTAAGATCATTGAATTTGATGTGTGTTCAAATCACCACCACTTATACTAGTTAGGGGTAGTGGGTTGCACTCAGGATTTCCCACCCTGTAACGACCAAATATGTATGGCGTTTCTGAATAATGAATCTATGAAAGCATACAAATCTAATTGTATAAACGCCGTACAGTATTAAATTACCTATTTGCCTGGAAAAACTTTCGGAAAATCAAAAATTCTTCTGGCTTCCAGTCCTATTATTTTTGTACGGCAGTAGGTTCTAGGTGATTATTTTTTTATGAACTATCAACATGAATGAATGAATGAATGAATGAATGAATGAATGAATGAATGAATGCTTTATTCAGCCTGAAGCTGTTTACCTTACAAATACCTAAATGTACATTATTAAAAACAAAACAAAAAAGACGGTAACACTATTATAAACATGTATAAATAAAAAATATATATATATATATATAATCAACAACATACATAAATTCATCACATTAAAAGGTTAACTTTACATATATATTAGCTGCTCTTTTAAACTGGTTTATGTTTGTTATCACTTTTATTTCACCTGGTAGGGCATTAAACATTTTCAAACCTTTAAAATACAAATAATTCTGGGAGTAATTTCTCTGTTTATACTTTATATAAAAATCATTTTTTTGACGGGTATTGTGGTCATGTTTTTCTTGGACATATTCAATCCTTTCTTTTAAGTAGTTAGGTAACAACCCTTCCCTAATTTTAAATATAAATATTATTGTATTATAGTATATTCTTTGCTTAACAGACATAAATTGTAGCGTTTCTAACATTAGTGAGATTGGCATATATCTATCACATTTTAGTATTATTCTCATTGCACGATTTTGAAGTTTTTGTAACAATTGTAAGTCTGTCTGGTTGAGTAGATATAGAATTGTACCACAGTACTCAAAATGAGGAGATATAATACTTTTGTAAATTGTTATTCTAGTAAACAAAGATATATAATTATTGATTCTACTGAGAAAATTAATCTTTTTAGCAATTTTTTTAGTAATATATTCAACATGCAACTTGAAGTTTAATTTAGAATCGACTATTACTCCTAAATATTTTATTTCTGAGACCTGTTCTAATTTTTCCCCACTCATTAATATATTTAACTGTGGACTAGAGCGAGCTCGAACACTACTTATCAACATACATTTTGATTTTGTGGAATTAGATTTTAGAGTGTTAAATGCCAACCAGGTGTCAATTATCTTAAGATCATCATTTAATTTTTGTTCAATAAGCTGAACATCTTTTTCACAATAAAACAATATGGTATCATCGGCAAACAGATTAATAGAACAATTTTAAATAGCACATTTTATATCATTAATATATAATGTAAACAGTATAGGACCCAAAACTGAACCCTGTGGTACGCCAAATTTAATTTCCTTTTCCACCGACATTTCTGATAGATATTTAGTTTTTTGAAAACGTTCTACTAAGTATGTTTGAAACCATTTTAGCACTTGTCCACTTATTCCATATAATTTCAATTTTTCTACTAATCTTTTCCTGTCTATCGTTTCAAAAGCCCGTTTAAAGTCAATAAACACCACACCAATTGAGCACCCCATTTCCAGGTTTTCCTTCCATATGGATAATATATTTTGCAAGGATGTTTCGCACGAATGATGTTTTCGGAAGCCCGATTGTTCTTCTAGCATTATCTTGTTTTCCTCAAGGTAGTCATCAAGTTGTTCTTTCACTACTATTTCCAACACTTTTTCATAGACAGGCAAAACGTTAATTGGTCTGAATTCTTCACACTTACTTGTTCCACTAACTTTAGGAATAGGTATTATGTTTGATGTTTTCCAGTATGTGGGAAATTGTCCTGTTTTTAGTGAGTAATTTATAACCTTAAGCATAACATCTCCATTTATTTTAAAAGCATTTTTAAGTATAGATATGCTAACACCTTCATCCGTACCTGCTTTCATAGGTAGGTCATGTACAATTTTTTCCAATTGAGCATAATTTATTTCTTTAAATTGTTGCCACTTACTATTAACCTTATCTTTACTTTTGAGAATATCCTGTTCATTTAAAGGCAAGTCAATGGAGTCGACGATATCACTTATACTATTTATAAAATATTGGTTAAAATTTTCAGATATGTCTTTTTCATTTTCTATTTCCCTGTTGTTAAACATTATTTTATTTTTATTAATCTGTGTATTGGGTTGCACTAACGTTTTCAATACTTTCCACATGGCCTTTGGGTCTCCTTTGTTATTATCAATTTCATTCTCATAGTATTTTTTCTTACCATTTTTTATTAATGTTGTAACTTCATTACGTTTTTTTCTAAAATTTATCCAATCTTGCTGTAAGTTTGTCATTTTTGCTCTTTTATAGCAGTTATCTCTCTCACGAGACATCCTTCTTATTTCTTCTGAGTACCATTTATTTTGAAGGGTTATGTTATTAATTTTTACGGTCTCCACAGGGGCAATATTATCGAGAGTAGTTACAATGTCACTTACAAAAATATCAGCATTTGAGTGATCTTTTACACATATTTTTGATAAATTTTGCTGGAATAGTTCAACATTAAAATTCTTTCTTCGTTTAATTTCTGTGAATAGGTCAGCCTTATCAATATTAACTGCTGGAATCAAAACTGTTATTATGCTATGATCTGTCAACTTCGGTGTGTCCAATGCATTTACTTGTACATCTGCATTAGTGATAACAAGGTCTATTAACGTTGCTGATGTTTCAGTTATCCGGGTATTTTGTTCTACCATTTGTTTCATTCCAAACATTCTTATACATTCTTTTAACTTGTTTGCATAATAACTTTCAGACGTCATATTAATGTTAAAATCCCCGATAAATATACATTTATTAGTATGTAGTTCTTCAAAAATTTCTTCAACATGACCTATAAAAGCTGCTTGACTAGATCCAGGTGAACGATATATTGTTGTCAAAGTTATATTCTCATATCCCTTCATCTTAATCTTAACACAAATTAGCCAATACGTAGAATCAACAGATTTATTTTTTATCACAGAGTATTTTATGTCGTTTCTTATAAATAATAATACACCACCAGTATGTCTGCTTTGCGAATCACAGCGTTCACTTTGATATCCATTTATGTTAATTTCGATATCACTAATATCATTGGTAATATGTGTTTCTGAGATACAGACTATTTGTAATTTGTTGTAACATATAAAATGAATTATTTCTTCCTTGTTTGCTAAAAAACTTTGTGCATTTATATGCACTATGCTTGCACTCTGACCCTTAAATTGCTATAATGAATACTTTGTTTTTTCACTAATCGACTTTTGTAGTTTTTGTAGTACGGGACAACTGTAATGAAATACTGAATGATTCACATCTAAATTGAGTTTAAGTTTTATATTATGCTCAACACAGTTACTACATTTACTACTATTTTGGCATGTCTCTGTTTTGTGTTCTCTGTTGGCTTCACCTCCACATTTTAAACAAATTTTGTTATTTTCACACTCAGTTGCTTTATGATTATATTTGCCACATTTGAAACACCGCATTATATTAAAGTGCTCATATACTACACATCTATCCCATTCTATATTAAGTTTCCCATCCCTATCTTCCATTATATTCTTAAAAAGCTCGGAATTAATTTCTATAATTGCTTGATATCCATTATTCCTTCCAACCCTTTTTTTCATAGCTTTTAACTCAAAAGTTTCAATTTTATCCCCTATGTTTTCGTTTTGCATTTTAATGCAGCTTAATAATGTTTTTTCTTCATACTCTTTTGTCAATCCAATAACTTTAATCATGGGATTTCTACGGTTCGGAATTTTAGTTGTATAATTATTTCCCATTTTGTTTTCAACTTCTTTTTTCAACTTGCTTACATCTTCCTTATTCGTACACGCTACTACTATACCCCCATTTTTTACTTTTCTTATATTTGATATTCCTATTGCTATTTCACTAGGTTTTACCGCTCTTCTTAATTCTGCTTGTGTAACTTCACTCTCCTGTGTATCTTTTGGTTGTATAATGATAACTTCCTTTGGTGAGAGGGCTTGACTATATGACATCTTGCCTTTATTTGTTACATTACTGCATTCTTCCGCCTCCTTACATAATAATTTTCTTAATTCTGTAATCTCATTTTTGAGGGTAAGTTTTTCCATGCAATTTTCACTGTCATCTTTAAGTTTAGATACTTCTTCCTTTAAGTTGCTTAATTCTTTCTCTAAAAGTTCTATGATTTTGTCTTTACATTTAAGTGCTTTTGTTTTCTCTTCTATGATTGTATGCAATAATACATGCGACTCTGACCTTGAACATATTTCACAATAAAACTTTAAAATTCTTTTGCTTTTTAGTTGTAAACATTTAATTTCTGTTGGAGAAACTTTGCTATCCTGTTTACAGTAGTGTTTCTTGCATCCATCACAAGTAAAAACTTCTTCATAATCCTTTTTACACACTTCACATTCCATTTTTAGGTTAAGTTTTTGAATGTTTAATTATAAAGTACATGATTATCTGCCACTTATTACTATTAGTTCACTGGATTCAGACTCAATTAGTTATACTATTCACTACTTTACACAGTTTACTGAGTTTTAATTAATAATTATTTGTAACTTTAGAACAACAGAACAACAGTAATCACACATTGGTTGACATTCTTAATGAGGAATGCCGTACAAGAATATTTTGTTTGAAGAGCGCACTTTCGGATGGAAAATTCAATTTACATACGTACTCACCTGTACCGCCCAAAAGTGACAGCATAGTGCCTAAAGTTATGGTTTCATATACCAGCATCGTACTGAATATAATTCATGCTGGATCACTTAAAAATTACGATGGGCTTGTAGTCTAATACTTTTTAATGATATATGTGGACATTTTTTTGTTCAGCTTCATTTTTTTTTCAGCTGTGCGCCGTGTCCATATGTAACAAAACTAAAGGAGCAACTTATCGATCACATGGAGAAAAATAAAAAGGAGTCGAAAATTGTGCCATACAAATGCCCTTATTGTTATGCTTTTTTCCGCCATGAACAGTATCTGAAGAGACACATCAAATTCTTACACGAAGTAGAAAAATTAGAAAAACTGGAGTGCAAAAAATGTTCATTTAAGGTAATTAATTTATGTATTGACTAGGACTGCAGTGTAATAATTTAGAATAAATTCAGATTCATTCTTATAATACCAGGAATAGCAATAAATTTCTTAGGGCCTGTTTATCAATGTAGGGTTAAATTTGCGTGTTAGCTAGCCCTGGGCTAGGTTAGGTTAGGTTGATATTTGAGTGGGCTAGTAACAGACCCTCCACCGCGACCATCTGGTCTCTTGTGGGTCACTCCTAATTATATGTCACCCAATAGGTTCAGCTTTTTGATGAAGTCGACTACCTTATTGGGTGAGAGGTTGTCCAGATCCTCTGGCAGCAGTTGCCCTTTGCCAAAAAGTGAGAATCTGGTTCTTTCTGCAACAGGACATAAAACGTGCGCTGCCGTTTCATCCCCCTCCAAACACTCCAAGTCATCTGACAGCCTGTTGCGTTCCATGATGCTAGCCTGCGGCATATTATTTACCGCTTGTTGAAGTCTGTATGTTGCCCACCTGGCCTCTCTCTCCAAGTAGATGTGGAGAGGGGGTAGATCCAGGAGGATTTCCAGAGCTGCTGACGGTGTGGTACTTATCGCACCAGTTGCCGCCAGACATGCTTGTCTCTGTAGACCAGAGAGTTTGGCTTTGGTCGTTTGTTGTAGCCCTTTCGACCACCAAACTATGGAGGCATACGCTACCATTAGTCTTATGACCGTAACGTATAGCCAGTATATTTGTTGGAGACCTATGCCCCAGGTTTTTCCACAAATTCTGCGACATGTCCACAAGGAGAGTCGCGCCTTGTGGATTACCTTTTCCAGATGGGAGTTCCAGTTGAGTGATTTATCTAATGTAACCCCTAGGTATTTCAATTCCCCCGCAAATGGAATAGTTTCACCTGCTAAGGAGGGCGGCACTAAATTGTTCAGCCACCTTTTTCTGGTGAAGGGTACTATTACAGTTTTGTGGGGGTTCACAGTCATCTGCTCCCTCTCACACCAAATATGGACTGTATTTAGCACCTCTTGAAGGGTATTAGAGAGTACCTCTTCAGCTTTTCCTCTAACTATAATGACTAGATCGTCTGCATATGCTTGAATCTTGGCTTCCCACAGAGAGAGAATGGCCAGCAGATCATCCACAAGCTGTGACCATAAAGGGCGGGGGGGAAAGAACCCTGCCTTGTGGACACCCTCTTGCGGCCCTGAATCTGACTGTTTCTCCCTGTAGAGAAGTCGTTATGATTCTGTTTTCAAGCATAGCTTGAATCCAGCCAGTTAGCTCAACCCCTCTAGCAGCCACAGCTGTATATAGGGAGTTGGGCAATGCATTGTTGAATGCTCCTTCGATGTCAAGGAATGCTGCCACCGCAATCTCTTTTTCCTCAAGAGATTGTGTGATTTTCCCGACCAGGTTATTTAGTGCTAGTTCTGTCGATTTGCCGGGTTGATAGGCATACTGGTGAACATTCAGAGGATAGGTGCTCAGGATGTTTCCCCTGATATGTCCATCCAGAAACTTTTCTAGGCCTTTCAACAGAAATGATGTCAGGCTAATGGGTCTTAGCGATTTGGGGTCTGGTTCTGTCCGACCCACTTTTGGTATATATACCACTTTAACCGCCGCCCAACTGGATGGGATATAGTTCCATACCAGACCAGCTCTGTATAGTCTGATGAGGAAAGGCAGCAGTTTTTCCAGTCCGTTTTGTAGGAGCACTGGAAAAATGCCATCCTCACCAGGCGATTTGAATGGTTGAAAAGATTTGTCGTCTTTGTGAGGCCGTTTGGTTCGGCCTCATCATGGTGGTGGTTGTTGGTTATCCAGAATCGAACTCCCTGGGAAGTGGTTCAGTGCAAGGAGTTTAAAGGTTTCCAGATTCAGCAAATGAGCCATCTGGACGTTTTACCATACCAAATTCTCTTACCGGCTCTCTGGAAGTGATCTTGTGGATTCTAGTCCTGGTAGGTAAGTCAGTAATACTCTCGTAGAACCTCCTCCAAGATTCCCTTTTTGCCCTTCTGATTTCTTTATTATAGTCCGTTTTAGCGCAGATCTATATTGTTCCCAGTTGCCCGAATCTTTAGCTCAATTACAGAGGCGTCGAACTTCTTTTCTCATTTTATCTAGTTTTTTGTTCCACCAAGATGCCCCTCTGTTGTCTTTTTTCGTTTTTAGTAGAGAGTTTTCATGATATGCTGAAATAATTGCGTTCCGGGTCTGTTCCGCCCCAATTTCTATTTCATCACGATTCCTGATTGTGGTGAGAGTGGATTGAAGGTGTGCCTGGAGGGATTGTTTATACCCACTCCAGTTAGTACACCTAGGATCCCTCTACGTCACCACAGATCTTGATCCAGTTTCTATGTTAAATAGAATGTGTCTGTGATCTGAACACGAGAGTTCAGGTGGATACTTTCCAGTCAGTAATCTTGTTGCTCACAAAGCTTGAGCTGATTGTTAAATCCAACTTTTTTATTTTGTTTCCGATTTGAATCAAATTTTACTCAAGTATAGAACAAATTAGGATCTACTTATGACTAGAAAAACATTCAAAGCCACCTTTGGTACCAAAATGTGCTGAAGAAAATTAAAAATCATATTAGTGGGTCTTGACGAATTTCACATATCCACCACAAATTGCGGAAACTGAGGATCCCCTTTGCCAGATGAGCTTATGTATGAGAAATCCCCCATCAATAACCAAATCAAATTTTGGTGTATGTACGTTTTGTGGTACCAATCCGATGCATTTTTTAGAATTTTTAACATTCAAAATGTTTTCATTTTTTTCCGCATATTTTGGTACCACAGGTGGCTTTGCCTTTGTAGCAGGTGAATTTTTTCCTCGTAAGTAGATCCTAATTTGTTCTATACTTGAGTAAAATTTGATTCAAATCGGAAACGAAATAAAAAAGTTATAAGTTCATTAAAAAGACATCTTCATCAAATAAATATTGTTTTGTGTAAACATTCTTGTAGGAAATTTACTTGTTTAATTTTGCATAGCTTACCTTTTTTCGTATGACATATCTTTTCCGAGTTGTAAGCGAAGAATCAAAAAAAGGAACCTTTCCACCTCCCTCCTCCCCTGAAGCGGCGGGGCTAGGGGAATATGTTTACCTCCTAACTATCCCCAACACATTCCTGACGAGGAAAATTCTGCCCTTCTCCATGTTCTCTACAATCAATCCCCCATTGGGCATTTGTTGATTGGACTATTAGCACAGGGTTACTTTTAACCCGACTTGATAAATACTTTAGCTTGGAGTTAGCGTTTAGCTGCGGGGCAAACTTAGGGTCTTACTGCCGGTATTATCAACTTTATTTTAAAGTCGATTTAATTAAAAGGCCGTTTGGCTATATGTATTATCAACCAAATTTAACTAAATCGCTGTTTTAGTAATGTTGGTAATAAAGTTACTAAAATGCGATATTCGCATTTAACCTAAATATCGTTGCCATACATCATTCTTATATTTGTTGATTGTAGTCGAGTTATCATCACGAAAAAATAGACAAACCATTATTAAAAGAGTTAGCAAATTCAAAAAGAATACACTGCAAAAACTTTCCTAATGAAGATATGTTAATTTTACTTCCACATCCAGTGGAAGTATAGTAACGACAAAAAAATTTTCAAAAATTTTTATTGTTCAAATAGGCTTAAAATGTCATGAAACGTCTAGATTTTAAGTTTGAGCGAAAAAAAATTTCTGTCTGTCTGTCTGTCTGTAACTTTTTTTGTGCGCACGTTTACTCTGGAACCGTTTAAGATATTGACTTGAAATTTGGTACACATATGTACTTTAACGAGGTCTGGAACTAGATTATATTTTCATCTTGTTCCGTCGAAGGGTAAATTTGGTGTAAATGGGTAAATCAAGCAAGTAAGAGTCCATAAAATTGGTATTTAGTACATACAAAAGAAGCTAAGGTCTTAAAAAAATGTTTGGCATTAGCCACCCCCATTACCACCTCCACCCTATTATTAAAGGGGATGAAAAAAAAATGTGATTTGGTGTATGTACAAGAACCAGAAACCTCAAAATATTTGTTTTCTTCATCCACGCCCACTACCACCCCCTATCATCACCCCCACCCCACTACCGATGTGGGGTATCATTTTATGGGTTTTTGGGGTAGAGGATTTCAAATATTATATTATTAAAGGTCCATAAACAATTATTTCCACATACAAAATTTTTTCGATGTAAGTGACTTGGATAGAGAATCTGGATGTGGAAGTGGTGATTCCTTGGGCAGCGGTTTTTCTTTGGTTGACAAGTTCAAATTTTAGGTTAATCTTTCAGGTTAAAGAGCTCTAACATTTAAAACTCGTATATTTGATATTTAAGCATAGTGACTGTATAACGGCTGTCTGATATTTAAATTTTGTATATAATACATTTTCTTGCCTCTAAAACTCCTGTTAGGCTAAATCTCTCTTTAAAAGTGTTGATAATACCAGCCGTTTATGAAATATTTTTTATTTATTTACTGACATTTGATTTTCTTCCACAGACAGTATACGAAAACGTCTTTCGAGAGCATGTACTTACCCATAACAAGCCAGGAAAAATTTCTTTCCAAACACCTCATAAGTCGGTTCTGAGAAATAGCCATCATTTACTTGACAAAAGCGATGAGGAGACAAGGAAATATCAATGTGCCCACTGTACATTTCAGGTAAGCATACTATTCCATTCATAATAACTAGAGATATAATGTAAATAGTTTTAATTAGGTTGTTGCACTAAGTTAAAATTTGAGGAGAATCTGTGTTAAACAATAACAATTATTCATAAAAAATCATTAGAAACATGTAAGTTGAAAAGAAAGCCTTATAATATTGTAATATCAATTATAAAAATACATTTAAAACAGAGATGACATCATGACAGTCTGCAGAGGAGTTAGTTATAAAACGACGAGAAACGGGTACTAATTTAGAAACTCGTTGATAGTGATGGAGAAAAAAGAGAATCGTGCCAGTTGTATCTGACATTATATTTAATGTCAAATTCAACTGACGTCCATAGGTTATAATTCGGCATAGTTTAACAGTATCCGGTTATGGATAAATAAGTACGGGTGGTGTTTCCTGCCATAGTGTGTAAATAATACCACCAATTAATAGTACACGCAAATTAGATTAAAAACAGTGAATAGAAGAAATGATTTATAAAGTAATAATATTTGGGATACGTGCTCTAGATAGGGTTAGAAATAGATACCCAAAAAGTTCCCCCCGAATTTGGGGGTGGAACGTCCTTTTTTTTTGCAAAAAAACCACCCCCAAGGGGGACTTAACGTTGATTTTTCACTTTTGTCTTGTAAATCGTTAGTCGGAAGAGAAAAAAGTATAGGAAATAAATTGTCGTGTCGTTAAATTCTGCATAAAAAGTGTCCTATTAACCTTGTGGCTTATCCTCACCTATTTCACACTAACAGCGTCCGAACAGAGGGGCAGTTTGGGGTGCAGAGGCAAAAATCGATCCTATTCCAAGTTTCACAGCTAATATCTTAAAACCGGTTACTTTAATGAGAAAAATGCTCAGGAAAGAATTTATAGAGCGGAATTTTCTCTATAAGATGCATATAAAGCGGATTTTGACGCAAGTGATTTTTATGTATTTTCCTTTTTCTCCACAAAGCTGTGTTTTTCAATTTGTAGCATTATGTCTTGCTTATATTCTTGTTGTTTGTTTATTATAAGTTTTGTATTAGAGTATTAAGTTTAGTAACAGAGGAGGCCGTCAGCAAGGATTTCTGACTGACAGATATCCGAATAGATTCTTTGTTCAGTCGCAGAATCCCTTGTACCATGAACTCTCAGTTGTGGAATAAACGTGCGTGTAATAGTATGGCCGAAGCACGACGTTTATACAGCCCATGTTTGCTTTATTCGTAATCATTACGGCCAAAAAGTGACTGTAGTGTTTGACTGATATGCTGACAATGCCTGCAGTACGAAGAGCATCGAAAGACATCAACGACTTTTGAAACGCATTTCACCAGAAATTATTTTCAGTGACTGAAGTCCAAAAAAAAATTATAAACAATCTCACAAATAAGGAACGGTTTATTTCACAATTGGTGGAGATATTTAAAAACGAGGGAATCAAAACAATTACTGCTGTAGACATAATTCAAACCGCCTTAAATGCATCTCATGAAAACGATAGTGGTCATCGTCAGACATGATATTGATCTTCTCGCATTGATTAATTATCGTTTTCGCACCTGAAGTTAAAAATATCCGTTTCCCCTCAGGAAAAAATAAAAAATAAAGCTTACAGTTCTTGTGACTTGCAGTCCTCGGAAGTTTTAAAAAGCTGTAAGGAGACAGATTTGTTTGTCCACGCATTCAGTGGATGCGATACCATTTCAGCTTTCTTTGGTAAAGGAAAAGTGCAAACGGTGGAATGCGTCAATAAAAGAAAAGATCTCGAAGAGGTTGTCCATATATTCAACAACCGTAGTTGGAGAGCAACGCGGTATACGAAATCCCCAAAAATGAGACATCTTTGAATCGTCAAAGATTCATTATCTTCAATAAGGTAGTCAGTCAATCTAGTACTGCCGGGATTCTACCAAGATTGCCACCAATATCTGAAGCATTACGTCAACATTCTTACAGAGTATTTCTCCAAATTCATGCTTGGCGAGGAGAAAACTTGGAACTAATGGAATGGGGCTGGAAGAAAGTAGGCAACATTTTAGTACCCATTTATACCACCAAGTTACCAGCACCAATTTCCACCCGAAAGCTAATATCTTGCAGCTGCAAAAAGGGAAAACGATACAGCTGTGTTAAGGTTGGATTGCGCTGCTCAACAATGTGCTCTAATTGCCATGGGCAAGGATGTTTAAATACTGAATTCGAAGAAGAGTTCGTCGACGAGAAACCCTTTAATGAGTAAAATTGGAAAGAATTTTAGTGGAATAGGCCTACAGGGGAAATCACCTTTAAAAAAAACGCACCGAGAGATCTACCTCGTGGGTCTCGACCAATGGAGAGTGTCGTCAAAAGTGATTTCCTATGTAAAAAAAACCTGCTGAATAAAATGAAATAGGTTTTTTTTTTTTTTGTTACACCTTGGTATTGGGTTAGTGAACGATAGAGCCAGCCAATCGGCGTACTATATGTAGACACAAGGTAATGTCAATATTGAATAATAATAATAAAAGTGCTTTATTGGCATCACCAAAAGGCCATCGACCGAAGTCCTTCAGCCTGTTACAATTAAAGTAATTTATATACACATTTTATGTTATTACAAATGTATTCGTATTATGTGAAAAAAAAAAAAAAAAGAAATTGTAGTTCATTCAGTCTGGTTATGTGTTCCCATAGAGTTAGCTCCGAATATTTTCTTCTGTTGGCTATTCCTTGTTCTCTTGTTCTGCAGAGCGGTTGGATGATTTCTATATTGCTTTCTTCTTTAGCGAATTTTGTGGATAAAAATTGTAATCTTTGGTTTATTGGTGTTATTTGTGTAATTTGATAGAGAAGATTGTTGGGAGGGTTCATAAAGAGGATTTCTGGGGTGCCTGGTTTTGGTAATGGATCGCAACGTTGAAGTTTCTGCTATTTCTAAGTTTTTACTGACTGGTCTTCTCGTATTAAGATATAGTGGGTGGCTATATTCTAATATTGGTCGGCAGATCGTACTGTAAATATGAGCAGCAGTTTGTTTGTTGATTCCTCTGTTTTTATATGTTAGACTGCGGAAATGTTTGCTTCTTGTAATGCATTTCTTCTTAATTAGTTTTACATGTCTGTTAAAATTAAGCTTATTGTCTATTGTGACTCCAAGGTATTTTACTGCGGGTTGGCAGTATATTATATTATTGTCGATAGTCATTGTTGGACTGTTTGGGGATACTTTGTGATTAAACATGATGTATTGAGATTTCAGGGGATTTGGTTTCATTCGCCATTTGTTGAACCATGTTATTGTTCTATCCATCAGCTGCTGAAGTGCTTCTACTGTCTTGTGGATGTTCTTGTTGTGACTTACAAGTGTGGTATCATCAGCATATTGTAGAATGTATAAGTTCAAGTTGAAATATTCTGGGTCCAAATTAAAGTTATATATGTCATAACAATATAGATTGTAGAGCAAGGGCGAGAGTGGAGAGCCTTGTGGGACACCTTGGTGAATTATGATGTTTTGTGAGAGCTGGTCGTTAATTTTAACTTGAACTGTCCTTTCACTCAGGTAATCTTTAAGGAGAAAAAGTAAATATTTGGGGCAGTTAATTATCATCAATTTAAATAGGATGCCACGATGCCAAACACTATCAAAGGCCTTATGGATGTCAAGAAAGATGGCAGCACTACATTGACCATGGAGTTTTGCTGTCTGTATATTAGATGTGATGACTGTCAGGGGGTGTACAGTGGAACACTCTTCTCGAAATCCGAATTGATACCCTGGGATAACATGTCCAACTTCGTCGTGCAATATTATTTTGAGTATTTTTTCGAAATTTTTTCCCAGAACAGATAGTAATGTAATGGGACGATAGTTGTTAACGTTTGTGTGGTCAGTGTTGGGTTTGGGTATGGTGACTAAAATTCCATGTTTCCATTCTGGTGGAAAATAGCAGTTATTGAGACAGTATTCATATGTTTTTTTAATATATAAGTGTATTTCATAGTTCAGTTTTCTTATTACGTTTTTCGTGATGTTATCGTTTCCCGGTGCTGTATTTTTACCTTTGTGGAGTATTTCAAAATAGGTTTCTTCATCTATTACTTTTGTGTTTGGTACTGGTGTCTCAGAGAAATATGTTTCATACCAATTGTTGACATCTTGATATTGTGCGTCATCAAATTGAGAGTTGTTGTTTTCTGTGTAAGTTTCTCTAAAATGGTCTGCAAATAATTGCACTTTTTCTTGGTCAGAATTATACGTTCTATTATCTTTCTCCAGGACGGGTAGTCTTTGGTGTGGTTTATATTGAGTCAGTCGCTTAATTTGTTGCCAGTAGTTTTACTTCCACGTCCAGTGGAAGTATAGTAACGACAAAAAAATTTTTAAAAATTTTTATTGTCCAAATAGGCTTAAAATGTCATGAAACGTCGAGATTTTAAGTTTGAGCGAAAAAAAATTTTCTGTCTGTCGGTCTGTCTGTAACTTTTTTTTGTGCGCACGTTTACTCTGGAACCGTTTAAGATATTGACTTGAAATTTGGTACACATATGTACTTTAACGAGATCTAGAACTAGATTATATTTTCATCTTGTTCCGTCGAAGGGTTGGGGGGTAAATTGGGGTAAATTTTGGGTAAATGGGTAAATCAAGCAGGTAAGAGTTCATGAAATTGGTATTTAGTATATACAAGAGAAGCTAAGGTCTCAAAAAAATTTTTGGCATTAGCCACCCCCATTACCACCCCCACCTCCTTATTAAAGGGGATGAAAAAAAATTGTGATTTAGTATATGTACAGGAACCAGAAACCTCAAAATATTTTTTTACTTCATCCACCCCTCACTACCACCCCCCTACCACCACCCCCACCCCACTACCGATGTGGGGTATCGTTTTATGGGCTTTTGGGGTAGAGGATTTCAAATATTATATTATTAAAGTTCCATAAACAATTATTTTCACATACAAAGTTTTTTCTTTGTGAGTGACTTGGATAGAGAATCTGGATGTGGAAGTAGTGATTCCTTGGGCAGCGGTTTTTCCCTTGATGTTCATTTATTTCATTACACGTTTTCATCCAATTGTTTTCTTTATATTGCCTTATAAGTTTTTGAATGTCCTTATTATAGTTATTGATATGCCTTTTGTAATCCTCACTTGGGCGATTTAAGTAGTCTCTGTACATTTTCCTTTTGTTTTTTATCATTCTAATGATATATGGTGGCAGTTTGTACATGTAATATCTCACTCGTTCTTTGGGTGTATTCTCCATGATTGTTGTCATCAGTTTTTCATTAAATTGTTTGATTGCTTCCTTGTTCATTAGTACATGCTGTACTTCTTCGATATATTTTGTCATTTTATTGTTTACCTCTTCTATGTTACATTTGTTGTAGTTAATTCTTTTTTCCTCTTGGTCCTCAATTTTCCTGTTTAAATTTATGGATATTTCTATTGCTGAATGATCGGAGCCAATGTCTGGATGTGTTTCAATTTTTTCTATGTTGTTTTTAAGATTACTTGTACAGAGTATTAGGTCTGGTGTTGTGCCTGGATTGTTTGCCATGTGGAAAGTAGGAGGCGTATTTGCTTTTGTAAAATTTGAATTTTCTAGGAAATTATTAAGCTGTCTTTGTTTGTACCTGTTGACGTTGAAGTCGCCTATAATGACACTGTATTTGTACAGTGCTGCTTTCGTAAATATAGTTTGCTCGATATTTGCAGTTGGGTGGATGTATACTAGAAATATGTGTAACTTGTCTTCCAGAAATGGTATGGTAAAATGGGTTGCTTCGCATAGGGGGTTATTTACTCTTGGCGGATTGTCTTTGCTCATCTTTAAACTAGGGTGGATTTGCACAAGGTTTCCTCCTCTCACATTATTGTTGACAATGTTACCATCAAACTGTAGCACATCCCAATTTTTATATTTTGTATTACTATTAATTTTTGTCTTTGTTTCTACAAATAGCGCACAGTTGATACGATTTTTTTCTATAATGTTATTTATAATATGTTTTTTTGGTATATAGCTGTTGACGTTTGCATATAAAATTTTAATTATCGACGTGAACTTGAACATTATTAATTCCTTGTATTGGTTGAGTTGGAGAAATTGTCGAAGGTTGTTCCAGGTCAAACATCAAAATATACACTCTGCTTCCAGAAAAATGTGCAACTGTGTCAATATTGTAACGTGTTTCCACCCTTAGGAAACTACCCCTGGCAAAATCCGTGGGTTCCAAAAATTATAACAAGAGATTGTCCACTAACACACTTTATTAAATATTTACTGGATACTTCACAATACTATTATTAATTTAAATACACTTTTACTGACTAAAATCACAATGTTTATCACTTTGTTTCTCTTTGAACTCTTAACCTCACTTTCTATACTTTCTGAACTTCTGAACTACTCACCGAGAATGCGATCGGTCTTTTATACCTAAAAATGACAGATCTCGATTGTTCTGTGATGACGCCACCATTCTCTCGATAATTCCAGATGTCACTTTGGAATCTTCTGGTAGGTTCTTTTTCGAGTAGGTGCAAATACACTAATTTCATTCAGACATTCGATCTGTTGAAGTTTGCCTACTTTTTAGTAACATAACCTTAAATTTTAAGGGGTGCAACATATTACACTGCCCCCTCCTTAAGCCTGAACGTTCCGGTCAGGCAATTCAGCCTCTTTCACATACTTCGCCAGTGTATCCAAGTGTACGATCTTCATCTTGGACTTTTTGTTTCGTTGAATACGATAGACGACATCATTAATTCGGGTAATAACAGTATACGGTCCATCCCAAGGAGGTTGAAATTTCGGGGATCTCCATTCCTTCCGCTGTGGGTTGTACAGCCAAACCAGATCCCCCACCTTGAATCCCCCTGTACTGGCATTCTGATCATAACGAGCCTTCAAGCGGTTACTAGTTCTGTTCATCTGCTCTCGATCATTCTTTGGCTGTTCTCGACTTCCATTTCTGTAGTTGCTCATGGAAAATGGTTCCCCACGGGCAGCACAATTCTTACACTTGCGACACCAGGCCTCCACATCCTGGCGACTATTAACCCAATAGAATTGTTCCCGTGCTCTACTCAATGTCTTGTTTATGCCGAAGTGTCTGCTGGACGTTTTATTATGTGCTTCCTGAAGTACTTCTGGTACACGACACCTGGGAATCACTAGACGCATGGCAACCTGCTTCCCATCTGGGCTTTCCCATGCTCTCCTCAAAAGCCCATCTACGACCGTAAGTGAATCCCATTGTGACCATAAAGCCTTCAGCCCCACTTCTTTGTCGGAAACATCCTTCCATGCTGGACGCGTTCCCTGTTCTATTGCTCGCAACATGGGTCCGATTTCTACATCGCGCAATTGCTCTCGCCTCAGAATTTTCTTTGACCAACTGTCTGGAAGATCGACCTTGACAGTGTTCACTTCAACCATGTTCGGCAATTTTCCCACCTGAGGGTAGCGCTTGCAATCTTCCTTGTCTGGTTTTCTGGATAATGCAGGAATTTTGACTGCCTGCGTTGTCAACAGGTTTTCTCGCATTGGTCGTTCACTTTTGACAAAATAAATTGTTCGTTCCCAATCCTTAAGACTCGCTTTCCTACGTCAACAATAAATCCATACTGTTCCATAATGTCCAGTCCCAAAATGAAGTCATCCGTGATGTCAGCCACGATGACCCTGTGGTCGGACCTTAACTGTCCAATCTGCAAACCCAGGTCTACTTCTCCATGAACCGTAGCCCTGTCCCCCGTAGCTGTCCGGACGATCACCTCATTTTGCCTCTTGATAATCTTTATGCCCGATATAAATCCTGGCCGTACTATTGATGACGTAGTACCTGTGTCGATGGTAAACAAACATTTTCTCCCATTCACATGGCCTTGCAACAATAGACTATTCGAAATTCCTCGAAGCTGGGAAATCTTTATTTCTCTGGGGTCACTGCATTCTCTAGCCAGAACAACCCCATTGGTACTGCTTTCCTGCTTCTCTTCAAGATTAACAGCATTTACTCGACTCTCCGAGTTCTGCTGTCGACAGTCTCGTTTCATATGTCCCACCTTGCCGCAGTTGAAACATTTAATACCTCCGCTCGGCTTTCCTTTATTTTGTTGTTTTTCCTGCTTTCCGAGGCCATCCAATTTATCGCATAATTTGGTGAATATTTTCTGCATCTCCGTCAACATGGGGTTCTGGTTCATTTCTGGTTGCGATTCTTCAAGAGTCACAGCTCGCACTCTCCTTGGAGTATCCCTGTAAGCGGCTTCTACTTCGAGTGCACGCACCAAAGCTTCGCTACTACTTTGGTGTCTCGTCAGCCTCAGAACTCGCCTAACCTCTTCGTCCCTTATACCATCTAAAAAGGCCCCCACGGCTAATTGTTCCTGGAATTCTTTAGGTGCACTCGGATACGCCAGGTGTGCCAGTCTCTCTATCGCAGCTTCAAATTCTTGTAAACTTTCCCCAGCTTTTTGCATCCGGGATTTCAGCTGAGTCTGGTATAATTGGGCAAGGTGTTGATCGCCATACCTCAAGTCTAATGCAGCTTCCAAGACTTTAAAGTCCCTTTGTTTCTCCACCGGGATAGTCTGAAGTAATTCTGAGGCCTGGCCCCTTAACGCCAGAACTAATGCCATGGCCTTTTCCTCGTTATCCCAGTTGTTCGCACACGCTGCTGCCTCAAACTGCCTCTTGTACGTTGTCCATGAGCTTTGGCCGTCAAAGGAGGGAGGTTTTAACCGGTGACCTGATGATACCACCTGCTGGCTTCCTCTATCTCTCAACTGTCGTTTAAGTCGCTCCACTTCTCCTTCGAACTCTCTCATCTTTCCTTTGATCTGACTGACTTCGGTCTCAACTACACCTACTTTTTCTTCTACCTTGTTTATCTCTTCTTTGACTTCACTCTTTAATCCTTCGTTGGCAGAAATGATAGCGTCCTGCTGTATTTTCATTTGTTCATTCAGAATTTTCCTTAATTCTTCTTGGCGTCTTTCTTGTTCCTCTTTCTCCTCTTGACGTCGTCTTTCTTGTTCCTCTTTCTCCTCTTGACGTCGTCTTTCTTGCTCTTCTTTCTCCTCTTGCTGTCGTATCTTCAGGTCCTCCATCATTTTCTTCAATTCATCTTTTTCTTCTTGACGTCTTCTTTCTTGTTCTTCTTTTTCTTTCTGACGTCTTCTTTCTTCATCCTGACGTCGTTTTTCTTGCTCTTCCTTTTCTTCCTGGCGTCTTCTTTCTTCATCCTGACGTTTTTTCTCCTGTTCTTCTTTGTCTTCCTGCCGTTGCTGCGCCATCATTTTTTGGAATTGTTCGAATAAGTCCTGTATTTGTTTATCGGATGCCATACTTCTTGTTGTTACGGGCATACGATGAAATTAAAATAAAATAAATTTAACTGTCACGTCAATATCGGTAATGGAACTTTCTAGACAAATCTCGAAATAGCACGAAAAAGTCTTATCCAGAGTCTTTTGTCACTATCCAGTTCAGAGAATTTAATAATCTCCACTAATGTCCAAATAGAAAAGTTCTAGAAATTTTCACGCACTAAATGAGTCTTTTTCAGTGTCTCTATCACTTCTCAGTTCAAAGGATTTAATTATCACACTAATGTCCTAATAAAATGTTCTACAATGTCTCAAAAATGCACTTAAACTCTATTTTCCTGTCCGAAAATAACCCTCGAACAATGTCCAGTAAATTAGTCCACTGTGTTAGCACTAAACCTCGAGAATACTTCTCGAACACTCCAGCACAACTTCAGAGCTCCTCTTGTCATAAAATTCCGCTTCTGACACCAATTTGTCGCGTGTTTCCACCCTTAGGAAACTACCCCTGGCAAAATCCGTGGGTTCCAAAAATTATAACAAGAGATTGTCCACTAACACACTTTATTAAATATTTACTGGATACTTCACAATACTATTATTAATTTAAATACACTTTTACTGACTAAAATCACAATGTTTATCACTTTGTTTCTCTTTGAACTCTTAACCTCACTTTCTATACTTTCTGAACTTCTGAACTACTCGCCGAGAATGCGATCGGTCTTTTATACCTAAAAATGACAGATCTCGATTGCTCTGTGATGACGCCACCATTCTCTCGATAATTCCAGATGTCACTTTGGAATCTTCTGGTAGGTTCTTTTTCGAGTAGGTGCAAATACACTACATTCATTCAGACATTCGATCTGTTGAAGTTTGCCTACTTTTTAGTAACATAACCTTAAAGTTTAAGGGGTGCAACATATTACAATATTATATTGTGCTACAAATCGTTTTCTAAGTTTAGAAATTAATTCTTCTCTATGTCAATATTGCCGACTCAGTAAAGATAGGTTTACAATTTGTTCTGTGATTCACCCATACTATATGTCTTATTGCCCTTTTCTGCATTTTAAAAATTCTCTCATTTTCCTTACGAAGTAAGACATAAAACGTGCTTAAATCTGTTTTCTTTTTTTAGGGGAAAACTAGAGATTCTATAATTAGACACCTATTGGTACACAAGCGCCCAGGCAAAGAAGTAATGCACGAATGTGACAAACCAAACAAAACACAGGCCAAACACAAGTGCCAGATACGTCGACATCAGCAAGTCCATCAAGACCTTGATGAACCTGATTTGGTCCTGTGTAATTTCTGTCCTTATAAGGTAATTTTGACCACTTTGTACTCGGCAAGTAAAAAGAATTTCAAGGAGCATCTTATGTCAGAATTGACCTAGTTGACTTAAAATTTACAAAAAATATGGGAAGTGAGACGTCAATAATACATCTTAAATAAGGCAGTTTAATTGTAATGACCTGTTAGCTATAGAACATATTTCCCTGAATAGGTAATTTAAACGTAAACATTGCATTTATAGTCTAGTCGAATTGTCACGAATAGTATCAAAATGTGGCGAAAATATATAACTACGATTTTGTTGTTTTAAGTTGATGGCTTGAACATCCAAAACAAGCCTTTATAGCGTGCTAAGTGATGTCATACCGGATAATGGAGGTGAGTAAAGGGAGGTTCAAACGGGAAAGTTATAGGTATTAAAAAACGTATAAAATAAGAAGGTAACCTCGTCACGGCAGTGGCGGTGATATGTATAAGCGAGTATAAGCAAAGCTTAGGGGCCCCGGGTAGTACTTGGAATGGATTAAATACATTAATCTTTTGTAAGGGGGGGGGGGGGGCATTTTTCATGTTTGCTTAGGGGCCCAAGGTGCTCTTGCACCGCCACTGCGTCACGGGATTGTTCTTTGACCTATCACGAACATTTGATTCCCTCAATCTTTTGTTAAGGAAAAATTATTTAAGGTAAGCATTCGAGGAGTTTTTTTACCATCATTCATATCAAAAGGTATCATCACCATGCTTGCCGATGATAACTCCTTTGGCATATCTGCCACAGCAGAGAAAGAGAGACAGCAGGGAAACTTGAATGGCGTCAACGGTTTGCGCAGATCGTCGCGCACGAACCATTTTGGGTTAAAACCTTGGAAACCAGTGCGGGCGACGTAGGTACAATTTGGGTACAATTTATTTAGTTCATAGACGTACTTAGTGTTATTGTGTTATTTATTGTTTAACATTTCTCTATTATTTTCAAGTATGGGCTCTGTTTGTGCTGCAATATATTGCCAGAACAAACGTTATTTGTGCAAAAAGTCTTTTTTAGATTCCCTACTGATCATAATAATAGGTAGGTAAAATTAACTGAAACTTTTTAGTAACAGATACTTGTATAGAGAATTAAATTTTCTACAAAAAAGAATGTGAGTGCATACGTATGTATCTTTTTAATACTTATGTGCACAGGAAGCGTACAGTGTGGCTTAATGCGGATTGAACGAATTTAAATGCATATATTGCCAAAGCAATAAAATATAGGTACTCTTTACCTGTAAGTAAGGAATTATCGCAGGTAGAAAAATTTCGATGTGTTTTGTTTTATTTACATAAAATTGCTTAATTATAAATTATTACATAAATTTCATTCTATTCTGTTCTATGTATTTAGTTTAGTGGTGATGGTGGTGGTTTTAGTAGTGATGGATAAAAGCTGTTATTTTTTAATAACAGATTTAAACTGCTACTCTGCTATTTTGAAATAACAGTTTAAAGTAAAAGTTTAAAAATAACAGATCGTTGAGAAGTACTGACATTGGTATACCGCAGCGCGCAGTTTGCAACTGTTATTTCATAAACGTTATATTATACATTATGCTGCTGCCGCTGGCCGACGGGCATAAAAAATTCTTTGATTTTTATGTTTTATAGAGGTATTCATTGATTTTTTCTTACGTTCATATACATATAAATAAAATATAAATAATTTTATTTATATAAATCATTTTTTAAGCCTCAACTTTTAATTATTATTATTTTATGTTAAATTAATAAAGAAACACCAGCATAGAAACACGTCAAACACAGCGTATGCAATGACAATATTGGAGATGCAGGTAAACGAAAATATACATATGGAGAAGAAAATATAAAAGCTCTGAACATATTATGATTTAAAAAACAGCTAAAAGTCAGTACATAAAGCGGATGGCTCGAGATTTCTACAAAAATATTCAACTCAACTCTGGTATTCCTTCATTTTTAAACTTGGTATGCGGGTAATCGAATATATACACACGGAGAAAAAAATCGAAAAGATTTGAATATACAATATTTTTCCTGTTTATGACTAAGTACAGTTTCGTAGTTTCTAGTCTACATTTTCAAGCACACAGACTGTTTAATTTGAATTGGATAATACGGTCCTGTCGGAAACATTTAAATTGTTTGGAATCCAACTCTGACTTTTAACCCGAAATGACGACTTCAAGGTGAATGATTTTAGTCAAAGGCACTCACGAGAGTTTCTTTGCTGTCTCTCTATCTATGCTGTGTATCTGCACCGAGCCTTATGGAGCTTTTTGATAATGCTATGGCTGTTATGACAGAATTTTGTGGCTATTGCTGCAGAAATAATCTTATATTAAACCTTGAGAAAACTATGTGCATGTATTTCTCATAAAGAAAATCATTAACTTCCAACACTTAGTTAAATTTTAACATGACTCTGCCATTTAGCCCGAATACAAGATTTTTAGGTATTTCAATAGACACAAAACTAAGCTGGGATATTCAAATCGAAGAAGTATGCAAAAAACTTAACAAGCGTATTACTGCAATTACTGCATACGCAAGCTCATGAAGTCCCTAGACACTGAGGCTTTATTACAACTATTATTAAATGGTTTATTATCATATATCCTACAATATTATAATGTGGTGACGTGCGAATAATTTGCAGCAAGTTTTTGTCTGTCAAAAGCACATTATTAGATTAATTTTTAATCTTGATTTCACCACATTGTGTAAAAACTCTTTTAAAAGTCGCAGAATATTAACGGTACCATCCATATATCTTTTTTCTTTGTTAAAGTACATTAAAGATAACATTAACCAATTGAAAACTAGTGCTAGTTACCATAATTATAATATTCGTCATGATGACCTATTAGCTCTGCCTCATCAGAATACTTCTCATTTTGAAAAGTCACCTTATTACTCTGGTATTAGTTTTTACAACAAATTACCTAGTGTGATTAAAGATATCAACAATTTTAATAAATACAAGTCTCAAACAATTTTTACTTGAGAAATGTTTATATTCATACAAAGAATTTTAATCTGCGTTTGTCATATTTTTTGTTTATTATACTCTTCGCAAAAACGAAGAGTATATTGCATTTAAATCAGCACATTTCTAAAACGGTAAATATCGCCAGTAGAGAAAAAAATTTTCATATCATTATATTAGTGAACGAATTCTGCACATCTTTTAAAATGTCCGACCGTCCATCCGTCACGTATCTTGTAAGCACGATAATTTAAGAAATAAAAGTCCGATTGTACTGAAATTTGGAATGTAAGTTGGCGTTAGCTAGACGAAGAACCGAATTGTTTTTGAAAAAAATCAATCAGTAAATAAAAAAGTTATTAATCATTTAAATTGAAAAAAAAATGTTTCTTAATTTTTGTCACTTAGGTTACATTCGACATCTGACCGATGTGGTCCGCCCACTGTGGTCGAACCGAACTTGCGGTCGAACGCGTCAAAATTTGAAGTATTTTTCCAATCTCCATAAACGTTAAATCTAACCTCAAAAACCGGTATTTTGACTTTTTTAACAGTGATTTATCATGGATTTGAATAGTAATTAGCTCGTTGAATTTCATATTCACTTAATCGGACATTAAATTTTACTCCGGTATGATGTGTAATTTCCACAAATGTATATTGTTCCTTATATATCACAGTCTTATTTACTGTCGCCATTTTAAGACGGAAATTCAAACGGGTCGAATGATTCTGACCACACAAGTCAGGTTTTAAAATGTGACCACATCGACCACTCAGCTGATCAAGTCGGACCATACAGTCCGAACGCTTTTGACAGGTCCGACCGTGGTAAACCCGCCTATCGAATGTAGCCTTATACTTAAATAGAAATCTTGCGAAATGTTATTCTGTATAAAAATTTTTTTTGTTTATACATTTTACTAATATATATTTCATAATAATATATCTAATCCTTTTAATTATAATTCTCGAATGATATACAGTACAGACAATTTTTATAGTGATGTGTGATGATCCAGTGGCTAAAGCTTAGCCTTGCAATCCAAAGGTCGTGTGTTCAAATCCCCGAGAAAGGGACAACCTTTAAAAAACCTTTCCTACACAGCCAAACCAGTAACCCTAATAGCACAACATTGTCCTATAGACATCAATTCTGAAGGACACCCTCAACGGGTGGTGTTTTTTTTTTATTATTTTTTTTTTCATATATTTTTTTTCACAACAAAGTTGGTATCACAAAATTTAGAATGTCCAAAAACTAACATTATTTACAAGAAAACTGCGAAGGGTATCCTATAGAATGTGTAAAGAAGTATTACTATGAGAAGATGACAGCAAAAAATATGCGCAGAAAACGAGTTTGTGCGCTCTATCATTCTAAGCCAATGAGAAAGAGTTACATGACATTCAATGTCAACACCAGTGACGGCGGTGCCCTGCAGTAGAGCGGCGGCGATGGTAATAATAATAATAAAACAACTTTATTAGGCAAAGTTTAGTAGAACTTACTATTCTTACGCTTCTCCTGAACAAAGGTTACTCGTAACAGTTGGCAAGTTTTAATCTACTCCGTTTTCACAGTTCCTTGACCGCAAAACTTTTATTGCAATTACGCATCCCTATACCCCAGATAAAAGCTATGCCACTGGTAAAAATATTCGCGCATTTTGGCTCCGCCCCGTCATCTTCTCATAATAATACTAGTCTAACAATTATATGAAAACTCAGCAAAATCAGCGAAGAGTATAATGCTTCCACTAGTTGTGTTTTATATTTACTACTTACTGTCTGACCTTGTAAACTAAATTATGTATTTTTTTTCTTATTGACGTTCACATCTGTATTGTAACAGCCTAAGTGATTACATATAAATAAATAAATAAATAAATAATAATAATAATAATGAACCCGAACATTTTTATATTACAGGGTAGAACGAATTACCACCTTAGAACACACATGAAGCTAGAACACCCCAACTCTAACGAAGTTAAAATATATAGCAGAAATACAAGTGATGTGAAAAGGCACAATCTAAATGCTCATTCGCTGTCGAAAGAAACTACCTTCTACCAGTGCGTCATCTGCATTTATAAAGCGAAAACTGAGTACGAGGTGAAGCAACATTTTAAGAGAGTTCATGAAAAATCTCCCAAGGAGGAAGTGGTATAAGTGTGACCAATGGGGGCTTCAGGTAACTGAAACATTGAAAAATATTTTTTGTTCTGATTTAGATGTTGATGTATAATTATATACAAGGTGTTCCAAAATGACCGGAGGAGCTCGTAATGACAGATTCTTTACAACATTCTGAGACACAAACTTTAATACAATTATGTCGAGTCTCCAACCGTTTTCGAGCTAGACTCTATTGAAGTTTTGCACAAAAAATTCCCTATGTGAGGCTAACGATTTATTAAATTTGTAAATAGGCGCTGTAAACAAACTGAATGAAGACAAAATAATATTTTGGACGTAACTAAGAGTTTTAATTAGTGAGTTAAATGTTCAAAATGGTCCCCTTCCATTTGCAAACAAGGACGTACTTGTCTGCTTAAATTCTGAACTGCTCTTTGTACCATTTCTGGTATGACTGTCGCTAGTGCTTCGATTATTTTGTTTTCTAGGTCATCTAAGGTATGAATAACCTCCCTACTGTAAACATATTGTTTTAAATGCCCCAAAGAAAAAAGTTCAATGGTAAACCATAAATTATTATCGTTTCACAATATTCTTCTGAAGTTTAATTCCTTTTGATATTAAGAAACTTAATAATAGCAAATGTACGCAACTGACAGATATTACTAATACATTCAGTACGGTTGTCATAATTCATCTTGTTTACAGCCTCTACATATACAGAAACTTCAATAGAGTCTAGCTCGAAAATGGTTGGAGACTCGACATAATTAGGTGTTTTCACTGTATGCAAATTTGCTTTTTTGATATTATTAAAATGAAGTACTCGATACATTAAAGCACTTACCAATATTTAAACACCATTCTTTCATCTGTCAATTTAAAATTTCAACAGATAAATATCAAAACTGAATAACTGAACGAGTATTAGACAAAACGGGCTGTGACGTCATCGGTTGCAATAATATAACCTCAATTCTTAGGTTTTTTAAGTTTATTGTCATTTTTAATGATTATATCCGCACTTCTCATTTGAAACCAGTATGGCTCCAAGCAAACATTTAAAAATTGACGCAAATGGGCTGCTAATTATAGGTTGGATTTCCAACCTACAAAAATCGCCTTATTTTATTGAGAGAAGATATTTAAAACTTTATGAACATTACATTGAACAAGAGTTTAGTTGAAAATACGAGAACCAAGCGGAAATTTTCATAATAGTGACACATTACTCGGAAATTTTTAAAAGATATGTATTTTTGAGGTTAGGTGTTTATGACCGATGACGTCAACAATATAGCTTAGTGTTTTGTGCGGTAAAATTTTAATTCAAATTTAAAAATACTTTTTCTTGGATATTATTACTCAACTGGTTGTGGAAATTCAAAAGCATTTTTTCGCGAAATTACCACAACTAACTATAGTAAGGTGTAAAAGAGATGGCTATACATACATAACCAATCCACATCTTAATTATATATAGCCATTTCTTTTACACCTTACCACAGTTAGTTGTGGTAAGCCCCCGAAAAAATGCCTCAAATGTTTTTAGTTATAATTAAGAATTACCTTCACAGTCAATGAGATTTTAAAATTTGTGAAAACGCCGAATTAATGCATGGACGTGTAGATAAAAAAAATCAAATTTACTAGGGTAGAGAGTTTACTAATGACGTTAGGGAGCTAAAACTCAAGAATACATTTCTTGTTCTATTACCGATATACTGACACCGAATTTGGCACAAAAACTTCTGGGGTTATTTTACTGTAGTTATCCAGCTACGCCCTTTGCGTATAATGAATTCACCTAATTCTGTTATTGTTAATGAATTTCTTTTTCAGTTCAGACAAAAGAGGGTTCTAAGGAGACACAATATTGCCACAAGGATTCTAGAAAGACGAACTCCACAGGCCTCGCGGAAACAAATTTGTTCTATTGCCACCACTGGCCGTATTACACGAAAAGAAAATACAATCTCAAAAGTTATATAGTGTGATTTTCAAACTAGATGTACCTCGTGTATGTTTCGTCATAACAAGACCCTGCGCTAATTCCAAGCAATTTGTGTTGTATAATAGGCGTTAGGCTGAGTCAGATAATGAGAAAATAATTTTATACTAGTGATAGGGATTTTATGTCATATGTTTTTAAACTTTTCTTTTTAAGTAATATACAGAGGGACCTAATACAAACTCCCAGATCGGATATCTTCTAAACGAATAGAGATATTTTAATTCTGTAAAAGCTAGTTTGTAGAGCATGAGGAGGGCTTCAATTCTGAATATAATTGTTTTTTTGAATATGTCGGTATGTAGATGGTGCTGTACCTATATACATTTCTTATTTCGTTTTTTTTTTTAATTTTTGCTGAACAGCACATTGTATAGGATACATAATAAACCACAAGGACTATATCCCAAAGTATACTAGTGTTAATATATTCTTTGTTTATCGATGACAATGTGTCTTATTATTAGCATTTATTACACAGGCAACCTTTGACCCCGATGGAAGTGTTTAATGGACTTGAACAGTAGGTTAACCCTTTCGCTGCGCAAAGCGGTTTCACGTAATTCTCGTGTGGTGCGCAATAAATTGACCGCTTGCGAGTATACGCGCTTGGAGCACGCAGATCCGATATTACGTTACTATTTGATTTGGTTTATTGTATGCATGGTCTATTATTATATATAAAATTGAAAGAAAAACAAAAACCAAGTGCTCTAGTTTCAATAATATAATAATTTATTTTTTTTAAATGGTTAAAAACAGTACAAGTAAACATAAACATAAAAACAAAACAACATTCTTATCAAAAATATTAAGGTACAACAGAAACTTGTGTAAGTATATAAAAATGTATTAATAGAACATATACGCGTGTTAAATCGCTTTGAGCAGTCTGAACCAATTTAAAAACGACAGGCGAGTTAACACGCTTGGAGCACAGTGGGCCCATTTATTTTTCGCGCGTATACACGCTTTGAGCAGTGAAAGGGTTAATATAATCATTTGATGAATGGGATAAAGAATTGATATAAGATGTTTACTTTAGAAGTTTACGTTTAGAAGATATTGGCGTGCTCAGAGTAGGGCAACAATATACAGAAATTAGATAATTTCATAATAAATAAAAAAGTGTGTAAATTGTGATTTGCTTAATACCTAAATAATATTCTCTACTCATGATGAACGCAAATATATAAAAATAATTAATTGTAGAAGTAAATCAAGAATAGGCTTGTAAATAATGAATGAAAGTTTATATACTCTACTGATGAGAACTAAAGAGTTCGAAAAAATTTTTAGAACTTTTCTAGAGTTCAAATCAATAATTGTTGTGAATGTCTGAATTTCAATAAATAATTTAAGTATTTTCAGTATATTTTTTGCCTTAAAATGCTAAGAATCCTATCATGTAATTCAATACTTCATCAGTATTAGCTAAAAGAGTAGTTGTTTTGATTGGTTCTCCAATGGTGAGTGTTTTAAAGTGTTTTCCTAAGTAATATACTAGCGTGATTAAGGTATAGTGTATTCCACAAATAATTCAGCGATATAAAAAAGCTAACAAAAAAGCATAAAGGACGCCGACCGCTTCTAGTTAGTGTACCGCCCGCCGGTCAAATTTGACAACACTAGTCCACGTTGACCACATATTTTATTCCAACCTGTCATATTTCCAGTAGAGAAAATTTCAACCAATTATATTCAGTGGGAGTGGCCTACATTTTTGTTCGGAAATATGTGACCATTTTTTTGTGATGATAATAAAGAAGCCAAACACTTTTATGGCCTTTTATGTAAATAGACTGAAACTGATACATGGTCGGTACCCTTTACGAATTTTCGCGAACTTTTTTATATCGCTGGATTATCGGTGGTACAAACTATACCAGAAAGTAGATAAAAAAGTGTGAATGACTGAATTTAAATAAATGACATAAGTATTTTTAAATAATTTTTTGCTTTAAAATGCTAAGAATCCCCTGAATCATGTAATTCAATACTTCGTCAGTATTAGCTAGAAGAGTAGTTATGATTGCTTCTCCAATAATGAGTGTTTTAAACTATTTACTTAACTAGTGTATTAGCATGCCCAGACTAGGGCATGCCTGGTAATGGTTGTATGTGTGTGTCCTGGTTGAGTGGCAGTGTAACTATAGCTAGACTTACCCAGAAGTTAATATAAGACGAAAAAACTAATAAAAATCAAATCCAAAGGTCTTTGAATGAAAAAATTATTTATTTAAGCAATATAAAATACAATAAATCCTACAACATATAAAAATAATAATAATAAAAAAATTGTCATGAACAGGAATCACTAGGTGAAAGAAGGAAGAAGCAACAAAAAACAATACTGCAGTTTCTAAATAACTTAACACTATAATCTTACCACAATGGATATGGTAAATAAAATAACTGGCATATATTTGATCCATGCATTTCTAAACATTATGTATGTTTGTAATTTTATAAAACAAAAAAGGAAGTCTTCTTTCCGAAACAGTGTACCAATAATGTATAAAAGCAATTTTAAAGTGAGCTTAGTTTAACAGTTATTTTAGAACATTATTGATTCAGTTCAAACATAACAATCATTCCATTATAAATGATGCGTCTGGGCAAGCGTTTTTGTTATTCGGATGAATACAACAAATAATTAATAACAAAAGTAATAATAAAATGGTATATGTAAAACAAATGAATCTAAAAAAAAAAGAAGTAACCACAAGTACCTATTAGTCCAATTAAATAAGTCGACAAATCAAAATTTTGAGGTAAATACTTGAATTTTTGATATAAGTTACTTTGATGTATTAGAACACGATTAATGAAAGAAATTTTTTTTTAACCCCCGGGAAGGGGTGAAAAAAATTATAATAAAGTGTTTTTTCAAAATTACTCAAAATGTGTAAAAGCTAATAAAAAAGTTTCAAATAAAAATTGTAAAGCATGAAATTTTACTTGAAAATGATCTCTTGACTTTTTTGGTATTATTAAAATTAACAGAGTTAGGGTGGTTAGAAGTTAAGGGATGATATGTACAACTTTAAAAAATCATAGCGTGCTGAAAAGTTAATGAATTAAAATTTTTTCTTTTTCTATTTACTCAGAGAAATATAAACTTTCGTTTCAGCGAAATGGATGTTTCTTTAAATTGTTAATAAAAAAGTTATAAAAATTTTAATTTTTTTATTTTCAATTAAAACCACTTGGAACGGTGAAACGAATTTTTTTTTATACCATTCTGTTCATCATTTAATATACTGAACATTTGCTTTTGAAATTTTTTTTTACCCATCATTTTCAAGCAGGTATGAATTTATTTACCTGTTTCATTTTTTTCCAAACGTAAGACACTGCTCTTGTAACGTCACGATAACTGAAAAGAAATAAAAAATGCGTACGACAAAGATAAAATTGTTTCGTAGCTGCTGCGTTTCCTACAAGACGCGCATGCGTCACATCTATACTGCCGTCATAAGTCATAAGGAGAATAGCCAATCTGTAAATTGTCAGTTGGCGAGGAAAGTAACAAAGGCGTTTGTATTTTTCCCAACTAGTAAATATTAATTAAGAAAATCATGTAGCTGCTTTTTATGCACTTACGTTTTTGTACCTTAGAATTTTTTAATAATATTTTTAACTGCCGAACTCTTGGGTGCTCATATATTATTAGAATCTCATTTATGACAAATATCTAGATGCGGCTTTTCACCTTATGACGGCAGTAAGGACATTCGCGCGTGACGTCACAACTAACCTCAAAAATAAGAGTTTCTTAAGATTTAAGAGTATTACGCAACTATTATTAAAATTTCTGCCTGGTTCCCGTATTTTCAACTAAAATCTAGTTCAATGTAATGTTTATGAAGTTCTAAACACTTTATCCTAATAAAATAGGCCTCTTTTTGTAGGTTGGAAATCTAACCTGTAATTAGCAGTCTATTTCTATTAATCAACAATATTGAAAAATTATTTACGTGAATTTTTAAATATTTGCTTGGAGCCAGTACCGGCTCCAAGCTAAAAATGCGTATACAAACATTAAAAATGAGAATAAACTTGAAAAACTTAAAATTTAAGGTTATGTTGGGTACATGATGCAGATGCCCTATATCTCAATGCAGCGGTTGTGAATGTTTTGGTGAATAAATGCTCCTACAAATTGTTAACAAAATTCTTAATTGTGGACAGGTATAATAAGAGTGTTCCGTTTAAATATTGATTAGCCAACAATTGTCGTTAATCGGAAAAAAGTAAATATTGATAAGAATTTTTTTCTCCATGTTTTGCGAAATCTACATACTTATACACGCTTCGTTTTATGTACATTTTGGTTATAGGTATTAGACACGTGAAATTTTGTTTACGTGATCTAAATATTTTTAAAATTAATTTTTGAATTGTAATGAAAGAAATTATTATTACTGTCAATACTTGCTGATTTCTACTAAATTTAGAATTATTTGTTTGACATTATTGATATAAATTAAAAATAAAGTACACAATATAATTTTTTTTTTGCGAGAAAATTTTGCAGACGAATTATTGGCGTATTGAAATTAATTGTTTCAAACATCGTTTTAAATTAGTCGAAATTCGCGTATTTTAACTAAGGTTGCAAAAAATGTTCTTTTTGCGCATTTTCGATGAAATTAATAAACTAATCCGTAATGTAGAAATAAAAATTATTTGCAAAAATGAATATTTACAATAGCAAAAATTATTTTTTTTACGACATTAACAATTGAAATAATTTTACTTCATAATTTTAAAAAAAATTGACAATTACAAATATTTACATTACTTATTTTTTTAAATTACAAAATTTCATTATTTTAATTTATTATTTTTTAAGACCATAAGAAATTATTGTGAAAATTATTTTAATTGTATATATATTTTAAAAATTGAAATATATTAATCAACAATTTTTTTTTGGATCATTAATTTCAATTTTAAACGAAAAGAAAATGACATTTAAAAAAAAATTAACGATACATTTCCATTAAAATAGATCATTGGTATTATTCTATTTCTAATCTAAATAAAAATAAATAGTTTAAAAAATGAAATTGGATAAATTAAATAATAAATAATTGAACCATTTTTTAATGGATAATAACAATTAGAAGAAAATATTTCATTCTTAAAACAAAATGCATGATCCATTCTATATTAAATTATTAATTAAATCTTATGAAAAGTTAAAATAAGAATTATTAAAAATAAATTTGTTAACAATTTGTAGGAGCATTTGTTCACCAAAACATACATCACCGCTGCATTGAGATATATAGACTAGTTCTCAAATTCAAAACCGTGTTAATGTTTGATAAAGCTCGTGAAAATATGAGTGAGGACTCATTGGATTCGGAATGACATCTAGAAAAATGTGTAAAAGTTTCAAATCCGCATATAAACAATTGCAAAAGTTATGAACGAATGAAGATTGAAAAAATAACGAGTTTCGTTTTTTGCAAATAACTCGAAAACTATTAATATTTAAGAAAATTTAAAAAAAGATTCTCAAAGAGGAATGAATTTCCAATAAAAAAGTCCCAACTCCCGAAACTCTAAGTCTATCATTAATAATTTTAATATAATGTTGAAAATATAGCTCTGCACGGCGAACACTAAGCCGTTACGATGCTCTGAAATCGGCCGTAATAAGTAAAAATATTTTTTATGTTATTAAATATTAATTTAAAGATTTTAAAAAATTATGGTATTATTTAGACACTTAAAGGAACAATATCCCGTTGGAAAAAAATTGTTTCACCTATTTTTCATAAAATGAGCCTATTGTTTTGAGTTTTGCACGGAAACGCATTTTTGCTATAAACACGTCAATAGAAAAGTTGTAGAAAATTAAATTTCCAATAGAAATGGCACCATCAGAAGTCAAAAAATTTTTTTTTACAAAAATACGCCCAGAAAACAAAAAAAACGAAAAAATTGAGTTTTTTATTTTTTTTTTTATTTTAGCCTGTAACTTTTTTCGGGTACATTTAGGCATAGACATTGCTGCGTAAAAAAAAGCTGGCGTTTTACCGTTAAAAATGATTATTAACGGGTAAAACGCCAGCTTTTTTTATGCAGAATGTCTATGCCTAAATGTACCCGAAAAAGGGCGTATTTTTGTAAAATAAAAAAAAAAATTACTTCTGAAGGCACCATTTCGATAGGAAATTTAATTCTCTACAACTTTTCTATTGGCGTGTTTATAGGAAAAATGCATAGTTTTCCAGTAAAACTCAAAAATGTGAAAAGTGGACCTTTTTACTTCGATCTCAAAAACGCCCTTTAAATGGTAGCACTCAGCGGTTTTCTCATATTTTGGGGTCAATTGAACATAGGAAACAATAAAAACCCTTTAACGTTTTAGTTCCTTTCAACTCTCTTTTTTTGGACATAGACAATAGCCTAAAAATATTGTGATTAAAAATTAAAAAAATTTCTTAAACAAATTTTTTTAATTGTTTATATTTTTTTCCCTTTTTTCATTATTTAAACAAATTATTAAGAAAAAAAATTATTCTTAAACTTTATTATTTGCAATTCTCTACAAGATGGAAAAAAGAAAAAATGTTTTGTCGTTAATTTATTTGTTTATTTAATAAACAATTTGTTATTAACAATCGCCGAATGTGTTTATATTCTTTTTAGATAGAAAAAAATAACAAAAACTACCGTATACATAAACATGTTAAATTTATTTTTTTTTACATGTTTATGTATACGGTTGTTTTTGTTATTTTTTTTTTCTATCAAAAAATATTCGGCGATTGTTATAACAAATTGTTTATTAAATAAACAAATAAATTAAGAAAAAAATTGTTCTTTTTTTCATCTTGTAGATAATTGCAAATAGATTTTAAGAAAAATTTTTTTTCTTAATAATATGTTTAAATAATGAAAAAGAAAAAAATATAAACAATTAAAAAAAAAATTTAAGAATTTTTTTTTATTTTTAATCACAATATTTTATAACAAATAAAATGGCAAAAAATTTTTTTTCAAAAATAATAGCAATAAAAAATTAAAGTTTATGTAATCTTACAGTACTTTTAAATATAAAAACAGTAATAATAATTAAAATTAATAAAGAAAAAATTTCGTCCTCTTTTTTATTTTTTTGTTAGGTAAAATAATTAATAACTAATAGAGTATAACAATTAAAAACATCGCAGTGTCATAATCCCATAAAGTATAGTTGACATAAATTCTCCACGAAGAGAAATAATTTTAGTGGCTTCAGTTTAACAATTATCCGACTTGAAATATAAACGCAAACTCTAAAAAAAATTTGTTAATTAACAATAGGCTCATTTTATGAAAAATTGGTGAAACAATTTTTCTCAACGGGATATTGTTCCATTAAGTGTCTAAATAATACCATAATTTAAAAAAAAAAATTAAATTAATATTTAATAACATAAAAAAACATTTTTACTTATTACGGCCGGTTTCAGAGTATCGTAACGGCTTAGTGTTCGCCGTGCGGAGCTTCGTTTTCAACATTAAATTAAAATTATTAATACCTAATAGAGATAGAGTTTCGGGAGTTCGGCTTTTTTATTTGAAATTCATTCCTCTTTAAGAATCGTTCTTTCAATTTTCTTAAATATTAATAGTTTTCGAGTTATTTGCAAAAAACGAAACTCGTTATTTTTTCAATCTTCATTTGTTTACAACTTTTGCAACTGTTTATGTGCGGGTTTGAAACTTTTGCACATTTTTCTGTCATTCCGAATCCACTAATATTTTTACGAGCTTTATCAAGCATTAACACAGCCTTGAACTTGTGAACTAGTCTGCATCATGTACCTAACATAACTTTAAATTTTAAGTTTTTCAAGTTTATTCTCATCTTTAATGTTTGTATACGCATTTTTAGCTTGGAGCCGGTACTGGCTCCAAGCAAATATTTAAAAATTCACGTAAATAATTTTTCAGTATTTTTGAATAATAGAAATAGACTGCTAATTACAGGTTAGATTTCCAACCTACAAAAAGAGGCCTATTTTATTAGGATAAAGTGTTTAGAACTTTATAAACATTACACTGAACTAGATTTTAGTTGAAAATAAGGGAACCAGGCAGACATTTTAATAATAGCTGCGTAATACTCTTAAATCTTAAGAAACATATATTTTTGAGGTTAGCTGTGACGTCACGTGCAGATGCCCTATAGATGTTACGCATGCGCGTCTTGTAGGAAACGCAGCAGCTACGAAACAATTTTATCTTTGTCGTACGCATTCTTTATTTCTTTTCAGTTATCGTGACGTCACAAGAGCAGTGTCTTACGTTTGGAAAAAAATGAAACAGGTAATTAAATTCATACCTGCTTGAAAATGATGGGTAAAAAAAATTTCAAAAGCAAATGTTCAGTATATTAAATGATGAACAGAATGGTATAAAAAAAAATTCGTTTCACCGTTCCAAGTGGTTTTAATTGAAAATAAAAAAATTTTTATAACTTTTTTATTAACAATTTAAAAAAACATCCATTTCGCTGAAACGAAAGTTTATATTTTTCTGAGTAAATAGAAAAAGAAAAAATTTAAATTCATTCACTTTTCAGCATGCTATGATTTTTTAAAGTTGTACATATCATCCCTTAACTTCTAACCACCTTAACTCTGTTAATTTTAATAATACCAAAAAAGTCAAGAGATCATTTTTATGTAAAATTTCATGCTTTACAATTTTTATTTGAAACTTTTTTTACTAGCTTTTACACATTTTGAGTAATTTTGAAAAAATACTTTATTATAATTTTTTTCACCCCTTCAAAAAAAAATTTCTTTCATTAATCATGTTCTAATACATCAAAGTAACTTATATCAAAAATTCAAGTATTTACCTCAAAATTTTGATTTGTCGACTTATTTAATTGGACTATACTGCCGTCCTAAGCCAAAAAGACGTATCTCAAGTTTTGGCCGAAATGCATATTTTTATACCTTAGGATAGTTGGAGCTATTTTCTATATATTTCCATAGCGAAATAAACGTATTTCAATCGTTAAGTATTTTTAAAGTGCTAACAAAGTTTGACGTATCTAAAAAAATATGAGAAAACCTAAGCGATTTAGCCAATTAGACGTATCCCATTGTAAAAAAAAACTAGTAACCTAATTAATATAGATTCATAACTACACCACTATTAACCTCTACATTAGTACAACTACAAAGAAAAAATATTAATAAATATTTGAAAATATTGACGCAATTTCGAAGATTCAAAACATGCCTTATATCTCAAAACAGTGAAACCTTGAGATACGTCTTTTTGGCTTAGGAGGGCAGTATATGTAAATGGGAGGAAATTATTTTATTAATAATGAAAACATAAATTTGTTAAGAGTTCCCATCTTGTGCAATAATAAATGCGTCGAGACAATAAACGTAATGTAGACTGCCGGATACACATAAGTTTGCTACACAAGAAGTAAAGTTATGGAGACATTGCTTTTCAATTTTTTTTTTTAAGAAATAAAATGAAGCTTCTCACAAAATATGTAAGTAAGTAAGTAAGTAAGTAAGTTTATTGGTGCTATTACCATTGGTTTACACAAGTCAATACAGGACAGATTAAAAAAACATTATAAGTTTATACAATACAAATTAAAAACATGTTTAAATACATATATTACTAAAATTGTTATTAAAATAATCATCAATAGAATAAAAACACTTATCAATTAAATAATTTTTCATCACAGTTTTAAATTTTATTTGTGACAATTCCTTCATGGTAGGAGGCAAAAGATTAAACATCTTAGGACCGTAATAAGTTATTCCCGCTTTTGATCTTGTTAACCTGTGATAATCGATATATATATTTGTTCTATTACGTGTATTATAATCATGTATTTCGATGTGAGAATTATAATTATTTAAATTTTGCTTTACATGTGTGAGACATTGCAAAATATATATAGATGGAACTGTAAGTATTCGCATTTGAATATAACTGTCTACACAGGAATCTCTATAGCTGAGACCACTTAATATTCTAACAGCTTTTCTTTGTAATGCAAAAACTCTACTGACACAGGACGCATGACCCCATGCCAATATTGCATAAGATATTTTTGATTGAATTAGGGCATGAAATGCTGTTACTAAAACAGGTCTGGACACTATTTTTGATAGATTACGAAGTACATATATGGATGATGATATCTTATTGCAAACAATATCTACATGATTATACCAAGTCAGCCTTTGATCTAAATAAATTCCAAGAAATTTTACACTTTGGAGATTGTTTATTGATGATGTGTCACGTAAAGAAAAGTACATTGTTTTCGTTTTAGAGTGGTTGAGACATAATTGATTGGCATGGAACCAATTTGTGACTTTTGATTGTGCATCTGCTAGTGATATTTTTAATGTGTTTACATTTTTATTTTTGTTGATCACAGTAGTATCATCAGCAAACATGATGAAGTCAGTGCTGGGGTCACTAGTAGATATATCATTAATATAGATTAAGAATAACAAAGGACCCAGCACTGATCCTTGAGGTACTCCATAAGTAACGGATCTAAGATCTGAGTTTTTTCCTTTGAAGGACACAAGTTGTTGTCGGTCTTTTAGATAAGATTCGATAAGCTGAATACTGTTCCTCGAGAAATTATAATATTTTAGTTTATTAATCAATATACTAGCCGACACACAATCGAAGGCTTTGGTTAGATCGCAAAAGAGCGCAGCAGTGTGGCTGCCTTCTTCGTACCCTTCATTTATGAGTGAAATTAATTTATTAATAGCAGCTGTAGTTGATAATGAGTTTCTAAATCCAAATTGCTGCCTATTGAAAAGATTATTACTCTCAAAATGTTCATAAATTCTTGTTTTTAATAGTTTTTCAAATAACTTTGCTAATATGGGTATCAAGGATATTGGCCTAAAATTTGACACGTCATTAACATTGCCTTTTTTATAAATGGGAATAACTCGAGATATTTTTAGAACTAGAGGAAATATGCCCTCTGCAATACATAAATTAAAAAGTTTGGTCAATGGCACTGCTATTAAATTACCAATGCATTTTAAAATTTTTGTGTTAAGTCCATATATGTCCTTACTATTTTTGTTGTTTAATTTAAATATTTCATCTCTCACCTCATTTATAGTAACCTTCCTAATTTCAAAGAGAGGAATATTTTCGATATTTATGTCTGTAAGAAATTCATCACTGCTCAGGTCAGTACTGGGGAGATCATTGAGAATGGTCTGCACCACATTCACAAAAAAGGCATTAAAGTCCTCACTAGCTAACTCTGTTGCATGTTCACTTTCTGTATGATTCCTGTTCTTATTAATGATTTGCCACATTGATTTTTGGGCATTATTTGACTTTTTTATAAAATTGTCATGAGCTACAATTTTAGCTTGATCTATTGCCTGTCGATATCTCTGCCTGTACTCTTTTATCTGTTGCTTTAACTCCGTAGAATTTGACATATTTGCAGCCTCATGCATAAAGATGAGAGTCTCGCGCATTTCATGAAGATTATCGTTAAACCAATTTATTTTCGTTTTTGTGTTATTTGTGAAAATTGTTTTTTCTGGAAATGCTACTTCGGATGCTTTTTTTATTTCCTCATTGAATAAGGTGAATTTCGTATTAACATCAAGGCTTTCATCATTAATAAAATCTCAGTTTAAATTTTGAACTAAGTTATGAAACATGAATAAACCTATTTCTGTAACAGGTCTAATAATAGAAGAAATTTTCTTTTCTTTGTGGGAATATAATTTAAAATGCAATGACACTGCGGAATGATCAGAAAGGCCTGTGTTTAAGACAGTTGATTTATAATTATTTCTAGTTAAATTAGTTATAATATTATCAAGACATGAGTTTCCTCTGGTATTGTTTTTGTTTGTGATGTGAAGCCCATAAGTAGACAATAAATCAATTAAATACATTGTTTTTTTGTCTGCTACTTTGAAATTTACATTGAAGTCACCATTTATTAAAATTGTCTTGTTCGATTGAGATATTAAGTCTAGGAGTTTGGTCATTATATCTATAAAAATATTAAAATCACCCAATGGTGATCTATAAATTGTTACTATAAGAATATTAAGTTTGTCTGACTCGACGGCACAGATCTCGCAATGAATCTCTTGAGATATGCCCTGTATATCATTTCTTAGACTACATACATTTGCAATGTCATTTCTTACCAATACTGCCACCCCACCATGAATGTGAGTCACTCTACAAAATCTGCCTAAAAGGACATAATTTTCTATTTTTAAGTGGTTAATTTCTAATTCTGTCATCCAGTGTTCACTAAAACATAAAAAATTATATGAAAAGGTCTCTGCTTCAATTTCAGAGATTTTATTTCTTAGACACTGAATGTTTAAGTGGAGGATACTTAAGTTAAAGTCATTAATAGAATTACTATTCAGTTTATTTCTTCTGTTGTGATAGTCCCCTGGTACTTTGTTAGTTGTCATATCCTCGGTTATTTCCTTATTGATGCTAAAGGGGTCTTCTGAAAATTTCTCCTTCCTAGACTAGAGTCATAAGGTCTAATTATAGTTTTCTTTGGCCAAATATTACCAGAGAATACAGAGTCATAATCAGTTGGTTTGACTGCTATTTTGAATGCAGCGATTTCATTGGAAAATGTATTTATTTTATAACACTGTGAAACTTTTATATCATAATCGTCTAAATAACTTATCACATCCTGTACTGTTGTTTCTGGTTCAAGTCTCGATATAAATAACCAATTTAGTGGGTCTACTGCTTTTATCTTCGTAGCATTTTCGTTTTGTCCTATTACAGTTCTGTGTCTATAACCTCTTCTTGAAGATAATTCAATTGTGGATTATTTTAGAGAGCATCTGTGAATTTCTATACAACAATCACTTAATGAATTACAGGAATCACCTACTACAAAATATTTTGTTTTAGAGAAAAACAAAATTAAATATTAGAACCAGAAAAACCGATCACTACTGCGCTATTTAAAAGTTAATAAATTTAAGAGTAAAAAAATTTTGTGCTTGGTTCTTTCAATGAAACTGATTGAAATTTTACCAGCCAATATTGAATATTGAATTTTTATGCGCATATGTCATATGTCGGTGGTATTATTGTCAACCTATAATTCCGCAGGTTTCTAAATTCACCAGTGGAGCGCACTGGTAAGCAATAACATTATATGATTGGCTATTTTGAAAACCAAAGCCAATCAGCTTCGAATTTTATCTACCAATGCGTCCAGCGGTGAATTTAGAAAAGTGCGGATTTATAGGTTGAATACCACCGTCAAGATGGCCGAAGGTCACCCCAATTTACCACGCATCCAGTAATTTAGTCGAGTGGCTTAGTAATTTAGTACTCGACCAAAGCGGATAGCGTGTTTTAGTCAAGTAATGTAGTGGAAAGCAATTACTAAATTACTCGACCGTCTCTCTACTCGACTAAAATTACTGGATGCGTGCAAACACACCCAAACATCATACGTTCCGCCGACAGTAACGCTTCTGGTATAGGTCTTCTGTGGTTTTACTAACTAACGACACACAAATATTTTAAGCATAACATGAGGCAACTCATTTAAAATTTGCAATGCTTTGTCCGATTTAAAAATTTTTTTTGAGATATAGTGCTCAATGAGCTCTATTTGACTGTTTTGAAAAAATTTGAAATTTTCATATTTTCAAGGCCGGATATATTTAGGAAGATCTACGATTTAGTGTTTTTTGGTATACAGGGTGTCCGGGAATGCCTGTTACAAACTTCTGGTGCAGATTCTACACACAACATGAATTTCTTTGCAGCAGCACAAAAGGTTTCTGAAATATTAAGTAAAAACCTGCTCTAGGGCTTCACTTTCGAAAAACCCTAGCTCACTCAGGAAGCATTTATAATATTAATAATAATAATAGTAATAATAATAATAATAATAATAATGCATGGTCCGGGACCATGAAAGTGCAGGAATAGGAGCATTTTTGTTTAAGGCAGCACAGAGAGCAGCCGATGAACTTGGTCTCTCCTTCGACGTCGAGCGGGTAAATCCCGACTCTGTCACCGAGTTGGAACCTGCTCGACGAAAAGCCCAAATTAAAGCTGCAGAACACAACATCTTTCTGCAGCTTCACACGGATAAGCCGCCAATGCATGGAGTTTTCTATAAAAATATAGAGAACCTTGGCTTATCCGAAAGGCTGACCTTTGCCTTCTTAAGGTCAGCCGGGCTGAAGTCTGAGACCGAGGGATTCATAATGGCTTGCCAGGATGGTGTATTTAACACCCTCGTCTATCGTAGTCGTGTCATGGGTATAGAGGTCCCTGATGTCAGCTGCAGGGCCTGCCGCAGGGCGCCAGAGACTCTTATGCACTTGCTGTCGGCTTGCCCGACATATGCAGTCTCGGCCTATATCCAAAGGCATGACGGAGCATTACGAGTGCTTTATTACCATTTAAGGCACTCGTATGGGATAGACGAAACACCAGTGCTGCCTTACGCTCCGGGGGATATTGAGTCCGTTGTGGGAAATGAGAAGTGTCTAATTTATTGGAACTACTCTTTTCCCACCATCAGGCAAATACAAGCCAACAAGCCTGACGTAGTACTCCTCGACCATCAACTCAAGACAATGTTCGTTGTGGAGTTCTCGGCTCCCGCGGAGAACAACATTGTCTTGAAGGAGGAGGAAAAACGGACAAAATATCGAGATCTGCTCTTCGAACTCCACAGACTGTATCCAGACCATACTGTTAAGATAGTGGTACTGATTATAGGAGCCCTCGGTGGAACGAGACACACACTGCTTTCAGAACTTAAGATCATACCGGCATGCCGAAATTCGGCAGAGGTCTTAGCCGGCAGAATGCAGAAAGCCGTCATCCTCGGCTCATTACGTCTGCTCAGGACCCAGTAGTCACTTACCCCACAGGTGTGGGGAGTGGCTGCCGGTACTACCAGCTCCCCTCTGTGAGGGTCGGAGCCACAGAGAAGGGTGACTGGTTTTTAACAAAAAAAAAAAATGTTTATTTACAAATTTGAAAAATAAATTACATTACATTTCATTAATTACGGACATATTTATTAGAACTTTTTGTCATGTTTTAGCAGGTAGAATGTACTCCAGAAGTTTGTAACCAGTATTTCTGGACATTCTGTATATTTTCTCGAATTTATCATGAATTAATTGGATGTTTAATAATGTAAACTTTTGTGTCGTCACTTCTCAGACTAATATTCTCAGAAAGGCAAGTAAAGGATATAATACTACGTCGGGTACATGGCCAAACAAGCCAAAAAGCTGCACTTTTTGATTGGAATGTGCCACTTTCTATGGTAATAGTTGATGAAAAAAGATAACTTTTCAGATAGGGAGCCACTTGAAAATCCATGTAGAAAACCAAAATGGCGGCCATTAGAGATGGCCGCCATTAGCCGCACTAAATTTTCTTGTATCTCAGCTCCTAATGGTTCGACTTCACTTTTCTTTTTTCTTGTTTAAAAGCTTTTGTACAGAGGACACTTTTTTGTCCCTCTACATTTATCTCTACATCTTAAGAGTTCTGCACAATTCTCAAAAAAACAAATATTTTTTAACTTTCACGAACTTTTGGAGAATACTGTGATACGAAATTCAAAAACAGAATTTTGAATGATGCTGAGAGGTTCCATGCAAACAGAATACACATTGCTTGGGATTCTTACTAAAAAAACTTGTCTAAAGAGTTGGTCTTCGTTGCCAGGTAGCACAAAGAAATATGCTACCAAAAAATTGGAATGACTTCCTCTGCTGTGATCAGAACAAGACAGAACTCGTCAAGTTACTTGGAGAACATGTATTCTTGAAGTTTGATTGGGCTCACATCAGTACTGAGATTGATTCGTTAATCCTGGCCGAATGAAACTTCAATTGATGGAGTACAATGCAGGCAACAGAAACAAGCAGACAGCAGGATTTTTCTCCACGCTAAAGACAGTGTTAAACATGGAGCAAAAAAAATATTATTTGTACAGTAGATACTGATGTAGTTATTTTGGCAATCTCTTTCTTTCACATTCTCAAAACCGCAGGACTTCAGGAGTTGTGGATTGTCTTTGATGCTGGGAAGGGTTAGAGATACATGAGGATTAATCCCACGTTTGAAAGTGTATGTGAACATAAAGGGAGGATTGAGAGGATTCCATGCAGGGGCGGATTTAGCAATAGGCATAGTAGGCACATGCCTAGGGCGGCAGCAAGTTGAGGGCGGCAAAATTCAGGTCGGGAATATAAAAAAACTACGACGATTGCAGCAGGAGCACAGAAAAGATAAACTATACAAGAGCGAAAACTATAAGGCTCATGATATAGGACCGAATTTGAGGGCACATATCCCATATCCGCCATGTTATAACCACCCGTCAGTGGTGGAAAACTATCGATAGTAAATTTCACTATCGATAAACTATCGGTACTTTTTATGGTTTGATTTTGTTTTTTTTTTTAATATTATGACCTGGTGACAATAATTTCGTTTACAAATAAAACAGAACAGTATAATATATCAACGGTGCGAGTTGACAGAGTTAGCCCTTGCTGTTGGTGTAACTGTAACTGTAGGTTTGGTGGCCTTGGCCCTGGCGATTACTACGTGGTTGTTGTTGTTAAATAATGTTATTATGTCAAACTTTGAGGTTATTTGGGGGGGGTAAAATTCAAAACAAAATTTTTGCGCCCTCGTAAATTTTACTCGAAAAAAAAAAAGTATATTAAGCTTGCGGCGCCCCCTGGGGTACGACGCCCTCCTGCGGGGCACGGTCGCGCCCCCCTCAAAAGCCGGCCCTGAACACAAGCTATGTGATTATTGTTTACATTTGCGATTGACTCTTCAGGGGCAGAAAATTTAACCATGCCTTGGGCGGCACAAACAACAATGCAGCAATAAATACAATAAAAGGTATGCCTTTAATTGATTATTTTTAAATTCGTTTCACAGTTTCAAGAGCATAATATTGCTTTATTGATCCAATGCCTTAATATAATAATAATATATAATTATTTTGTTCCAGGGATGAATTGGAAGATGAAGGAGATGACTCATTTATATGAGTATTTCTTAGTATTTAGTTGTTTCGTCGTTTATTGTTTGTAAAGATTTGTTTCTTAATGTAATAAATTTTTTCAAAATAACCCTATCAAAAAATCCTATTTCAAACTTATAGAAATCATTTCAAACTTTTTCAAACTTATAGATAATTATACATTTTTTATGGGTAATCAATGATTATCTATAAGTTTGAAATAGGATTTTTTGAAAGGGAATTAAAATCACTGTTGTTTATGAAAACAAGTCTTTCTTGACATATACAGAAGCCCATACACATAAACTCTTTTTTGTGGGGAAAGAAGGTATATTGACCACAATTAAAAACTTACTTATCAATGAAATTCGTGAGAAAAGTGAAATTTCCAGAACCTTTAAGGTGTAGAGATAAATGTATAGAGACATAAAAGTGTCCTAAAAAAAGAAAATCGACATCGGACCATTAGGAGCTGAGGTACAAAAAAAAAATTAGTGCGGCTAATACCGGCTATTTTCAATGGCCGCCATTGTGGTATTCTACACGGATTTTCAAGTGGCTCCCTATCTGAAAAGTTACCTTTTGGCATCAACTATGACCACAGAAAGTGGCACATTCCAATAAAAAAGTGCAGCTTTCTTTTGTGTACCCGACGTACTATAATACAATTTAACCAATGTTTTAAGAAGGAAAAAATACATTTGATATAAATCATGCATACAACTATTTTTGGTATTTAGCCATTATAGGACACAAGTAGAAGAACCAGCAATTCACGTCAGAGATGGCACAGCTGAGTTCATGTCATCAGCGAAGTTAATGTGAATCTTTAACTATATTACTTTAATGAGCATGACAATTGTAATTCTTTCCATCTGATTATGCTAGTTAGGTCAAATTTGGTAGAATTATTACCTTCCTCTGGGCATTTCTTTATGGTTTTGGAAACGTCAGTATTATAATTTTTATACATATAATACATGATGTCAAAGTTGTAACTTGTAGACATTACAACATCAACCTGATAAATGGCGATAGATAATTTTCTTTCTCTGATGTCATATTCCATAGAAACATAAAACATTTCATGGCAGTTACTAGCATACCAGAATAAGCTTTGAGTTTGACATCCTAATTCTAATACATCAGAGTCAAAAATTGGATTTACATGCCAATGTTCTTTCAAATCAACTATGCAACCCTCAAATTCACAGTCTGCATCTGGACATTTGTATTGTCGTATTGTGCAATCTCGTTTATGAATCATGTAATTAAAAATACCTGGACAATAGAAGCAACCATTCCAATTACATGGCAATGAAATATTAAATTTTGGTTTTATACTCCACAGGCACAATATATTACACTTGACACATTTTCTATTTGAACAATCTTTACATGCCATGTGATTTTTTGGGCAGAAGTAGACTATTGTAATGTATTTTTTACAGATAACACAATGCTGAAATAGTTTTAATTCGTTTACTACGAATTCCCTAAGATCCGAACGGGACATTTTTAAAACACATTTAATATCAAAATCACCTTCATTTACCTTCTTCACAATGTCGGTAGGTAATTTAGTGTTCATTTCTCTTTCAATTTCTTCCATATCATAATTATTGTCGATTAGTTTAACTTTACACAAACACGTACCAGAGGGAAAACACTCGAGTAATGATGCCTGATCTAGTAGAAAAGAATTTTTTGTTTGATCCGAGTTCATATCGCACCTGACATTTCCGACCAAGAAACTGTTTGATGGGAAATTCCCCAATTTGTGCGTAATTTGGGTTGGCGAAGTTACAAACTCTATATTTGTGTCCGGTTCAAAAAATATCAGTTTATAATGTTTGGGCCCCAGATGGGCTGGTGAAATTAACAAATTGAAAAATTCTATGAAAGTATTTCTTACGGAAAAACTCAAGCGAAAGATATAATTTTTCTTTACAAATATTAAATTTCTCAAAGATGTTTCTTTTATATTTATCTTAAAACTGTCTCCTTTCACCACATCCTCTGGATGTTTCCGATCAAAGTGTTGAACAAACTGACATCCGTTACCTTTGTAATTACAAAAGGGGCATTTAAACCCCTCTTTCTTACAATGTTTCTCGTGCTCTACAGCTTCGTTAAAATTAAGCAGTTCTTCGCATCCTTCATAATAGTTGATGCATCTGAATATTAATTTTTTAGCAACCATATTGTATACTGAATTAATCAAAACATTCAATTCAGGTTGTTTGCTGGGGATGCACCGTCCACATATCACTTTTCCTTCACGGGAGACCATAACAGGGCCTACAGAAAGGTAATTCAGACATTCACTGCAAATTTGCTGGTTATGGATTTTATCTGATAGAATTAAGTTATTCATTTCTTGAGCTTCTAAAATTGTATTAGAAGAATTTGTTATAGACCTAGAAAAAAAATGAGTAAGTATTCTACAACTGTCAACTGTCTACTTACATCAAAATAGATTAAAACAAATGTATCTTCAATCTTGATTAAAAATCGTATATTATTTTATCTAAACCATGGAGGTAGAATCACAGAAGAAGAAATCTTCTGTGGTAGAATAAGAAGCAGAATGTGGCAGCGCATTCCTCATTTTAATAGATAGAAACGCCATGGTTAAGAAGAAATGTTCTGGAGTAACTTATCATAGGTTAAAACGGGTCTGTACTCAAAAGATATGTTGAAAGCATTTTCTATTTATTTTAGATTATATTATATTTGCCTGAAATGTTAAACCGTCATCTCATTCATTACTGTTTTAACTTTATCATAGAAGCATGATACAATAATTTATTGTATCGTGCATAGAAGCGGGAGGCGGATTAGGCGGAAGAAGATGAAGATAACCTATCTTTTTGAATTGGTCAACGTTCGGAACATTCACCGGGAATCTGTCTAGTGATGGGCGATATCGTGATTTTTCAATCACAACGTAAATCGTTACTGTGATTTTCTTATATCAGTGAATTTAAAACGTGATGTGATCACGACTTTCATAATACGACGTACGGGAGAAATTGTTAATTATTATAATATTGGTCTTGGTTGAACCACGGCAAGGGAACGAAATACGGAAGGAAAGTCGTGATCACGTCACGCTTTTCTGCCAACTTTACTAACAGTTGTTACCTGTGATTTCTTAATATCAGTGATTAAATCACAGTTCGTGATATATCGCCCATCACTAAATCTGTCAAATTGAAATAAGTTTCACCAAAGAATCAGGCCTATGATGGAACGTTTACGTTATTTAACATACACCTGTTATGTTGAGCGCTGACCAAAAAATAAATAAGAGTGAGAAAGACAGATGACCGTAACATGGGCGTTATGACTAAAGTAAACGTTCCATCATAGAGCTGAATAACAATTTTGTCGAATTTGTCTCGCGGTAATTCTGCATTTTAGCGTAACATTCGAATTTTTGCGAAATTTTTTCAGGATACACTAAGTTGGTCGTAGAACACGAATCTGAAGTCAGTTTTCGGCGCAAATGCATAGTTTTTCCAAAAAAAAAAAAATTTGAAATTTTCCACCATAACACTCACTCTCCGTCACTGTAAACACATAAGGCGAGTTTATAAAAAAAGTCCCAGTCCTAACTTAGCCTATCTTAGTCTTAATTTTTTCCCTAAAAAGTTAAATGTACAGGTTACCCGTATGCCGTTTATAAAAGTCGCAATCCTGTCTTAGTCCTAACTTAACCTAAAATTTTTAGATTAATTTTTCCTAGGGGCTAATACCACTGAATAGATCAGAAATCAATTCCAATTGGCGTGAAAAGTTCGCGTATCTATTTTACGATCAACGCCAGTTTTTATAAACCCGTCTTAAAACATCAGATATATTTTAGGGAAAAATTAAGACTAAAGGCGAGTTTATAAAAAAAGTCCCAGTCCTAACTTAGCCTATCTTAGTCTTAATTTTTTCCCTAAAAAGTTAAATGTACAGGTTACCCGTATGCCGTTTATAAAAGTCGCAATCCTGTCTTGTCCTAACTTAACCTAAAATTTTTAGATTAATTTTTCCTAGGGGCTAATACCACTGAATAGATCAGAAATCAATTCCAATTGGCATGAAAAGTTCGCGTATCTATTTTACGATCAACTTAAGACAAAGGCCAGTTTTTATAAACCCGTCTTAAAACATCAGATATATTTTAGGGAAAAATTAAGACTAAGACAGGCTAAGTTAGGACTGGGACTTTTTTTACAAACTCGCCTTAAGACAGGCTAAGTTAGGACTGGGACTTTTTTTATAAACTCGCCTTTAAAAAAACCCTCCATTTCGGCCGATTTTCATATCATGTTCACCATGTAAAGTATTCCTTAGAACAAACACACCAAAAAAATTGCTTTTCCATAAAAAATAAATTATTATTTACCAAAACTCTAGAAACCAGAAAACGAACCAGCGACATAATAAGGAGAGACTGGAAAAGTAGGCGTGGCACATGGCCAGAATATATTCGACCTTGAGCAAGCAACTAGTCCCCATGGGCGTCACTTTAACTTAACGTTATGGAATTTGCGAATATTTTAAAAATGTATAGAACAGCATTTACTCCGTTTCTAATTATTATTTAATTTATTACTACTTCTACAGTAATTTGACTAATATATTTGAGGTCAACTAATAATAAAACAGCAATAAAAAACAATATCCATTCATGAATTGTATACCTCAAAGCAGTACTCCACTGCAAATCTTGGCAACTAGGGCCAACAAATGACCCCCCACTGCGTCCCTCGAGCGTTTATTCTATGACCAAACAAACCGTATGTATACTCAATTGGGATTGCCCCTCTATACTTTAGACCTCGTTGAAATGAACAATCAAACTGTCAAACTAATGCGCATGTGTATCCTCACCACAGAGGACTAACTTCAAAGTTGTGTCTAAGGTTTCAACACTCTGATTTTGAAATGGTATTTGCATTTTTGTGGGTGAACGATAATATTACCTACAAATGTTTGATCAGAAAAATATAATTAAAATATGCACGTTTTTATGATCATCTCAGCCAATACCAAAAAGTGGTGTTCAGTTAACAATATTTTCAATGACATTCCTCGTTTCGCTAGTGTATACGAAATTTCACATCGAATAGGAAACTCGATATACAGCATGTTCCAGGATAAATGTAACAAGAGTAAAGGACAAGTATGAATCCTCAACAAAAGTGTCATTCCAAAATTCAGTTTGTGGTAAATAATGTTTACGACATCCACTTACCGTATTTTGCCATTTTTTTTGTGTGACATGAAGTAGATCGATACTATATTAGAAAATAAGTATTTTATGATTAATGAAATATTGTGCAAATAGCAATCTTACGAGAACGTGGAGCGTAAATGGGTGCTGGGTGGGTAAAAGGAAGTAAGAATAAGGAAGATGTATCATTTTTGTTGCATTTAAGAGATGTTTAAAAAAATTTTTGTGTGTGTTCATTTTTAGTAGTTCAAGGTCGTTTGACGATAGTTATATTGTTTGGGCATTCCTAGGAGGGCAAGGATTATTTTTGAATATATTGCAAAAACGCCTAAAATATTTCTTGCCCTTCTCGAAGAAAAAAATTTTTGCGCAAAAATTAGTGTAGTGTAGTTAACAGTCCTTGCGTCATTTTGACGCCCGGTAGTTCGTTCCTCTACAGCAACACTGGAAGTGTTCATTGGACCGTTTCAATTTGAGCCACTATTTGAGCTCATAAATATTATTTTTATTTTCTGACCTTGACGGATTTTTCACCAAATCGGTCAGGGAAAGTTGTTATTTAGTTACTTGCCACTAATGTCAGATGCCAAACTGACAGATGTCAAAAGGTTTCAGGAGAAGAAGATTTTTTGACAGCTGTCAAACTGACAGCTGTCAAATTTTTTGTCGCTAAACTTTGTTAGTTCTAAATCTGTCAAACTGACAGCTGTAAAAAATTCTGGTTCTAAACTTTGTTGGGGGATTTTATTTTTTGACAGTTGTCGAACATTTTTAGGTTGGTATTGCACTTGGTTTGGTTTTTAGGCTATGTTATAGTGATGGGTAAAAGCAGTTATTTTTTAATAACAGTTTAAGCTGCTACTTTTTGAAATAACAGTTTAAAATAACAGTTTAAAAATAGCAGATCGCTGAGAAGTACTGGCATGCGCATACCGCAGCGCGCAGTTTGCAAATGTTATTTCAGAGACGTTATTTTATACATCATGCTGCTACCGCAACTGCTTATCTGTTATTTTCTCACCTGTTATTTTCGAACAGAAATAACAGTCTGTTAATGCTATTTACAAATAACAGGTTGTTAAATAGCAACTCATCTCTACTATGTTAATGTTTTTTAGGTTGCAATTACCGGAAATTTTTTCGGAGTTGTGCATGAAATGGATTCAAGTTTCTCAAACTTTTAATGTCACTGTCACTTTTAATAGTCTTGGGCAAAAACTTACTTTGGGCCCAGTTAAGGACCGTCCGTAACCAAGCGGGTGTCCTTATGGGTTGTATAGGCCTCACACAGCTTTAACTGCGCATTTTTCGCGAAATATCACAACTAGTATACCTACTATTATTAAAAATCCATTTTTTCTCGTCAAAACTATTATTTTAATTTAACTACGATCTTAATTATTGTGTTACTTTAAATAAATAATAATACTTTTTTAATATATTGGCAAAAAAAAACATTTAACCAACTATTAGACTCTTCACAATCAGTGGATATTTGCGCTTTTTATATAATTGTTGCACAATCAGAGGGTAGGGTAGTATATATACTCTTCACATTTTTTAATTAAATTTCAGTTCTATTTGATGTAATAAAATCAGTATCTGCTACAAATGTGTCGATGAAATACAATATAATTTCTCTTCGTTTTCGTTTCTGCTAAGAGTATAAATAACTAAACTAGCTATAAATTTTTTTAAATAGCTTCAGTCCCCATCTCTAATCTTCCTTTTAAAATTGCACCAGTGCCGAGTGCCCACCTCTATATGATTTTAAATATCGCGCGCATTAGGATCACAGTTGCAGCCAAGGTTAGTGTTCTGTGGTTTTATTAGACACTTGTTTCTTGTTTCGATTGACAGCAATGATCAGAATCGAGGTAAGTAATATTCACTCCAGTAATAACAATTTTGTATTTTGTCGAATTTGCCTTCCTATAGGAAGATGAACAAAGTGAAGATGACGTCTTTGAGGAATCCTCCTGCTCATATGACAAAGACATTGGCGAAAATTGTTTTGCTGATATTAAAATTGAATTCAAAGAAGAGTCCCTTATTGATTACGAAGTGGATAGATTTATGAAAAATGAGGACAGTAAGTATACCCAATATATTCCTAATAAAAACTGTAGTCAGGAAGATGTGGAAATTTGCGACAATAGGTCCTTTCTTTTGCATGCGAAGCGTAGCACTGAACTACACTGAATTACCTAAAGTCGTTTCTTTGCAAGGATATGGTGTTACATACACTACACTTTACCATTCCTTTGTCCAGTGCAGAGTGTATTAAATAGGTGATGCGACGACAACCCTCACAGTGGCTTCATAAGTGCTTACTTTGTATATAATGTAATAGATGGCAGGACCAATAAGTTCTCTCATTACTTACGCATAGATAGATAATTTTACAGGTTCTGTGCATACGTGCATACAGTGTTGCATACATTTACGGCCTTTTGTTTTTTGTTTAGTAAAACAAGAGTCCAGTGACATCTGATATTAAGTAGCTAAATTAAAACATTGAAAGAATATATGTAACACTACATGCAGCATTGCACGTGTCGCCACAGCTAACCTCAAAAATATATATTTCTTAAGATTTACAAGTATTACGTAGCTATTATTAAAATTTCTGCCTGGTTCCAGTACTTTCAACCAAAATCAAGTTCAACATAATGTGTATGAAGTTTTAAATAGTTTGTCACCATAAAATAAGACACTTTTTGCAGGTTAGGAATCTAACCTATAATTAGCAGTCTATTTTTATCAATCAACAATATTGAAAAATTATTTGCGTGAATTTTTAAATATTTGCCATACTGGATCCAAGCTAAAGATGCCTATACAAACATTAAAAATGAGAATAAACGAAAAAAACCTTAAAATTTGAGGTTATGTTAGTTATATAATAATAATAATAAATCTTTATTACCATAAATTCGTAACATACAGAACATTGGTATCGTCAAAATCTAACATTTACATGAAGTTGGAATACAAAATTTCAAAATATCCAGTATTACATATTCTAGTCCAGTCGGTAAATATACTCATTGAATGAGTAAAAACATTTACTTATAAAAAATTGTTTGGTTTTGTTTTTAAATGTATTGTCGCTTGAAATAGTTTTAAGTTCGTGAGGAAGGCTGTTATAGGCTTTAATAGCTCTATAGTGTACATTTTTTTGGTAATTACTTGTGGAATGTGGTGGTATCCTTAAGTCACTGCCACCTCTAGTAGTTCTATTACTAATATCATTATTTTTTACAAAGAAATGCATGTTTAATTTAACAAAGTTTACTAGACGGTAGATATACAAAGAAGGGAGGGATAATATGCCTAAAGCAATAAAATGTGGTTTGCATGATGTACGATTAGGTAATCCTAACATACATCGGATATATTTTTTTTGAGCTGAAAATAATCTGTGGCTGTGTGAATCCGCACCCCAGAACACAAGGCCATAGTGCAAGTGAGATTGTATATGGGCAAAGTAATATACTTTTAAAGATTCCAGTGACACCTGTTGTTTTATAAATCGGCAGACATGGGTTGCACTATTTAATTTAGCCACCAAGCCATCAATATGGACCTGCCAGGACATGGTGTTTTGAATTGTTAATCCTAGAAATTTTGTTGATTTGGAATTTTGTAAAGATTTGGCATCTAGACTGACATAAATGAATTCGGTGTTATTAAAAGTTTTGCTGAAAATCATTAAGGTGGTTTTATCTTGATTTAAGTGAACGGGGTTATTTGATGACCAGTCCTTCATTTTTTGAATGGCATTGTTACATTTACTCGAGAGATCTTTTATAGTACCAATGCACAATGCCCAGGTAATTGTAGGACCTTATTGCTTGCGCCATCTACTAAAGTAAATAGAAACCATGCACTTATGAAGCCATTATTATAATAGGAAAGTGCCGTACGTCGGACCACCTATTTAATACACCGTGGTCCAATGTAAGGTCCACTGGTCAGCACTGGTATAGCTTATCTCCACCTGGTCGAAGGCAGGTATGAAATGCACTAGACATGCGCAATAGAATTATTTGAATTAATAGGGTAGTTTCTAGACTTTAACTATGTTGGGAATAAATACAAATAATGATAATACTTTGCCATTTGCCAATGAGGATTTAACTAATTTATCAATTAATTCACTCTGAAATAAGAAAAATATTACTCAAGTCGATGATGTCTTCATTGAAGGAGATTCAGTTGCTGCAAGTAAGCCAACTACACTTTTTAAAAAAGAAAGTTCCAACTGTGTAAACAATCTGCAGTTTAACGAAGCATTAAAATTTTTCTGAGATTTTTAAAGGAATTTGGGGTTGTGGAACACGAATTTGAAATTAGTTTTCAATGCAAATGCCAGGGTTGGCATGTTTAAAACATTTTGTTTTAAAGTTGTGTATTTTATGATTATTTACAATTTGTAATCGAACCATTGAAAAGCAGTAAAAATTCCGATTTGAACGATATATCACACTTGCACTTGATTTGGTTTCCGTGAAAAAAATTAAAAAACAAAATAACAATCTATAGAGTCACGCTTCTTGCGTAAGATATATTTTATAGTCTAACCTAACGTTCGGTGGACTACCATGTTAAAGCGTGCAGACTATACACGTATTTTCTCTGAAGACGTTGTACTAGTTGTGATATTTCGCGAAAAAAGTGCAGTTAAAGTTAGTGATAGCTGTGTAAGGTCTACAAAACCTATAAGGAGCCCGTGTGGTTACGGACGGTCCTTAACTGGGCCCAAAGTAAGTTTTTTGCCCAAAACTATTAAAAGTGACAGTGACATTAAAAGTCTGAGAAACTTGAATTCATTTCCGGCACAACGCCGGAAAAATTTCTGGCACTCACAACCTAAAAAACATTAACATAACCTAAAAGCCAAACCAAGTGCAATACCAACCTAAAACTTTTCGGCAACTGTCATAAAATAAAATCCCCCAGCAAAGTTTAGGACCAGAATTTTTGACAGCTGTTAGTTTGATAGATTTAGAACTAACAAAGTTTAGCGACAAAAAATTTGACCTGACAGCTATCAAAAAATCTCCTGAAACCTTTTGGCATCTGTCAGTTTGACATCTGAAAAATATCAACATAACCTAAAAGCCAAACCAAGTGCAATACCAACCTAAAAATTTTCGACAACTGTCAGAAAATAATATCCCCCAGCAAAGCTTAGAACCAGAATTTTTGACAGCTGTCAGTTTGACAGATTTAGAACTAATAAAGTTTACCGACAAAAAATTTGACAGCTGTCAAAAATCTTTTTCTCCTGAAACCTTTTTATATCACTGTTTGCAGAAATTAGTAATTTTAATAAATTTGAATCAACATTAAATGTGGCATTTTATGCCCTTACTGAATATCTGAAAATGTAATGATGTTCATAACATTTCTTGGTTGTTACGGTTACTTATTATAGTCTTCGCAAATACGAAAACAAAAAGTATGTTGCATTTGATTGGCATATTTATAAAAATCGGCTATAAGTGCTATAACCTCCACACCCAGTGGATCTCTAAAGACCTCAATGTTGTTCAATAGGAATGCACGTGACGTAACGAGTTTCACAGCGCAACAGCTCATCCAAATCCGTTTAGTAGTTTCGCCGCCATCATGCTAACATACATACACACACACACACACAAAAACATTTTTCAAAAACCACTTTTTTGGGTTCCTGTGACCTCAAAACGTAAAGATTTGATATTATCTCAATTTTCGATTTTGAATAAGTTTTAGTAACCTTCCACAATTTTGTGGGGAGGTTAAAATATATCTGAAGATATAATCTCTGTAATCGATAAAATGTATCATAACCTATAATTCAACATTCGTAAAGGTTACCAACCCTAATATTTTTGACAGATGTCAAAACTTATTTTTCCCCCGACAATATTTTTTGACAGATGTCAAAGTGACAGGTGTTTAAAATTAAATTTTAAATATGAGAGTTGACGTCTGTCACTTTGACATCTGTCAAAAAATATTGTTGGCGGAAAATGTATATTGACATCTGTTAAAATATTTGGGTTGGTAACTTTTACGGATATTGATATATAGGTTATGGAATATTTTATCAATTGTATAGATTGTCTAGTTAGCCATGAAAGATGTTGAAGTCTCCTCTAGGACATTAGTTTGTGGATTTTATACGCCCGCCTAAAGCCTTATTTTCCGTGAGTCCGTATCCATAGCAACTAGACGCCAGGTCATATTCTCACTTACTGATTGGCAGAACCGTTTCCATCCTGCAGTTTTAACCCAAGATTTGCAGAGTATTCAGCTTTTAGGCAAGACAGGAGTGTGGTGATGAAGAGTCAGACTATTCTTGTTCTTCGAACGTGCAGTAGCGGTGCATTTATCTCTTTCTAGAAGGACGGTCCGTACTGGCTCGAAATATGGCCAGAACTATACTATGATCTGTAGTGTTATATTCTATAACTTATCCTGATTAGCACCATGCAAAACGGTGACTCAAAGTACGAGGTAATTAACTCCTACTTCAAGCGGGTCATTGCGAGCTCGTTCCAGTTACACGTTCTTTGCTTAATTATTAATATTACACAAATCCTTACAATATTTTGAATCAGGCTTTACATCTGGTGTGATTTCACACCAGGTGCTCATTGGCTAATGACATTTTTTGGTGGGGATCCTGAGTTACGAGGCAACCTTATACTCTAAAAATCTTGGTTTTAAACGCGTCATTTTATATGTAATTTCTGGAGGGTGAACCCATTATTTACCGCGCGAATCTAGAATGTTTAGATAGCAGATTGTAAACAACAAAGAGGAGGATTAAATCTTTTTGATAAAACTAACAAATTGGATAATTTTTGTAATAAAGTTACAAAATAATGTAATTTAAAGGATTTTAATGGAAATTTACGAATACTTAAAAAGTTGACCGTTACAGTTGGGTGGAATGGTGAGATAGAAATAATAGAGACTGTTGTCAGTGATGTTTTAACCCATGAATTGCCTAAAGAAAAAGAAAACTTATTGAAACATGTAAAGTTTGAGGAAAATGCAGAGTATGAGAGGAAAATTTATCGTAAATTACTTGACACCTCTGAAGAGCCATGTATATATTTGAAACGTGAAGACAAAAAATTCACAAAAAGGTATTGTAGTAGAGACTTAAGATAGAAAATTGAATAAAACTAGATTCAAAACATTGTCAAGAAAACAACACTACAATAAAAAGCATGCTGTGGAAACAAAGCGAAATTTGACAAATAATAAGATTCGTACGTAAATAATTTAACAATAAAGAGCAAACTGTAAGTATTTTAGTATATTATTCAACGAGCGGTAATGTAAGTAATAACTCACATAGATGAAGTTTACAGCACGAGCCACGGGCGAGTGCTGTAATTCATCAACCGAGTTATTACCATTACCGCAAGTTGAATATTATACTTTATCTACGATTATAACAATAAATATTAAATTGAGAAAATTTTGTTTAAATTACTCAGTTTGTTTATTAATAAAATTAACTGTAAAATTAGATTTTTGTACGCACTTTTATATTTGTTCTGCGATTTTTCGGGTAATAAATTATGTATTCTATCATTAGCTACTTGTCTTCATTCTGGTGGTATACATATTAGTTCATCTTTACTAACCGAATTCATCATTTTTGGCTCAATTATTACTTAACTTGATTTGAAAACGTCAAAACTATTCAAACATGATAAATCACCTTGCTCCCCTCAATAATAATGGACCGTTCTATTTCACCATATCGGAAAAGAATTTCTCTCGAACAGAGCTACCCTTGTGTCATCCGTTACGTCAATTGGACAGGCTAGGCATGAAGATAAAGGTGATTTATAATAACTCACGCTATTTGTTTATAGATACTATTAATTGTTCAAAAGCAGTTCCTTAATATACGAGGCTTATTATTTGTCAAACTTCTTTTTGTTTCCACAGCACACTTTTTACTTGCAGTGTTGTTTTGTTGACAAAATGATTGTTTTGAATCCAGTTTTATTCAATTTCCACGACATACTTGATAAGGGTATTTTGTCGATTTTTTAAATTGTTCATTACTCATCAAAGAACTTGCGTAATTTATAACTTGGGCCATATCTGTAATACATGTTCCAAATTTTAGGATAATATTGATATATTATTTAATTTAAATAAAGTTGGTTTGAACCTAACGGTATATGCGGTTTATAAATCTTATACATCTTCATATTTTTGTATGTTTAATCAAAAAAACGCATTTTGCTCTGAAATTACAATAAAACCTATTTTACGTAAGAGTGAGAGTTTGGTTATGACCATGTATTACAGATATGGCCCAATTTCAATAGGGATTATTGTACTATGCTGTTTTACATATGTTCCAAATTGTAATTAAATATTTTAAGTCTAACCGAAGTTATCGTGTTTACAAGAAACGGTATGCACACACATATATATGCACGCACAGACACAAAGACATTTTTATTCGATATTTGAGTTCACTCTGCTATGAAACAGATATCTATAACAAATTTTTTTCCACAATGATTATTAATTTTTTTTTTTCAATTTATAATAATGATAAAGTTAGAATACAGTTAAAAGATATACAATCCACGACTGAACCATATAGACCGGGAGCCCGCGTATAAAATGACTGACTATCCGGCGAACTTTGAAAATAAGAAAAATGGATTGTTCTCATATAAGTTAGCAATGAATGGATCGTCAGCTGGTTGGGTAGCGGTGGGGGAGGCTGTCAAAGGGTTGAAAACACGTAAAAAAAATTGAGAAAAAAAACTATCCGGCGAATGCTGAAACTTATATGAGGGGAAGATTATGTTGTATAATGAAAGTAGAATATAGTCAGCTGGACGGGGGGCGGTGGATTTACCGTCAGCTGATCGATCAAACAAGTCCAAAAACACGAAAAATTTAAATTATTCGGCGAACTTTAAAATTTGGGTATAAGATAATATTTACAGAGATTCACGAAAAACATAGTCAGCTGCAAGTATGTGGGTGGAAAAGTCGTCAGCTGGTACAGAACAGTGCTGAGTGTTGATCACCAGCGAGGCAGTGCCCATCACCTTTCTTCCTCACCTCTCATCAGCTGACGACTTTTCCACCCACATACTTGCAGCTGACTGTGTTTATCGTTAATCTTAGTATGAGTATTATCATATACCCGAATTTCAAAGTTCGCCATAAAGATTTAATTAGTAATATCAATATTGATAACTTAATGTTAGAAAACGTGCATGCGGCACTCTCGAGTTTCTTTTTTAAATTTGAATAAATATTCACTTTATTATTAATATACATTATTTTATGAGAATACAAATTAATACATTCGTACATGTCAAAATTATACAGGATGATCTGCTCAGAAAATTTATTTAGTTTAGTGAAAATAAAAATAAATTTATTCGGCTTCCGATAACAGATTTTCCTCATTCTCATTTTCATCCAACTCATCACTCTCTTGGTGCTCAGTGGGTGAAAGATCATTTTTCTCTTTGTCACTCGCATCTAAAAAAAATAATTATTTATAAAAAATTCATTAAGATTATAATAGGATGAAAAGTGAAAAGCACAAAAAATGATATAATACCTTCAGTATTTTCGGCATCTCGGATAATCATTTCCATTTATGGAGGTAATTGATCTCCATCAAATCACTTGCAAGTTAAATTTGTTTTCCTCAAGCTATCACCCATAACCAAGGGATCTAATGTAGATGGCACTTGTTTGTGTGCGTTGTTCCAAATCGTATACATATATACACAGTTCTTAAAATGTGCTGTACAAGTTCCAATTTCGACGAAGGCGAGAGAGATGCATCAACACTTTTGTGTGGTAACCGAAATTCGTTATCATTTTCGCTAAATCTATACACCTTAGTGAAGGTAGCTACACGGGCATCATTGACGTTTTTTATAGCTTTAAACCCATACATCGTGCAAATAAACTTCTCTATTATGTTAACGACATTATTTAGGTTCTCCTCTGGTAAATTATTCAAACTTTTAAATGATTCAATAAACTCTTGATCTTTTCTTAATATAGTAAAAGCTTCTTTTTTCTTTCTTGAAAAATATGGGATTATAACCACATCTCGCGAAACCGTGGAAAGCGGGCAATGCGTTACACAAGTCATTGCCAAGTGCTAAATACAAATTGTTTAGATATAAAAATCATTCTTTATTTCCTACGTTTCTTTATTTCCATTTTTATCCAAATTTTCACATTATTATGTACATTTTTCATGTTTCCCAGCATGATGATAGGAATGTCAGTATCTGAATTTATGACCACACTGGTGTTCTCATTTATACGTGAAAAATCATTTTAGTGTCCGCCTCCTCGTGACTAGAAAACGATAAGCTTTCCAGGACTTCTTAGGTGATACTAGATTGAATATAGTCGTTTCGAACTCAATAACTATAGTAGTTTTCACTATTTAGGTATAGGGTTTTATTACCTACGAACGGAGCCATTTCATCACTTGCCCAATACATTGAAATACACTGAATTAGAGCTTCTAAAAGAAGTTATTGAAGCATTTAAAAGTTTGAATAATTTACCAGAGAAGAACCTAAATAATGTCGTTAATATAACAGAGAAGTTTGTTTGCATGATGTATGGGTTTAAAGCTATAAAACAACGTCAATGATGCTCATGTAGCTACTTTCACTGAGGTGTATAAATTTAGCGAAAATTATAACGAATTTCGGTTACCAGACAAAAATTTTGATGCATCTCTGTTGCCTCCCTTGAAATTGGAATTTGTACAGCACGCTTTAAGAACTATTGTATGTATGTATACGATTTGGAACAACGCACATAAACAAGTGCCATCTACGTTAGATCCCTTGGTTATGGGTGACAGCTTGAGGAAAACAAATTTAACTTGCAAGTGGTTTGATGGAGATCAATTACCTTCATAAGTGGAAAGGATTATCCAAGACGCTGAAAATACTGAAGGTATTATATCATTTGTGCTTTTCAGTTTTCATCCTATTATAATCTTAATCAATTTTTTACAAATAATTATTTTTTTTAGATGCGAGTGACAAAGAGAAACATAATCTTTCACCCACTGAGCATCAAGAGAGTGATGAGTTGGATGAAAATGAGAATGAGGAAGATCTGTTATCGGAAGCCGAATAAATTTATTTTTATTTTCACTAAACTAAATAAATTTTCTGAGCAGATCATCCTGTATAATTTTGAAATGTACGAATGTATTAATTTGTATTCTCATAAAATAATGTATATTAATAATAAATTGAATATTTAATCAAATTAAAAAAAGAAACTCGGGAATGCCGCACGCACGTTTTCTAACATTAAATTATCGATATCGATATTACTAATTAAATCTTTATGGCGAACTTTGAAATTCGGGTATATGATAATATTCATACTAAGATTGACGATAAACACAGTCAGCTGCAAGTATGTGGGTGGAAAAGTCGTCAGCTGATGCCTCGCAGGTGATCAATACTCAGCACTGTTCTGTACCAGCTGACGACTTTTCCACCCACATACTTGCAGCTGACAATGTTTTTTTGTGAATCTCAGTGTAAATATTATCTTATACCCAAATTTTAAAGTTCGCCGAATAATTTAAATTTTTCGTTTTTTTGGACCTGTTTGATCGATCAGCTGACGGTAAATCCACCGCCCCCCGTCCAGCTGACTATATTCTACTTTCATTATACAACATAATCTTCCCCTCATATAAGTTTCAGCGTTCGCCGGATAGTTTTTTTCTCAATTTTTTTTACGTGTTTTCAACCCTTTGACAGCCACCCCCACCGCTACTCAACCAGCTGACGGTCCATTCATTGCTAACTTATATAAGAACAATCCATTTTTCATATTTTCAAAGTTCGCCGGATAGTCAGCCATTTTATACGCGGGCTCCCGGCCTAATAACAGATATGACAAAAATTAATAGAAACATTATTGTAGAAAATTTAGTCGGGGACTTTTGGTATGTTCACCTCCTAAATAATCGAGTCAAAAATTGTGATCTCGGCATTTTCCTCTGGACCCCCTTATTGAACGTTCATTGACAGGGCTAATAAGATTTGTGAGGGGTTCTTTTTCAAAATAGTCAAATAGAGCTCGAGTACTGTCCCAAAATAAAAAAAAAAAATAAAATAAATTAGACTAGACGTTCCAAAACAACAGAGTATTGTGGTATTAAATAACACACACTGTAGATGAGACTGACCGAATAAATTTCTTTTAGCTGTGAGTCTTTCCCTAACGCAACAAAAGTAAAACAAAATCTCATAAATCACGAGGACAATCATTTGGAGATGAAGGAAGTGGTAATACACATATGTCGTTATTGTAGCTTTACTTCTCTTCATAAACCCTCTATGGAGAGACATATTAAATACATGCACAAGAAGGATCAAATTCCAAGGTTCGAGTGTCACAACTGTCCATTTGAGGTAATATTATAAGTTGACTAAGTTTTAGGGTCTAAAATTAATTTATTAGAATGCTAGACTAAGAAAGATGTAAGTAAGTAAGTAAGTAAGTAAGTTTATTGGTGCTATTACCATTGGTTTACACAAGTCAATACAGGACAGATTAAAAAAACATTATAAATTTATACAATACAAATTAAAAACATGTTTAAATACATATATTACTAAAATTGTTATTAAAATAATCATCAATAGAATAAAAACACTTATCAATTAAATAATTTTTCATCACAGTTTTAAATTTTATTTGTGACAATTCCTTCATGGTAGGAGGCAAAAGATTAAACATCTTAGGACCGTAATAAAAGTTATTCCCGCTTTTGATCTTGTTAACCTGTGATAATCGATATATATATTTGTTCTATTACGTGTATTATAATCATGTATTTCGATGTGAGAATTATAATTATTTAAATTTTGCTTTACATGTGTGAGACATTGCAAAATATATATAGATGGAACTGTAAGTATTCGCATTTGAATATAACTGTCTACACAGGAATCTCTATAGCTGAGACCACTTAATATTCTAACAGCTTTTCTTTGTAATGCAAAAACTCTACCGACACAGGACGCATGACCCCATGCCAATATTGCATAAGATATTTTTGATTGAATTAGGGCATGAAATGCTGTTACTAAAACAGGTCTGGACACTATTTTTGATAGATTACGAAGTACATATATGGATGATGATATCTTATTGCAAACAATATCTACATGATTATACCAAGTCAGCCTTTGATCTAAATAAATTCCAAGAAATTTTACACTTTGGAGATTGTTTATTGATGATGTGTCACGTAAAGAAAAGTACATTGTTTTCGTTTTAGAGTGGTTGAGACATAATTGATTGGCATGGAACCAATTTGTGACTTTTGATTGTGCATCTGCTAGTGATATTTTTAATGTGTTTACATTTTTATTTTTGTTGATCACAGTAGTATCATCAGCAAACATGATGAAGTCAGTGCTGGGGTCACTAGTAGATATATCATTAATATAGATTAAGAATAACAAAGGACCCAGCACTGATCCTTGAGGTACTCCATAAGTAACGGATCTAAGATCTGAGTTTTTTCCTTTGAAGGACACAAGTTGTTGTCGGTCTTTTAGATAAGATTCGATAAGCTGAATACTGTTCCTCGAGAAATTATAATATTTTAGTTTATTAATCAATATACTAGCCGACACACAATCGAAGGCTTTGGTTAGATCGCAAAAGAGCGCAGCAGTGTGGCTGCCTTCTTCGTACCCTTCATTTATGAGTGAAATTAATTTATTAATAGCAGCTGTAGTTGATAATGAGTTTCTAAATCCAAATTGCTGCCTATTGAAAAGATTATTACTCTCAAAATGTTCATAAATTCTTGTTTTTAATAGTTTTTCAAATAACTTTGCTAATATGGGTATCAAGGATATTGGCCTAAAATTTGACACGTCATTAACATTGCCTTTTTTATAAATGGGAATAACTCGAGATATTTTTAGAACTAGAGGAAATATGCCCTCTGCAATACATAAATTAAAAAGTTTGGTCAATGGCACTGCTATTAAATTACCAATGCATTTTAAAATTTTTGTGTTAAGTCCATATATGTCCTTACTATTTTTGTTGTTTAATTTAAATATTTCATCTCTCACCTCATTTATAGTAACCTTCCTAATTTCAAAGAGAGGAATATTTTCGATATTTATGTCTGTAAGAAATTCATCACTGCTCAGGTCAGTACTGGGGAGATCATTGAGAATGGTCTGCACCACATTCACAAAAAAGGCATTAAAGTCCTCATTAGCTAACTCTGTTGCATGTTCACTTTCTGTATGATTCCTGTTCTTATTAATGATTTGCCACATTGATTTTTGGGCATTATTTGACTTTTTTATAAAATTGTCATGAGCTACAATTTTAGCTTGATCTATTGCCTGTCGATATCTCTGCCTGTACTCTTTTATCTGTTGCTTTAACTCCGTAGAATTTGACATATTTGCAGCCTCATGCATAAAGATGAGAGTCTCGCGCATTTCATGAAGATTATCGTTAAACCAATTTATTTTCGTTTTTGTGTTATTTGTGAAAATTGTTTTTTCTGGAAATGCTACTTCGGATGCTTTTTTTATTTCCTCATTGAATAAGGTGAATTTCGTATTAACATCAAGGCTTTCATCATTAATAAAATCCCAGTTTAAATTTTGAACTAAGTTATGAAACATGAATAAACCTATTTCTGTAACAGGTCTAATAATAGAAGAAATTTTCTTTTCTTTGTGGGAATATAATTTAAAATGCAATGACACTGCGGAATGATCAGAAAGGCCTGTGTTTAAGACAGTTGATTTATAATTATTTCTAGTTAAATTAGTTATAATATTATCAAGACATGAGTTTCCTCTGGTATTGTTTTTGTTTGTGATGTGAAGCCCATAAGTAGACAATAAATCAATTAAATACATTGTTTTTTTGTCTGCTACTTTGAAATTTACATTGAAGTCACCATTTATTAAAATTGTCTTGTTCGATTGAGATATTAAGTCTAGGAGTTTGGTCATTATATCTATAAAAATATTAAAATCACCCAATGGTGATCTATAAATTGTTACTATAAGAATATTAAGTTTGTCTGACTCGACGGCACAGATCTCGCAATGAATCTCTTGAGATATGCCCTGTATATCATTTCTTGGACTACATACATTTGCAATGTCATTTCTTACCAATACTGCCACCCCACCATGAATGTGAGTCACTCTACAAAATCTGTCTAAAAGGACATAATTTTCTATTTTTAAGTGGTTAATTTCTAATTCTGTCATCCAGTGTTCACTAAAACATAAAAAATTATATGAAAAGGTCTCTGCTTCAATTTCAGAGATTTTATTTCTTAGACACTGAATGTTTAAGTGGAGGATACTTAAGTTAAAGTCATTAATAGAATTACTATTCAGTTTATTTCTTCTGTTGTGATAGTCCCCTGGTACTGTGTTAGTTGTCATATCCTCGGTTATTTCCTTATTGATGCTAAAGGGGTCTTCTGAAAATTTCTCCTTCCTAGACTAGAGTCATAAGGTCTAATTATAGTTTTCTTTGGCCAAATATTACCAGAGAATACAGAGTCATAATCAGTTGGTTTGACTGCTATTTTGAATGCAGCGATTTCATTGGAAAATGTATTTATTTTATAACACTGTGAAACTTTTATATCATAATCGTCTAAATAACTTATCACATCCTGTACTGTTGTTTCTGGTTCAAGTCTCGATATAAATAACCAATTTAGTGGGTCTACTGCTTTTATCTTCGTAGCATTTTCGTTTTGTCCTATTACAGTTCTGTGTCTATAACCTCTTCTTTTTTCTGGGAAGATGAAGTTTTCTTTATCATTTTCTCCTAGGTCACTGGTAATATGGTCCACATCTTTCTCCTTTATAGTCTCATTTTGTTTGTTAAGTCCATGATCATTCTTTGTTGATATGCCTGGTTCTAGGTTTATTATCTCTGTCATCAATTCTCTTTGTTTAGCCTCTAGGTCACGTGAACTAATTTGTTGTGGTTTTTGTTTTGGTGTCACTGGTTTTATTTCCTTTAAGTGACTTTTTGTCTGAATGAGCCTTGAATTACTTTTTTACATCTTGTTTAGGTATATATGTGTTTTTTGCTGCAGTATTATCTTTCTCCATGTCTTCCAATTTGTTTATTTTTAATTTAATAAATTTTAAGTCTTCTGAAATTACCATAAATCTGCTCTCAATTTCAGATGCTATGAGTTGTTGGATTTCCAATTTTTGTGATTGTTGAAGATTTTCTGTGTTTGCAGGAGAGTCATTCTCGGAATTATTTGTTTGTGTTTTTAGTTGATTCTGTAAGGTTCTGATTTTTTCTTCTAGATGATAATAATAATAATAATAATAATTCTTTATTCACGTTAGCTATACATAAGTACAGATGTGACATGTCAAAATAATAGTGGGATAGGATGATAGTTAATATAATCACATGTAATATAAAGGAGTTAAGTATTCAAAGTGCTTAAGCTAAAGTAGGTAATCATAGTGATATGAGATAAAATGACATAAGATAAAATGACATAACGAGCTGCCAACATTAAAACAATTAGATACAAAAACAATATACAGAACAATTAGATAATAAAATACACATATAACAATTTAAATAATAAAGTCGTGTATCACAGCAATTAACTAATGACAAATACTACAACATATTAAGGGGACATTATAAATATCATGGAATATTGTTCGGCTCCACATTGTGAAAGACTTCTTGTATGTTATAATAACATTTATTTATTAAATATTTCCTTAGGTTACTTTTAAATATAGAAAAGTTTTGTTGGGTTTTTATATTAGTGGGGAGTGAGTTAAAAACGCTAGCGCAACATACATATGGACTTTTTTTAAATAGAGAAAGATTGTAATTTTCAATCGATATTTGATTTGCCGTGCGGGTATTATGTGTATGTTTACTTGAGTTCAGGGAAAATTTACTCCTATTTTGGAATACAAACACAGCAGCTTCAAAGATAAAAATTGAGGCTAATGTTAAGATGTTGTTCTCAATGAATATAGGTCGACACGAATCTAGAGGCATGAGTGAAAACATGAGACGGATGATTTTCTTTTGTAAAATAAAAACTCTCTCAGAACTTGTACCTATACCCCAGAGGATAACTAGATATCTAAGATGTGCGTAAACAAGGCTGTAGTATACATTCATTAGTTGCGCCTTTGACAATATTGGTTTTAAATTACGAATTGCGAAAAATGCTGAATTTAGTTTGTTACATACATGTTCTATTTGATTACACCAGGTGAGATTTTCATCTAATGTTAGGCCTAGAAACTGTATAGTTGTGGAAGGAGTGACCGTTCCTTGGCTATTTGTTATGTTTAAGACTGGTGGCTTACGTCTTTTATAGAAGTGTATGTAACATGTGTTATTTAAGTTCAATATTAATTGATTTCGCGCGCACCACGTCGTGAATTCGGCTAGTAATTCATTTGCCTTTATATTCAATTCTTCAGGTGAGTCGGCTTCGAGTCCGATTGAGACATCATCTGCGTATAAGACCAATTTAATATTTGAGCTCAGGTGTGTTTCTAAATCGTTGATGAATATTATAAACAATAATGGAGAGAGGATGGCGCCCTGAGGGAGGCCAATATTCGTGTTGTATGGGAGGGAGAAATTGTTGTCTATTTTTACCACAATTTTTCTCTCCCTTATGTAAGATGCTACCCACTTATTCAAATTCCCTCTAATTCCCAGTGAATCCATCTTTTTTATGAGAAAGTCATGATTAACGGAATCGAATGCTCTAGTGAGATCGAATACCATACTAAGTACATATTTGCTATCATCTAAAGATTCATAAATAAATTGTAAAAATTCATATGCAGCCATGGTCATGGTCGAATGTTTTGGCCTAAAACCGTGCTGATTATTACTCAATAATTTGAATGATGTTAGGTATTCGTAAACTCGTGCGTGGACTATTTTTTCGAAAATTTTCGCTAAGAATGAATTTTGCGTTATCGCTCTGTAATTTTCTATAAGTTCTTCGTTACCTTTCTTGTGCAATGGTGTAACATAACCAATTTTTAAGTTATTGGGAAATGTACCTGAGGTAATTGATACCGTAAAGAGGTAGCATAGCGGTTGAACAATTGTATGAATACACGAGTTAATAATGGTAAAATTCAATTCGTCGGGCCCTGTTGAAGTTCGGTTCTTTATATTAGCCAATGCCTCGTAAATATCTTGCGGCTCAATGTCTCTAAAAAAGATTGATTGAGGTGAGGTTTTCGAAATAGTACAGTCGTTTTGAGTTGAGGGAAACTGAGCTTTAATGAGATTTTCTGTAACGGTTGAGAAATATTCGCAAAACAGATTAGTTATTTCATTTGGGTTATCTACTAGTTTTTGTTCGTGTAGAATCCTAAGATTATCCAGATTCTTATATTTATTACGGTTCGTAATATCTCTAACGATTTGCCAGCTTGCTTTACTGGTATTGGATGAATTTTTTATTATATCGTCGTAAAAGGATTTTTTGGAATCTCTGATTTTTAAATTGAATTTCTTTTTTTCCTCAAAGTAGACGTTTCGGACGTCCTGAGAATTTGTATTTTTGTATAGCCAAAATAAGTTTTTTAAATTTTCACTGTCCTCAAGCACATTTCTATTAACCCAGCATTTTGTATTATTTAATGTAAACTTAACTTTGATTTTTGGGCAGCAAATATCGAAACAAAAGTAAAATAAATTCCAGAAGTATGTATAGGCTTCTTGAGGATCTCTTATTTCATACAGTTCACTGAAATCTGTATTTAGGAGCGTAAGGTATAAGTTACGTAAATTATTTTGAGATAGGTCTCTCTTCCAATAAGAGCGGGATTTTTGTGGAGGTGTTTTACAATTGTACCTGAACATGCATATTTGCATTTTGTGGTCTGAGAAATGAACGTCAACATTTAGGCTTGTTATAGATTCTATATTAGATATAATGTAGTCAATTGCACTCTCGCTGTTATTGTGACAGCGAGTGGGCTCTAATGGAAGGCATGAACTTAGATTAAAGCTTTCAAAAAGATCATTGACTAGAGACTTTTGCGTGTTTTCTACCATGTAGTTTATATTTAAATCCCCGCACATAATAATCTTTTGGAAATCCCTCGCAATCATGCACAGGACACAGTTTAATAGCGACAAAAACTTATGAAAATCACTGTTGGGTGAGCGGTAAACACAAAGGAGGGCAGTTTTTACGTTGTTGAAGTTGGTACTTACAGCGCAGCATTCGCAGGTCTTTTCTTCTAACATGGTATTGGGTATCTTGATCGTTTTATATTCTATGTCGCTCTTTCCGTAGATTGCGACGCCTCCATGTATGTAAACCGTTCTACAGAAATGTGTCAGTAGTTTATATCCCTGGATTGATGTTACATTTGCCTGTGTTGTTGACATCCAGTGTTCACATACACACAAAAAGTGAGGTTTTTCCTTTTCCAGCATAATTTCCATATCACTTATCTTATAGCTGATAGACTGTATATTTAAATGTATTACTTTTAGGTTTGTTCCCCTACCATTTTGAAGTGGGGTGGGATGACTGTTTCTCTGCTTCCGATTGAAATGGTTTGATTTTTGGGCGAAAAAGAAATTCTTTCAACGCCCTGGGGCCAGTAATTAGATTGGAATATTTTATCTAAGGAGTCATATGGAATCCCCAACTTGAAATACGTATGGTTTCCATGGAACGTCTGGAGTTTTTCGCAGCTACTTCGAGCGATATCTACGTCATTTTTTATGTGGTCAAGAATGTCTTGCGATTCTATGTTATTTTGTTTAAATTTGCTAATGTGTAGCCAAGCTTTTGTCTCTACGCCACTGAGCTTGGTGTTTGCAGTATTTGCTAAAGATCCGGTGATCACTTCAACTCGTTTTTTCCTTTGGTTAAAATTATTTTTCATGGTGTCGCTTCTTTTTAAAAGATTAATAGTTTTTGTTTTGTCGGCTGTATTGCCACTTTGGTTTTTTTCCGGATATTTATCATGATTATTTTTTTGCTCACTTACAGGTTTTTGTGGTTTATTTGCTTCCTGCCTGTTGTTGATACGAGTTTGTTGCATTTGTGTTTGTTTATTTGTGTTCATATTGATTATGTTAGGGTAAATGTTTGTCAATAAATTAACCAACTCTATGTTGGATTCCCTTAACATTACCACTTCTTGCTTGAGGTCTCCGATGGTCTTTAGAAGCTTTTCAGTTTCATTGTAAACAATTTGCTGCATGATGTCTTTGATGCTATCTATGTCCAATTGATTTTGAGACATATTTTCTTCCTCGGTGGTTTTCGTTGAACCTTTACGATTTCGTGTGCCCACTGGCATTCTACTTTAAACACTTTTGGTTTATTAAATTTAGTATATTTCACGGAGCACTTTATATACGTGTGTTTCACTTCACCCACTTGACTAATCCTTGACTAATATATGTGCTGTTTTAGTTTATTGTTATCTGCTTTCAAACTGTTATTTTCTGTTTTTAATTCCTCATTTGATAATGTCAGTAATAATAAATCATTATTTTTTTCACTAGTAGATTCCTCACTTACAGGTTTTGTTTGCAATGACTTTTTGTCAACAAATTTATTGCCACAGCATGAAATTCTTGCAGCACAACTAGTATGATAAATTTTCTCACAATTTGAACAATTAATAAACTTTTTTAATGCCGGTTTATTGCAGTAATTGCACATCTCTTTGGCAGACACAACATTATTGTCGGCCATCTTTACTCTGTGATGAGGACTTGTAGCGCTACCCCTGACAATGTGACCGATCAGGCACCAAATGTCAAGCATCAGTTGCAGAATATATGCACAATTCTTCTTCTTATTCTCGTCTTAAAATATACAATAATATGTAGCCCAGACGACACAGGAAATTTTATAGTAAAACCTCCAAAAACTTACAAAATTAATAATGTTTTTTAATGAGTTTGTGAAAGTGTATAGAATAATATTCTGAAAAGTTTGCATTCCACTAGGATGCAGAATATAAAAAAAAAGTGAAAACAAATATTTTTTTTCATAAATTTTTTCAAAATTTTGAAATTAAGTCAGAGTAGGAAAGAATAAAAAATACAGGTGGATAGACCACGTGTTTCTGAATAAAAAATGTAATAAAATTTATCGCTAAAGCCACAGTATTCCTGCAAAAAAATAGTGCAGTAACTTTGTCACTCTGTGCTGCCAAGCGCACGCTTCAGTGCATGCTATGAAACCTCTAAAAATTCTTCACAGTTCTAACTAGTAAAATAAAGCTTTTTCGTCTTTCTGATCACACGTTTTTAATATTTTTCTTAGCGAATAGTATGATAAATAGTGAGTATGGAGGGAAATATATAATTGGGTTGTTGCACTAAGTTAAAATTTGAGGAGAATCTATGTTAAACAATAACAATTATTCATAAAAAATCATTAGAAACATGTAGGAGTTGAAAAGAAAGTCTTATAATATTATAATATTAATTACAAAAATACATGCATTTAAAACGGAGATGACATAATAACGGCAGTCTGTAGAGAAGTTAGTTATAAAATGACGAGAAACAGGTACTAATTTAGAAACTCACTGATAGCGACGGAGAAAAAAGACAACCACGACAGTTTAATCTGACATTATATTTAACGTCAAATTCAACTGACGTTCATAGGTTACAATTCGGTATAGTTTAACAGCATCTAGTTATGGATAAATATAAGTACAAATAGTGTTTTCTGCCGTACTATGTAAATAATAGCGCCAATTCACCAGAAAAACTGTTGTGTTCCAATAATAAACGCTGAAAGTAATAATGAATGATTCAAAGCCACCAGAGAAGGACCAAGTCTTCTTATTGTGGAGACCATTTCAATGTCAAGTAAAGTAACAAATTACAATGTATTCTAAGCGTTTTATTTGTGGTAAGTTGTATCTTAATGTAGGAATTTGATTTTTAATATGGGTTTATGTTGTAGGAAAAACGGCCGCAGTACAAGACTTGTGTGGCGTTCTAGCTGTTACAAATTTAAATCACCCGCCAAACTGGTGGATAAAACAGGGTGCATTACTGTATTCTTAACGGCTCTAGATGAGAATGTTATTCATGCTTTGACTTCCTAAAAGGAGGGAAATGGCTTTAATCTGCTTTTATGTATTTTATCTAGTTTATGTTGGAATAAAGTGCAGTTGTTTTTGTTAGCTATTGATTATTTATGAAGCTCCCTAGACACCCCATAATACTAGGATGATCAATAAATTAAGAAAGGAAATTTAAAAACTCGCCGTTGAAAAACTATATGAAACAAACTGTGAAAGTCGTCTAAAGTCGGTGAACACAATCAGTCGGAAATGGCTACGAATGCATTGGATTGTAGTTATAAATGCCCTTTGAATTATGTGTGTTATAAATACATATCATAACAAAAGAATTTATAAGGTAAATCTAAAATTAAAAGATATTTGTGAAAAATTGGACCAATTTACTGAGGGACACATAGCATATCTTGAAGTAAATCAAAAGACTCTCATATTTAATAAGAAATTTGTGAGTAAAAACATTATAATGTTAATAAATATATTAAAAAATAGGAAAAAAAACTTAGTATTTTTAAATGTGGAAAAAGAGGAGCTCAACAATAAATCTAACTTTATAATTGATTTGATAAGTAATGAATCAATTGATAAAAATATACAGGGAAATAATACACCTTTTTTATACCCTCGATTATCTCAAATAACTATAGAGGACTAAATAATAAGTTTAATTCTGATAATAAAGATTCCACTGTAACTATAAATTCAATTAACCTATGCCATGTTAATGTTCAAGGGTTTATGAGTAAATTTAATGAAATTGAATTATTTGCCCTTATTGAAAATCTTGACATATTATGTATAAGTGAACACTGGATTTCAAACAATGATATAATTAATCTTAATTTTCCCAGTTTTAATATTATTTCTTATTATGCTAGAAGTGCCCATATACATGGTGGAACCTAATATTGGCAAAACCTGATATAAATTGTATTAATTTGGATCAGATTAATAAATTATCAGTAGAATTACAAATTGAATTATGTAGTGTACTATATCACACTTCTAATAAAGTGAAAATTGTATTAATTACGTTATATCGACCGCCAACTGGCGACATAAATGTTTTAGTATCTAAATTATCGGAGGCCTTAACTATTGCTGTGACAAAATCACACTATATTATATTATGCGGAGACTTAAATTTAGATTTTAATAATAAAGTATTAAGTACAAAGATATTAATTGATACTCTTGACTCTTTTGAATTGAGCGTTGTAACAAATGTACCCACTCGGGTATTTACGAACAGAAAAGGCCAGACATCATCCAGTTGTATCGATTATGTAGCCACAAATGTACCATTTGAAATGTTAAAATGTAAAGTAACGAATCCCAACATTGCCGATCACTTTGCACATGTTGTTTCAATTTCAATGAAAGACTATAGAAAAAATTTAGTAAATCCTATGCAAGTGAGCACCAGATTATTTACTGAAAATAATCTCAATGAGTTGAACTACCATCTAAGTAGGACTGATTGGACAGGTCTATTGTATTTAGATCTCAATGATGCTTTCAGATTATTTTTAGAAAATATAGCCTGGTGTCTCAATGTTAGTTGTCCTATCAAAACTTATAAAAAACATAATGTAGAAAAATCTAAAAATGGCTGGTTATCCACAGAGCTGGTTCTTGAAAGCAAACAACTAAAAGATATGTATTATTATATCAACCAAGGCAACAATGAAGACGCAAAAACAACATATAATAAGAGGAAACAGGAATATAGAAAAAAAATAAAAGAAGCCAAAACACAATATTATAGAAATAAAATAATAAACTCAAATAATAAACCCAAAGAAACATGGAAAATTATAAATGAAAAACTTGGCAGAAATAAAATCAATAACAGTAAAATTGTGTTAAATTTTGATAATACTGAAATAACAGATCCAAATCTAATTGCTGACTTATTTGCAGATCATTTTTCTACACTAGCCAAAAAAAAACTACTAAATCATTTTGGTTCCAACTTAGTACTACCTTGTACTCTAATGAATAGAACTGTAAATTCAATTTTCTTTGAGCCTGTCACTGAACTTGAAATTAAAAATATTATAGATTCCTTAAAAAATACAAAATCTAGTGGTTTCGATGAGATAACAACTCATGTACTAAAACACATTAGTAATAATATAATACAATACTTGGTATATCTATTTAATTTATCGTTAGAAGTAGGTAAATTTCCTGACGTATTAAAAATGGCATCGGTTTTACCTTTACATAAAAAAGATGATTCAATGAGTATTGAAAATTACAGACAAATATCAATTCTAAGTATATTATCAAAAATTTTAGAAAGAGTGGTCTATAATAGAATTGAATATTTTTTAGAGAGATATAAAATCCTAACGGACTCTCAACACGGTTTCAGGAAGCATAAATCCACAGAAACAGCATGCTGTCACTTAATGGAATATGTATATTCCAATCTTGATAGAGGCCAGTATGTTGTTTCTCTATTCTTCGATCTATCTGCAGCATTTGACACTGTGAATCATCAGTTTCTTATAGAAAAATTATATAATATAGGTATCAGAAATTCTCCTTTAAGTTGGATCAAATCTTATCTTAGTGGTCGGAAAATGGTTGTAAAGTTGTCAGACAATACCTCAAAAATTCATGATGTTAAATTGGGCGTTCCCCAAGGTTCAGTTCTCGGCCCACTGTTGTTTGGTTTATATGTGAATGACCTTCCATTTAACATTACAAATGGTAAAGTCACAATGTTTGCAGATGATATGACAATAACTGTTTCAGCAAAAACTCCCGAGGAAATTCAGATTGTGGCAAAGGTAGTTGTAGAAGAATTAAATATATGGTGTGATAGAAATAAGTTAATATTGAACAACAAAAAAACTGTCTGTTTAAACTTTCACCTACAAAAACCCCTCCAAGAGGACCTGCTATCTATGATAAATATAAAGTTTGCAAATGATGTTAAGTTTTTAGGTACCTACTTGGACAAAAGATTGTCATGGAGCTCTCAAATTGAGCATGTCTGCAAGCAGCTCAATAAGGGATTTTTTGCTATCCTCCAGCTCAAAAACTCGATGAATGAGCAGGTACTCTTGGACGTCTATTACTCTTTATGCTATTCATGTATCTCATACAGCATTACATCTTGGGGTAGTGCAATTGAAATGAACAGAGTATTTATAGCACAAAAAAGAGTTGTGAGACTTATATTTGGGTTGAAATATAGGGAAAGTTGTAGAGAAATTTTGAAACAAAAAAAAATTTTAACTGTTCCTAGCATATTTATTTTAAAATGCGTCACATTGTTCATTAAACTTAAAGACAAGTTCACAACGTTGTCTTCAAGTCATAACTACAACACTAGACATGGTGACCTTATTTCTATTCCCAACCACAAAACTAGTAACTTCAAACATTGTTTTTATTATAATTGTATAATTTGTTACAACGCTTTACCAAATGAAATTCTCAGCATAAAAAATTGTCATAAATTAGTGAAGGAAACAAAAAATTTTCTCCTTGAAAATGGGTACTATAATTTACAAGAATTTCTCTATAGAAACTAATACAGTTTATACCTTGCTTGAAGATTATTTTTATTATTGTTTTTTTTCTCTTCTTCATTCCATTTAACAATATAAATATTTATGACTAATTACATGTCTCTCATTAAATTTGGGCGTGAGCGGTGATTATTTACTTATCTTTATTATAAGTATTTTATATATATATATATATATATATATATATATATATATATATATATATATATATGTATATTGTATTTGTTTATTTATTGACTTGTATTTTTTCATTTTTAAATGTTATTCTGAATTGACTTACCATATGTACAGTAATTGTATCATCTTGTGGTTAATAAATTATCTATCTATCTATCTATCTATCTATCTATCTATTGTTTATTGCCTAGATAGATACTAGCATAAAGTACTTACCTATTTATTATTTTTTGTTATAATACAGATCTTTCTTGATATCTTTGTAAGTCTCATTCTGACTCTTCTTAGAAGTGAGTATCAATGGATAATAAACAATTTCTTTAGTAGATAAACTTATTTTGTTGTTTTCAGTTAGATACGCATGTATATAGTTAATAGGAAATAAAACAATGAAAAGGAAATATTTAATAAAATACAAAGTATAGTTAACAAATTCATCTAAATTAAATAATAAAATACATATTAGACATATTATGTAATATTAATAAGATAAGATAAAGGAAGTTCTTGCAGAAATTACAATAGTTTGTACTGTCTATAGCAGCTGTAACGTGAGTACCTTGCAGCTTTTGCACTTCCAACCATTGCAATGTCAAAACGATCATCTCTTTTTAAAAATTCGCTGACCATAAATATATCTACCGCAAGTAGAATGTCAGAATTAGCTTTTACAGATATACTGCCTTGGTCGTTTTGTAAAAAAATATTAACAATAACTGCAAACATCAATCACTGCTAACTAAACGTCAAATTTACTTTTGACATATGAGGTTTATTTTCTTTCTTGTCAGCAATGTCAACTTATTCGTCTTCATCCGTTCTGCTTATAAGTTCACATCTAACTGCCGTTATGATGTCACTACCGTTTTCGCGGCACATTCAAATAGTCGAAGTTTAACAATTTTTTAAAATATGTTGCGCTAAGAATTTTTCTTCCAAATTAAATATATAACTAAATTAAGTCCTCCACTACCTTGTTTCATCATTTTTGAAAATTCGTCAATTATGAATGCATGCACAGACACCACACAGCCACTGAAGCAGATCTGCCGCCCCATCACTCGCATGAATTTTTACCTGCCTTTACTGTGTTGTATTTATTACAGGTCCTATCCACATTTCAATTATAACCAATGGATTCCTTATACATTTGTTAATGTATTGGAAAAGCACCAGAATTTTTATTCAAAACTATTGAGAGTTATAAGGATAAGATCGTGAAAATCGCTATTTCTGATCATGACGGGATTGATCATATTTTCGAAAAAATGCGTACAAGTAAATGAATTTGTGTTTGAACATTCGAAAAGTATACATTTTTTCCGAAATAGTGATATTTTATTTTTTTCAATGGATCAAGTTCTCGGCAAGTTACAGCCTCCAATATATATATATATATATATATATATATATATATATATATATATATATATATATATATATATATATATATATATATATATATATATATATATATATATATATATATATATATATATTTATCAAAAAAATCATCAAGCAAGGAAAATAAAATGATTTGAAATGTACTTTTTTTTTACACATTACTACAACTTAATAAACCATAATAATCATGAAGTGTACATATTTTTTAACAGTTCTCAATGAAGAAAGAATTTTTTTGAAGTGCTCCTATTTTTTTCTATATATTTAATTGGGTTGTTGACGAATTTTCAAAAATGGTGAAATATGGTAGTGGTGGACTTAATTTAGTTATATATTTAATTTGTAAGAAAAATTCTTAGCGCAACATATTTTAAAAAATTGTTAAACTTCGACTATTTGAATGTGCCGCGAAAACGGTAGTGACATCATAACGGCAGTTAGATGTGAACTTATAAGCAGAACGGATGAAGACGAATAAGTTGACATTGCTGACAAGAAAGAAAATAAACCTCATATGTCAAAAGTAAATTTGACGTTTAGTTAGCAGTGATTGATGTTTGCAGTTATTGTTAATATTTTTTTACAAAACGACCAAGGCAGTATATCTGTAAAAGCTAATTCTGACATTCTACTTGCGGTATATATATTTATGGTCAGCGAATCTTTAAAAAGAGACGATCGTTTTGACATTGCAATGGTTGGAAGTGCAAAAGCTGCAAGGTACTTACGTTACAGCTGCTATAGAGAGTACAAACTATTGTAATTTCTGCAAGAACTTCCTTTATCTTATCTTATTAATATTACATAATATGTCTAATATGTATTTTATTATTTAATTTAGATGAATTTGTTAACTATACTTTGTATTTTATTAAATATTTCCTTTTCATTGTTTTATTTTCCTATTTACTATATACATGCGTATCTAACTGAAAACAACAAAATAAGTTTATCTACTAAAGAAATTATTTATTATCCATTGATACTCACTTCTAAGAAGAGTCAGAATGAGACTTACGAAGATATCAAGAAAGGTCTGTATTATAACAAAAAATAATAAATACGTAAGTACTTTATGCTAGTACCTATCTTCTAAGCAATAAACAATATGTATTTATAACACACATAATTCAAAGGGCATTTATAACTACAATCCAACGCATTCGTAGCCATTTCCGACTGATTGTGTTCACCGACTTTAGACGACTTTCACAGTTTGTTTCATATAGTTTTTCAACGGCGAGTTTTTAAATTTCCTTTCTTAATTTATTGATCATCCTAGTATTATGGGGCGTCTAGGCAGCTTCACAAATAATCAATAGCTAACAAAAACAACTGCACTTTATTCCAACATAAACTAGATAAAATACATAAAAGCAGATTAAAGTTCCCTCCTTTTAGGAAGTCAAAGCATGAATAACATTCTAATCTAGAGTCGTTAAGAATACAGTAATACGCCCTGTTTTATCCACCAGTTTGGCGGGTAATTTAAATTTGTAACAGCTAGAATGCCACACAAGTCTTGTAATGCGGCCGTTTTTCCTACAACATAAACCCATATTAAAAATCAAATTCCTACATTAAGATACAACTTACCACAAATAAAACGCTTAGAAAACATTCTAATTTGTTACTTCACTTGACATTGAAATGGTCTCCATAATAAGAAGACTTGGTCTGTCTCTGGTGGCTTTGAATCATTCATTATTACGTTCAGCGTTTATTATTGGAACACAACAGTTTTTCTGGTGAATTGGTGGTATTATTTACACAGTACGGCAGAAAACACTATCTGTACTTATATTTATCTATAACTAGATGCTGTTAAACTATACCGAATTGTAACCTATGAACGTCAGTTGAATTTGACGTTAAATGTAATGTCAAATTAAACTGTCGTGATTGTCTTTTTTCTCCGTCGCTATCAGCGAGTTTCTAAATTAGTGCCCGTTTCTCATCGTTTTATAACTAACTTCTCTACAGACTGCCGTTATTATGTCATCTCCGTTTTAAATGCATGTATTTTTGTAATTAATATTATAATATAAGACTTTCTTTTCAACTTCTACATGTTTCTAATGATTTTTTATGAATAATTGTTATTGTTTAACATAGGTTCTCCTCAAATTTTAACTTAGTGCAACAACCCAATTGCAACGATTGAGTTCGGTCAGTATAATATATGAGTATATTTTTCCCATCCATGCTTTACTTGTATTGTTCAAAAACAAAAAAGCATCAGAAAGCTACAATTTCCATCTTTTAAATGACCCAACACTCATATAGATTAAACAAATTCTGATTTAGTGACATGTAATTCATTGCGTCAGTGTCACAGTCATGCGTATTCAAGCGCGCACACGCATGGATCTCGTTCCGAGTAATAACATTACTTGACTATTTTTTTCCGGGAGTACCATGGCTTTAGCGATAAATTTTGTTAGGACATTTTTTTGTTCATAAACACTTGATCTGTTCACCTGATTTTTTATTTTTTCCTACCTTGACTTAATTTCAAAATTTTGAAAAAATAGGTGAAAAAAATTTTTTTTTCACTTTTTTTTTATGTTCTGCATCCGAGCGAAATGTAAACTTTTTAGGATATTAATCTATACACTTTCACGGGACTCATTAAAAAGAAATTATTCATTTTGCAAGTTTTTGGAGGTAAATACCTTCAACGACTGGATTAACTCTTTATACCGCCCGCCTACTAGTTAAAAAACATATTACCCGGAAACTATTGCACTTAGGTGAATGATTCTAGATTTGATTGATAGAGTTTATTCCATATAATAATTCTATAATAGAAAAATGTCGTAATTCGACTTATTACATTTTGAGAAAACAATATATGATAAAAATGCTAATGTATTGCTTTCACACAGGCATACCTTTTTATTTCACGATATCGATTTCAAATTTTTTTATACCAACCTTTTCCCTGATGTTTAAGAAACATTTTCTGTCATATAACTTATTGTCGCTTTTCACAAATAAAGGCTATAAGAGATATTTGAACACGTGCGTGTCATTAGTCAAGTTGCACATTGCGAGTGGGATAAAGATGGATAGATACGTGAACTAGCGCGTCGAAAAAGGAAGGACTGACAAAATACAATAATACTGATGGAGCATTATTATTGTGGTGCCTATCTGATGTTATGAAGTAAAACACAGTTAAAATAAAAATAAATAGAAATAAAGCTTCTGATTTAATTTCATTTTATTTGAATTTTTACCATAAAAAAAATTAAACAAAAATATTCAAAAATCAAGTTCTTCATTAATTGGTTCAATTTGAATCGTAACATTACGGCATAATACAATAATACTGATGGAGTATTGTTATTGTGAGGTCTACCTATTATTATGAAATAAAGCACAGTTAAAAAAAAATTAAGTTTCAATTACCAATAAAAAATGAGTTATTTTAAAATATTTAATCGTTTATTTTGATCATAAAATTTTTTTATAAAAATGTTCAAAAATCAAGTTCTTCAAAATATTAAAAAAACAGTTAAAATTGCCCTCATTACAATCACCGTAGGTCGGGCGAAACTTATTCTTCTTTTTCTCGCCAGATCCGCTCCAGTAGTAATCAAGGACAGTATTTGTACAATCATTAGCTGCTGTACTAAGCATATTTATGTTGTTGGCTGAGACCATCGCTGACATATCGTCTGCAAATAAAGTTAACGTGCTGTGGCAATGTTTATAAAATGGTTCAACTATGTCGTTTATAAAGATTAGAGAGAGTAGGGGGCCTAGGATACTCCCTTGAGGCTGTTATCTTGGTAGGTCTTAAGTTGGAGTTATGCTTCCTGCCACCTGCCTGTAGTACAACCATCTACGAACACTCAGACAAGTAGGAAGAGATCCAACTATAGGACAGTCCTCTTACTCCGTAGTAATAGAGTTTCTGTTTGAGTAAGTCATGGTTTACCATGTCAAAGGCACGCTTATAGTCAAAATATAAACCGGCAACACATTTTCTGTCATCAAGGCTTTTAATTATGGAATTAACTGAATTTATAGCATCTTGCGTAGAAAGATTTTGTGGAAACCGTATTGTGCATCAGTGAGAATATTATTTCTGCTGAGATAGTTCAGTAATCTAGAGTGAAAGGCTTTTTCATATATTTTAGAGAAAACAGAAAGTAAAGAGTTTGGCTTGTAGTTTTCTATCATATCTGTCTCATTTTTCTTGTGTAAAGGCTTAACAATAGACTTTTTTAAGTTGGCTGGGAAGATGCCTTCTTCAAAAGACTTGTTTATCAAGAATGTAAAAACCGGAGCTAGAATATCGGCAATATTACCAAGCAGGGAGCATAGTAACCGTAAGTTACTATAAGTGATATAAGTTGGTGATGAAAATTTCTCTGTTATCCTTTTATAAAACCTAAAGCTCTTAGCAATTAGCAGTTTTACAGATCCACTATAAAACTTCGCAACCAATGAGTAACTTTATAAACCTCCAATATAAACTCGCAACCATCATAAAACCCTTATAAAAACTAGCAGTTACTTAAGGTGATGAAAATTGTTCATTGGGATGTGGTTCAATACAAATGAGTGTGTACTTTCCTGCAATAGCGATATACCATAACGTTGATAAAACATTTTTCACAGACGGTGTACAAAAATACTTTGCGAAACCACATGCTTATCCATAGCAAGTCAAGAAAAGTATACAAGTGCCCGTTGTGTCCCTTCCAAACATATAAGGAGGCTGTTCTGAGAAAAAGCCATGCTCTACATCACAGGAACGATGACGAGACGAGGAAATATCAATGTACACGCTGTGCATTTAAGGTAAACCACTCAGATTTAATGATCATTAAACTGGTTGTAATCCCTCTGTGGATACTTTCGGTCATGCAAACAGAGGGTGTCAGTCATTTTTTTATACTCTTTCAACCAAACAACCAATTTCAACCAAAAATAATTGTCCGTGTATTTTGTGTGAGGTCCTTTTTAAAAATACGAATTTTTGAGGTTAGTTGTTTACCATCAATGCTACCGATGACGTCATCAGTGCCCGTTGATGTGATGTAGTGTTTTTGGCGGTACAATTTTAATGCAAATTTAAAAATGCTTTTTTTTTTCGATATTACTCGACTGGTTGTGGAAATTCGGGTGTTTTTAATTATAATTAAGTATTACCTTCACAGTCTAACAGTACAGGAAAAGATTGAAAAAATGACGATTTTAAACTTTGCTTATAAGTTTAAAATAGGCCAAAGTTCACAAAACGAAAAAGTTTAGGAGTTTTGCAGATCCACGGGAACCTATAGGGGATGAGAAGTACTTTTAATAAAAAAAATCGATTTTTCTCTACTTTCTCGGAAGTATGGCATTTACAAAAAAATAGTTCAAATAAAAGTTGTTTCTGGCAAAATTAGCTTTAATTTGGTGTTTTTAAATTAATTTTATAGCAATAATTAACCCAAATATGGACATTTTTCGATAGGGGGATGGCAGATGGAATTTTTTTCTAAAACAAGTGTTTTAAAGGGACAAAATAAATTGAGCATCTAGGTGATGCTATATATTAACGAAAAACGGCATTTTTGAAAGAAAAATTAATTACTGAGCAATTACAATAACAAAATGCCAACATTTTGTTAACAAAAATGTGAAAACGCATGTAGAATTGGCCATAACTTTATTTTTTGTGATGTAGAAACAAACAAAAAATCATTTTAAAGAGTGATTGATTACCTTTAATTTTGTTTCTTAGAACTTTTGATGGAAGTGTCACAGTTTCTAAGATATTCAACAATTTAAACTAAATACTTCATCCTAAAAATGGTCGGATGCCATCTATAAAATTAAATATCTCCGAAACAATCAACCTACGCAAATGTATAAACAAAATAATAGTCCACTCGAATTAGGAAAAAAAACGCCGTTTTAGAGAAAAATTTTGAACAGCAGTTTCTCTGCATAGTACTCAACTTTTAGACCAATTTTTTGCTTATGCGCAGAACAAAAAAGACATGATTTTTGGGATATATATATATTTATTATGTTTTTTCGTGTTTTTTTTCATTTGGATGTATATATCTCGGAAAGTAGGTACGCATTTCTAATGCGAAATGAACATTAGTAAACGTTCAAAATGTGATTTCCTACAAAAAAAAGGTTCTATACACTTTTCCAATTATCCCATTAGTTCTTCCGGAAGAGCTGCTTGAAGAATATATATATTTGCTTTTTCGTGTTTTTGTTTTTTCATTTGGACGTATATATCTCGAAAAGTACGCGTTTTTGAGGTTAAACGAACATAAGTTAACTTGTTCAGAATGTGATTTCCTACAAAGAAGGTTTTATACATTTTTCCGGCTATCCCATTGGTTTTCCGTTAAAATGTAAATACGTATCCACACATAATGATTGTCACTAAAAATGTTTTGATGGCATATACATATAGTAAAAATTCTATAAGACAAACATATATATTCTTTAAGAAGCTTTTCTGGAAAAACTAATGGGATAATCGGAAAAATGTATAGGATCTTTTTTGTAGGAAATCTCATTTTGAATATATTTACTTATGTTCATTTAGCCTTTAAAATGTGTACTTTTAGAGATATTCAAAATAAAAAAAAAACACGAAAAAACACATATATTTTTCAAGTCGCTTTTCCGGAAAAGCCAAAGGGATAATCGGAAAAATGTATAGAACCTTTTTTGTAAGATGTCTCATATTCTGAACATGTTTATCTATTTTCGTGTAGCCTTAAAAACGCGTATTTTTCGAGATATATATGTCCAAATTAAAAAAAAAAAAACACGAAAAAACGTATATATATGTATATATCTCAAAAATCATGTCTTTTTTTTTTCTGCGCATATGCAAAACCTCACTCTAAAAGTTGAATACTTACTTCCTATGCAGAGAAACTGCTATTCAGAATTTTTCTCCGCTTTTTTCCTAATTTGAGTGGACTATAATGTTATGTGTTTACACCCTTCTTGTAAACACCCTTTATCGTGAATCCGGAAATTATAACAGCAGAGTAACACTAAACACTAATTTATTAACTTGTAAACACCCTTTATCGTGAATCCGGAAATTATAACAGCAGGCCCAAGGAACAATTTAAAAGTCATTTGGACTTGAGGAGGTTTTAAGAAAGGTTTGTCAGGTCTAGTGAAATTTCACTAGACCTGGCAACACTGGAGAGGGATGTAAAATGACAATTAGGTTTTTAGTTGGCCGGACATGTTTTTCTTATATAAAAATATTCAAGGTCAATCTCACAATTATAATTATCAATAATTATCACTTTTTCGTTAGCAAATTAAGGTAGAATTACAAGAAACGACTGAAAATTACCGTGGGAACCGAGAAGCAGCCCACTTTTTTAAATTTGCTGATTACGTGTGTCTATGCAAATTTTGTATGGATATTAAAATCATTATTATTTCTGAGGGGCTCTTGTTTTTTGGGCCTTTCTTATGTAGTTTTGACGATAAACTGCCGTTGGTTTTAAATTTTTTGTCATACCTGATGGCTTTTTATTACCTTTTAAATCGGCCTTAGAGAGGTTATAGTGCTCTACACTTTATACATTTCAAATTCCATTTTATCTTCAATAAGTCTGATGGTGTGTTTGCTTAAATCAGTTTAGAAAAAATAAATGCAATAATAAAATTATTTGGATTCCTTCGTGGACATTCTTATAGCTTCTCAGTTCTAATATGGACTTATAAGAGTTTTAAAAACCAGTTTTAAGGTAGCCTTCTAGGTGTTTTCTAGAAATGCAGGAAGCTAATAGAAAAGCTTCTGACAGCTTTAAAATAGGTTTTAAGAAAGGTTTTAAAACGGCCCGAACAAGGTTTTCAAGAGCAGCACTTTGCCTCACTAAGGAGTTTTATGATGGAATTTAAAAAGGCCTTAACAACCTTCATAAGGGTGGGCCGTTTTAGTCTACAAGTCGCTTTATGATGGTATTAAGGATATTGTTACAGCAAAATAGATTTTTCAAGGCATTTTATAAATAGTTTTATAGCACCCTTGTATACATTTAAGAAACTAAAATTGTTCCTTGGGGGGTAACACTAAACACTAATTTATTAACTAACTAATTACAACCAATTGAGTACTTTACTAAAATTTACTAAGTACTGTATAACTCAATAATTCAGTCACTTTTGATCACTTTGTTTACTCGTTAATGTTTCTCCAATCACTATCTGTACTGAACTGAACTGCACAACCACTCGGTCTTCTTTTATAGTCCTAGGCTATTGGTTCTGGATCTTTCTAGTACATTCCATCACATTCTATGATGTTCCAAAGGATGTCTGTAATCTTCTAGCTTTTTCTATATGTCTCTAGAGGGTTGGAACACATAACAATAAATTTATTCTCAGTTTATAAACTTCATTTTTTGATGTCCACCATATTTTTTCTTAAACTAATATTTATTGAGATATTTGCAGAGAAACAAGAATGTTACATTTTTTCTAAAATCCCTTTATAGTTTAAAATGCAATTTTTTTTCTACAGCAAGCGCTGTAAGCCAATAAAAAAATTTGAGAGTCTAGGTCACACTATATGTTAACGAAAAACATTATATGAGAATATATTTTTTTAATTGCTGACTACTTACATTAACAAAAATGCGACGTTTTTATTAAAAAAACAAATGTGAAAAAGTACATTGTTTCTGTCATAATTTCTTTGTTTTTTATGCTATAAAAATAGGAAAAAAATCATTTGAAAGCCTAATTAATAGTTTTTCATTTTGGTTATTAGCGTTTTTGGCCTAAGTGAGATATTTAACATTTAAACTAAATACTTCGTCTTATAAACGTTCAGACGCCACTTCCAGATCTCCGAAACCATTAACACTTTTTCAAGCTACAATCCCAAATTTTCTATTAGTTGTAACTTAAATCTATTAATTTGTATGAAAAGTTGCATAGAACCTTTTCTTCTTAAAATTTAATTGCCACCCCCTATATATTAGCAAGCCCTCGCATAATATAGAAACTTCTTTTTTTCTCAAATTAGAGATAATTTTGTCAGAAACAACTTTTATTTGAACTATTTTTTTGTAAATGCCATATTTCTCGAGAAAATAGAGAAAAATCGATTTTCTAAATAAAAATACCCCTTTTCACCCTCTATAGGTTCCCGCGGATTAGTAAAATTCCTAAACTTTTTTGTTTCGTGAACTTTGGCCTATTTTGAACCTATAACCAAATTTTAAGGTCTGCACAAATTTTTTTCGGGTTATAGTAGAGTTTTCCTGTACTCTCAAGGAACAATTTTAATTTCTTAAATGTATACAAGGGTGCTATAAAACTATTTATAAAATGCCTTGAAAAATCTATTTTGCTGTAACAATATCCTTAATACCATCATAAAGCGACTTGTAGACTAAAAAGGTCCACCCTTATGAGGTTGTTAAGGCCTTTTTAAATTCCATCATAAAACTCCTTAGTGAGGCATAGTGCTGCTCTTGAAAACCTTGTCCGGGCCGTTTTAAAACCTTTCTTAAAACCTATTTTAAAGCTGTCAGAAGCTTTTCTATTAGCTTCCTGCATTTCTAGAAAACACCTAGAAGGCTACCTTAAAACTGGTTTTTAAAACTTTTATAAGTCCATATTAGAACTGAGAAGCTATAAGAATGTCCACGAAGGAATTCAAATAATTTTATTATTGCATTTATTTTTTCTAAACTGATTTAAGCAAACACACCATCAGACTTATTGAAGATAAAATGGAATTTGAAATGTATAAAGCGTAGAGCACTATAACCTCTCTAAGGCCGATTTAAAAGGTAATAAAAAGCCATCAGGTATGACAAAAAAATTAAAACCAACGGCAGTTTATTGTTAAAACTACATAAGAAAGGCCCAAAAAACAAGAGCCCCTCAGAAATAATAATGATTTTTATATCCATACAAAATTTGCATAGACACACGTAATCAGCAAATTTAAAAAAGTGGGCTGCTTCTCGGTTCCCACGGTAATTTTCAGTCATTTCTAGTAATTCTACCTTAATTTGCTAACGAAAAAGTGATAATTATTGATAATTATAATTGTGAGATTGACCTTGAATATTTTTATATAACAAGAAAAACATGGCCGGCCAACTAAAAACCTAATTGTCATTTTACAGTCCTCTCCAGTGTTGCCAGGTCTAGAGAAATTTCACTAGATCTGATGATTTTTTTAAAATCTAGTGATTTAGTGAAAACTTTTATGAAAATGCCCATTTTTAATGATTTTTGAATCATCCAATTTATTGCCCTCTACTGGTAGGTAGACAAACATTAAATTCTAGTTGCAATCCATTTAATACAAAACTGTTCACGTTAATCGCTACCACGGTCAGTAAACTCTACGGTTACCTCGATCAGCAGCTCTTAGACGAGAGAGACGCGCGGAGCGGGGAATCGAATGAAAGAGACAGACATATCTGATTTCCGTGCAAAAGACACAGACAAAGATGCCTGTAGTGTCTACAGCTGATGTAGGCTGTAGACCCTAACAGAATATCTTTCATTCGATTCCCCGCTCCGCGCGTCTCTCTCGTCTAAAAGCTGCTAATTGAGGTAACCGTATAGTTTATTGGCCGTGAATCGCTACAATCGAATAGCCTGGGCTCGTTGCCCTCTAGCGTCTCATAGACAAACAGTACTTTCTAGTTACAAACCATTTAATACAATACAGAGTACGAAGTCTGGCAACGAAATAATCAGATAGAGAACGCTCAAAGCTATGCTGTGCTCAGAGAGCTCAAGAAAATTACATGTCCTACAGACACTGCAACTTTTGAAAATTAAAGATGAGAGCTTAAATTTCAAATCTAGTGAAATTTTAGTAAGATTTAGTAACTTTTTAAAGTGTCGTCTGATAATTTTTAAAATTTTGATCTGGCAACACTGGTCTTCTCATTAAACTATATATTCTAATAATAGTAATGACCTAGAACATTTACTCTAAATGAAGCCCTTTTAGTCTTTTTGTATACTATCACAAATAATCCCTTCCTTACAAAAATGCAAATGCACTTGGCGAAGATCACATGGACTTGATAAAAGCTGTAATAAAACGTTTGGGACGTTGACATTTGATACAAAAAACTTAAAACTTAACCTCAAAATAATTTGTATGTGTGTTTTCACAATGCTTTTAAAATGGCCACTCTTTTTTATTTTCTTCCACCTTTCCAAAAAAAACTTAATTACACATCAGTAAGTAGTGAAATGCTTTTAATTAACACACACACACACACATGCATCAACGACACTTCAGGCAGACATATTGTTTATTATTTTTATAATAAATGTTTTATTGAGGTTTTGGGAAGTGTTTTATGGAATTAAAATTTGCCTTTTAGATTTATAGAGGCCTTTTTTTCTTCATAACGGTTTCATCACAACATTTATCAAGGATGTTTTAAGAGTCTAGTTTTGTAATGGTCTTTAATAAGTACTAATAGGCATTGAAAATGTCTAGTTTTAAAAAGGATTTAAAATGCATTTATTGCAAATATGTTAAAACCATAAAGAATAATTTAAAGCCTCTTTAAATTTAAATGGAATTTAAGACGTTCATAAAACTAATTAGCGTTATGGAGAGTTTTATGTAGGTTATGATAAATCCATTACAAATACATATTATAATAGAAGCAAATTAGCTTTATAATTAGGTCTTACAGAATGCTTTAAAACTTATTATTAAGAGCAAATATACTTGAAGGCCTTAACTACAACATCAATGATGACACATGACTATTTCCTAACCCTGACAAACCTTTCTTAAAACCTCCTCAAGTCCAAATGACTTTTAAATTGTTCCTTGGGCTATAAGATATTTTAAAATATGTGAAAACACTTTTATTTTTTAAATTTTGTATGTAACTCCAATAATAATGAAGTTGAATAGGGTTCTAGTGTTTACGTGACACCCTGTAATTTTGATAGATTAGGTATATTATGATAAGAAAAAAAGAATATTTTTTTGTAGGGGAAAACTGAAGATGACCTGATTAGGCACCTGTTGGTACACAAGTATCCAAGTGAAGCGGTAATACATAAATGCCGCAAATGCTCTTACCAAACTAAACACAAGTACCATATACGTCGACACCAGCAAGTTCATAAAGACCTCAAGGAACTTAATTTGGTCCCATGCAATTTGTGCCCTTATCAGGTAATTTATAACATCTCTGTGGTCGAAAGCATTGATAAATCGTTGGTAAAACCAAAAGCAAGTTATCTTATCCAATAAGTGCTATGCTTTTAACATTACTTCATTGGTCAAATTATTATTATTTTTTAAAGAATGAGGCAGCATAAAAATTGCCAATCAGCCCCGGCACAGGTTATGTTAATTTTTTTCATCTTTATCATCATCAGTGGCAGGCACTTACAATTTTACCAAATGTTAGCGTGTAATATTTAATCGTTTGGGTATAATGCCAGGGCTGTGGGAAACTCCACATTAAACTATTTTTATCCGAGACCTACTGGTCAAATGAACTACTAATTTGTATCAGCTGGTAGGCACAAGTAAATAAATCTGTCGTCAGGACCATGAAAAACTTCAAATTTAACTTTTTCCCATGTTGATAAAAATAATAATTTTTTGATTTTTTTAAATTAAAATGTTTATTTGACTTCTTAACTTTCCATATTATATTTTCTCTGCTATCATGTCTCTTGATGGTTGGTCAAATGTTCATTTTATGGGGGCCATCTTGGGAATCATCACGGCCATTTTGTTAGGGGGGTAGATTTCAGGTGGCTCTCCTTCCTAAACGTTGACGATAGGTCTGGACATGATGCACGGCAAGTTTGGCGACTTCTGCAAAAAGTGCAGTTTATTTGTAAATTATGTTGCTTAAATAGACGACTACTTGGTACAAAGAAAAGGGGGGCAAGAAAATAACATTACCACATGGAATACAGTTTCCAACTGCCTTGGGGTTTATGTCACTGAATGGCTCAAGTTGTTGCAAATCTATGAAGAACACAAAGATGACGATCCATAGGTTTTTGAAATAGTGTCAAATATCCAAATTAAAAGAATGGCTGAAGACTTTTTAACATTGCTGAAACCAATTTCTGTGACACTTGACAGAATTCAGCAGAAAGGCACTAGTGTGTCCCTTGCAGTTGAAGAATGGCATGCCATTTTTTATAGTTTTGAAGTTGAGGACAGAAATTTAAAGCAATGTCAGATATTTGAAAGGAGATATGATCAAACTTTAATGCCATTTCACTTTTTGGCATATTTGCTGTATCCTATCGGAAATCCTGTAAATTAAAGGCTAGTTTTATTTTTGCAAATAAAAATTTTTACTAATAAAGTTTGTATTTTTTCTTTACTTATTAGTCGGGGAGCCCTCCCTAGCTGTACGTGCACCCCCCGCCCGATCCTTGGGGACAATGTTTTTCATAAAGATTAAAGACTAAGGAACAATTTTAGACATGCCCTAAAAAAAACTGGCTTGACTTTCAAAATGGCGGCCGTATGTTAAAAAAAAACTGTTGCCAATGTTGTCTTTGTCATTTAACACAAAAACTAAAAAAGATGGACAAAAACTTTTTCACAAAAAACAACGTACTTAAAATTGTCTACAATTTAGTACCTATACAATATTTTGATAGGAGTTACCATTTTCCAGATAAATGAGTCCAAAATTAAGAAAACATGGAAATTCGTATATCGGTAAATCACTTAGAGGAAATAACTGTGACAATTATTGTAAGGCATATAATATAACTTTATATTATTAACATAAAAATAAAATAAAATAAACTGAAAAAAATTAATAATAATATTATAATTTATCTCGAAAATGGTAACAGTGGTATCTGGAAAACGGTAACTCGTATGCAAATATTGTATAGGAACAAAATTGTAGAAAATTTTATGCACTTTGTTTTTTGTGCAGAAAGTTTTTCTCCATCTTTATTAGTTTTTGTGTTAAATGACAAAAACAATATTTGCATTTTTTTTTTTTTAACGGACAGCCAGTTTTTTTTTAGGACATGTCTTAAATTGTTCCTTAGGCTTTAATCTTTATGAAAAACATTGTCCCCAAGGATCGGGGGTGTGCTCGGACAGTTAGGGTGGGCTTCCGTAGTGTTACGTTTTATGTTGAATTTTATATTTTACTTTAAGAGATGAATCATTTATCTGGAAAATGGTAACTCCTATGCAAATATTGTATAGGAACAAAATTGTAGAAACTTTTATGCACTTTGTTTTTTGTGGAGAAAGTTTTTCTCCATCTTTTTTAGTTTTTGTGTTAAATGACAAAAACCATATTTGCAAATTCTTTTTTTTTAAGGACGCCATTTTGAAAGTGCAATTGTTCCTTAGGCTTTAATCTTTATTATAAACATTGTCTTAAAGGATCGGGGGGCGGGGGTCGGGGGTGCAAAATAAAAATTGCTTAATTAAAATCATGATTTTAATCAAATAATTTAAATCAACTCAATCCTGGCTGTGGAAAACACCTATTCAACTATTTTTATCTGAGACCTACCGGTTAATTGAACTACTAATTTTCTACATTTATCTATTTTTGTCTAAGACCTACCGGTCAACTGAACTACTAATTTGAGTGCTGGTAGGCAGGAGATAAATGAACATCCGTGGCAAATTCCACATTTATTTATTTTTATCCAAGAACTATTAGCCAACTGAACTTATTTTGCTAGAGGTGTGAGAAATTCCACTTTTAAACATTTTTATTCGAAGAACTACTAGTCAACTGAACTACTACTACTAATTTCATTTCACTCCAATGTGATCAAAACTTACTCATTTATTAAATCGGCTTCTTTTTTGTTTTACCAATGATTAATTTGTTTTATTAACCAAACTCTGGGGTTGGAAATAGGTAGCAATTCAGTACACAACGAGTGTAACTCTCAGCGTTTTTTATTGTAGGGTAGAACAAAGGAGCATCTTATGCAGCATATAAAATTACATCATCAAATCACCATCTACAAGTGCGACTTGTGTAATTTCCAGACTAAATATTCGAGCCACATTAAACACCACCGACTCACTCACATGAAGCCTGAAGATATAACTTATTACCATTGTGACAGCTGTGATTATAAAGCAAAGAAGAGCTGCGAAGTGAAGTTGCATTTTAACAGAGTCCATACAGGTCTCAAGGAAATCGAGTGGTATAACTGTGACAAGTGTGGTCTTCGGGTAATAAAAAGGAAATAATTTTTTTGCATAGCTGCAATACATGCAGGAAGCATATTAGTAGTGGAGTATAAGAATACTGCATTGTCCGCAATAAAATTTCAAACAAAACCTATGAAAAAAAACTAAATATTTTTCGCTAAAACTTGGCAGGAAGCTTTAGTAGTTCAATAAAGGACATAGTTTCGTGTTATTCTTTTTCAGAAAAATAAAACAAATTAAATATTTAAAACTAAAATTAAAAGTTCACAATCTCAGTAATGAGATAACTAATAATTTACTTGTTTCTCTTTCAGTTCAATACGAAAGAGGTTCTAAAGAGGCACATGGCTACTCACACGGACTCTGCAAAGAAAACTCTTACCGAGCCAATGAAAGCAAATATGTTCTATTGCTACCAATGCTGGTACTACACAAAAAGCAAAGATGATCTTAAGAGGCATATGCCAATGCATAGCAATGTTTTTCTTAAATGTAACACTTGCCAATTTGAAACAAGATATCAGTCGTGCATGCTTCGTCATAGCACATGGGCACATTAAACTTTGTGCCCAGGAACATAGAATAAAAAAGTACCGAGTTTCATATGCAGGATTTTGAAGAAATAGCTATCTACAGTTGCAACATTACGAATGTTCATTAATTTTTAATTGTAATGAAAATCGCTGTAGTACATTCTCCAAAAAATAAAATTCATTAAAACCTAAATGTTTTATTTTCAAGCAGTATTTAAGGTATATGATAAAATAAAATTTAAAAAAAAAGTGTTCGAGCACCTTGACCATTTTAACAAAAATTCATACATTTTTCAATATACTGATGACGTAGCACAATAATAATCTTAGAAACCCAATGTCAAGTTTACAAATATTTATGAATGTTCCCTTGACTTGGTAGGAATTGTGGAGACAAAGTATCAATCCCTCCAAATCACAGCTGATTATTTTCAGTCACACGCCAAAAGAGAGATCTCCCACAATTTCCATCAATAATGAAACGATACATCCCACAAGGAGTGCTAAATATCTTGGAATACAATTAGACCAAAACTTAACCTAAACTCAAAAAACAAAAAGAGCTAGCTATTTTCGTAATTTGGCTTACAAAAAGAACGGGTTTAGTCTAGTAATGGCAAGTAGAATACATAAATCAATGTTTATAAATTGAAACAGTCCAGCTAAAGCTAAAAGGAACATACAAGTCGAGATTTCAGCAATAAGGAAAATCACAAAGATTCGTCCCAAGAAATCCTCTACACAATCTCTCCAACAATATTCTTTACTGCCCCAATTACATATATTGTGAATTTATGTATTGAAAGTGAAATATTTCCTGATAAATTGCAAATGGCAAAGATCATTCCTTTGTTAAAATCTGGAGATGAAAATGATCCTTCAAATTTTAGACCAATTGCCTTGCTACCCATCTTAGTTAAAATCATAGAAAAAATAATTATAATTAGAATAACACATTATTTGGTATCAAAAGGCAGTTTGGATTTAGACAAAATTGAAGTACATCACAAGCTATATGTGAGCTAGTAAACTTCACGAGAAGGGTTTGAAAAAAGCAAACAGTTTAGCCACATTTATTGAGTAAAGCATTTGATTGTGTCACACGAAGTATTACTATCTAAATTAAGATTTTATGGGTTTAGAGGAATTGCACTTGAGTTAATACACTCCTATCTCTCTAATAGATACCAGTCAGTATTTTTCAAGAATGAGTTAAATGCAAGCTTGAAAATCAAGCATGGAGTTCCACAACGAAATGTATTAGGAACTATACTTTTCTTAATTTATATAAATGACTTCTTTACTTCAAATAATTATTTCAATATACTTTTTGCCGATGACACCGTAGCTGTAGATATTGAAAAATATATAAATGTGGACCCTGTTGGAGAGAAAATTGTTGAGATTGCTTCTGATTGGTTTAGAGTGAATTATCAGTGCTTTAACAGAAACAAAACTCAATCATTAAAGTTAAAAACAGCTGATACTGTGACATTTTTGGGACTTAAACATTGATACAAGTTTAAATCGGCCTAACCATTAATTCCCTTACAAAAAAATGTTACCTGAGATTTTCGTTCAGTAACTGTTAGTGGAGGGATTATACAAAAATAATCCGTTCTGGGGGTGCCACGCAACCTCCCCAAAAAACCACACCTTCGGTGAAAAAAAGCCTTATTTTACTGATAACTCGTTAACCATTGAAGATATAAAAAAATTGCTCATCATAAAAAAGAAAGTGTGACTGATTTCCTATAAAAAAGTCTTATTGTAATTTTGTTGTATATGCCATGGTTTTCGAGAAAATCGATATTGAAAAAAATCCCAAAATTTGTATTTTTAATGCGCACGAATTTTCATTTATTTGAAATTTTTTGCGCGCGGCCTATAGAAAAAATTGAATTGCTCGAAAACCATACACGCTAGGAAGAAAAAAGAAAAAATCAAATCAAATCTTGTGTTGCCATTTTTGATGGCTATTGATATTTACTAGTATATAAAAATAACAATATAATATAGTTATCTCTTAATTTTTTGCGTCTAACTATTCACAGGCTCATAAAAAATAACAGACTTTAATATAAGTTATAAATGCATTATCTTTTAGTTCAAGGTAGTAATCTTTTAGTTCAAGGTAGTAGCATCTTGAAAATTTAGCTCATTTTTTTTTTTGGGTTTATATATCAACTGTTGTTTCTAATCATTTAATAGTTAAAAAATTGCATAAAAAAAATATCAAAAAATTGAATATATTCAATTTTTTGATATTTTTTTATGCAATTTTTTAACTATTTTTTGGATTTTTTTTTTAAATTAATCTAGCGTCCTTGTATTTTAATATTTTTGAATGTACCCAGTCTAAAAATAAAGGTAAGACTTCATATATAATTGATCATACCATTTAAAATTATACTATATTTCTCAGGAAAAAAAAATGCTATTGTAAAATATATTTTTTTAAAATTTGTAAATAAACTCAAATCAAAATTCATTACTAAAGTGTTTCATTTTGTTACTTTTGACATAATCTCAAAATTAGTAAAAATATAGTGGCTTTTATAATGTTTTATGATATAAAGTTATAAAATCTTTCATTTGCTTCTTTTTCCCTAACATGTCAACAATTGGCAAAGATCTACTAAAAAAAATTTGAAAAAAAAATTTTTTACTTACACAATCTCCAAATTACAAAACATATAGGAACTTTCATAATTTTTTATGGTTACAAAATAAAGTTATTAAATGAATGTATTTCATATAATCTGATTCTATTTTTTATATGTTAACAACTGGCAAATATATATTCAAAAAAATTGTGAAAAAATCAATTTTTACTAACACGACCTTAAAAACTCTAGAAATCTAGTTACTTATAATTTTCTGTGGTGAAAAATTGAAGGTTATAAAAATATCTTTCATTTGCTTACTTATTTTCTTAGATATGTTGACAAGATATTAACGTTTATATAACGCATTTTCTAAAAATTCACTTTTTCTTATATTTTCAATATCGATTTTCTTGAAAACTATGGCATATTATTATACAAAAAAATTACAGAAGAACTTTTTGTTAGGAAATTAGCCAAGCTTTCTTTTTATAATGAGCAATTTTTTTATATCTTCAACTGTTAACGAGTTATCAGTAAAATAAGGCTTTTTTCACTGAATGGGTTTTTTTTTTGGGGGGGGGGGGGGGGGGGTTGTAGTACGGATTTTTCTGGTTTTGTGATTATGATTCACTAATAGTTACTGAAGGAAAATTTCAGATAACTTTTTTTGCGAGCTTCTGATGTATTTTTACTTTACCGACTAGACTATATATACGCAATAAAGAATATAAAGTTTAAAATAATATGGAAGCAGCTCTAATAAGCTATCATGCTGTATTCCATAGTACCATGACTTATGGAATAAGCTGGGGAACTTTTTGTCACATACAACAAATTTGTATCCTCCAAAAAGAGCTATCCTGTTGCCAAATTAACTCGGTTTCTTCATACCGTGAACTATTCTGGAACTTAAGACTAACAATATCTGTTAATATGTAAAAAGTATTGTCTTAACCCTATACTGCCCTCCTAAGGAGAAAGGACTTATCTCAATTTTTTTTAAAAATCGGTTCTTAGCATTTTTAGTATGGTTTCAAACATATCTATTATATTACCTTCGATATTACCTAAGCAGATTGGCTCTATCTCGAGTGGTATGTCGGTAAAAGCGTTAATAAAATACATTGTATATCAAAAATCTTAAAAATTCCTAGGCAGAACATTGAGTAAAGTCGTTTCTCCGTAGGAGGGCAGTATACCCTACAGCCAGTAAGGCAGGCTCGCCAATTATTTAAAACTGCAAATCGAAAAACTCACTTGTGACAAATTATTTTATAAATATTAAAATGTACTTATTTATTGCCGAAGGGCTTCGGTCAACAGTCTTTTAAACATTACGGAAAAAATCGAATCAGTGGTGTAGTGCTTACGGCTTTAGGCTTACAACCACAGGGTCATAGGTTCAAGTCCTGGCTAGGGTATGGATGTGTATTGGCATTTTTCACGTGTTGCCGAGATGATAGCGGTTGTATGAGAGACAACACAGCTGGTCGCTCTCCTTCCCCGAGTTCGGGTCTCAGCTGCGGCAGATAGCGATGTCACAGGGAATGGGTGTTGTGTTATTGTTTATTGTGTGCTTGTCCTGGATAAGTGGTGGAATAAACTCCGCCAAGACGTTAATATAAGCAAGGCATAAAAAAAAAACAATCAAATTAAATCATTTACTGGTGCTAGATACAAAAATGGTATTTGCATAGGTCAATATTTAAATTACAAATAGAAAAATATACGTGTATACCTAATAAAATATATAAAATATAATGACAGATTTTAAAGATTTAACAAACATTTCACCATTATACAGGGTGTCCAATAAAGAATGGACCAGAGGAACAGTGGATTTCTGACATTAAAATATTACGATTTAACCAAACTTACCTTAGTCCAAAAGTTGATATTAACAGAGATACAGGGTGTTAGTCAATATTATATTTATAATTTTCCTACATAACTTTTGAAGTTTTTCAAATATTGGTACGAAAATTGGTAGATGGGAGTTTTTCAGAGATGGGTCAAGGAAACTTTCCATTGGAAAGTTTCCAGGAAATTTTCGGAAGTTTCCGGAACGGAGTTTTGATAAAAATGAAAGTTTCCTTTAAAATATTTGAATATTCCGAAAGTTTCCAAAATTCCGGGGAAGTTTCCAAAACTCCGGGAAAGTTTCCAAATTTTTCACGAATATTTACAGTTATTATTTACACATATTTAGTCATAAATTTGAAATTGCCGCCACGATGATTTAACATAACCTCAAACGCCAGAAATCCAGTTATAATTTGTTGATATTTTTTCGAAATTATCAAATAATTAATAGGATGTTTGATGATGTAGGGCTTCATATGGCCACCGCTCGGATTATTACTATTGGCATTGGCACAGAATTTCTCTAATTTCGTGCTATTGGCTATGATCAAGGAGGTTGAATAAATAAGGAGTCGCCATAAAAGCGGCTTTACATTTATGCAATGCAATGAAAAGGATGGCATGCAAAACTTTGCGCGAAAATTTTTGCACCTTGAAAGCGCTTTACACTACTGCAATATTTTGTGAAATCTTTGGGCCTACCAAACGAAAAGAAAAACTTTTATGAGGTAATGTTCGCAGTAAACAAGCAAATTATTAATCCCCGAATCTGATCTGTTGGTACAAAATAGTGACGTGCTTATTGTTTACTTTCGTGTTCTATTGTGTTTTCTACAAACAATAACTCTTTAAAATATAACTTATGTTTGTTGCTTCAGTTCCTTTAATACTTGGGTTGGCAACTCAAATATTCCCAAATAAAGTAACTATATTGCATCTGCCATGCAATCAAATTAGAACAGGCGCTAATTCAATGCAATGAAAAATATTGCCATCAGCTGATCGAAATAGCTCGATGTACGCATGCGCGCAATAAAAATTTGCATGCCACATGCAATATTGCATTAATGTAAAGTGGCTTTAAGAAGCAGAATATGTGGCAGCACATTCTTCATTTTAGTATGATTGAAACGTCAACAAAACGTGACATGTATCTTGGTTTAATATTATTATAAAATAAATGTTTTTGATAGAAAATAGTGTTTTTCGCCATAACATATGATTTCGTGTCCGCCAAGTAGCTGTACAAATCAAAGTACCTAGTATCGATAAGAAGAAGAAATGTTTTGGAATCACTTTTCATAGATTAAAACTCAAAAGATATGTTGAAACTATTTTCTATTTATTTCAGATTGAATTTTAGATTATATTATATTATATTTCCTTGAAATGCGAAACTGTCATCTCATTCATTACTCTACTGGCTTGATATATCGTGGTGTCAATGTGTAAAGTCAACTAACATGTATCTCCTCAAATGCTGTATAAACTTTTTTTAAAATCAGGACCTGGCAAGCCGTTCATGGCAGTATGATCACAAGCCACGCCTTCTGCGGCCGTTTACTCCTTATTTATATTCTACCTCCATGGGCTATGATCAAGGATGAGTTGACAGACATCTGATAAGTTACATTTATTTGTTTACCCGCACTGTCGCTTCCCGATGAATAATATCTAGCATTTTTTTCTGTTACATTAAAAACGAAAATGATTAAATAGTTTTAGTGTTATTTTAATTAAGTTATGATGAATGTTATGTTGTGTTATAGTGGATGGCTTAATTTATTTTGATATTATTTTCTTGTTATTATTTTTTTAAGTGTTAAAATTTAAAATTAAATATTTATTTATTTTATTTATTTGTTTTACACTTTTAATTCAATATAACTACAATATGCGATTTAGATGTTATTTCTGTCTTGCCTTCTATATTTCCGTTTCTGCACAAAATAGGAGTTACGACTTACATATGATATTATTTACATACATTTTTAATTTTATAATTCACATATTTATCACATTCTATAAATTATTTTATTTATATTTAATTATTTAATAATTCAAACAAAACAAATTACTGGGTAACCACCCAATTGCTCCATATTCTTCATATAGCACAGGGAACATATAGCGGGTGTCATATAATATCAGTTATTTTGTAAAAGTCTGTAAAAGTAATGTAAATAATATATTTATATGCACTTATTTGGTATCAAAATGAAGCTTAGATCATTACGAATCAGATTTCACCATAAAATAGACTCTGAATATTCCCAATGGAAAGTTTCCAGGAAAGCTTCCTGGAAACTTTCGGAGTAATCAAAACTCCGGGAGTTTACCCATCTCTGGAGTTTTTTGATATGAAAAATTCAAATCTTATCCTATTTTTGATGTAAATCCTAGAGGGCGCCACATAAGCAATATTTAGGGTGTAAATGTACTCACCCGTAATGTTATAGCCTGTTTTATTAAAAAATCCTGAACCTACTTCATTTTGACGGAGAAAAAGTGTACTTGTCATTAGCCTTAGAAATTGACCGTTTTCAAGATAATCGCATTGTAATAGTCAGCCGCATAATTCATTATAAGAAATATTAATTTTAATCTAATAGGCACACGGTTAAATCTGACAGTTAAATAATTAATAATGATAGTTAAAATGCATCTATGTAGAAAAAGAGAGATTTTATTATTATTACAAATTAAGCAGTTAAGTAAACAAAAACGATATCAATGTAAATGTCAAATTAAACAACAAAATAATAATTAAAATAATTGCTGCAATTCATTTTCAAATTGTCTTCCATTTAATTCAATACACTTTCGGCATCTTTTAAGAAAATTTTGCCTAATACAAAAAAAGGATGGAAGCAAATCACGAATATGGTTTGCAGCTGCCACTATTTTTTGCCAGAGTTCTTGTCTTGTGTTACTTGTTTGAGAGTATATAAGGCTTTTCATGGTACTCCATAGGAAAAAGTCCATTGCCGTTAGGTCTGGACTCAGTGGTGGCCATGGATGTTCACTTCCGTGTTCAATCCAACGCCTAGGAAATACATTATCTAAATGATTTCTTACAATCAGAGGATAGTGAACAGGTGCTCCGTCGAGTAAAAACCACATATTTTCTCGGATATCTTTAGATACTTCATCCAACATATTTTGTAAATCATTTTGAAGGAAGTTTAGATAGTTTTCTCCATTTACTAGCGGTGGAAGTTCAAAAGGACCCACAAGATAATCTCCAATTATTCCACACCAAATATTAATTTTAAATTCATATTGAAAATGTCTCATTCTTGTGGTCCTTGGATTCTCTTCAGCCCACAAATGACTGTTTTTTGTGTTAAAGATTCCCCTTCAGGTAAACGTTGCCTCATCCGTGAAGAGAACCTTATTTAAAAAAGTTGGATCTCTTCTTTGCTTTCTTAACATAAATTCGCAAAATTGTATGCGACGAGGAAAATCACCTGGCAACAAATTTTGTACTGGTGTGAAATGGTAATTGTTGCTCATGTAGAATGTTTGATACTGGCCACGGGTTAATCCAGTATTTGCAGAGATTCGGCGAATACTTATTTCAGGATCGTCTTCAATAAGATTTAATACTGCTTCCTCTTATTGGACACTACGAACTACAGGGCGTCCATGAGAACGTTAGGATGACAAGAACCCATTTCCTTTAATCCTGCAAAAAGTCTTGAGAATAATTTTCGATCAGGTTGCCTTCGATTTGGATAAGTATTCGCATATTTGCTTGCTGCAGCACGTCCATTATAATTTTCTTGAGCATAAATAGCCACCATATCAATCATTTCTCTATTTGAAAAAAAATTATGCCTCGGCATTGTGCAAAAAATATAATTTTTTCGTAATACATTACAACACAGTAACTGTCAGATTTAGCCGTGTTTAATTGTCAGAAGTATTATTGACATCGGGGCCTACTATGTTAATATTTCTTATAATGAATTATGCGGCTGACTGTTACAATGCGATTATCTCGAAACGGTCAATTTCTAATGACAAGTATACTTTTCTCCGTCAAAATGATGTAGGTTCAGGATTTTTTAAATAAAAAAGGCTATAACATTACGGGTGAAAAAGTTAGGAGTACATGTACACCTTAAACAAATGCTTATGTGTCGCCCTCTAGGATTTACACCAAAAATAGGATAAGATTTGAATTTCTCATATATCAAAAAACTCCTATTCACCAATTTTTGTACCAATATTTGAAAAACTTCAAAAGTTATGTAGGAAAATTATAAATATAATATTGACTTTAACACCCTGTATCTCTGTTAATATCAACTTTTGGACTAAGGTAAGTTTGGTTAAATCGTAATATTTTAATGTCAGGAATCCACTGTTCCTCTATGGCCCATTCTTTGTACTAAAATTATAAGAGAAAAATAGTATGAATAAAAAGTTTAATTTTTGCCATGTAGTTAACAATTGCCAATTGCTTTAGTTTAAATGAAAAAAAATATACAGAGCGTTGGCAAAAAAAAGCGAAAGTTGCCGAACAGAGAGAGTTTTATACAGGGTGACAGTCGAGAACCGGATGTTTCTGAAACGCATAGTATGGAGCTTAGCGAGGTTAGAGGAGGGCAAATGCGATGTTACTACCTTTGTAATGTGCCATTTTAGTAACAATGGTGTAGTGGACAGTAGAGCATTCAATGTTTGCATACGACATGTTTATCCGAAATGGCGAGTCACTGATAACTACACTGGCTTTTTCGCATTCACTTTAATATTGGTCGACGGGGAGCTGTTCCGTCTCATAAGATGGGTCAATAATTTGAGAACAACTGGCAGTATAATGAAGAAAAAGTCACAAGGTCCACAACATACCGTAAGAACCCCTGAAAACATAGAGCAAGTGAGAGAGGCGCTCACCAGAAGTCCTTCACGGTCCCGAAAACATGCAATCGAGTTGAACATGAATCGGGAATCGGTTAGAAAAATCTTGCATAAGGATTCAAAATTCCACCCCTACAAACTACTGTTCAGAAATTAAAGGAAAGAGATTTTGAAACTCTTGAGGATTTCGCTAATAGAATGCAAGTGATTTTGGAAGGCAATTTAGGTCTGCAGCTTCTAAGCGACGAAGCTCTATTTCATTTAGATGGAGCAGTTAATAAACAGAACTTCAGGAACTGGGCTCCCGAAAATCCACGAAATGTCCATGAACGATTGATTCATTCTGGAAAAAAAAAAAAAAAAACACCATCTCGATAATATTATCTTCCATACTTGATACACATTGTAAACGGCATTGTGTAAGCTTCACTCTGGTGTTAATAAAACCTTATATCTTGCAAATTCTTTGTGTAACACTTATTTCAAAATCGTCCGGTTCCCGATTGTCACCCTGTATCAATATATATTCAGATTTTTTAAAATTCCCTCTTCAGTATCATTTGAACTAGGTTAAACACATCAAGATTTGACAGAAGGTGTATATTTGAAAATGTGAATAAGTGATGATACTCCTTTGTTTTTCATGAACTTCTCTAAGGAAAGGCGAGACCAACATCACTTTTTCTGAATAGCCCCACATACTTAAAAAAACATCGAAATCCAGGGTGTTGGTTTCACATATATTGGTTTGGTTGGCAATGAATTTAGTGTTAAGGTTAGGATTATGCAGAGTGAGAGGGAAATATGCGTTTATTTTCGATTTATTAGAAATATTTAAAAGACCAAACATAGTATAATCTTTAAAACTATTTTAGATACTTGCTATTGTTCTAACGAATACAACTGTATTATTTTTATTGTAAATTTCTGTTGTTTTTGAATATCGTAGTTTGTCAGTGAAAATAGTTTTGATCCAGTCATATAAGGTATAAAAAAGGGTGAACCTCGGAATGAAGGATAATAAACTGTAAACTTGTATAAATCTTTGTTTTGGCATTTTATAAGTTGGCTCAAAAGTCTCATAGAATCTCGTGTACGCGAGTCAAGATATTCATGGTCAAAGATGGCAAGAATCGGTTTTTTGTAAATATCTCGTTTTCTATGCTCTAAATGACGTTTTGATTTATTATAAAAGTCGTAGAGCATAAAATTCTCTAGAAATTTTGTATCAAGCAATATTTTATACATTCAACCATTCTTGAGATGGCGCGCGAAGAGTGGGGGAGTGCTTAGCCGTATATGTCATAACGCAAGGTCAACTGTGGAATCCTAAAATAATACGATTTATAAAGTTAGTTATTTATTAAAAATATGAAAAAACTTTGATTATTTACTATTTAACATATTATGTTAGAGAATATATATACTTGGGACAAAATGTAACCCTGGGAAAGCAAAATAAAGATATGGAAAGTCGATTGGGAAAATTAGCTTTTATTTTGAAAAATAAAAAGATACCTCAGCACTTGGGATCCAAAGTATTTGACCAGTGTATTCTTCCTGTCATAACCTATGGAGCTCAAACCTGGAGCCTCACAAAACAAATAATAACGAAACTGGAAGTGACACAAAGGGCTATGGAAAGGACAATGATCGGTATCTCATTAATACAAAGGGGAAGAAACTAATAGATCAGGCAGAGAACTAAAGTAACTGACATAACAAAAAGAATAACACAGTTGAAATGGGACTATGCCGGACACATAGCTCGCATCAAGGAAAACAGATGGAATGCTAAGATCCTTCATTGGAGACAATGGAGGGGGGGGGAGGGGGGGGAGGGGGGGAGAAGGAATAGAGGTAGACCAACAACTCGATGGTACGATGACATCAAGAGAGTTCCAGTACTACCATGGATAAGAGCCGCACAGGATGGGAGAAGATGGAAAATATTAATATATATGCTCAATACTGGGCACAAACGGGCTGAAAAAGAAGATATTATGTTTATAGTTACTTTTTTTTTGTTGATTTTCTTATTAATAGCACATATGCAACTTAATTTTCTTCTTCATCATCGTCTTCTTCTTCTGGTCGCTCAACTTGAATTTCAAATTCATTATCATCATCCTCGTTGTCTGTTACATTCGACTTTAAAGCTTCAAGGATTTCAGGTACATGTTCACTTTCTTCATCGAAATCATTTGGGCTCTGATGGTAAAATATGAGGTTGCGGATGATAAACTGCTGAAATCTCATACTGAACAGTATTACTATACGAAGCACAAAATCCCAAGCCAGACAAAACATCTAATAGTCGTTTAGATCCATACCTTCTATGAAGAAATACAGATAGGTCTAATAGTAGCTGAGATGAAAATGACCGTTCTCGAACCGAAGCATGACTTATAGATGTGCATTTTGTTTTTAAATGATCTGTTTTTCCTTTTCTATTTTCTATTATAACTTCTTGTAAAAAATATAATAAAGTTTTTGGTATTTCTTCATTAACATCATCCAGCATTTTACTTGGAGGCGGATAAGACTTGGTTTCAACTATACATGATCGAATATCTTTCCTAATAACTGCCGCAGCAGCCTCTACTACCCGTAACCGTTCTTCAGGAGTGCTTTTTTTATTCTCGTACCAATCTTTTGATAGTATATAATAATAATAATATTTATTAGTTTCAGAAACTGTACAAAGTACAGTTAAGAAATATTGTCGGTAGAAATACAAAGAAAAATATCACATTGTAAAAACATATACACACAAAAAATATGTGAACAGTGAGCAACTGAAAATATTATAGGGTATAATTCAGAAATAACAAAAAAACTAGAGAAAAGTAGTCACACATTTTGTAAAAATTCGTCAACATTATAGCTGTTTATGTCCAACAAAAGTGAAAAAAAGACTTTTTTGGTATAAAGCCGTTCTGTGTTCTTTTGGTAAAAGGAGATCTTTTTTTCTAGTGCTATATGGATGATTAATTCTAATCTCGTTAAATTTGATTCTGTTTTTGTAAACAAAACATGACAACTCATAAATGTAAATAGAGTTCAAGGTAAGAATGTTTAAGCTTTTAAAGGCTTCCCTGCAGGAATAATTATATCTAAGATTGGCTAATATACGTATTGCCCTTTTTTGCAGTAAAAAACTCTATTTACCTCGGATGAGGAACCCCAATGCACTATACCGTACTTTATGCAAGAATGAAAAGAAGCAAAATACAACTGTCTTACTATTGATAGGCTACATTGTTTAGATGTTATCGCCAATGCATAACAGATCTTTGACAGTTTTCCACACATATCATGAATGTGATTAGACCATTTATGGTTACAGTCAATTTTCAAACCAAGAATTTTCGATTCATCGGCATACTTCACACTTGTAGTAGGAGATAAAAGGATATTAGTGTTGAAGACAATATTAGACTGCAATGTTCAAAAGAGAATACAGGTTGTTTTACTTTGGTTAATACACAGTTTATTATTCTCAGTCCACAAAATTACTTTATCATATATAGTTTTTGCACAGTCTTCAGCATCAGCTAGGGTATTAGATTTTATTAAAATGTCAGCATACGAAACTGTTAAACATGATGGATGTTGAATAAAATTCAGCATATCATTGATATAAATAATAAAAAGTGTGAGCCCCAATATAGACCCTTGAGGTACTCCAACGTTGACAGTCTGCGAGTCAGATACGACATCCTCAATACAGACCTGCTGGTTTCTATTTGCATGATATGATGCAAACCAATCATGAGCAACACCTCTAATTCCATATTTCCCAAGTTTTGTCAATAATATAGAGTGATCTACACAGTCAAAAGCCCTTGAAAAATCTATAAAGAGTCCCAGAGCTATTTGTCCTTTGTCCATGGACATTACAATACCATTTACAAAATCACTTAAAGCAGTGTCTAAGCTTTTTTCTTTTGTAAAACCATGTTGACTGGGAGCACGGTGTATTAAATAGGTGGTCCGACGTACGGCACTTTCCTATTATAATAATGGCTTCATAAGTGCATGGTTTCTATATACTTTAGTAGATGGCGCGAGCAATAAGGTCCTACAATTACCTGGGCATGTGCATCGTATAACTAACATAACCTCAAATTTTTCGTTTATTCTTATTTTTAATGTTTGTATAGGCATCTTTAGCTTGGAGCCATACTGGCTCCAAGCAAATATTTAAAAATTCACGCAAATAATTTTTCAATATTGTTGATTGATAAAAATAGACTGCTAATTATAGGTTAGATTCCTAACCTGCAAAAAGTGTCTTATTTTATTGTGACAAACTATTTAAAACTTCATACACATTACGTTGAACTTGATTTTGGTTGAAAGTGCAGGAACCAGGCAGAAATTTTAATAATAGCTACGTAATACTTGTAAATCTTAAGAAATATATATTTTTGAGGTTAGCTGTAGCGACACGTGCAATGCTGCGTGTAGTGTTGCATATATTCTTTCAATGTTTTAATTTAGCTACTTAATGTCAGATGTCATTGGGCTCTTGTTTCACTAAACAAAAAACAAGAGGCCAGGAATGTATGCAACACTGTATGCACGTATGCACAGAACCTGTAAAATTATCTATCTATGCGTAAGTAATGAGAGAACTTATTGGTCCTGCCATCTATTACATTATGTACAAAGTAAGCACTTATGAAGCCACTGTGAGGGTTGTCGTTGCATCACCTATTTAATACACCCTGACTGGGAGAAAGCTTATTATGCATCGTTAAAAAACTTATTAGCTGAGAGTTTACTGCAGACTCAAAAACTTTTGACATACTAGGAGAAAGGCTAATGCCCCTATAATTCTCAAACAAGTTTGGGTCGCCTTTTTTAAACAACGGAATAACTTTTGACAATTTTAAATCCGATGGATACATTCCCTGCTCAAGAGACAGATTTATCAAATAGGTTAAAGGTTTAATGATATATGTAGCAATACGTTTTAATAATATATTTGATATTTCATCGTGTCCCAAAGAGTTTTTCAATTTTTTTTATTAAATCTAAAGTCTCCTCGAAAAGGGCCCGAAGAAATAATGAGTGATTCGAAACTTCCAAACATTTATCTATAAAGTGGAAGTCAATATATGGAGGTAAGTTAGAGGTAACAAACTTGGGAGCATTTATAAAAAAAGTATTGAATTTTTCTGTTAGTTCACTATTATTTAAAAGCTTGTCATTTTCTTTTATTTGTATACCAGTTTTATTTATTTTTTTTGATCTTCCTAGAGTATTATTTAGTATGTTCCACATAGCCTTGCTCTTATTTTTTGAGGACATAAGCAACTTGTCATTACGGCCTTTAAAAAAGTCTGATAAAATATGTCTGTATTCGTTATTTACTGCCTTAAAACTGTCTCTAAACTGAGGGTATTGTCTACTTAGGTCTGCAAAGTTTTTTAGCTTCAATTATTTTCTGATTAGACATTGGTACTGAATAGGCTTTATTTGTAATTTTTCTCGGTGGAAAGCATGTTTCAAAGTGAAAAGAAATAGTCTCCATAAATGTTTTAAAAGCTATATTGCAATTTGAGATTGCATAAACCTCCGCCCAGCAAGTATTCTTTAGTAAATGACAGAAATTGTTGATGTTTTCACTAAAAAAGCGTTTAAATTTAATGCTTTCATCAACATTTGACACTGCTCCTATTACAATGGCATATTGTGCATAGTGATCTGATAAGTTACTCTTTATAATATCTGCTTCAAACACTTTATCCTTGTCACTTACTATTATGTTATCAATGCATTTACTGGAGAAGGGACTCATGAATTGTTGTGTACATATTGTTACAATTCAAAGTAAGTGTTAGGTCACGAAGTAGGGTAGAGTTCACCTTAAAGTCAATATTAAAATCTCCACCTATCAACAAAAACTTATTACTATGCAAGAAAAATCTAGAAGGCTACCAAAATTATTTAAAAAAAGAAAAGGATCACTATTCGGTGGACGATACACAGCTACTACATTCATATTAGTGCCAATAATTTCTATTCCACAGCACTCAAACACATTGGATACGGAGAGATTCTTATAGTCTAGAACTTTAGTTTTTAAATTTGTTCTACAAAAAATTGCAACACCGCCATGTTTAGACTTCTCGCGGGAGTAGGAGGCACATAATTTAAAACTATCAAAATGTATTAAATTAATTTCATCTTCTGATATCCAGTGTTCACTCAATAATATTATATCACAAGAAGTCTCCTTCAGAAAGTGTCCTAATTTGTAGTGTTTTATTTGCTAGACATTGAACATTTTGATGAATTATGAGTAACTCCTCAGATTTTCTTACATAATTGAATATTAGCTTGTGTATCACGAAAAGATATAATAGTGAATGACCCAACCTTTGTTGTAATAGTTAAATACTTTTCTCGTAATTTAGAAATTATTGTCTTACTCCATAGGGATATCTTTAAGCTCTTTCAATGTAAATTGTGTGGTATTTTGCTTCAGGAGCCATCAAGTCGTATTCAAAAAGTATACGATCTTTTACTAATTTTCCTAAGAAATCGTCTCGTTCTTCTGCTTTTTTAATGACATTGTCTTTGAATTCAAGAGTACTTACTTACTTTACTAATCGTGTGTTTGTACTTTTTTTTTTTTCATCTCTGCTGCTTCATCAGCTGCTTGGCCACAAAATAAGCATAATGTTTTGAAATCAAAAGCCTCATTTCTTTTTTTACGAAGTGGACTTGATGTGGAATTTTTACTTATGTACACTTTTCGACACTCGACATGCACATTCACAGAAGTTAAGATATTTAAATATTTTATGTGTCTGTCATTTCTTGCAATACTTGCAGTTTTTAAGTTTGTAAGCCGCACATGACATTTACAGAATCACCTTCTGAATGTGACTTATCACATATAAAACACACATCAGCCATACTCTTAAAATCGTACGTCCGTCGTTGCCAATATACGGTTTTACAGTATTATTTATTGGATTCCACAGTTGACCTTGCGTTATGACATATACGGCTAAGCGCTCCCCCACTCTTCGCGCTCTATCTCAAGAACGGTTAAATGTATAAAATATTGTTTGATACAAAATTTGTAGATAATTTTATGCTCTACAACTTTTATAATAAACCAAAACGTCATTTAGAGCATAGAAAACGAGATATTTACAAGAAAACCGATTCTTGCCATCTTTGACCATATCTTGAGATTCTATGAGACTTTTGACCCAACTTATAAAATGCCAAAACAAAGATTTATACAAGTTTACAGCTTATCTTTTATTCCGAGGTGGAATCTTTATATGACTGGGTTATTTCTAATTTCATTGGCATGCAAAATTTATGAAAAAAAAACTGTACATGGTTGTATTCCTTAGAAGTATCTGAAACTATTTTAAAGATTATACCATTCGTGATTTTTTAAATATTTACCTCTCACTCTGTAAAATCCTATCCTTAAATGTTAACTTTTTCTTTTCGTATTTGCAAAGAACGAGTGCTGGTGGTAACTGATTTTTTCTTTTTGCTAGGCTTTACGTGTTTGCGGCTCATATGACCTATTAGGTTGAGCTTCTGTGTAGTCTGAAACAAAAAAAAAAAAAAAAAAATTAATTACTGTTTTATTGACATCACCAATGGCCATCGACCGAAGTCCTTCAGCCTGTTGCTATAATAAAAGTAATAGTGGAGGACCTTTACAGTTTTATTTGGGAACTGGTCAGTGAAGCACCGATTTTAATGTTCCTTTTTTTTTTAAATGCTAGAAATTCAAAATAGCAAAACCCCTACAATGAGCAAAATGCATAAATTTTTTTGACATCACCGAATAATAGATCACTAAAAAGCGTTATTTTCTATGTATTTTTTATTTTTTTTTTATCGGAATTAAAGGATAAAAAAATTATTTAGTTTCGCTGAGAATTTAGACACGTTCAAACGAAGCAAGTTTCCCACCATTTGCGTGTGACGTCATCCGGCATTTAGCATTGGCAATGTTTATTAGTATTATTTTCAACAGATATTTAATCTACGTACTTAGTGGTGGCAAACTATTTAATATAAAAGAGTTATATAATCTGAGACGAAAAACAATAGTTAATGTTGATAAAAATATTAAAATAATGCATTATGTTTACATATTCTGAGGTTAGGTATCTAAATCTAACTGCAGTAAAAGGATACAAGTGAGCGTAAACAAATTTATTGTTACGAACAATGAATGATGCATCCTTGTCGCTTTTCGACCTCCAATTTCTGCACTGATATAATCGGTATTATTACCAAAAAATTGCTCATCATAAACACGTCGATTTTCGGCAAATTGTCACTTTGAGCTTGCACAAAGTCGCTGTTCGTCCTTTTTACCACTTAGATAAATTAATACACTAATAATTTTTACAAAAATAAACAAATCGATATTTAAAGGTCAGCAGACTAAAATTTAACATTTAATTAACACACAATTTAATATTTCAGCACTAGCAGATGTAAACTGTCAAAGCTATCAAACTTGTCACTTGTCTCCGTACTTTTCTAAATTTACCGCTGGGTGGATAAAATACGAAGCTGATTGGCTGTGTTTTTCAAATTAGCCAATCATATAATGTTATTTCTTACTGATGCGCTCCACCAGTGAATTTAGAAATCTGCGGTCTATGGATGAAACTAAAACGTTATGCCAGATGACATCAGTACCGTTTATAGTCACGTGGTTTTGTTCCGATAAAATTTGAATTTTAAAATGATTTTTTTTACAAAATAACTTTTTTTATAGTTTCCTTTTATTATATACTCGGCTTATATAATATGTATAATGAAAAAATAATAAATTAATGCATTTTTAAAATTCATGCATCTTGCTCATTAAAAAATTGTCGCTTTTTATTTATTCATTTATTTTTTTTATTCTGAAACTTTAATAGATACAAGACAAAAAAACTATAAGGAACTTTTTTGTAGCTGATAAAAGACTTTTAATTTGAGCCCAGGCTAGTCGCCGTATCTTAAAAATATTGACCGAGTTATGATTGTCTAAAATTTATACAAATTCACTTTATATATCTTAAAAATTTTAACATTTAAAGAAAATACGCAAATATAACTTTTTAAAGTATATTTGATTATTTTTCATTATCTTTAAAAATAACGGAGTTATGATGAATTGTTTACAAAAAAGTCAGATGTGTGAAAATTAACAGTTTTTTAACCTGGTTGGAAAATTTCGGAATCTTACCTGAAAACCACATTTGGCACATACGAACTTTTTCCTTTCCTCGAGACTCTGGTGCATGTTCTTCCAGTGCGCTTTCAGCCCCTCCTTGGTAATGGCACGAAAGTCACAATTGTCACATGGGTACGAAGTCCGCTTCTCGACAGGTATGTGTTGGAGCAAGTGCCTTTTGAAGACTAAGCTGTATCTGCTCTGATAGGGGCACTGAGTACACTTGTGCATTTTACCCTCGCTGGGATTTCTGTGGACGTTGCGGAAATGGACTCTGAGGTTCACTGCCCACTTTCCCTGCAAGAATTAAAATTCACATGATTTGTCATATCATCATCTTTTTCAAATATATTTACATTGGCATGCCTACAAAATATAGTTGATGTTTTTTTCCTAATGGAATGAAAGGGCGTGTTGGCATCCAGGTTCTAAGAAAGTTTTGAAATGTCACTTATTTGGTATCGTTGGATACAGAAAATTATGCAGAATTCAAAAATGCAATATGCAATCCATTTAAAAATCGAAAGTTAGCGTCACTTCCGGCGAAACCGGAAGTGAAAAAAAAATCACTTGTATGTCAAAAAGTGCCGCTTATTATGTATATATACAGATTTCCGAATATAAGAAAACCATTGAAAAAAATTGTCTACTAGCCCATCGAGGACTGGATTCCTATCTATGGTTATCACCTTGTAGTCACACAAATTGCATTGATGACCTTTGTCATCTTCAGGAACTTGGTGATTCAGCGAATGTCGCTTTAAATACGATCTGTATTTTGTTTGGAAGGAGCAAACGCTACATTTAAACATGGGTACTTCATCTGGACCCTTATGAACCAGTGTGTGTTTTTTTAGGTCCCCATTTGTCTTCGCCTAAAACAAGAGAAAAATGATCTAATAGTATCCTTTATAAAAATAAATACCTAATGATAAACGTTTTATTAAAAAGTTTGAGTAGTACCTCATAAGCAAGTGAAGAAAATAGTTACTTTAATAAACTTTTTTTTAAATTTCCTTAATTGATAATACTTGTAAATCTAATATGAATGAATAAATGAAATCCTCAGCACTAAAGTCTGTCTCAGTTAAGAATGCAGTTATTTATATTAGAAATGGAGCATGGTTTACACAGGCACAAGGGAATTCAAATAAGTGGGACCCCCCAGAGCTGACTGAAACCCATTGAAACATAAAATGGAAAGTAACCGATTCAGAGATATTTGACTCTAAACTGTTTTGATAGAAATATTCAAGGTACACTTCTGTGCAATAAAATCCCATTTTTCGCTATATTAAATCATTCTTTATTTATTTGTCAGTGTCAGTGTCATATTTTCGAAATGCCGAAATTAACGTAACACGAAAAAATTCTCTCTAAAATTGAAGAGGGATGGTCTATCAGAGCAGTTGCTGACCATTATCACTTAAATAAAAGTACCCTTATGAGTACGAGGAAAAGGTGGGAGGAAGAAGGTTATCATAAACAGAAAAGACAGTTCAGGCCGACCGAGAAGTTCAAATCTCGCTCAAGATGAAGCGCTCCTTGGCTATTTGAGGAAAAATCCTGTTCAAACAGCAGTAGACGCTGTGTCCATGACAAATTTTCCAGCATCGAGGTCAACAGCTAGCCGAAGGATAGGAAAATCAGAACAGCCATGCAGAAAACCGCTTTTTAATGTTTTGAGCCTTCAAAATCTGGCCTTATCTCGGACACAATTTTTCAAAGTCAATTTTTACATTTGTTATAAATCGAAATCATTAAATCATTAACATTTTTCCAAATACCTTACTTACGACATTTCACAATCAATGTCACTTTTTTATAACCTATATGATAATAAAAAATCTGAATTCCAAAAAGACTGATTCACATCACTTAATATTAGTAAAAACTGGATTACTTGATTTTTCAATTGTACAGGATTTTATTGCACAGAAGTGTACCTTACGGAAAATCAAAATCTTATGGCCTGCCACCGTTCAAATATAGAATCTCTTACCTTAAATGGGCAAACTCCGCACCTATAAATTCTGGTCTCTTCTTCACTCTTATGTAATAACTGATGGTTGCCTTTAATGGTTGTCAACAGATGTGATTGGAACGGACACAAAGGACACTTGTATAATTTTCTGGAATTACTATGAATAAGCACGTGTTTTCTCATAGAATCCTTGTGCCTGGTCTGGAAATAATAACAGAATAATTTAATATGGTTAGGTTTGGAACATAATAGGATGAGAGCCCATAGCCAAAAATGGGGGAGGCGGGTCATAAGTAATTTTACATTACAAAAAGAGTATTACATTATATCTGAGTCCTTTACATATTCAGTGACCGTTTGCTTAAAGATATTAATGCTTTATATTCCCTTTGTTGGGAATCCCACCCTAGCTGTACGTGCACCCCCCGATCCTTAGGGACAATGTTTTTCATAAAGATTAAAGCCCAAGGAACAATTTTAGACTTGTCCCCCAAAAAAAAAACTGGCTGAACTTTCAAAATGGCGGCTATATGTTAAAAAAAACTGTTACCAATGTTGTTTTTGTCATTTAACACAAAAACTAAAAAAGATGGACAAAAACTTTTTTCACAAAAAAACAACGTGCATAAAATTTTCCAGTTTTGTTCCTATTACAATATTTGGATAAGAGTTGCCGTTTTCGAGATAAATGTCTGCAAATTGTGAGCTATCCAATCTGGGATCAAATTTTCATTTGCCAATTTGAAGTTACAAATATTACAGGAAAGATAAAACCCCTAAAAAGGTTACTTTCTCCCAAATATACCAAGTATATCCGAACATTTCAAGATTTGGGGAGCAGCTGGAATATTGATGATAAATTAGTCGCATCATTAGGGGAATTTGCATGTGCCATATATGGATCAAAGAAATGCGCCAGCATGGACGAGCTTTGCCTAATTGCCATCAGACAGAAATGTGGTGACAAAGATTTTTCTTTATCAATTGACACTAAAGTTGATTTTTCTTCAATTCCACCATCAAGAGCTTTAGTACAGAAAACAAAGCTCAAAATGGCGGCCAAATGAGAAAATTTTGGAGAGTTTGGGATATTTGGACCCTTTATGTAAAACATGCGCTGATCACGAAAAAAATACTGAAAAAATTCCAAACATGTCGCAACATGTTCTTATATATATTTTTTTAGCAAAAAATGCAAATATATCATAAAATAAGCATTTTTTTCAAAAAAATTCAAGAACAAAAAGTGTTTAAAATCGCATTTTCCATATAACCATGGCATTAGATTTGCAATTTTCTCTTTAGTTTTCCGGAAAAACGGAAAAACTAACATATATAATTATATAGTTTTCTTCAATTATTTCCCTATCTATGCGTTTTTTCGAAAAAATTATAAGAACAAAAAGTGTTTAGAATTGCATTTCCCATATGGCTATGCTATTAGATTTGCAATTTCGTCTTTAGTTTTATATGCGAGTTTTTCCATTTTTCCGGAAAACTAAAGGGAAAATTGCAAATCTAATACCGTGGTCATATGGAAAATGCGATTTTAAACACTTTTCATTCTTGTATTTTTTTCAAGGAAATGCTTATTTTATGATATATTTGCATTTTTTGCTAAAAAATATATATATTTATAAGAAAAATGTTCGTAATTTTTTTAACATTTTTTTGTCATCAGCGCATGTTTTTACATAAAGGGTCCAAATATCCCAAACTCTCCAAAATTGTTTACTGTACTACTTGTCTTATCGAGAATATTAAAACGAGTGTTTATCAAACTCATATTTGGCGATTAGCCGATGAAGGTATTCACAATATTCCAAAGCCTTGGAATAATTATGGATGGCAAGAAAATGGAGAACCTCTTTGGTGTTCAGCAGATAAAATGCTGCCTCAATCGTTTACTGAAATTCTTCAGGAGATGATTCCAAATCAAATCATAATAGATGAAAGTGAGGATGATAACGATATCATAAATGAAGCAATAGAGGAAGCAGAAATATTCGATGCATTGGGAGACAGCGATAGTGAATCTGAAAGCGAATGAGGTGTTACTTACGTTTTGTATTGAATTTTATATTATATTTTAAGAACTGAACCATTTATCTGGAAAATGGTAACTCCTATCCAAATATTGTATAGGAACAAAATTGAAGACAATTTTATGCACTTTGTTTTTTTGTGCAGAAAGTTTTTCTCCATCTTTTTTTAGTTTTTGTGTTAAATGACAAAAACAATAGTAGTAAAAGTTTGTTTTCTATAAACATGGACGTCTAAAATTGTTCCTTAGGCTTCAATCTTTATGAAAAACATTGTCCCCAAGGATCGGGGGGCACTTACAGTTAGGGTGGGCTCCCGTAGTATTTTCAAACCTTTATAATATAAACTATTTTAGTTAAAACTAACTCTCCTAAACTGTAAATGAAAGCATTAGCTCTTCGAGTGCAGTAATAATGCTTATCCCTGACATGACAAATTTTTGAGCTCAAATATTTCGGCTCTCTAATTTTAAAAATAAATAACAGGGCATTATACATTATTCTTTGTTAGTCTTATATTGGCAGAAACAATAAAGAGAGAAGCTATATTAGCAGTGCTTCTCTTTCTAAAGTTTCTGCGGAAGAAAACAATAGTTTCCTATTGTTCGAGCTCACTCCAGTATGTAATAGGGCTGTGGTTATGATTTGTCAAATGCCAGTTTACTGTTTACAAGGTCTCAGTGAGTTTACCAAGTTCTTGTTCGTGTTGTTATTGTGTTATTATTTGGTTAGTGAGTTAGTGAACAACATTATGAGTTACAAAAATTGCACTGTGCGTAAATGTAAAAATACAACGATAAAAACTGCCGATTAAATATTTTTTAGTGTTCCAAGATATTCAAGTTACAGTGGTGCATTGCTATGAAATGCAACACTAAGAAAAACGCCAATTTAACCGAGAAAACGTCTTTATGGAGTTGTGAGGATCACTTTAATGTAAGTGTAAAAGTATCATTGTATCAAAAAGAGACACTTCTCAGAACAAAACTTATGTAACCTTCTCTCTAGAACTGACATAAGTTCTTTATACAGCCTAACCGGTGTTAACGAAGCTTCCCAAGGAACAATTTTAGTTTCTTAAATGTATACAAGGGTGCTATAAAACTATTTATAAAATGCCTTGAAAAATCTATTTTGCTGTAACAATATCCTTAATATCATCATAAAGCGACTTGTAGACTAAAAGGGCCCACCCTTATGAAGCTTGTTAAGGCCTTTTTAAATTCCATCATAAAACTCCTTAGTGAGGCATAGTGCTGCTCTTGAAAACCTTGTTCGGGCCGTTTTAAAACCTTTCTTAACACCTATTTTAAAGCTGTCAGAAGCTTTTCTATTAGCTTCCTGCATTTCTAGAAAACACCTAGAGGGCTACCTTAAAACTGGTTTTTAAAACCATATTAGAACTGAGAAGCTATAAGAATGTCCACGAAGGAATCCAAATAATTTTATTATTGCATTTATTTTTTCTAAACTGATTTAAGCAAACACACCGTCAGACTTATTGAAGATAAAATGGAATTTGAAATGTATAAAGCGTAGAGCACTATAACTTCTCTAAGGCCGATTTAAAAGGTAATAAAAAGCCATCAGGTATGACAAAAAAATTAAAACCAACGGCAGTTTATCGTTAAAACTATATAAGAGAGGCCCAAAAAACAAGAGCCTCTCAGAAATAATAATGATTTTAATATCCATACAAAATTTGCATAGACACACGTAATCAGCAAATTTAAAAAAGTGGGCTGCTTCTCGGTTCCCACGGTAATTTTCAGTCGTTTCTTGTAATTCTTCCATAATTTGCTAACTAAAAAGTGATAATTATTGATAATTATAATTGTGAGATTGACCTTGAATATTTTTATATAACAAGAAAAACATGGCCGGCCAACTAAAAACCTAATTGTCATTTTACAGTCCTCTCCAGTGTTGCCAGGTACAGTGAAATTTCACTAGATCTGGTGATTTTTTTAAAATCTAGTGATTTAGTGAAAACTTTTATAAAAATGCCCATTTTTAATGATTTTTCAATCATCCAATTTATTGCCCTCTACTGGTAGGTAGACAAACATTAAATTCGAGTTGCGATCCATTTAATACAGAACTGTTCACGTTAATCGCTACCACGGTCAGTAAACTCTACGGTTACCTCGATCAGCAGCTCTTTGACGAGAGAGACGCGCAGAGCGGGGAATCGGATGAAAGAGACAGACATATCTGATTTCCGTGCAAAAGACACAGACAAAGATGCCTGTAGTGTCTACAGCTGATGTAGGCTGTAGATCCTTCCCCGCTCCGCGCGTCTCTCTCGTCTAAAAGCTGCTAATTGAGGTAACCATATAGTTTATTGACCGTGAATCGCTACAATCGAATAGCCTGGGCTCGTTGCCCTCTAGCGTCTCGTAGACAAACAGTACTTTCTAGTTACAAACCATTTAATACAATATAGAGTACGAAGTCTGGCAACGAAATAATCAGATAGAGGACGCTCAAAGCTATGCTGTGCTCAGAGAGCTCAAGAAAATTACGTGTCCTACAGACACTGCAACTTTTGAAAATTAAAGATGAGAGCTTTAATTTCAAATCTAGTGAAATTTTAGTAAGATTTAGTAACTTTTTAAAGCGTCGTCTGATAACTTTTAAAATTTTGATCTGGCAACACTGGTCCTCTCATTGAACTATATATTACTTCCACGTCCAGTGGAAGTATAGTAACGACAAAAAAATTTTAAAAAATTTTTATTGTCCAAATAGGCTTAAAATGTCATGAAACGTCGAGATTTTAAGTTTGAGCGAAAAAAAAATTTCTGTCTGTCGGTCTGTCTGTTACTTTTTTTTGTGCGCACGTTTACTCTGGAACCGTTTAAGATATTGACTTGAAATTTGGTACACATATGTACTTTAACAAGATCTAGAACTAGATTATATTTTCATCTTGTTCCGTCGAAGGGTTGGGGGGTAAATTGGGGTAAATTTGGGGTAAATGGGTAAATCAAGCAGGTAAGAGTCCATGAAATTGGTATTTAGTATATACAAGAGAAGCTAAGGTCTCAAAAAAATTTTTGGCATTAGCCACCCCCATTACCACCCCCACCTCCTTATTAAAGGGGATGAAAAAGAAATACGATTTAGTGTATGTACAGGAACCAGAAACCTCAAAATATTTTTTTACTTTATCCACCCCCCAATCACCACCCCCACCCCACTACCGATGTGGGGTATCGTTTTATGGGTTTTTGGGGTAGAGGATTTCAAATATTATGTTATTAAAGTTCCATAAACAATTATTTTTACACACAAAGTTTTTTCGTTGTGAGTGACTTGGATAGAGAATCTGGATGTGGAAGTAGTGATTCCTTGGGCAGCGGTTTTATAATAATGGTAATGACCTAGAACATTTACTCTAAATGAAGCCCTTTTAGTCTTTTTGTATACTATCACAAATAATCCCTTCCTTACAAAAATGCAAATGCACTTGGCGAAGATCACATGGACTTGATAAAAGCTGTAATAAAACGTTTGGGACGTTGACATTTGACACAAAAACCTCAAAATAATTTGTATGTGTGTGTGTTTTAACAGTCCTTTTAAATGGCCACTATTTTTTATTTTCTTCCACCTTTCCAAAAAAGACTTAATTACACATCAGTAAGTCGTGAAATGCTTTTAATTAACACACACACACATGCATCAATGACACTTCAGGCAGACATATTGTTTATTATTTTTATAATAAATGTTTTATTGAGGTTTTGGAAAGTGTTTTATGCAATTAAAATTTGCCTTTTAGATTTATAGAGGCCTTTTTTTCTTCATAACGGTTTCATCACAACATTTATCAAGGATGTTTTAAGAGTCTAGTTTTGTAATGGCCTTTAATAAGTACTAATAGGCATTGAAAATGTCTAGTTTTAAAAAGAATTTAAAATGCATTTATTGCAAATATGTTAAAACCATAAAGAATAATTTAAAGCCTCTTTAAATCTAAATGGAATTTAAGACGTTCATAAAACTAATTAGCTTTATGGAGAATTTTATGTAGGTTATGATAAATCCATTACAAATACATATTATCCTAGAAGCAAATTAGCTTTATAATTAGGTCTTACAGAATGCTTTAAAACTTACTATTAAGAGCAAGTATACTTGAAGCCTAAAAGGCCTTAACTACAACATCAATAAAGCACATGAATATTTCCTAACCCTGACAAACCTTTCTTAAAACCTCCTCAAGTCCAAATGACTTTTAAATTGTTCCTTGGGTTGGCTCTATTTTTGGTCAAATTTCAAATACCGTTTGGAACTAACCTGCCCCATCAAAAATGTTGTGGTCTTTTTTTTTTAAATAGTGGCTATTTTTAAGATGGATGGAAAAACACCCAATTGAAAAGATACGATAACAAAATGCCCAATGGTTCAATGATGAAATCACATGCATACTTGATACAGGGCCGGATTTAAGGTTGATGGGACCCTGTGGCAGTAATCAGGTGGGGGACAAATTTAGTTTCCCCTTAATACTGAAGAAAAGAAAATAATAAATTATTTGAGTTTCACTTTCAATTCTCTTTTTTTAAATGACGGAATACGTGGATGGAGTGAAAAAGTATCTAATCGATTGGTATTTAAAAGAACAGTGTCTAATTTTCTTTGCTTTTTGGCATTTCTCCTCTATTCAGCACCACTTGCATAACTTCTTTTCACTTTTTGTGACGATGCGACAATGCGATCATCTTTACTGCAATTTGGCTTCATTTTGATACGTTTGCTCTCGTCAACGGCTGCTCCGAAAACTGAGCGTGTCTTCAATCTGTCACTTGTGTGCAAAAAAATACCAAGTGTAAATATCGAGAGCGAACCTCATAGGCAGTGAAAATGATGCTCTCCCACTGGCCATGAAAACTTTATGCCAGAGGGGGAAATCCGCAGAATTGTTAACTTTTCAAAAATAATAACTCGTGAATCTACTATTGCTCTTCAAATGTGGGGGCCCCAAGTGACCTATCATTAATCCGGCACTGACTTGACAAACAATCAATTGTTTACTTTTTAATTCAAATACAATTTGAAAAGATCTTACTAAGCTTTCTATGAAATTAAAAAGAAAATGTATAAGATGCTTTCATAAAGTACAGCTTTTTATTTTTGCTGTGGAAGCATATTACCAGCAACCTTATTCCACCAAATTGCTTTATAAACAATTTAGTGTTAAATAAAGCTACAATGTAACCAATTAGCTCTAAAAGTTGCCATAATATACTATTCATAATAAGAGTTCCACTTGTGTTACTTGGGTAAATATGTCAGTTGGGATATTTCTCGGTGATCAGATATATGTGTATTTACTAATTTCATCATACTCTTGTATATATAAAGAAATGACAGGAGAGGCTCACTTGGAAAGAGCAGTTGGCGCACTTAAGAATTTCAAGTTCTTCAGCTCGGTGAACATCTCTGACGTGTCTCTTCAAGTACATACGAACGTTCGCTTGGTAGTCACAGTGAGAGCATTTGTAAACTATCCTGCTGTGCCTTCGCATGTGCTGAACAAGTGCCGTTCTCATTTTGCATACATAGGAACATGTCGCACAACTGAAAACGAAAACATTAATTTAGTTTTTAATATTAATAATAAAAGAATTTAAAGACTAATCTTTGAAACTATTGGTCCCAGTATTCCCAACTATCAGCGAAAAATGCTAAACCACACACCCACAGACATTATATCAAACATCCAAACATCAAAACACTCAGTATTAACAAAGCATTAGACAGTGTTAGTCCAGTCGAAGAAGGTATTTAGGTACCTACAAAAATTTGCAAACTATAATTTTTTTTTTAATGAGTGAAATTGATAGAATAATATCCTGAAAAGATTACATTTCACTCGGGTGCAGAACAAAAAAAAAGTGAAAAAAAAATTTTCTTTCGTCCATTTTTTCAAAATTTGGAAATTAAGTCAAGCTAGGAAAAAAAAATACAGATGGATAGATCACATATTTATGAACAAAAAATGTCCTAACTAAATTTATCGCTAAAGCCACGGGTTTTCCCGGAAAAAAATAGTCAAGTGTAACGTTTATAACTCAGAACGAGATCCATGCATGCCCGCTCTTGACACCGATGCACTGAATTACATGTCACTAAATCAGAATTTGTAACGGTTTCTTGAAATCTGCTCGGGCGCCAAATTATGTAACGGTTTCTTCTCGGGTAGCTGGTTCGGAGATTAATCAGGGTCCAGATTAGTTAATAAGACAGCCCAATAAAGATATAAACAATGTATTTACTTTTCCAAACAGGTAATGTGTAGCAGTGTTACATAACATGCAGGTACAGGTTATATGTCCGTATCTTTTACGGTTCTTAGGACAACATTTTCTATTATCTGAGAGAGAGAGAGAGAGAGAGAGAGAGAGAGTGTAACGGTTGCGATGCGACGTCTCTGGCTTTGGCGGCGAAACGGCGCCGGGGAATGACTAACGACTCGAGGGGTCCCAGTTCAACACGCTGTAGGATTCCCAGGGTCAGATTGCATTCGTTCCGTCGTGTTTGCGTCGGGAGATGCACAAAACTGCAATATGTCCAGCTCAGCACGCTGTAGACAGATTGGCAGAATTATCCACTCTGAATTATGTTGATTTGTGGCCGGCTTTTATATCCGAGAATCCTCGCTTACTGGTGACGTAGAACTGCGTATAGTTTAGTGTCGTGTGCAAATCCATGCCTCTAGACGGGAGATGGGCAGGTTTGCGGGCCGTGTGCACATTGGTGTTGTGTGTAAATCCGGAATCTTAGTAATGGAGCAGGAATTTAAAGAATGCTTCATTACAAATTTGTTCAATCTATATGAGTGTTGGTTCATTTAAAAAATGGAAATTGTAGCTTTCTGATGTTTTTTTTTGTTTTAAACAATACAAGCTAAGGATTGATGGGAAAAATATACTTATATATATTATCACGCACGAACTCAATTGCCGCAATAAAAAACATAGAAAAAAATAAAAGCCCTTCAAAATAATTCTATCTTCATTGGAACTGTTAAAATGTATGTATACTTCATGATTATTATGGTTTATTAAGTTGTAGTAACGTGAATTCACAAAAAAGTACGTCTCAAATCATTTTAATTTCCTTGATAAATATATATTGGAGGCTGTAACTTGTCGAGAACTTGACCCATTGGAAAAAATAAAATATCACTATTTCGGAAAAAATTTATACTTTTCGAATGTTCAAACACAAATTCATTTACTTGTATGTATTTTTTCGAAAATAAAATCAATCAGGTCATGATAAGAAATTGCGATTTTCACAAACTTATCCTTATAACTATGAAAATATCTTTGATTGTGTTGAATATAAATTCCGGAACTTTTCCAATACATTAACACACATATATAGGAATCCATTGCATATAGCTGAAATGTGGATAGGTGTACCTGTAATAAATACAATACAGTAAAGGCACGTAAAAATTCATGCGAGCGATTCTATTCACTATTTATTCTCCTATTCACTAAGAAAAATGTTAAAAATGTGTAATCGGAAAGAGAAAAAAAGCTTCATTTTACTCGTTAAAACTGCTAATAATTTTTAGAGGTTCTATAGTGTGCATTTGAGGCGCTCGCGTGCAAACCCCGATAAATCCACACACACAAAGTTGTGGGAGATTACAAAAAACTATATTGGATTTATCTGGTTTTGTTCGAAACGGTCAACTTTAACATTAGATTTATATGGGATTTATCGCGTTTTGGTTACCAAAGATTACTTATAGGCTTGTAGAGTTTAGTCTAACATACATGAAACTATTACAAACTCAAAATTGACTTTTTGTGGATTTATCGGGTCAACTTTAACATTAGATTTATATGGGATTTATCGCGTTTTGGTTACCAAAGGTTATATAGGCTTGTAGAGTTTAGTCTAACATACATGAAACTATTACAAACTCAAAATTGACTTTTTGTGGATTTATCGGGGTTTGCGCGCGAGCGCCTCATTTAACTATGCGCTTGGCCGTGCAGAGTGACAAAGTTATTTCACTATTTTTTTCCAGGAATACCGAGGCTTTAGCGATAAATTTTATTATGACATTTTTTTTTCAGAAACATGCGATCTATTAACCTGTATTTTTTATTTTTTCCTACCCTGACTTAATTTCAAAATTTTGAAAAAATGGGTAAAATTTTTTTTTCACTTTTTTTTTATGTCCTACATCCTAGCGAAATGCAAACTTTTCAGGATATTAGTCTATACATTTTCACGAACTCATTAAAAAAAAAAAATTCAGTTTGCAAATTTTTGTAGCTTTCACTATAAAATGTTCTGTCGTCTGGACTATGTATAATAGTATGAGAGTTTGCTACATAAGCTAGCAGCGCTGAACTGTCCAAAATAAATTAATGAATTTATTAACTGATACAAGCTGTTTTCAATACTTCCCCAAACAGACACTCATCATGTTAATACACATGTACTAGAAGCAGTGGCGTACCCAGCTTTTTGGGGCTGAGGGGGCAGTCCGTTTAAAAGGCAGTATAAAAAAGTTTCAAATAAAAATGGAATACGGATTTTTATAGGGTTCATAGCAATAACTTAAATTCCCCAATTGATAAGCAGGGAGCACAAAATAGGACAAAAGTTGAGGGGCGAGGGGGCGGAAAAAGAGAAAAAAAAAATTTGAATGCGCGGGGAGGTGGAAAATGACAAAAATTTAAAAAAATCGAGCGCCTACTGAAATAACACATTTTCACATTCCCCAACTTTTTATAAAAATTGATTTTTTGGGCTGTTCCCCTGCCCCTAGCCCCCCTAGTTACGCCACTGACTAGAAGCATAAAGCCTTGACAGAAGATCCATTGGCGTGCAAAGAACAATGTTAAAAAAAGGACTTTTTTGGTCTATCCGTGGTTAAGTGTGGAAGCCATCTTTTTTACTAATTTTGGAGTGCTGAAAACAACCCTATTGGGGGTGACATTAGAATTGATATTAGAACTTACCACTAGAATTAGAACTACAAGAGGTTATTCTTTTGCAGGAAATTCTCTTAAAATACTGTTTGGATAACTAAGTAGAAAAAGAAGTAAGAAAACCAAATTCACCCCTTCAACCCTTTGCCAAGTCATTTAAATAATTAAAGAATTTTTTAATATAAAAAACAAGTCATATTCTCTGATAGTGATATGCACACCGTACACCCCAAAAGTGTGAGAAATATTCAGGGGTGAAAAATATTCATTTGAATTGACTAAATCACCTTATTATGATAAAAAAACATCAAACTGGGTGATTAGGGATATCTTTTGCAATTAAAACCAATAGAAACTCTAAAAAGATAAACTCCACCACCTTAATTGGTGGGGATGGGTGTAAGAGTATTCAGAGGTAATACCATTATAACCTGATAATAACCATTTAATGAAGACTTTTGTTTTTTTTTAAATGAATAATTAAATAACCATATATTAGATATTGTAGCTTACACCGTTCTTATGGGTGGTGAAGGGTGAGGGAAACGAGGGGGAGGGGAGGGTTAATTTAGAATTTTCGCTTCTTTCTCTACTTACCTAAGGAAACTGAGTATTTTGAAAGAATTTCTTGCACTAAAGAATAACTTTTTGTTGCAAGTTCTAATATCAATTTCAATGCCACCCTCAAATAAGGGTTGTTTTTTACTGTCTTCCCGATGTTTTTAGCCAATTCGGATGACACATTCGTATTCAGTACCTCAAAATTAGTAAAAAAGATGGTTTCAACACTTTTCCATGGATGGGCTACAAAAACCCTTTTTTTAACATTTTTCTTTAGGAGCTTCCCCATAAGGTGTTTTGGCCTCGGATTAAAGAACTTATATCTAGATACATAACAGGCTATCTTTTCACTATATACCTCGTTTGCTTTTAACATAGTCACATTATATGTCCATTAAAATGGATAGATGAACATCACATCCCATAGGCAACAGTGGCGTTGTGTGTGTAGAAAATGTGTAGAATGGTAAATATTTTCATTAAAATGAATTATTGCAATTCCTGCATTACCGACTCTTTATACGTGATGTAGGCATACGATATTACAGTAAGATAAATATGTGGGCAGTTCTACAAGGCATGGTCGATTTCACATTGACAATGTTAAAAAATAAAATGTCAGGAATCTATTGATAGCATACATTTTTGAAGTGGTTAAAGTGTCTACTTTTCAAGTATGTCTTGTGGCACCAGCTTTTTTTGCGTGACTAAAATATTACAGCTATTTTTCCTTAGAGAAACGTATAACAATACACACGACCGTCACATTTATATTTGTGCTGTGTATTAATATAAATATGCTAAATGGATTATGAAAAAGTTGATTCTTTGAAGTGAAAAATATGTCCTACAAGATATTAGAGAAAATTTTGGTCGTAATAATACCCATGAATAAAATAAAAAGTGATATAACTGGAAGTATCTGTTTCTTTCTTATTTGAGCCTAATACTTTCGTAATTCAGTTAACTGTATCGACTCAAATTACCTTTTTGTGTCTAAATTTTGTTACCGATAACCAGTTTTGTTCATAATTTAAAGGACAATAACGAGATAAATAATATTTATGACACCATTGTGAATGAGGTACTGTGAGTTACGCGTGACGGTCGTGAGTGATATGAGATGGTTGTGAGATTCGTAAAACGGTTGTGTAATTGCTGGCTGAAGTTGTGCCAAATTTTTGAAAATAAAAATAACATTTGAGGGTCAGATCATATGTATTCTGGCTAGTAAGAACCAAATATGAAAAAATATACAAGTTGTCCCATTTAAAAAACTTGATTTTCACGTCATTTGCCTCGAAACTGGAAGTCAGAAGTTGGTGTTTTACATCATATAATTGGAAATTTCATCCCATATCACTGCACCAAATTTGAAAAAAATCCATTCAACCATTCAAAAGTTACAAGAGGGAAGGAGAGTAATGCCAATGAAATTTCTCATGACCGTCACTAGAATCTCAAGACCATCACACTCAAATTTGTGCCATGTGACGGTCATGAGTGTAACGGTCGTGAGGGCCGCTAGACAAAAATAACTAAGAATTATATTCACCCTAAGCTATTATTAAAGTAAGGTTAGGAGAAGACAGTGTACTGCATACCTCAAAATAAAAACGTATTTGGATATTAATAAGTTGATAATTGCTAAAATACACAACGCGAAGGACATGAAAGAGAGCACAGGGCCATAAATTAGACTTACCATATAAATTACTGAAAATTCAAAATGTTTTGGGAAACAGCACTTGGTTATTGTATCTCACATGATTTCACAAGGAAAACTAAATTTCGATGTGTTTCTGAGTCGCTGGTAGTCCTAGCATTCAACTTATTAATTAGTAATGAGCGCTGCGAAGGTCGTGAGTATTAACCAAGTTACGCGACTTTAATAGTTTATATATTAAATCCTACTTTAAAACATGAAAGTTGTATCTTGCCAACAAATTTTGGATATTTTGTAATAATTATAGCAGAGATGGACACTAACCATTTCTTTGGTAACAAAATTTCAGCCAAAACAAGTGTCAATCTGTATGGAGTTACGCGTGGCGGTCTTGAGTTTTAGGAGTAAAAACAGCCAACATTTTATTTTTGTCGTAGTTTAGCTCAAGTTTTTTATTATGACAAGGTGAGGTAAGACTCATCTAAGCGAATATTGAACACGGGTTGTAGCTTGGACCAATTTTTTATCAGTAAGTCACTAATATATGCTTCGTAGAACTGCCCATGTATTGAAAGGATATTAAAATTTAATTGGTATTCACTTTATAACTGTAAACTGAACTTCATCATGTTACGACTATGGAACGATCGATTTTCTTCTTTTCTAAACTGCTTTCTGCAAATGGCACAGCACCTTGCACTAAATATATTATCACTAAACTGTGTAAATATGAATAGAGAATATTATTTAGGTATTAAGCAAATCACAACTTAAAATAAAAAGACTTCTTCACCACATTTTGACCGAAAAACACCTATTAACATTAATGGGGGATACTGTCAAAAGTGTCAAACTGAGATTATGATAATCGAACTGAACCGATCGTGCCCGAATCGGCCGTGAATAGATCGACTAGCCATCAACAACTTATGGGAAGAAGTGCCTTAGACTGTAGCTATCTCAGCAACATATAAATCAGTACAATTATGTATCTAGATATAAGTTCTTTAATCAGAGGTTTTGGCTGTTATTTATTTATTAATATATTATATTTAATAAATGGTACAGTACCTAGAGATAAAAAATATGTATAATTTTGGAATAATTTCATATGTAATGATATTTTTTTATGGGTTATTATTGTAGAAAGAGGTATCATCTTCAGTTTCTATATGGTCCGGACATTTGCTCTCACCCTCAAGGAGTGAAAATCATCCCTAAATCTAAATATTCAATAATTGAAGAAGTATTAATTTATTTTTGAAACAGGATAGTTATGTTCTTGAGATCGCTGATTAAGAATCTGAAGTTAAAATTAATAAATTCAAATTGGTGGCTCTAATATGGCTCAAGAAATTGAGCATCTAGGTGATGCCATATACTAGAAAATATTACTTAGATATTAAGCAAATCACAACTTACACACTTTTTTATTTATTATGAAATTACATACTTTCTGTATATTGTTGCCCTAATCTGGTCACGCTAATATACTACTTAGAAAAACACTTTAAAACACTCATTATTGGAAAACCAATCAAAACAATTACTCTTCTAGCTAATACTGACGAAGTATCCCAAGCAGCAATTTTAGTAGTTTCTACGTAATAGTTGCCATTAGGGGAACTTTAAAGGTTTCCGCAACTAAGGACTGTTACGTAATGGGAACCATCCTTCTACCAAGTATTCACCAAAATGGGGAATAATAATTACGTAGCAAATTACTATTCCGGTACTTCTACCATTACCGTGTTGAAGACTAGGTTATTACGTAAACGGGACGTAACCAAGTGGTAGAAATGACTAACTTTTGGAACAGCTCAGCTGACCGAAATGAGAGCGCAAACTATATATTTGGCTCTCTGTTATTCGAATAGCAAATTAATGACTTACTGAGTTTAAGCACATGATATGTCCAAGGTCCAAGTTAAGGTGATTATATACAACATGCATAAGCATATATATTATAAATCATGATGTTTTGCATTTACCCTGGGTGTGGATATTAAAACCACCACGTACAAGCAAAACTGTAAAATTTTTTATGGAAAACGTTTTTTTTTAATTTTATATATTATAAAGTAATAATCTATTTAGAAAACATATTTGTAAATGACTATAATAAAAAGAAATTTTTTATTGAATTATATTTTTATCCGTCAATATGGCGTCTTCATTCAACAACAGAAAAATGATGATTTTAATTGCAGTAACTTAGAGGTTGAAAAAACCAAAATTATTTCCCTACAAGTTACATTTACTATAAAGTAGCAGATGCCACCAACGTTATAGTTGTTGTTACTTTAAAAGTGGTGACGGCAACTGCAACAATTTCACTGTGTAGTTATATTTACCTAGATGTAGCAAATGGGACCAATGACGCTATAAGATCTTAGTAACTGTTGCTACCAACTTATTTTCATGTTGGTAGAATTGGCAGAATCGATATAGGTAATTTTTTTTTTTAATTTGCAACGCGGTAATAACTGTTAAAGTGTCACTGTCACTGTGTGCGATGGGAATATGTGGATTATTAAAAATAACAATTATTATACTTTTTAAGTACTTTTTATTATCTGATATTATTTGGAAAGAGCACATATCGAACAATATTTGATGGATGCCCCTGACGGTGAGCATCTTATGTCAGAGGTAGGTGTTTTTTATGATCTTGCTTTTATATACCTATTTAAATGTTTGGGTTTTTTAGGTTGCATTGATATTGGCAGTTTGCGGTGCCTGCCGTTGCGGTGAACTGACCTTCTTAAGCGTCGAAGATATGAGATAAAGAATAATATCTATATATATCCATACCAGATACCAAGACGAATAAATCAAGAAGTTTCACAGTTTTAAATGAAGGATTTTCGGTGAACCCACTTGATTCGATTAGGAAATATGTCTTTAAGACCGCAAAATGTGTCTCACAAAAGATTTTTCATAAATTTTCAAAAGGGAAAGTGCACTGTCCAATGCGTTGGATTAAATAAGCTCTCAAAAATTCCAAGAATTTTAGCTGATTATTTGCAATTGCCTGATGCAGATTTGTATACTGGCCATAGCATGCGCCGTTCCTCATCAACTCTTGGCCAATGCTGGGGGTGACATTACCACCCTTAAACGTCATGGTGTGTGGAAATCATCCACCGTGGCGGAGGGTTATTTGGAAGATTCAGTCACAACAAGATTGTTATTGCTAAAAAAATTCAGGGAGAGCAGCACAACGAGTCAGGCAATACAGACGTCGTTACTAGTATAGAGAAAAATTGTGTACAGAAGAGCAGTTTTCTTTGTGAAAAATCGAATATGATGACAATAAATGTTAACATAAATATAAATAAGTGTTAGTGCATGGATTCTTTGTTTTGTTAATTTTCCATATAATGCAGACAATAAATAAATTCCTTGGACTTTATTTTATATTAAAATTACTCTTTAGTAACTAAATCACTTTACCTCACTTTAGCTTACTACTTTATCTCACTAGTGACTTATGGGTCACTTTATACCTTCAAAGTCTTATCAATAAAAATCACTTTATATGAAAGTGTTGGATAAATATATTTATTAACGTAAGGTGTGTAATAATGGAAAAAATACATAACAGTTTTCATATTTATTTAGTGATCAGTTTACATTTAATTTCATTCAATTCAATTTATTGTACATAAATAATATCTTATGCCGTTATACCGACATTGTCCGTTCCCCATCGACACAATATTTATTAAATTTGGAGTTTTTAATCGGCAAATTCATTTAATATGCTCAGTGGATCACTAACTGAACTATGGGTCAATCTGTGTGTTAAAGACAAGTTGTAATTTTCGAGAAGTACACAGTATCATTAATCACTACAACTGTTATAGTTTTCGATTACTCTTCTTGTGTTGATGGGAGCACTTTTGCACTTGTTGCCAAAGATGATGGTTTTGCTGTGGCGAATCTTTCATGTTTGCATCATATTCTGAAGAATCACTATTTCTCTACTACTGTTTAACTGTTTCTTCAGTTTTCTATAAAACGTGGATGAGTGCTGATAAACTTTATTTCGCTTTCACTGAGCATTTCAGATGCCGCCATTTTATTCAATGCCAATAATTATATAAATTGTCTTAAAAGTTAATATTACTCTATAGTAGATTTTCAAGGTATATGTAACTTTTAAGACATTTTCAATTAGTGGGGAGTAGTAAAGATAACTTCAAAGCCCCTATGTTTGTAGAAATAACCTCATTTTTACTCGAGATGTCACTAATGAGTTAGACTACTTTCAAGTGGTCCTTTGGTAAAGCTGTGCAGTCGGCATTACTACCAATTTTCACTTTGCAGTTGGAGATGCTTCAAAGTAATGCAGAGTAGTATCCGCGACGTTGCAGATTCTCCAGCAGTTACTTGAAAGTGTTATAACTATACAGTGCCTAAATTCAGTAGAATCTACTTAATTGTCACTACAAATGCATACCACAAAGTGAATATTACCCTGAAGTCGCAAAATTAGTAACAGTTATGTTATTCCTACTATATTAAAGTTCCGATGCCTCAGATGCCAGTTCCCATCGCTTTGAATGCTGCTTGGGTATGTATTGAATTACATGATAGGATTCCTAGCATTTTAAGGCAAAAAAAATATATTCAAAATACTTAATTGATTATTATGCTAGATTAACGAAAAGCAGCATTTTTGAAAATAAAATTTAATTCAATCAATCAATCAATTTATTTCTGGAATATTACAAACATCAGGTATATAAAAATACTGGGCAATTACAATAACAAAATGGAGACATTTTGTTAAAAAAAATGTGAAAACCCACATTGTATCGGCCATAACTTCTGTTTATTAACACGAGAATAAATCGGACGAAGGACCAGTCAGTCTAATGCTGACAAACTGAGCATGGTAAAGATTATTGAATTTGAAATACCTTGTGTATTAGCGGCACTTTCCTGATGTTGTACTCTTCAAGTTGGGCCCAACAGTCTCCAGATCTCCAATAAGGAAAGGTTCACAAGGCACTCGCGGGGTGATAAGTAGCGGTTTATTGTTTTTACCTACGATCACTACTGTAAATAATAAAAAACACACTACCTGCCATCTATGTAAGTTGAATTTTACATATTGTAAACAAAACGCACTGTAAACAAATCGCACGGTAAACAAAACGCACGGGACACGCAATTATAGGTGGCTTATATCGCTGACGCGGGGTTTAAAAAAACAAATGAGCCTACTTAATTTCCAAACGTTGTCAAAACTGATATAATATTTGTTGAATAATATTGTTGACTAGTAAATTAAATCCAGATTTTACTAAAAAACTAAATAAATATGATCGTAGGTAAAGTATAGTACATAATTCGAGTTGTAAGGCAATTACGCACTCATGGAAATACGCACTCGCCGCTACGTGGCATCGTGCGTAACTTTTCCATTCGTGCATAATATGCTTCTTACATCACTCATTATGTAATATACTATTAATTGACCAAAATTACTTTATTATATTTTCTTTAAGTAGTGTTATTATGAATTTTTGGTTGATATGGTAATCAAAACAAATTTAGTTATGGAAACAAAAAGTGCTAGCACTGTTTTCTGAACAACTTCTTTATTTTTTGTGATGTAGAAACAAACAAAAAAGTCATTTTAAACATTGATTAATTACCTTTAATTTTGTTCCTTAAAATTTTTGATAGAAGTGTCATAGTTTCTAACATATTCAACATTTTAAACTAAATAGTTCATCCTAAAAATTAAATATTTCGGAACCTACAAATATAAATAAAAGAAACAAATTAATTCTCAGTTCATAAGCTTCATTTTTGATGTCGATCATATTTTTTTAAAAACTAATATTTATTGAGATATTTGCAGAGAGAGAAGAATGTTAGGTTTTTTTAAAATCCCTTTACAATGGGCAAGTAAATATTTTTTTTTAAATTATTTTAAAACTGGTTTTCATGAGCTTAGCCCAGACAACAGAGAACATTTTATAGTGAAACCTACAAAAACTTGCAAACTGAATAATTTTTTTTTTTTAATGAGTTCGTGAAGAAAGTGTATAGAATAATATCCTGAAAAGTTTACATTCCGTTCGGATGCAGAACATTAAAAAGAAGTGAAAAAAAGGACCCCGCAGAAATCTTAGGTAAATTGGCTCTCAGTCAAATTGTCTGAAATTGAGATATGTTATAGATTATGAAGTCCTGATCAAAAGTTCTCATGGACCCAATCCAAAGTAATGACTAGATTTTGACTTAGAGACGAGATGAGGTTCACTGATTCGCGATTTTCATGTAACTTATAAATATTCTTTAAATACATATATGAATATTTTATGAGTTATATACTATCATATATTTTCTAAAGCATATTTGGTGAGCCTCTGAGCATATCAGAAACATGCCATGGCATATCTGTGTAAAGTTTGTTAACCATTTGTAAAGTAAATAAAACATCAAACTTAATTATTAAGAGTACAATTTATTAATATCACTCTATGTATATTCATTACTAGCATAATCTTAAGAATAATATCCTGATAAAAAAGTTAAATCACAACATAAAGAAAAATTACAAATATTAAAAAATATCTACGTCTTGTGTAATCCCCATGACAGGCATTCCAGATTTTGTTGGGCTATCAAACGTGTTTGAGCATGTCTGTAATGTGTCTGATCATGTTTAGAATATAGAACGTAAATGCAATAAAACGTCACGCATGGGGTGCTTGATTAATGTGTCCCCTTTCCACTTACAATTAGTGTCTATCGAATATCTACATCATTTAAACCATCGTTATTTAGTTGTAAAGCTCTTTCAGCAGCGTCTAATATTTGGTATAGAAGAGAAGTTGTTGGATATCTGACATTTTGTTGGTGCCGAGCAAAACCAAGATACCACAAAATACTGGCAATATGACAACATGTACCTAATGTCCTTACTCCTGATATGCAAGTCAATTGGATTCTCTTCGTCGTAATTGTGTTCTCGTTCTGTATTATAAGCAATCCAATGTTGATAAACGGTCGCATTTCTAAAATATGAATGCAGTCTAAATCTTTCAAAACCCAGCACCAGTGCATGTCATCTTCCCTGTTTAAATTATTTTGAATATATGACGGTGCCAAATATAATTGATATGCACCAACAGTTAGATCTTCTAAGTATTCAAGAGAGAGTTCAGGAAAGCCTGGAAGTTGATTATGCTCAAGACGAATTCACTCAGCTCTCCATCGACGTAATAAATATTCTGCCTCCACGCGCGTCTGGACAATATTTACCTCTTCAGATCTCTGTAATAAGGTTAATGATAGCTCTGCATTTACCCCTTTCATCAGTATAGGACCATGAAATCGATTAATTAATGCACAAGCTATACGGTAAAAGTCGCCAATATGAGTTGTGTGTGCCATTCTTATTACTTGTGCAAAAAAATTGAAAATACTTTTAATATGACCATTTCGACTTTCTACAATCCATCTAGTTTTTGTTACTAACCTGGAGTTATTGGCTTCTCTGGTCGATAATTGACGCTGTCCTCTTTGTAGTAAATGTGGCATGTGGTAATTTATTATCTAAGTGATCGAGTAATTCTGTAGCATCGCGATATCCACGGTCTACAATAAGAATATCTCCAGCCTGGAACCATTCCTGCATCCCATTAATGTCTTGGTCAAATTCAGCTCGCAACAGTGCTGCATCATTATTGCGACTATCGGAAAAGTAAGGTCTTTGAATGTCAAGAATTTTGCCATCAGGTGGGTTTCACTAAATGGTACCCTTTAAATGTACAAAAGGATTGTCTTAACATTCTAAAGTTTCTGCTCTTTTCAATTTTTAGATAGGTACATATTGCCAGTATTTTATGGTATATTGGTTTTGCTGGGCACCAACAAAATATCAGATATCCACTAACTTCTCTTCTATACCAAATATTAGACGCTGCTGAAAGAGCTTTACTACTAAACAACGATGGTTTAAATGATGTAGATATTCGATAGACACAAATATTAATTGTAAGTGGAAAAGGGACACATTAATCAAGCACCCCATGCGTGACATTTTATTTCATTTACACTTGCTTTCAAAACTTTCGCGTACACATTCAAAATTAAGTAACGACGATTTTGCAAAATTTTAGCTGTGTGAACGGATAATTCTGAGATTAGGTTAAAGATGACATTGACGTTTAATTAAAATTTAATTAAAACGAACATAAAAATAAATACAACTATACTAAAACTCGTAGAATAGTGCTTTTATCTAGTCCATAATGAGTAGCAACCCTTCTTATGGACCTCTTCTAATTTAGAAAGCATCAAAACTTTGTCTTGTTGTCAGTCGAGGAATTTTGACTTTTCAAAATTTCAAATGTCAGAGTTCATTAATTGCAACCCTGATTTAATACAGCGAACGAAAGTTTTGAAAGCAAGTGTACATTCTGTATTCAAGACATAATCAGACACATTACAGATACGCTCAAACACGTTTGATAGCCCAACAAAATATGTAATGCCTGTCTTGGGGATTACACAAGACGTAGGTATTTTTTAATATTTGTAATTTTTCTTTATGTTGTGGTTTAACTTTTTTATCAGGATTTTATTCTTAAGTTATAATTGTAAGGCATCTATACTTCACCGATTATTATTATGCTAGCAATGAATATACGTAGAGTGATATTAATAAATTGTACTCTAATAATTAAGTTTGATGTTTTATTTACTTTACAAATGGTTAACAAACTTTACATAGATATGCCATGGCATGTTTCTGACATGCTTAGAGGCTTACCAAACATGCTTTAGAAAATATATGATAGTATATAACTCATAAAATATTCATATATGTATTTAAAGAATATTTATAAGTTATATGAAAATCGCGAATCAGTGAACCTTATCCCGTCTCTAAGTCAAAATCTAGTCATTACTTTGGGTTGGGCCCATGAGAACTTTTGATCAGGACCTCATAACCTATAAAATATCTCAATTTCAGACAATTTGACTGAGAGCCAATTTACCTAAGATTTCTGCGGGGTCCTTTTTTTTCATCCATTTTTTCAAAATTTTTAATTTAAGTCACGGTAGAAAAAAACAAAAAATACAGATGGATAGACCATGCGTTTCTGAACAAAAAATGTCCTAATAAAATTTATTGCTAAAACTACGGTATTCCTGGAAAAAAATAGTGAAGTAACTTTGTCACTCAGCGCGGCCAAGCGCACTGTTAAATGCATACTCTGAAAATTCTTAGCAGTTCTAACGAGTAAAATAAAGCTTTTTCTCTTTCTGACTACACATTTTTAACATTTTTCTTAGTGAATAGGAGGATAAATAATGAGCATGAAGGGAAAATATAAAATTATGAATGTATATACAGACACCACACATAGCCGCTCGATCGAAGTAGATCTGCCGTGCCGTCACTCTCATGAATTTTTACCTGCTTTACTGTATAGTATTTATTACAGGTACACTTATCCACATTTCAACCATATCCAATGGATTCCTTATACATTTGTTAATGTATTGGAAAAGTTCCAGAATTTATATTCAAAACAATCAAAGTTATTTTCATAGTTATAAGAGTAAGATCGTGAAAATCGCAATTTCTTATCATGATCTGATTAATCATACATAAATAGTGATTTTCTTTTCCAATGAGTCAATTTCTCGGCAAGTTACAGCCTCCAATATATATATTTATCAAGTAAATCATCAAGCAAGGAAATTAAAATGATATGAGATGTACTTTTCTTTGATTCCATGTTACTACAACTTAATAAACCATAATAATCATGATGTGTACGTACTATTTAACAGTGCTTAATGAAGAAAGAATTTTTTTGAAGGGCTTTTATTTTTTTCTATATTTTTTATTGCGACAATTGAGTTCGGGCGTGATAATATATATAAGTATATTTTTCCCATCCATCCTTTGCTTGTATTGTTTTAAACAAAAAAGCATCAAAAGCTACAATTTCCATATTTTAAATGAACCAACACTCATATAGATTGAACTGTAATTCAGTGCGTCGGTGTCAACAGTCATGCGTATTCAAGCGCGCACACACATGGATCTTGTTCCAAGTTATAACATTACACTTGGCTATTTTTTTCCAGGAAAAACGTGGCTTTAGCCATAAATTTTGTTAGAACATTTTTTTTTTTCATAAATACAGGATCTATCCATCTGTATTTTTTATTTTTTCCTAGCTTGACTTAATTTCAAAATTTTGAAAAAATGGATAAAAATTTTTTTTTTATGTTCTGCATCGAGCGAAATGTAAACTTTTCAGGATATTATTCTATACATTTTCACGAACTTATTAATATATATATATATATATATATATATATATATATATATATATATATATATATATATATATATATATATATATATATATATAGGTATAGACGGTATATTGTGTAGCCCGATATATCGACAGGTCATTCATTAGCCCGGCATTTCCCGAGTGTATAAATTAACAAATTTATTAAATATGGCGATTGTTATGAATCTTTTCTAATAGGAAGCCACTAGGGGTAGCTAATTATTATTTTTCTTTCAATTATATAAACATGGCATATTTCAGAGCCCGGATATATTTACTGATCCTTTCAAAGCCCGCTGTATATAAGAATATAGCTAGCGTTCGTTCTCCGTCCCAGCGATGTTGCCAATGTAATCGGGCCTCAGTAGGTTATATTTTTATAATATATATTTCTTTGATGCATGCATCGTCACGAAGCACAACATAATAGGAGTACTTGCTATACCGCGCCACTACCATTACTGTTTACAGTAGAGACGCTAATGGAGGGCCAGCTATTAAAGCAAATGCATTCATTCTTTGATCGCCAAAATAATATAACAGTTACGTTTTTTATTATTCATTGTTACGAATTTGAAGATATATTAGAAGAACCTAATAAAATATTAGGTAATTTTTTTATCCAAATAGACATTAATTATTAATAACTGATAATGTAATTACTCCGTGATAGGCCTATAAGTATTTAAATATTTTGAATTTGTCCTCATTTTTTGTTTTCCACTTTTAAAGTATTGCCTTATTAACAGTAAAATAAAAAGATGCAAAGGGGTAGAAATTAAATTACGTTTATTTACCTAACATAGATATATCAAACGAATTGTTTTAATAGTACAGTAACATCAGGTATAATAGTAAAATAATCCCTTGATGCAATTTTTCTTTTGAAAATGTACTTATTTTGAGACAGCAAGTGACCTTTGTGTTTCCGAGTACATGGGTCAAATATGAGCAAAAAATGATTGCCATCAAATAACAACAAAGCATGAAGTTCTCTTTGAAGTATTTATAAGTTTTTATTTAATTTTATTTCACTGTCACTATAATACTTATAGGCTTAATTTTGAAAAAGTTATTACAATGACCTTTACTAAGTACCAGCTGTCCCAAGTTAACATCAATTGAAAGTTGCATTATATGAAATAAGTTTTCAGATTCAGTTTGTCCCACTGTGCAAAGAAATATCTTTAAAAATTAAAAAATATATATTTTCTTAAATTGCGCAGAACCCTTAAAGTGTACAGATAAACGTATAGGGACAAAAAAGTGTCTTCTTTACAAGAGCTCTCAAACAAAAAAAAAAAAGAAAATAGAAATCGAACCATTAGGAGCTGAGATAAAAAAACATTCATTGTGGCTAATGGCAGCCATCTTTAATGGTCGCCATTTTGGTGTTGCACGGATTTTAAAGTGGCTCCCTATCTGGAAAGTTACCTTTTGGCATCAACTATGACCACAGAAAGTGGCACATCCCAATCAAAAAGTGCAGATTATTGGCTTATATAGCCATGTACCCGACGTACTATCAAGCACAAAGTTCCCTTTTAAGTATGGCAAGCAAAAATTTAATATTTTCTTTTATTGCTTATATGTTATATGCTTGCAATAATAAAAATAATTATTATTATTATAGTCTAGTACCTAGAGGTGAAAATATGCAAAACTTCGGAATAATGTCATATTGAATGGATTTCGTTCATTTTGGAAGTATAAGCTTCACACAAAAGTTTCTATATTGTGCGGGGGCTTGCTAATTAGGGGGTAAGTGCCACCCCCTCTCAGGGGGTGGCACTTAAAAAATATATATATTTATTGGAGCTGAAGTATAATCAAATTTTAAGAAGAAAAGGTTCTATGCAATTTTTCACACAAATTGATAGTTTTTACTATTTTAAGTTATAACTTCAAAATTGCGATTTTAGCTTAAAAAAAAGTTTTCCAAACGGCTTTGGTCAGGTATCTCGAGAAGTATTACTTTATCGAAAAAATGTTACAGACCAATTACATAAAGTACAAACTGGGAATTAATTATATTTTTTGTTTATTGGTGTAGGATTAATAATTTCGGAGATATTTAAGTTTACATTTGGCATCCAAGGGTTCATAAGATAATTATTTAGAGTGAGAGTTAAATATCTCAGAAACTGTGACACATACGTCAAGGATGCTAGTAGGTAGAATAATGGGTTATTAATTAAGCTTTCAACTGGTTTTTTATTTGTTTCTATAGCATAAAGAACAAAGAAGTTATGACCGAAGCAATGTGCGTCTACACATTTTTTTTTAAACAACGTCGCCATTTTGTTCCTGTAATTAGCCAGTAATTAAAAAAAGGAATTTCAAACACTGTTTCTCATTAATATATAGCATGACGTAAATGTCAAATTTTTTGGTTTGTATACAGCACTTGCTTTAGAAAAAAATACAGTTTAAACTATAAAGGTATTTTCGATAAAACGATATTTTGTTTTCCTTGTCCAAATGGGTGTCTCAATAAATATTAGTTTTATTGAAAAATGGGTAGAGACCAGAAATAAAGCTCATAAACTGATAATGAATTTAGCTTGTTTATTTATTTACATAGATTTAATAGTTTCGGAGATATGAAAGTCCGAACGTTTATAAGTCGTAAAATGCAGTTTTTAAATGTTAAATATCTCAGAAATTGAGACACCTACGTCACGCATACTAAGAAATGAAATTAAAGACAATTAATTGCGCTTTCAAATTATTTTTTACTCGCTCCTGTAGCATAAGAAGTAAAGAAGTTATGATGTAAAAATGAGCGTATTTATATTTTTTTATATAAAAAGGTCGCCATTTTGTTACTCTAATTAGCCAGTAATTTAAAGAAATTATCTCAAATACAGTTTAGGATGTAGCATTACCTAGATGTTCAAATTTGTTTGCTCATTTAAAGCACTTGCTTTAGAAAAAAATGCATTTTAAACTTTAAAGGTAATTTCAAAACACTTGGATACCAAATATAAACTTAAATATCTCCGAAATTACTAATCCTACATCAATAAACAAAAAATATAATTATTTCCCAGTTTGTACTTTCTGTAATTGGTCTGTCACATTTTTTCGATAAAGTAATACTTTTCGAGATACTTGACGAAAGCCGTTTGGAAATACCTTTTTTTTAAGCTAAAATCGCAATTTTGAAGTCGTTATAACTTAAAAACTATCAATTTATGTGAAAATTTGCATAGAACCTTTTCTTCTTAAAGTTTGATTCTATTTCAGCTCCAATATATATTTTTTAAGTGCCACCCCCTGAAAGGGGGTGGCATTCACCCTCTATAAATTAGCAAGCCCCCGCACAATATAGAAACTTTTCTGTCAAGCATTTACTATTATACCTCCAAAAATGAACTAAATCCGTTCAATATGACATTATTCCGAAGTTAAAACCTCTAGTTACACTGTACTATTAGTGCAAGCATATAATATACTTGTGCCCGACATTAATTAGTCTTCGCAGATACGCTTAAAAAGGAATTTGTGTGATATTCTTTTCTTTTCTTTCTTTTCGGGTTCAAAAGTTACTAACAATAATTGCAACAAAATGCAATGCTTTTTCGTCAATATTTTGAAAATTAAGCAAGATAAGGCAAAACAATATACGTAACTTTTCGGTAGAGCATAAAATTCTCTCGTATAATGGTTATAATAAAAAACGGTACATTTGATAGTTAAATTATCGTTATTAAAGGTAGTATAATATTTATATTTTATTTTATATAATTGTTTATAATTATATAAAAATTTTGTTTAATAGTTTTCTCAATCTAATGTAATACTGCGTATCGTCATAATATGTTTTCTTAATGTATATGGGGAAGCTAGTTTAGGCTGACCTCTTCCTTTTGTGCGTAAACTCTTTTGTGCACCTTTTTTTCTTACATTCTTCTACCTACATTCAACTTAAATCTGGTGACAGTTGCTTTCTTGCACAGAGCAATAAAACAAAGCGTCTCAAATGCCAAAAGAACTGTTGCCAATGGTATACAAAATCTACTGTTTAAAGCAAGATACAGTTATATTACAGTATTCAGCCATAAATCTAACTAAAAAATTATTAGTCCTAAATTACTATGACGAAAATAAAATGTATAAATGAAGTATAAAGAATTATGTTAGAATTTGTTAAAATTAAATAATCAAAACATTAGAATACATTACAACAAATTAACTGAGCAGTTGGAAATTTGAAATAAAATGAAAGTCATTGTTTATAAGAAGTGCTTTAGTACAGAAAAAATAATTTTCAATTCCGTAAAAATACATGGCGAAAACTGCAGTCCTAGAGGTAATGACGTATACTTCACGAAAAGAATTATTTGTAGCAGGTACAAATTTTTTCTTTATTTTTTGAATAGACACGTGATATTTTTAACTTCAATATTTTATAAACAACTCGAAAAATAAAGCAATAAAAGATATAGTTTCACTCACTTTCGTTACAGATTTATGCATTATTACATTATACTTCTTAAATTATACAGAGACAGTAATTACTTCCACATCCAGTGGAAGTATAGTAACGACAAAAAAATTTTAAAAATTTTTTTTGTTCAAATAGGCTTAGAATGTCATGAAACGTCGAGATTTTAAGTTTGAGCGAAAAAAAATGTTTGTCTGTCTGTCTGTCGGTCTGTCTGTAACTTTTTTTTTGTGCGCACGTTTACTCAGGAACCTTTTGAGATATTGACTTGAAATTTGGTACACATATGTACTTTAACGAGATCTAGAACTAGATTATATTTTCATCTTGTTCCGTCGAAGGGTTGGGGAGTAAATAGGGGTAAATTTGGGGTAAATAGGTAAATCTAGTAGGTAAGAGTCCATAAAATTGGTATTTAGTATATATAAGAGAAGCTAAGGTCTCAAAAAAAAAATTGACATTAGCCACCTCCATTACCACCACCACCCCATTATTAAAGGGGATCAAAAAAATGCGATTTAGTGTGTGTACAAGGACCAGAAACCTCAAAATATTTTTTTACTTCATCCACCCCCCACTACCACCCCCGTCCCACTACCGATGTGGGGTATCGTTTTATGGGTTTCTGGGGTAGAGGATTATTAAAGTTCCGTAAATAATTATTTCCACATACAAAATTTTTTCGTCATGAGTGACTTGGATAGAAAATCTGGATATGGAAGTAGTGATTCCTTGGGCAGCGGTTTTTTAATGGTTTTTATTTTCTTGCTAGTTAACAATTTATCAGAAAGTTTTTTGTCTATTTTTATTCAATGCTTAGATTTAGTTCAGGACTTCTTATTGCACTTGTTACCACACCAAAACCAAAAACAAACTAAATTATAATATCGCGGCAGAAAGAATTCCTTAATCACCTTTTTTGATGCTGTCATAAAGTTGTTTAGGGCAAACGCTCTGCTCTTTTCCCACTAATATTTTCGTTAGTGTTTTCTAACTGTGATTAAAATATACCTTTTTTATTTAAATATGTAGGTATATTATTTGCCTACATATAATAAAACAAGAATAGCAATAGGCTATGTTTTGATTCTAACATGTGTTAAATAAAATGGACATTTCGGACAGAACGCTTTGGTTATGCAGACAAAATTAATGTTTTGAATCTAGTTTTTGTCAATTTCCACGGCATACTTGATACGAGTATTTTCTCGATTTTTGAATTATTATTCTCAAAAGAATTTTCATGTTTATGTATACGGTTGTTTTTGTTATTTTTTTCTATCTAAAAAAAAATATAAACACATTCGGCGATTATTAATAACAAATTGTTTATTAAATAAACAAATAAATTTACAACAAAAAAAATTCTTTTTTCCACCTTTTGGATAATTGCAAATAATAAATTTAGGAATAAAATTTTTTCTTAATAACATGTTTAAATAATGAAAAAAGACAAAAGTGATTATAAACAATTAAAAACAATTTTTAAGAATTTTTTTTAATTATAATATTCTATAACAAATAAAATGGCAGAAAAATATTTTTCAAAAATACGTAATTTATATATTTGTTTATAAAATTTGTTTAAACAAGTAGCAATAAAAATTTTAAGTTTATGTAATATTATAGTATTTTTGAATATAAAAACAGTAAGAGTAATTAAAATTAATAAAAAAAAATTTTTCCATCGGGATATTGTTCCTTTAAGTGTTTAAATAATAACATAATTTTTATGAATTTTAAAATTAATATTTAATAACAAAAAATATTTTTACTTGTTTCGGACGGTTCCAGAGCATCGTAACGCCTTAGTGTTCGCTGCGCGGAGGTCTATTTTCAACATTAAATTAAAATCATTAATAATCTCGTTAATAATAGATGTAGAGTTTCGGGAGTCGGGACTTTTTTATTGGGAATTTCTTCCTCTTTAAGAATCTTTCTTTCTTTAAAATTTTTAATAGTTTTCGAGTTATTTGCAAAAAACGGAACTCGTTATTTTTTCAATTTTCATTAGTTTATAACTTTTGCAATTATTTATGTGCGGGTTTAAAACTTTTGCACATTTTTCTAGACGTCATTCCGAATCCAATGCAATCAAGGTAGGTGCATGACGTCAGATGCACCATGCAGGGAGACCGACTAGAAATATAAATTCAAATAACCATCATAAAAATATATGTGTTCATTAATAAAAAAACCGCTGCCTAAAAAATCACTACTTCCACATCTAGATTTTCCTGCCCAAGCCTTTCACAGCAAAAAAATGTCGATACTATATTTGCAATCCACTGTGTAAAAATAATTGTTCATAGAACTTTGATAATATAATATTTGAAATGGTCTATCCCAAAAACCCATAAAACGATGTGCAACATGGTAGTGGAGGTAGTAGAGGGGGAAGCTGTTGGCAAAAAATTTAGAGGCTCTTGTACACATAAATCATAATTTTATTTTTTTATTCCCTTTAATAATGTGGTAGAGGTGGAGGCGAGTGCCAAAAAAGTATTCAGGCCTTTTGTTCCTTTATACACACTAAATCACAATTTTATCTTTTTATTCCCTTCCATAGTCACCTTCAATAATTTGAGCAAAAAAATTTTTTTTACGATTACTATACTTCAACTCCACTACGTGGATGTGTAAGTAATAAGTATTCCGCAGTTATGACGTTGTTCTCTTTTGCACGTCCAAATGGAATAAAACGATTCAAGTTAGCCCATCTAAATTGTGTTTTTAGAGACCGTGTAGGCTTAACAGGGAACCAAGACAGATCACGTCATGCAGTTAGATGCACCATACAGTAAAGGGAACCTGACTTAGAAAACCGCTTCCTAAAGAATCACTATTTCAACATCCAAGTCTTTTACAAAGAGAAAAAGTTGATACTGTATTTGCAGTCCATTATGTGGAAATAACTGATCATAGAACTTTAATAATATAATATTTGCAATCGTCTACCACAAAAGCCCATAAAACAAAATGCCATATCGACAGTGGGGATGGTAGTGGGGGATATAGCTGATGCAAAAAAAAATTAGGCCTTTGGTACTTATACACACACAAAATCACAATTTTATTTTTTTCTCGTCCTTTAATAATGGGGTAGGGATGGTAATGGGGGTGATAGTGGAAGTGGCTGATGTCAAAAAAAATTTGACTAGGTACTTGGCTTCTCGTACATACACTAAATCCCAATTTTATAAACTCTCACTTGCTTGCTTTGCCTATTTATCCCCCCATCCCAAACTTCAACGGAATAAGATCAAAACATAATCTATTTCCAGATCTCGTTATAATACACAGGTGTCCCAAATTTTGAGTTAACATCATAAACGGTTCCAGAGTAATCGTGCGCACAAAAAAAATTACAGACAGATTTTTTTTGCTCAAACTTAAAATACCTTTCGTGGCATTCCAAGCCTGTTTAAAAAAACATTTTTTTTACCTTTATTATACGTTCACTCCACTATGTGGATGTGGAAGTAGTACCAGCTTATAGTGATTATGGACAATGCCTATCTATCCTTATAATACGTAAAACATCATTATGCATAATAATAATTATATCCGTTTTATAGATAAAAATTACTGTTTTTGACGGCCCCTATCTCCAACATCTTTGAACCCACTATGATGAAATTTTGTACAAAGGTGCTAATTAAGAATATCTTACTAGTTCTTTTCTGAAAAAATCGCTAATATATATTTTTTGAAAATCGACCTCCTCTTTCCATTCTAGAATCGAACGCCTCCGTCTAAAATTAAATGTGATTACGTCTAAAGACTTACTCTATAGGTATATAGTCACCATTAAAATTTCAAAATATTCGGATATCAAATGAGCGAGATATGAGGGTGGCTCCATGAAAAGTGCGACACACTGTATATGTACCTTTTTGTCAGAGCATAAAATTCCCTAGTATAATGGTCATAATAAAAAAACGGCACATTTGATAGTTAAATTATTATTATTATTATAAGTAATACAATATAAATAATTAGTTTTAAGTTAAAAATTTAGTTTAATAGGTTTTCTTAGTTTAATGTAATACTGCTATAGTAATAATATTTTTTCCTAATGCATATGGGAGGTCGAAGATAGTTTAGGCTAACCTTTTCCTTTTGTGTGTAAATTCTTTTGTACACAATAAACGTTCATTTATTTATTTATTTTATTTACTTAAAATTGTACCGGCCGCCAAATTATCAAAAATGAGGTACAGAGACGCTTGTCATTTTTTTTATACTCTCCTCAGTCATTTAAAATGCAATTAAAAATCTGAAAAAGCACACATCATCTGTAGGTTCCAGAAAACATTTTTCAAAACACAACGGATTTTTTAAAACTTATGTTGCTATTTAAATTAAAAAAAAATGTTTCCTATTGTCACCGCATTTTGAGGTTTTCGGGTCTTGATATAATCTTATAGAAATATATTTTTAACCATCAATTTATAAAAATAAAAATTTTTACTCACGTAACGGGGTCATAAAATTATGAACAATCCAAAAAAAAATCCACGAATTTACTAGCTGATAAGTTTATGCATTCGTCAATTAACAAATAGAGCTTTTGATATGAAATTGGAACTGGCAGAATTTTTATTTTCACATGAAAAATAGTTACAATGATGTTAAAAAATTGTTTACATTTCGGTGAGCACGTGGTCATACGCTTCAAGCGATCTGTTTTATATTTATTGCCGTACGCCCCGCTGAGTTAAGCGGGTGCCTTTTCTCTGGTATCTTTCTACATTCAACTTAAATACATCTTACAATACAGCCCAATAAAACAATCAAAGCGTCTCAAGTGTCAAAAGAATTATTGAAATTATTGGCCTGTTTGAAGCACGATGGAGTTATATGACAGTATAGTACCTAACGGTAGGAAGAAATATGCCAATATGCACCAAAAAATTATATTTTGTAAACTAGTGCCTAAAGATTTATAAAAGAAACTACGGAAATAGCAACAAGAAAATATGGGGACAAGATAAATCGAGAAATATAAGTATATCATATTTTTGATGATGTATCTATTTTATTGATTCCAAAAAATATATGTTGTGATAATATGACATAGTAGTTAAAGATTGTACTAAAGACATGCAGTGAGTGTGTCAGAACAATGTGATATGAAAAGATAAAAATATATTCATTTTTTATTTTAATGTTCCCATTATCAAATGTCTTTTTCAATTCTCTAATAAGGGTGTAGCTATTATATCTAATGCACATTTTTTCGAATTTAAATCGGCCCAGCCGTTCAAAAGATATAAATTCTTTTCGAAATATTGGTATTTTTGATTACCCCTAATGGCGGAGTCAAATTAAGTATCAAAATAGGTGAATAAGGAATTATCTGGCTGCAGCAGTCTTATTGTTTGAATTTGTTGCCAGTATATATAACAGAAAGTGTATGTGAAGTTTTGCATTAAATCGGTCCATTGCTGGTAAAATTTTAACAATTTATTTTTAAACAGTGAAATTTTCTGCTATTTTCTTTATTATCTCCGGTCCTAGAAATCGTATCGCAATAATAAAAAGAGCCATTTGTTCGCAATAAAATTTTAAATAAGGCTAGGCCTATGAAACACTTTCTGATAATTTGTTAATTTATAAAAAAATAATAATCACCAAAAAATTGCCTTTTTTGGTTATTTAAGAAATATAACGTAATAATGAATCAATTTATTTTTAAAAATGTAGGTTTTTAAATGTATTTTACAATGGTATTAAGAAAAAAAATCTTCATTTAAACTATTTTTTTGAAATTTGTTTATAATTTTCAAAATTATAGTTATAAACAACTTCAAATAATCCTGTGGATTTTTTATAAAACTAAAAACGCAAACGAATTACGAAAATAGATGAAACATTTGACATTTTTCTAAAAAAATAATTATCTACTTGCATTTGGAGCTAGGATACGTCAGTTTTTGTAACTAAGTCGCTTATAAATAAACAAATTAATATTTCTTCTTAAAATTGAGCCCTGTTATTCTTTCAATACCTATATTTTTGTCTTATCTAGTTGAAAACAAACCAGAAGCACAATGTTTAAAAGATAATGTATAGAGGCCCGAAAGTCGGGCCTTTGGAACTTATGTTAGAGATCCGATAATTGTCAATTAGCTCTAAACGGTATATTACTGTTTTACAAATTAGACTTTAATATTTTAGACGATAGCACTTTTTACCAGGATGCGGACGTCTAGGGTTCAACTCCTGACCGCGAATATTGTTTTTTTTTTATTGTATCGGTGATATTAAAAATTTTACAAAGCTGTGTCCATGGACATAAGGATATTCGTTCAGATTAGATTAGTTCCTCCTTTTCGCGACAAAAATTAAGAAAATAACCGTTCTATTCAATGTCATTTCAAAAATTGTAATTTTAGATTATTTTCAAATATCAGAGACAAAGATGTAAGCTTTAAAAAACAACCACTCCAAATTTCAAAAAGAAATAGTTTTTTGGTTTATTTATAAGTGACTTTAATGCAAAAACTGACGTATCTCGACTCTCGACCTCAAATGCAAGCAGACCATTATTTTTTTTTTTAAGAAATGCTATATATTTCACGTATTTTCATAATTCGTTTGCCGCTTTTAGTTTGATAAAAAAGATCACAGGGTTATTTGAATTTATTTACTACTACAATTTTGAAAATCATAAACAAATTTCAAATAAACGGTTTAAATGAAGATATAATTTTTTCTTAATACCATTGCAAAAAACATACAAAAATCTACATTTTGAAAAAAAAAAAATTTTCTCCTACGAGTCGATGCCCTTAAGCAGTAAGCGATGGAAATTTCGAATTTATTATTGACTTTTAGCCGTTTGAAAACATATTTTGGTTAAAATTTCGCACGAGAGTTTAGTTCAATAAAATAAAATTGATTCATTATTACGTTGTTTCTTAAATAGCCAAAAAAAAGTACTTTTTTGTGATTTTTATTTATTTATTTTTAAATTAACAAATTATCAGAAAGATTTTTCATAGACCTAGTCCTATTCAAAACTCAATGCCCTATTTTTATTTTTGTGGCACGATTACTAGGATCAGAGATAATAAGGATAATAGCAGAAAATTTCACTGTTGAAAAATAAATTTTTAAAATTATACAAGAAACAAAACTGCCTATAGCACTTATACATAAAACAAATTAAAACAATAAAATAGCTACAGTTCCATTCAAAATTTATAAGCGATTTAATGCTAAAGACTAATATTTTATACCCTAAAACCCAATTTTATCGACTCTGCAACAACCCTTCAACGGAATAAGATCAACGCATAATCTATTTCCAGATCCCGTTGTAATACACAAGTATACCAAATTTTGAGTCAACATCATGAACGGTTCGAATCGTTTGCACAAAAACAATTTGCAGACGGAATTTTTTTCGTTCAAGCTGAAAATATCGATGTTTCATGACATTCTAAGACTATTTAAAAAAAAACATGTTTTTTTACTGTTACTATCCACTAAACTACGGGGATGTGGAAGTCGTCATGGACAATGCCTATCTATCCTTATAATAGGTACGTAAAACGTCATTCTGCATAATTATTGTTTAATGTCCCGATATTTCTCCATGAAAATTTTAGCACCAAAATTAATAAAAATGAGGAATATTATTGAATCATGAATGCAAAAAACCACAAACCTAATTTAGGGACATGGAAACATTAATTTAGTACAACAAATGGACAAAGCCAATGCATTTTATACTCGATTTTATATTTTGTTATTATAATTTTTCTCTTTTGATATAAATGCTACCTTTTATCGCTCTATTTGAAATTATGTATTACAATTCAAAAAACGTTTTAAGATGTTTAAGATGCTACTATTTTGCTTTCATAGCACCGTACCACATAATTTATAATTCTTAGAACGTATATACAAATTTTTGAATTTAGAAAAATTATTCGAATATGAAGAAAGAACTTTCATTCAACGATTGTGACTTCATAAAGAAAGTATTTAAGAGGAAATAAGAATCGAACGCTATCGAGCCACTGCAACGATGCCAAATATCGGGCTATATAACGAGCGATGGATATCAACTGTATAAGAGTCTTGGATATACAGGAACAGCGCCGCCTGACTCAGAAGTGCTGAACTAAAAGTGTATCTCGGAACATGAAAATATGACTTTTTGAAGCCCACCTCAAAATTTTGCAGGGAGGAAACTAACATGATTTGCGACCATTTAGTGATGATATACACGGGGGTACGTTGATGAGCCCGACCCCGGGCTTCACAGGGTCAAATCGGGCTGCACTACAACCGTTCAGTTTATGAAACGGGCCTGTATATGACCGTGCATATCTCTATATATATATATATATATATATATATATATATATATATATATATTCAGTTTATAAATTGTTGTTGGTAAATACCTTCATTGACTTGCATTTTGAAATTTTTAATTTTAGCTTCAAAATCGTAATCAGTGATCCCAAAAACATCAATATCCTACTTTTTAAATCAGCAATATTTCTTCAAATTTTAAATATCTAAAATTAGAGGTGATTTTCATCCCCTGGCGGTAAGAGCAAGTGTTAGGGCCATATAGAAACTGAAACACAATGATTGCCCACAGAAAAAGTATATCATTACATATGAGATTATTCCTAAATTTTTCGTATTTTTTACCACTAGGTCTGTACTATAATGTTATACAGGCAGAAAAACTAACGTGAATGTTTCCTCCACATCTTGCAGCGATTTATGTCTAAACAAATGCTTATAAAAATCACCTCTCCATTTTGTACCATGCGGGCAGTCTACACATTTGTAGTAAACATCACCAGGCCGATCTCCCCTGGTTATACACTTAGCAGGTGGTAGCTTATTCTCAGCTGCAAATTCCTTGTGACTATCCACTATATGAATTAGAACATCACATCTATCTTTTGAGGTAAAAGGGCACATCTTACATTGAAACATATTTCGCTTGTAGCCAAACATCCGTGATTTTCCCTTTTTAGCAGTATTGCTGAAAAAAAAGTTATTAATTGGCTATAAACATGAAGCTAAATTAGTCGTGCGGGAGCTACGTGGCTTTTTCGGAAACTCATCGTTACAAGTATTTTCTATGAGTTGAATAATTCTATCGAATTTAAATGATGACAAATTATACTTCTGGCATATATCAGCCCAACGAGTTGATCATGATTCATGATGTAAAAACCAGTGAAATTATGTCATCGTTACAAGGCTCATTTTTGTTGAGTACACATTTTATGTTAAAAATTAATAAACCAAGATCGCCAGATAGAGTAGGCCGTCAGAAGGCGCAGCCAAAAAGGTCAAAGTTGTAAAAAAACGGAGTTATATCAAGCTTTTTTTTAGGTTGAGCATATTTATTTAAATGTTTTGAGCACAGAAAAAAAATCCCAGAAAGAAACTCCTGTCAGTAAGGCTAGCCAGAAAGGAAATATATAATATTTAGAATTTTTGAAGAAAATTTGATTTTTTTCGCAAAATTTTCTTTCTGGCTAGCCTTACTGACAGGAGTTTCTTTCTGGGAATTCTTTTCTGCATTCAAAACATTTAAATACATATGCTGAGCCTAAAAAAAGGCTTAACGATCACGTGGAGTTGGGGGGGTATTACGTTCTTACTAATTTCGTTATAAAAATAATGACTGTGAGGGCACCAAATAATTTTCCTATAATTACATACCCACGATACGGAATAAAATTACTAAACTTAGATCTAGCAAAATGACACTACAGTACTAACTAGGTTTAAATAAGTCAACAACCAAATTAAAAATACACCTTCTGTTTATTGTAAACATAAAAAAAAATATAGTAAGAGCCAAATATTACGATTACAATAGTTAAACGAATAGTTCAAACAAAAAAGAAAAAAATTACATAACAAATAGTTTTCAATATTCTAAACAAAAAATAATGGGGTGTGGTCGGAGAACTCCCCTGACCCTCGAGTGGGTAGTCCCAAAATCTTTTACTGCATACCTTTATCCTCATATGGATACTTAACTATTAACCTTGCCTAGCTGGTAGCTGTTACATAATAATTATACTAATGCTACTTCGTAGGCCTATTAAAGCAAACAAAAAAAACCGTACCTTGTAGGTTTGCTATACTTGAGTTATCATAAAATTAATTCCAATAAAACCTCCACTATGTGGTACTTACATGTGTATTCTTTGATTTGACACGCGCTTTTGAAACTGTCGATCATAACCTACTGGTCGTCAAGTTGGAAAAATATGGTATAAGGGGACCAGCTTTAAGTTGGATAAAAACCTATTTATTAAATAGGAGCCAAAAAGTATCTTTAACATGAAATAATAAAGTTTACAACTCTGATTTTAAACATGTATCCAGTGGGGTGCCTCAGGGAAGTGTTTTAGGGCCATTACTATTCATTATTTTCTTTAATGACATTGAAGATTACTTGAAACCATCTTTTACATCAATTTTTGCCGATGATACACCTACTGCTGATTCGGACAATGACACATGTAAGTTAATATCCAAAACAAACAACACAGTATCGGCGATGCATCAATACTGTTCTCTTAATGGTCTAAATATAAATGTTCAAAAAACCAATGCATTAACCTTTTCAACTAAGCCTCTCAATCTTAGTCCTCTAATAAAAATTGAGAATAAATCTATTGTTCAATGCAACACTGTCAAATACCTTGGACTCCAGATTGATTCTTGTCTCTCTTGGAATAATCGAATTGATGTACTCATAGGAAAATTATTTACTCAGTGTTTTATATTATGGCAAATGCGAGTACACGTCAGTTTAAATATATTAAAAATGTATTACTATGCATATGTACAGTCCTGTCTTGGTTACTGCATAATTTGTTGGGGGAACTGTTCCAGAATAGGAGAAGTTCTTATGATGCAGAAAAAAATAATTCGTACTATTACATTTAAATCTCCACGTGAGTCTTGTAGAAATATATTTAAAGAACTGGACATATTAAATGTTACTTCATTATATATTTTCAATTGTGTATCTTATGTAAAATCTCATATCAACAACTATGTTCCAAGAGATAATAATCCAAATCATCAGCTCAGGGCAAACTATAACCTCATGCTTCCCCAACATAGATTAACCATAGTAGAAAAAGGACCTAATATTATGCCTATAAAATTGTACAATAAACTCCCCATAGAAATAAAGGCGATAAGCAGTATTAAATCTTTTAAACAAAAAGTAAGATCTATTTTAATTGATAATAGTTTTTATTCTATAAATGAGTATATGAGCTCTGCCTTTTAATCCTTTTAATCTTTTAATCTTATAACCATTTACTTTTAAGTACCTATACATTTCAAGAACTTTTAAACTGTTATGTAAATTTTATTTCCTTTTCTCTTTTTTTAACAAACCGTATTAATGATATATTAACGTTTAATCGTGTGACAATATTTCTATACTTTTTTGTAAAGTCTGTGAAAATAAATACTATTATTATTATCATTATTATTACTTATCCTGTAGAAGGGGTTGAGGTTTACGAAGGAACCTGGGGCTGGGCCGGCGACTGCGACGAAATTCTCTCCGTCTTATTTTCCTATACAACCTACGGATTTTCCTCCCCTACAATGCCTTATATATCATATCGGTTATCACCCGACCAGAAAAAAAAAACGCCTAAAATAAGATATTACGAAATAGTATCGAGCGGACTTTTCTGAGAATCAGATTGTAATAAATAGCAAAATTAAATAAAACTCACCTCCCGTGCCTTACCCCCGATCGCATCAAGGAGACGTTTTATAATTTCAACACTTTCTCTGAAGAAAAGAATCCAATAAAATTATCCACCTATGTATCACTGACACTCCTTATAAATATCGCCCTTCTTCAGACTACCCTGGATCAAGCTGTTTCAAACGTAAATTTGTTTAATTTTTATTTATTCAGGTGGTGTCTGTTCTTCCAATTCTCACTATAGAATAATGTTCCTACCTCGACTCGGCGATCGCTACCACATCGATAAATCCTTTTTTTATTTCCCATAAAAACGATTTCTCGACACAAACGACGGCTAGACAATTATAGTTTATAAAAACTATAAATAGCTATTAACTCGTGCAACCTGCATTCACCACTTATGCATCGAGCATGAATTTATGATATACCGGGTGAGACTAAAAGTGTGTGCCTAAAACGTTTATATCAAACTTTTGTGTGTTCGAATTTATGCCCTAAAAATTTGTAACAATGTGTACGCACAAAAGAAAAGAGCCTTGTAACAATGACATAATTTCACCGACTTTTAGACAGTGTTCGTGGCGTACCTGACAGGAGGTGTCCCATCAGAAGTCGATTTTATGAATCGTTAACATCCATTAAACCATAAAAATATCTCAAAGTTCATAAAACGATGACGTGCCAAAAGTCACCTAGCTCTCGCTATATAGTATCATATTTAGTTATAGATTAGGGAAAAGTAAGGCCCGCAACACAGCATCTTCGCCACACAGTCGAACTGTAACCAAATGTCCAAGTTGCACCTTGTGTCAGATTAGGGAACTTGCCCATTTTTTTTTATTTCATTAAAGTGTGTTTGTGTATAAAAACACTCTACACCAAATATCAGCTCTTAAATCGTAGTACATAGTTTACAATAATAAGTTGAAATCCTTGCGAAAAGCGCAGTGACATCACTCTGTGAAAACGTCTAGGTATCACTCTATAACAATTGATCCCGTCAAGGCGCAAGCATTGTAATAGAAATGAATGAGGATTTTGTGCAAATCAATGGAGAGTCATTAAAGATTTGTAATAATTACAAAAGGGAACAAACTGATAATGTCACATGCTATTGAATTCAATCATATTGCGAAAACACTATTTTACAGATGCAAAATGTATTTTCTTAATAGAAACATTAAAGAATTCGGCAATTTATCTTGAAGTAAAATTGTTAAAATCACTAAATAATAGAATAAATAATTTTCATTCTTGACTGTTTGTCTATTTCCGTGAAGAACGTTAGATAAAATGCACCGTTATTTAAATTAATAAAAGTGATATATTATTTACTAGGTACTACTCTCGGCACTACTATTTATTGGGTTTAATCAAATGAATTAAAATTTGATATTAAATAAAAATCGATATACTAATACCTTATATCCCGTTGAAAAATCAACGGAGCCAAAAGATCATATGAGTTTGCATCAACTATTTTGGAGTTTTCCCCGACATTTAACCTCATTGTAAAATGAAAAATGCTGATAAATGCAGTCTTTGAGTTCTATGATAAAAGTAAAATATCTACTGGTAAAATTTCATATTCCTAGGTTTTATGGTTTTCAATGTATTTTTAGGCAGTGATGGTATGTGCACAGCAGGTCAAAAGCTGGTACTCGTACCAGCATACATAACCGCTACCTTAAAAAATTCTCCTTGCTATAACTGTGTGAATTTGTTTAATAGTTGGCAAATATGAGATCTTCCATTAATAAGATTTAAAATGATAATTAATGCATTACTTATAAGCAACTGTGATTGTAGTATAAATGAATTTTTAGAAAGGGCAAGACAAATTGGTTTTTAATTTATGTGGCAATCGTACTATTTTAATCAATTACTTGCTAAAAGTTGTCTTCATTTCTGCATTAGTCAGTCCATGTTGTTATTAAAATGTTTTCTTAACCGCTTCTCAAGTCACCGAAGTAACTCCTTGAAAATCCAGAATGATTTAGTTATTGTTAGTAAACAAGTTCAACAATCGTGTTAGTCGTATTATGATAGAAACTGATAAAAATAAAATGATAATACCGTGGATTTTCAATGTACTGCCTCTGAAGTTCGTGAAGATTCTCTCGTGTAAAATTCACAAACAATTTTTCACAAGTACCAAGCATCTTCTGGTAATATTTTGCGTCACATTCGGAACTTCTATTGCAATTCACGATTAATACTGGGCCCCTTTCTAAACTGTTTTCGGCAACTTCTACTTCTCCATCACTCTCTTGTCCGGTTTCACTTTTAATATATGCTTCACCAAGATCCCCTGGAGAATAGTCAATAGCAAGTGATTCGCTACCGGATTCATTTTCATTCAAGAAAGTATTATTCAGAATTTCATCATCATTATTCCTGGCAACAGAAAAATTACTTTCAATATTCGTGTCCTGGGAAACCACAATATTTCGCTGAAAGTTTTCGTCATTTATTTCAACTACAATATTAAGTTCTTTTTTCATACACATGGAAATCTCCTCAATATTAAGGTAATTATTTTCGTCATTTTGTGAAGACATTTCTGTTACCAATTTGTATTATGATTTAGTGGAAGCATATCAAAGAAAAACAAAACAAAACACCAATAACCTAATTTGCAAAACATATGTCAAATCTGAAATGACAGAACATGGACCATAAAGGTGAATAGGAGGAATGCATAGGTTTAGTAAAATATTTCGCCGCCAGGCGGTTACCGATCGGCTTTGGGTACACTATTCATTGTGTTCTGTGCTTTGTAGTTTTGATGTGTTGAAATAAGTTTGTTTATTTGAAACCTACGGAAAATGGATAGTTTAGGTGAACTAAAAGAAAAGCTTGGCATTTTTAAAGAAGTAGTAAACAAAAATGCACAGAAAATGAGGTTATGTTGCAATACCCAAACGCGACTCTGGCGCCGCCTACATCAGTGCTGCCAGAACTGGTACAATTGTACTAGATTTAGTACATTTGCATATTTTTTAGTACGTTAGTGTTACAATCACATTTTTAGTACAATTTCGACAAGATTCATCAAAATAGTACAATTTTTAGTACTATTCGTAGGATGCATTCTCTTTCCTTTTTCATTTCATGTAAATAATGGAAGAGAAAGGATAACTATTGCTAGTTGCTTTCTTTCTATCAGCGAACTGAGCTAAACTTAAGAAATCTGACTTGGGCGTTGGGCATTCTGTTTGATCTTTTTATCTTAGATTAGCTCAGTCAAATATCTCCCTCCTTACCTACGCCAAGTCTTTACCGAATTTCATCCTAAACTTTAGAAACTTGTTGAAGTTGATTCTAAGTAGTGATGGGAATAATCGAGATATTTCAATATTCGATTATTTTTAATCGACATATTTTAATAATCGACTAATATTAGTAGTACTAATTTTAGTACTACTACTACAGTGAATAATACCTATTTCAAATTTAAAATACTACTTTTATATAATTGCACACAAATTAAATATGTACTTATTTATTTAAATTAAAAAAACAGTTTGTTCTTACTTGCGTATTGAGCAATGTGCTTGCAGTGCTAACTGATTACCTTTTTTATATCCGTATCCATCATCAAAACCATTCCCGACTCGCCGCCGTCGCACTCATCGAGTGTATCCAACGAATTTTCTTAGTAGGTACTATTTATACTACCTAATGTAAGTACTAATTTCAGTCATCCCGAGAATAATAAAATAATCGACTCTCGGTCGCCATCGCATTCATCAAGCATAGACCTACAATTTTCTGGGTACTACTAATTTTAGTATATACTAATTTTCAAACTCATAATCGATTATCTCGAGACATTTTAATATTCGACTAATTCGATTTTCGTATCTCGATTATTCCCATCACTAATTCTAAGGTCAAAATACCACTGAACTCTACTATATAAATGGAAGGTCAATATCCATACCAATTTTTACGCCAAATTGAACCTCGCGCAAGTATGGCGACCATAAGGAGGAGCGCAATCGCACTACAAAATACGTCAGAGCCGGTCTTATTGTTACTGCAACTGTTTAAAACCCGGGACTTTGCCCCGATTCTTGCAACACAGTACCATACAAGATTGCACCATATTGTCTTAATTAACTTTGTTTATAACAGTCACAAAATATTACACAAAATAGTCAATTTATAACAACTTTACACAAACAACAGAATAAACAAAGAATAAAATGGTGACACCGACTCTGGAAATTGCATCTAATCCAAGACTTACGCTACAGAATCTATGGAAAAGAAATAAAACACAGAATTGCGTCAGCCTGGCGTCGGAGCTTAACTCCCGTAGACAGCCGTTTGGTTCAAGCACAGACATTAATTTCTCTACTGCGTCGACGCATGACTTATAGTTTTTGAATTCGTTACCACTTAATCTGTGCCGTAATTGCCGCATTTTGTTCACGCGCATGTACCTATATTGGCCTTCCATTTATATAGTAGAGTTCAGTGCAAAATACCCAAATCTGAACGCGCATGCGTAAATTTTCTAGTCTCTGTTTTGATCATTCTTTTTGCAAGTTAGTTTAGATAAGAATCTCAAATTTAGGTAACCTAAGATTGTTTTTAGAAAGAAAGCACCTGTTATTTGAGAGCTTATTTAAAAAATAAAAATTGTTCTTAAAAAATTAAAATACCTAATATGAGTAATATATGTCATATGCCTGTGTGACATATAAAGAAGAAAAAATTAATCTTAACTGTTAATTTTCAGAATTTGAAAAGTTCTAATGTTTTTATTTTAATCAATAAAGCACTGTTTACCGGCATTTTTTTATGTTTTTTGTTCTCGTGTTTACAATATGTAATGTGGGTAGAACTTTTTAAAGTTATTTTCATTTTATTCAGTAAAAATAAATAACGGTAAACCCGTTTAAATTTAAAATTCCCGCCTTTTATTGGTACCTTTCTTTCCTAAGGTTGGTACTTTATCGTAAAATTTAGTACAGTTCTTTCAGTTTTTGAATTAGTACAATTTTTTGAAATCTAGTACGTTTTATTTACTTTGTTGGTACATTCTTGAATTTTCATTCTGGTAGCCCTGGCCTACATGCATTCTGTCTGAAATGTTTTGAACACACTAGATGGGCTTTTTTGTAATTTGAGAGCAACTATCCACTTTCTTCCAAAACTGCTGCATACTGGAAACTAGTGAAACTTTAAATTTTTTATTTTTCCATAATAGGAAATGCATTGAGGCACACAACAATTGCTTGGCATTTTTAAAGAAGTAGTAAACAAAGATGCACAGAAAATGATGTTATGTTCACTGAACTCTACTATATAAATGGAAGGCCAATATAGGTACATGCGCGTGAACAAAATGCGGCAATTACGGCACAGATTAAGTGGTAACGAATTCAAAAACTATAAGTCATGCGTCGACGCAGTAGAGAAATTAATGTCTGTGCTTGAACCAAACGGCTGTCTACGGGAGTTAAGCTCCGACGCCAGGCTGACGCAATTCTGTGTTTTATTTCTTTTCCATAGATTCTGTAGCGTAAGTCTTGGATTAGATGCAATTTCCAAAGTCGGTGTCACCATTTTATTCTTTGTTTATTCTGTTGTTTGTGTAAAGTTGTTATAAATTGACTATTTTGTGTAATATTTTGTGACTGTTATAAACAAAGTTAATTAAGACAATATGGTGCAATCTTGTATGGTACTGTGTTGCAAGAATCGGGGCAAAATCCCGGGTTTTAAACAGTTGCAGTAACAATAAGACCGGCTCTGACGTATTTTGTAGTGCGATTGCGCTCCTCCTTATGGTCGCCATACTTGCGCGAGGTTCAATTTGGCGTAAAAATTGGTATGGATATTGACCTTCCATTTATATAGTAGAGTTCAGTGGTTATGTTGCAGCAAGGTTGGTATACTTTAAGGTGGCCTAATAACTCACAAACACCACCAAAAAACGGCATTAGCCAATGAACAGCTGGTGTGAGATCACACCAGATGCAGAGCCTTATTCGAAATATTGTAAGAATTTGTGTAATGTTAATTAAGCAAAAAACTCGTAACTGGAAAGGGCTCGCAATAACCCGCTTTTGAGGTCTGTGGTAATTATCCTCGCATTTTGAGACACTCTTCTGCATGCTGGTAAAGAGGATAAATTGTAGAATGTAACACTACAGATCATAGTAACGTCAGACCATATTTCGGGCCAGTACGGACGGTTCTTCTAGAGTGAGATAACTGCGCCGCTACTGCGCGTTCGAAGAAAAAAGATAGTCTGACCTTTCACCCCCGCACTGACTTCATCGCCTAAAAGCTGTATATTAAGGAACCTCATAGTCTACCAGTCTTGATGTTGCAGTACCCAAACGAGACTCTGACGCCGCCTACATGCATTCGGTCTATTTTACATTGCCAGGAAATCACACCACGCAATACACAGCTACTTTGTTGTAGGGGTTGCCCACCTTGTAGATACAATATATTTCAAAGGAAACAGAAAAAAATATATATTTACGCATGTGGGTATTAAAGATTTATTAAATAAACATGCCAAAACGGAATCCTCTTTGTATTATGATAAAATAATAATAAATTAGCCTTCTTAAATTCAAATGTATTAACTGAATTATTACATTTCAGTTATACAGGGTGGCACTGGTGCAGCCAGAAAATTCATTTGGGGAGGGGCTAATAGAACCGGCCTCTCCGCAGAGGATGAGGAAAACTTTTCAGAAAATTATTGTAAACGGATGTGTATAGATTCCTCTACTAGATATTATTGGCATTAATTACAAAATATTTATTTCAAGGGATAGTTTGAATACTGCTTTGTACTGATAAGCGATAGAGATTATGCGCCTTTATTTTTGGTTCATGGAGGACGGCTTGGGGGGGGGGGGGGCATGGTTCCCCCTGGCTTCGCCCCTGCAGGGTGGACCAAGAACGAATTTCCCAACAAACACAAAAGATCGACCCATCAGCGGGCCATCACTGGGCCAGAAATGAAACTGCTGTCCCTGTGATGGCCCAATGGAGGGCCGACCTTTTGTGTTTGTAGGGTTAGCTTTGTCGTAGGGGGGGGGGGTAAACTCCGGGATGAATATGATTTTTGAATAATGCAGTGTTAAAATTAAGCAATAAATCAAACTTAAAACATTTTATTCTTATTAAGCATTTATTTCATTTCTAAGTTGCGGGATTTTGGGAAAATTGTTTTCAATGCATTATTTAAAATGAGAGAAACTACAAGTTTATTGTGAAAAACAGTAAAAATTTTAATTTATACTTAGTAAAATACATTAATTAAATAATAAAATCAGTTACTCTTCTTTTGTTATTAGCTCCGGGCTTTAAGGGCTATAGCCCAAGGCGGCAAAATCCAGGGGTGGCAAATTTTTTGAAAAATACCAAAGGCACATAAAAACAAAAAATTTAATTTATTTGAGAACATGTTTTTTATTTTAACCAGACTAGAGTTCCTTATTATAGTCAACTGTACAGGGTGGTCGAGCGAATGTTAGAATCTCATTTAACCCTATTTTTGGAGTTACGTAAAAAAGTTATGAGAAATCACATATATTTTCCAAATAATCATTTCAGAAACACAATTAAAAGTCGAATTTCGGATACCCCTTGGTTTTTTAAATGGAACACCCCATATATTTTTACACCATTTGAAAGGCCATAGAAAAACCTTTTCAATGATGTATGACACAGTATTTTTCTTAAAAACTATAGTAGATATTAAGTTTTATATTTTCTTAGTCATGGGACAGAACTAACATATTGTTTATTTTAATTTGCATACTTTTGTTTTCCATGGTTAATTTAGTAAATTGTAAATTTATAGTGAATTAGACTCCGAAATGCGACTTTTAGTTGGTATTCTGAAATAATTTTTGGAAAATACATGTGATTTTCTATAACTTTTATTTTTGTACTTTTTTACATAACTCCAAAAATAACAAAGTTAAATGAGGTTCTAATGTTCGCACGACCACCCTGTACATAGAATTTTCTCAATATCTGTTACAGAACTTAAATTAGTAGTTGTTTTACTGATTGTTGATAAGCCTATCTGGCCTAGGCCTATGTCTAAATGAATATATTTTAAATGCACACCAACGTTTATTTCAAATTTTATTTTGTTCTCGTTCTCATATGATAATATTATATATCGATCTGGTTTTTAATTTGTCCAAAATCACTGTTGCTAGTACTAATGATTTTGTGCTTTGTGCTATTGACAAACCTATGGGGAGAAAGTGTAAAAGGGAGTGAGCGAGGAGGGAATTGACCCTTTAGAAGGGGAGGTGAGGTGTAGAGGGAATATCATTTTTTACTACTGACGCAAGGAGCAAAGGGTGGGAAGGGGGTGGGAAGGTGGCAAGTTTCCGATAGCCCCTAGGCAGCAGAAGAATAAAAATCCGCCACTGACCAAACATGCTTTAGTAAATTGTTACTGTGAAAAAAGATACAGGGTGTCAAAATTGTAATTTTTTTTTCTTCTTTTGGCAATATCTCAACTACCGCTCTTGACCGATCTTCTTCCAAACTATGGACTTTTTTGGACAAAATTTGCCCGATAACTGAATTCACAAAGAAAGCTAACATTTTTTTTTTAAATTACATAGAAAGGTTGTCGCTACAACATGGTGGTACTACAAAGTGACTAAAATTAAATCTGACTTGCTAAATCTTAAAACAATTCCTATTAAACCTTTCAGTGTAGTAAATTTTGGGTATATTTTGACGTTTTTATGAAATTATTTCAAATAGAACATATCTTTATTACAAAATCTTTTTTGCCATTTCTCAACAGGTCGATTCAACATGGACGCTCTAAAACTATTAAGAAAAAAAATGTTACAATAATAATAAAATCATTTATTGCGGTGTTATACCGGGTATCAACGAGAACACTTTCTGGCCGCCATTTTTTAATTTTTTAATGGATCGAGATTAATCTAGGCGTGTGAGATTAATCTAGGCAATTTTTTTATCCATCTGTCAAGTTTCTACAACTTCTGGTTTTACCTACTTTTGATTTTTAAATGGAACGCTGAGTATTTTTACATTTTTGGAATTTATAGATGCCATTCTGCATATGATTGTGCTGATTTCATGACTCCGTCTGCCATTTTGAAATTTTTGCAGTCCACTTTAATTTTCAATCTAGTGTAGCATGACCCACCTGAAATTGTTCTAACATTCATAAATAATTGAAGAAAAATACGTACTGAATTTTGTTGTTGTTAATAGGTGTCGCAGAGAGGTCGAAAGCTGATAAAATCACAAGTGAAACTTTTATACTACAGCTAAATGTAATTTTTCAATACCAATCTAACGATGGTGAGTCAATTTTTGGTTGGTCGCGGGACATTAGATTGAAAATTAAAATAGGTGGAAAAAAATAAAAATGGCGGAAAGAGTGATGAAATTTCCACAGTAATATGTACAACTAGACGACTAGATTCCAAAAATATACAGGGTGTCCCATTTAAAAATCAGTAGCAGGGGGTCACTTCCGGTGAAGCCGGAAGTCGTAGAAACTTGTTGGAAAAGAAATCGTTTGAGTAACATGTGCCTAGTTTCATGTCGATCCGTTAAAAAATTTAAAAAATAGCGGCCGGAAAATGATCTCGTTGACACCTGGTATACAAAAATGGTATTTGCACAGGTATTTAAATTACAAACGAATTTAATGCTAAACAACAACTTTTCCTTTCCGTTTTCGCAAAATATAAGGGCTTGTGGTAACTGATTTTTTCTGTTTTTTTTTGTGTTTGCGGCTCATATGAATTACTAGGTTGCCCTTCTGTGTAGCCTGAAATAAAAAAATAATTAATATTAATAACAATGACTGTCAACCGAAGACATTCAGCCTGTTGCTATAATTAAAGTAATGGGTACAATGTGTCCCACTTTTTACGGTAACACCTTCGTAGTTCAGTTATTAGTCATGCAACTGGATTGGTGTCAAAGAACTTTGCTCTATTTTCTTTGAGTAAAACAAAAATTATTTCAGTCATTGGCATCAGAGCTGGGTCAGATACAGTTAGAATGGTATTCGAGTATACGGATACATCAAATGTATTCGAATACCGGATATAACGCCGTTATTTTCTGAAGGGGAATTATATTTATTAAAGATCTCAAGAGACCAAAAAGGATAGCCCGGCTATTTTACAAAAAACTATATTTAGAGGTAAAAATGAGCAAAAGTGAATCTATTCCGAAGGAAAAATTTTGTTTTTTTAAATATATACAAGGGTGGTATAAAACTATTTATGAAATGCCTTGAAAAATTTATTTTGCTGTAACAATATCCTTAATACCATCATAAAGCGACTTGTAGACTAAAAGAACCTACCCTTATGAAGGTTGTTAAGGCCTTTTTAAATTAAATCATAAAACTCCTTAGTGAGGCATAGTGCTGCTCTTGAAAGCCTAATTATTTTTTTATCTCAAAAGTCCCTTAGTTTATTTTACATTATTATATCCCGGACTTGGATTTATTCTCTTTCTTTGAAGTAGTAAGCTAGGTTTAAATTAATCCCAAGGAACAATTTAAAAGTTATTTGGACTTGAGGAGGTTTTAAGAAAGGTTTGTCAGGGTTAGGAAATAGTTTTACGCTTTATTGATGTTGTAGTTAAGGCCTTTTAGGCTTCAAGTATACTTGCTCTTATATGTTACCTAAGTTTTAAAGTTCTGTAAGACCTAATTATAAAGCTAATTTGCTTCTAGGATAATATGTATTTGTAATGGGTTTATCATACCTACTCTCCATAAAGCTAATTAGTTTTATTAACGTTAGATTTAAAGAGGCTTTAAATTATTCTTTATGGTTTTAACATATTTGCAATAAATGCATTTTAAATCCTTTTTAAAACTAGACATTTTCAATGCCTATTAGTACTTATTAAAGGCCATTACAAAACTAGACTCTTAAAACATCCTTGATAAATGTTGTGATGAAACCGTTATGAAGAAAAAAAGGCCTCTATAAATCTAAAAGGCAAATTTTAATTCCATAAAACACTTTCTAAAACCTCAATAAAATATTTGAAGAGCTAAGTGGATAAAGGTGTTATTGAGTAATTTAACTCGAAAGTTTTTAGGCGGGAACTTTTTTGTTATAACGACTATATAACTTGTATGTTGATGATATTGACATTTGATGTACTTTTCAGAGACAAATAACTAAAGTTGTCAGTTATCATTATTTTCGAAAATTTAAAAAAATTAATGTACATAACACCTTTATCCGTTCATAAGTTTCTCTGAAATGAATAAGGAATTAGTGAATGAAAGTGTTAAGAATTTAAACATATTTTATTATTATTAAAACATTGTACAATTTTTAGGTAGTCAGACAGTTCTACGGTTTTGAGCCACAGTTTGGTCATTTCCAAGTATGTTGTGATAATACGGCCTTACCATTAATTTATGAATGGTAATTGTTCTTTATGATTGGCCAGTTTTCCTACACTTAGGCTGCCCTTGTTTTCATTAAACACCGTTAGAGCAATACAGTCGGAGTTTCTCTTATGCATATTCCTTTTCTTTAAAATATCGACTTTGTAAAATGGAGTCATTTCATCTAGTGATGTAATAGTAGCACCCATAGGTGCCATTTTATACCGTCGTGAAAATAAACCTTTTCATTGTTCAAGTTTTTCTTCCTGTTGTACAAATTGAGTTTTGAGGCAATTCGATCAATATCCTTGAAATGATTCTTCATATCTATGACAACGGCGTCTTTGGGAGTTCTTAAAATTTCTCGATACTGGTCCGGAACGTAGATGTTTTGATGTTTCCTTAAAATTTTCTTGACTCTGCCAAAGTCTCTGTCTGAATCTAAATATGAATGTCCCACTTCCGAAAATTTATGGTTGATAACTTTAAATTCTCTCTTTAAAATCAACAACTGGTAAAGTGTAATGATATTGAAGTTTTTATTTTGTCCACCACAGGAGTCAGAAAAGGTATGTAAACAACTAGCAATTTCTAGGCTTTCACGGCTGGCCATATCTTCAGTTCATGTGAAAAAGAACGGTTTTTTTTCAGTATTCCTCAATGTATGTATGCCAAGGTTGTAAAACCACATTTGACGAAGGTAAAATGCTTTCGATGTACTTAATTTTGGCAGCGGCATGGTTTGCTGAAGATCTAAAGTAAGAAAGCAAATCGTTCTATCTACTGTAACTTTTGCTCCGTCACGCTTTTGTTGTTCGAAAGCTAGTTTGTAATTTTCTCCGTATTCTTTAGTATTATTTATTTTATTTTTTTTTTATTTTTTTTAACCCAATAGATGTAAGCATAGCGAACCTTGTAATTCTTAAACGATAACCTTACAAACCCAAATGACCTTTGACTTGATTGGCGTAATTATCATACTTATTATTTTTTCCGCAAGAATTTCGGAATTCGCCAGATTTGCCATAAACAATTCAATGCTCTTTCAAAATATTGGGTGGGCAGAAGCCATATCAGATATCAGGTTTGCTCTTGTCATAAAAATTTCTACGGTCCAGCCCTCTTCTACTTGTCAGCATAAAAATGTTTGTACCAAAAACAACACTGCAAAGCGTCACTTTCCAGTATTTCTGATTTACAGACTAATTTGCTAGAATACTTTGGTAAATTCGTATTTTATTATTGCATTTTATATTTATGTTTTGTTTTTAAAACATTATTAAAACTTGCCTGGGAAGAAATTGCCACTATGTGACTGATTTCTGCTGAATTGCCAAAAGGTATAAATGTGTTTACAGCAATTAGATACTCAAGTACCATCTCGACTCTTGTACCATCTCATACCATTTCGAAATTGAACGAAATGAATATATAAACTATACACTATAAGCACTATTCCCAAATATCAGCCAATTTATAAACATCTTACATGATTCATGAAATCGTTTATTCATTGCCATTTGTAATATAAGTTTACTACGACTGACCATTTTCACTATAATAGTAAGAAACAGTTAACACAACTTGTCACATAAATGTCAATATAACATAACTTTAAAAGCAAAGTGTTTTGGATTAAAACAATTTAATATCGCACAGTAATGGATAAAGGTGGTATGTGATCATGACACCTTTATCCATTAAATTATATAAAAACCATATGTACATAACACCTTTATCAAACATTAAAACGCATTTAGGAAAGGTTTATTATCCCAAAAACTTATTGAAATGATAGATTATAAGCTAAAATAGTTGTCTGCGTAGAAATCTCAAAATTTTAAAAAATGTCACATAACACCTTTATCCACTTATAAAAATAATAAATAATATGTCTGCCTGAAGTGTCGTTGATGCATGTGTGTACACATATATTTAGAACACATACGCGCATGTCACACTGTCAAATTATTTTGAGCTTAAGTTTTAAGTTTTTTGTATCAAATGTCAATGCAGTTCGTCTTGGAGGCAGTTCTTTCAAATCCCAAACGTTTTATTACAGCTTTTATCAAGTCCATGTGATCTTCGCCAAGTGCATTTGCATTTATGTAAGGAAGGCATTATTTGTGATACTATACAAAAAGACTAAAAGGATTTCATTTAGAGTAAATGTTCTAGGTTATTGCCATTATTAGAATATATAGTTTAATGAGAAGACTGTAAAATGACAATTAGGTTTTTAGTTGGCCGGCCATGTTTTTCTTGTTATATAAAAATATTCAAGGTCAATCTCATAATTATAATTATTAATAATTATCACTTTTCCTTTAGCAAATTAAGGTAGAATTACAAGAAACCATTGAAAATTACCGTGGGAACCAAGAAGCAGCCTACTTTTTTAAATTTACTGATTACCTACGCATTTATGCAAATTTTGTATGGATATTAAAATCATTATTATTTCTGAGGCGCCCTTGTTTTTTGGGCCCTTCTTTTGTAGTTTTAATGATAAACTGCCGTTGGTTTTAATTTTTTTGTCATACCTAATACCTTTTTATTACCTTTTAAATCGGCCTTAGAGAGGTTATAGTGCTACTCTACGCTTTATAAATTTCAAATTTTATTTTATCTTCAATAAGTCTGATGGTGTGTTTGCTTAAATCAGTTTAGAAAACATATACCCATGCAATAATAAAATTATTTGGATTCCTTCGTGGACATTCTTATAGCTTCTCAGTTCTAATATGGACTTATCAGAGTTTTAAAAACCAAACTGGATTCCTATCTATGGTTATCACCTTGTAGTCACAAAAATTGCATTGATGACCTTTTCCCTCTGCAGGAACTTGGTGATTCTGCAAATGTCGCTTTAAACACTGCCTGTATTTCGTTTGGAAGGAGCAAACACTACATTTAAACATGGGTACTTCATCTGGACGTTTATGAACCAGTGTGTGTTTTTTTAGGTCCCCTTTCGTCTTCGCCTAAAACAAGAGAAAACTGATCTAATAGTATCATAAAAATAAATACTTATTGATAAAGGTTTTATTTAAAAGTTTGAGAACTACCTCATAAGCAGGTGAAAAAAATAGTTATTGTTCAATGGGCTTGTTTAATGAATTTCATTTAGTAGTTGTTGCTTCTTGTGGATAAAGTATTATTTAAAAAACCGCTGCCCAAGGAATCACTACTTCCTTATCCAAATTTTTTATCCGTCACTCACAACGAAAAAAATTTGTATGTGGAAATAATTGTTTATGGAACTTTAATGTTTTCTTAAATGGAACTTTAATAATATAATATTTGAAATCCTCTACCCCCAAAAACCCATAAAACGATATCCCACATCGGTAGCGGGGTGGGGGTGGTGATGGGGGGTGGTAGTCGGGGTGGATGAAGTAAAAAAATATTTTGAGGTTTCTGGTTCTTGTACACACACTAAATCACATTTTTTTTTATCAACTTTAATGAGGGGTGGGGGTGGTAATGGGGGTGGCTAATGCCAAAACTTTTTTTGGGACCTTAGCTTCTCTTGTATATACTAAATACCAATTTTATGGACTCTTACCTGCTTGATTTACCTATTTTCCCCAAATTTACCCTATATTTACCCCCCAACCCTTCGACGGAACAAGATGAAAATAATCTAGTTCTAGATCTCGTGAAAGTACATATGTGTACCAAATTTCAAGTCAATATCTCAAACGGTTCCAGAGTAAACGTGCGCACAAAAAAGTTACAGACAGACCGACAGACAGAAAATTTTTTTCGTTCAAACTTAAAATCTCGACGTTTCGTGACATTCTAAGCCTATTTGAACAATAAAAATTTTTAAAAAATTTTTTGTCGTTACTATACTTCCACTGGATGTGGAAGTAATTAGATGATATGGAAAATTTCAGATGAATCCGATATGTGGTTTTTGAAATAAACAACTTTTAAAGAGGGAATTGGAAGCACGGTGCGACCAACATCGTGACATCGGAGAATAGTAATATAAATCGGTGAAAATAGTTGAAAAACTGAAATTCTTCACAAACACGCATAGGTTTCAAAACACACTGCTTGAGGTAACGATTTGTAATATCATGAAACTATAATAACGTGCTGCAGCTAGCCGCTTCGTCTAACGGGTTCCTTTCAAGTGAAATCACGGCCAATACTCGACAAGGCGTGTGCGGTCCATTTTTATGATTTTTTTTTAAACGATTTATAGGTCTCACAAAATTCCAGTTTTTTGCACAAGGTCTTTCCGATAATCAAATTAAAAAAAAGTGCTAAATGCGCCCATTCATTGGCACAAGTAATGTTTTTAGAACTATATCGACTATCTCAGGTTATTCTCCTGCAGAACAACATATTGGGTGGATATAGGTACGATATATTATCTATTTTGTATACTGGGCCAATATATGTCAGTTATAGCCAATATTGTACCAAATGAAAAAATTAGCTCTGCTTACGATATATTAGCAGGTGTACCTCAGGGCACAATCTTGTGATCCACATTTTTTGTAATTTTCGCAAATGACCTGAATTTCTATCTAAGTAGTATTATCTACAACAACTGTACAATATGCTGATGATACCAACAACTTAATAACAGCTGAAAGACATTCTTATGACAGTTGCATGTAGAGTGTATTATATGACCACTTATTAATCAACAAAAAACTTATTGTGTATGTGTACTGCGTACTTATTGTGTATGTGTTTAAATCACACAGATCTCTAAATTCTTCTTGTAAACTACAAATAATGTTAATATTTTAGGTATAACTTTAGATTGTCATTTGCAGTGGAGCTTACACATTCAAACTGTGTGGAAAATTAAGGAAATCATGCTATGCATTACGCTTTCTAAAAAAAATTTGTAGTATTCACATCCTGTTTTTCCTCATTGTACTCTCATTTAAAAAACTATATTATGAACTGGGGAGCAGCTCTCAGACCCAGCATATATTCATTTTGGAGAAAGTTGCCGTAAGAATATTATCAGATCTAGAATTTCGTGCCGCTTGCAGAAATACCTTCGGCCATCTTCAAATACTAACAGTTGTTGGCATTTATATTTATGAAGTCTGTTCTTTTGTTTTTAAAAATAGATGTGTATTTTCACAAAATGCTGTCTTACATGGTCATAACACTCGCCATAAATCGGATATTCAAACCATGACAACCATGTTACCTCCTTATACCAAAAGAGTATTCAATATAAAGGCTGCAAATTATTTAATTACTTATCGTAAGAAATAAGAGAATCGCCTAACTACTATATTTTCAAAAAAAAACTTAAAAAATATCTGTTAGAAAGAAACTGCTAATACACTGAATGATTTTTTTTTCTACTTAGTATGTTATTTGTACTGTTTATTTTATATCAACCTTTTTTTTTTATAATGTACGAGCATATCTGTTGAAAATAAATATAACTATCTATCTATGTTTATCAGCTGGATTTTCAATATATTGACCCAATATACAGAGTGTTTCAGTTAAAAGTTCCTGGGCCATTATCTCGGAAAATAATAAAGATATTTGAAATTTGTATATGGCATATTCAGATGTGCAAATGAAAGAGCAATATCAGCATACTTAGCTGGATCGGCAGATGAAGATGGGGAAATAAATCTCGCGAATTCATGTGAAATCTCAGTCCCTCAAGAAATGAAATCGATGAACGGGGAGACAATAATAATTAAGCTCTTTTTTATTGATTTTGTTAAGATTCAGAAATTAATTTGATTTTTCTCTCTAAGTTTTCCTTTATTACGTAATTATCACAATTACATTTTTATTTGTTTGCGTTTTTGTTCAATTTTGTGTAAACATCATTTTTTAAATTATTATTTTTTTTTTTCAGATTTTGATTCCTACATCCATTCCAATGGCTGTAGGCATCTCTGTTCATACTACTATATGTGTTTTATGTATGTTTTATGTTATATGAATTCCCATGTCAGAAATTTAGACACATTGTGTAGCACCAATGTTGGTATCCAATATGACGTCAATCTTAATATACAATATTACGCCAATATTTGATTGCAACATTGCAGGGATTGCCAGGATGCCACCACTAAAATATATAATTTCTTACCTTAAACTGGCAAACGTCACACTTATAAATTCTTGTCTCTTCTTCACTTTTATGTATTAACTGATGCCTACCATTAACGGTTTCCAACAGATATGACTGGAATGGGCACAAAGGACATTTGTATAATTTTCTTGCATTATTATTATGAATAAGCATGTGCCTTATAAGAGACTTCTTGAGCTTGGTCTAGAAATAATTACAGAAAACTTTAATCCAGTTTAGAACACAATAGAATGGGAGCAAATACCAACTAGCATCAAAGTAATAATAAATAAAATGGGAACCACGAATGAGTTACCATTACCCCAATGAGAACACAATCGTTAAAAAAACGTTTCTTATAACGATAACCATGCGTTGAATAACCATTTTAGTGCACAGTCAATATTACGTACAAATGTCCCGCTAAAACGTAACTTTTAACGTTTTTTTTTTCGTCGTAATACCACTATAATTTAACGTTGATATTAGTGTTAGTAAAACGATATATCTTCTAGTTGAATAACCATTATAGTGTACCGTCAATTTTACGTACAAATGTCCTGCTAAACAACGTTGTTTTTAACGTAACTTTTAACGTTATTTTTTATCGTAGCAACACTATAATTTAACGTCGATATTAGCCTTATTATTGATGGTTTATAAAAGACATACAACTTAAATAATCACGTTTTTTTAACGTCTCTTTATCATTGTGATATAATTACAATTTAACATCGGTATCAACGTTATTAAAGGTTTAAATAACGTTAAATATTCACTAATTATGTAAGTTAATTAAACGAAATTAAACTGGCTCTAGGAGGTCCCCATTTTCAAATATATGATGGGTTACAGGATGAGTCGTCATGTAGATGCATGGTCAATTAATAGGTTAAGCACACTGGTTTTATCATAAAACCTGGGTGGGCGCCTAACCTATTGAACAAATAGCACAAAACTTTTATGCTATCTCGGCCGAGCCACAAAATAATGATCTTTAATCTGATCCTTATAAAATCCGTCCAAATAAACCGTTGTTCCCTGAAAGAATTTGAACATTGCAATTTATGTTTTTTAATTTCTATAAATTCATAAGACCATAAGCTAAAGCATGACAAATTATTGCCAGTGGTCTGTATGTGTCGCCATCTACAAATAACTTCTGCAACAACTACGTGGTAAGTAGGCAAATTTTATGCATTAAGATAGATGAGTAGAAAAACGTTAAAAAAACGTCAACATCTACCATTTATTTTACCTGTAGATTTAGAACGTCAGTGTATTTTAATAAGTGGAAAGCATTATTTTAACGTTGTATAATGTAATGTAACTTCAATATATAATAGTTATTAATGATACTAGTTTGATAAGAACATTATATAACGAAACGCATGTGAAGTTAACCAGGAGGCGGTCATACACGTCTATCGTTCAAAATTTAATACATTTTACTTTAAACTTTAAAATAACATTTAGCTTTAAGATATGGTATATTTGTCATTCATTTCTTACGTCAAAAACACGTAAAAATTTAAATCAGAAGAGAGAGAATAATATTTATTGGATCAAATGTTCCAAAAGGCCAGCGACCGAAGTCTTTCAGCCTGTCTTACAATACTTTTTTTTACATCTAATTAATTTTTAAAATAACATTTCCTCAGTGAATTTAACAAGTACAAAAAAAAAAAAAAAACTTCTTAATAATTAGGTATATCATTACTCTATTTATTCATCATTGCTGTTCTCTGTAATTGCCTCAAAAAGTGTTTTTTCGGGATATCTTCTTCTTCTGGTAGTGTCTTCTTGCAGTTGAATTATGAAGGGTTGAATTAGGGTAAGGAGGTTTTGGGATTGTGTATATCTTTTGGTGAGGTCTTTGAAGCGAGTTAGTATAGGTTGGATACTAGTTTTTTCATATAATAAATTATTGGATATGTTGTAGAGAGGATTATTTGGATGACGAAATTTTGTTATTTTACGTAGACTGTTTCTCTCTGCCACTTCTATATTGTTCAAGGCTGGTCTTCTGCAGGTGTTAAATAGGATGAATCCATATTCCATGATAGGTCGACATATCATTTTGTAAATTTTACTTGCTGTGGAGGTGTTGATACCTTGATTATCATCTTTTTTTTCATTTCCTTGGTATGGCTGTTGAAGTTTAATTTTTGGTCGATCTTAATTCCAAAGTACTTAACTGTTGCTGCCGGTGTCAATCTATGGTTACATATTTGTATAGTTGGAGAAGTATTTGAGATGTTATGATTAAATATCATTAGTTGTGATTTGTTAGGATTTATTTTTAATCTCCACTTGTCACACCACTGGATGGTTTCAGTTGTTGAAAATTGCAGGATGTTCATTGTTTTTTCAATAGTTTTTCCATGGGCTATCCAGGCTATGTCATCCGCAAACTGAAGTAGGTAAGACTCTGCATTGTGTGTTTGTTGGTGGTTGTTCGGTATGTCATAACAGTAAATATTAAATAACATTGGCGATAGTGGAGATCCTTGTGGAATGCCTTGTTCGTTTTCGTATGGTCTGGAAAAGGATGCATTTATTTTGATTTTTGTTTTCCTTCCCTCTAAGAAATCTTTAAGAAACCAAAGAATATAGTTGGGGCAATGTGAGTGATGTAGCTTAAATAGCAAGCCTTTGTGCCAGACGGAGTCGAATGCTTTAGTTAAGTCTATGTATATTGCTGCCGATTTGTTTCCGATTATGCTGTTGGTTTGTATATTTGACGTCATAATGATGAGGGGGTGAATCGTAGATGATTTTTCTCGGAACCCAAATTGATTCTTGGGGATCTGTTCATCTAGTTCATTATGTAGTCTTGTTTTTATGATTTTCTCCAAGTTTTTGCCGATTACTGGTAATAAAGTTATTGGTCTATAGCTTTGTGGATGAGAATGATCTTGATTAGGTTTTGGCACTGTAATTATTACTCCAGTTTTCCATTCTATTGGAAAGTAATGATTTTTTATACAGTAGTTGTATATGTTAATTAATTCTAGATGTATATTCTGTTCAAGTTTTCTTAATATATTTCTACTAATATGATCATGGCCAGGGGCTGTATTTTTGCCTGAGTTCAGTACGTTGTAGTATTCTTCTTCTGTTATATTTATATCTTCGTCTGTTGGAGGGTCTGTGTTGAAAAAGTTTTCATACCAGTCGTTCACTAGGTTTAAATTTTCCTCATCGAAGTTATCATCCATGGTAAATTTAGTGGTGTCCTCAAAGTAGTCGCCAAGAGCATTGGCCTTTTCTTGGTCGGTGGAGTAGCTGTTGTTATTGTACGAAATTTCAGGGATTGTGGATTTGCTAGATTTATATTTGGATAGTTTCTTAATTTCATTCCAATATGTTTTTCCTTTGGAGTCATTAATGTTCTTGCATGCATTTATCCATTTGTCCTGTTTGTATTGTTGTATTAATACATGGATTTGTTTCGTAAGTTCGTTATATTTGGATTTTGTGTCATGATCTTCGTTTTGATTGATTTGACGGTATAATCTTCTTTTCTGTTTTATAAGGTTTAAAATGAACGGCGGTAGTTTGTAGTTAAAGAATGTTTTTACTTTTGTTGGTGTGTTTTCTATTATTAAATTTTTAAGTGTTTCATTGAACATAGTGATATATAATGGAGTGATTGCCTCTTGTCTGCTTTCTATAAATTGTATCATTTGTTCATTAACGATTTCGACATTACATCTAGCCAAGTCTAGGTAAGTATCAGGCGGTAGAATAATTGGGTTTGCTTGTAGATTAAATTTAAATTGTATGGCTAAATGGTCACTACCAAGGTCCGAGATTAATTCCACTTCGGTGATATTATTTTGAATATTTTTTGTACACATAACTACATCGGGGGTTGAACTTGGATTATTTGGCATGAGAAACGTGGGAGGTGTATGAATCCTTATAAAATTGGAGCTGTTTAAGAAGTTTTTAAGCTGATTTTTCTTCCTGGTGGTGTTTGGGTTAAAATCTCCAATAATAATGCAGTATTCATATAAGGAGGCCTTAGTGAAAATGATTTCTTCAATTATTGATCCGTTGTCAATATAAACTAAAAATATGTGGAGCTTAGATTTGATGTACGGAATTGTAAAATGCAGGCAGCTATTTTTAGAATTATTAATCCTTGGAGGGTTTTCTTTGCCCATTTGGAGATTCTTTTTCGACTGTGCTAAGCAGCCCCCTCTAATATTGGTGTTAAATATATTTCCTTTTTGTTGAATTATGTTCCAGTCTTGATATGGATTAATGTATTCCTTGTTTTTTGTTTCGACACACATAAGACAATCGACATTGTTATTTTGTATGTAGTGGTTAACAAGATGCTTTTTTGGGGAAAAACTATTGATGTTGGAATATAGCACTTTAATATTACTCCCCATTATAATGAATTACTAGACCTTCTGTTGGTGCCGTTGGTGACGTTGTGTTTGGTTTGTCTAGATCGAACATTAATATGGTTTCCACTGAATACGACTGTTGAGTCTATGTTATATAGATTAATAAATCTTTTTTTTAATTGTATAATTAATTCTTGCCTGTTGGTGTATTTAGGTTTATTGAGTTTGTTGGTGTAAGTTTCTATAATGTGATCGTGTAGTGTCATCGGTGTATGTATCTTGTTGTTCTTTGTGATTTTATTGTCAATTTCGCTGGATTTTTTGTTCATGGATTTTATTCGTGTATTTGGAATTCCTTCTATGGGCTTAACTGGTCTTTTTGGACACTTGGGGGACCATGCTTGGTGTTCCTCTGAGTTGCATGCCATACATTTTTCTGGTAGAAGTGATGTGCAAGTGTTCGTATGGTGTTTTCCTTGACATTTTCTGCATGTTAGTGGTGTGTTACATTGTTCAGTTACGTGTGTAAAGAGGGAACATTTTGCGCAGGGAGTTGGTGTTGGTTCTGGGGGTGTGCTTGGATGGACTGGATAGTATCGGTTTTTGTAGAATACCCCTTCATTGAGGAGTTTTTGAAACGATGTAAAGTCTCCTGTTATTATTCTTATCAGCTGCGTTAATTTTCCTGTGGCTCTAGAAGTTATACGCTTGCAGTATCTTAGCACGTAATTATTTGCTTCAAGGTGTTCTCTGATTTTGACGTCCTCAATGTCTTGTTCTATGGTTGCAATTACACAGGCAAAGGTGGCATTATGTGTTTTGTTGGATGGTTGGAGGTTTGTATTTGTTTCTTGGAAGCTTTGTAGTACCTGAGATTGCTTTAATGAATTGAGATAATTTGATGCAACACCTTTTTCTAAATTTGTTTTGAGTAAGAATCCTTTGCTTGTTTTTAGAATAATGTCTTTAGATTGGGGGTGTCTTGCGCTCCAAAAATCTGCAATTTGTGTTCTGGTAAATTCTCTCGTGGTTGTTAGGTAATACATGTTTTTGTATCGTTGATTCATTATGTTTTTCATTTGCTGCGAATAATTGTTTGTTGATGGTTTTTTGTTGTTGTTTTGTGTTGTGTTTTTAGGAATGCTTGATGAACCTGTATTTATTTCAGGTGATAAGTTTTTATATGAGGTTGGGTTTTTTGTTGATGTTCCAATGATAGCATTTATTTCAGCATTTGTGGGTGTGGACGGATTTTTGTTTTTCTTTGTTACACTTTCCAATCTATCTCGAGCTTTTCTTTTATATTTTACTTTTTTCCAATTTCCATCATCATCCATCTCCATCTCACTGTAACTTCCCTCACTTTCTGAGGACATTTTATTAAGTTTTTCACTGAACTGTTTGAGCAAAATCTAATAGGTCTTCACTCTATCACTGTGAAGTTAGAACTTGAATTTAAATCATTAAATAATTAATATGTTAACGTAAAAATTGCATTTGATTTTCACACAAATTTATTTTTGGTATAATTTTGCAGTCAGTAAAAATGCTTGGAATAAGCATTATTTAATAATTTACTGAATATTTAAAAATAACGTTATATTTTATAGCATGATTCATTAATAATCTCTTACGTTTAAAACTAGTCTAAACAAAAAGTTTTTTCAAATGTTATTTGTAACGTTATATTCAGTGAAATTTTACGTAATTAGAACGTTCATAACAAACATCGGTAAATAATTAACTTTGAACGTTAAAGTAACGTCCATTCTTAACACATGGCATATTTATCATTAATTTCTTACATTAAAAATACGTAAAAAATTAAATTGTTAAACAATAATATGTTAATGTGAAAATTACGTTTGAATTTCACAGCAAATTTATTTTTAGTGCATTCTTGTCGTTTTCAGAACATTAAAAATTTACGTTATTTGATAATTCACTGAATAAGTTAAAATAACGTTATGTGTCAAGGAATGATTAATTTTTATAACCTCATATTCAGTATAATTTTACGCAATTAAAACGTTTAAAACAAACGTTGAGAAATATTTAACTTTGAACGTAACGTTAATTTTTAGCACATGTATTATCACTCATTTCGACCATTAAAAACACGTAAAAAACTAAATTGTTAAACATTAATATGTCTACGTGAAAATCACGCTTGAATTTCACAGATAATTTGTTTTTAGCGAATTTTTGTCGTTTTTGGGACTGTAAAAATACACGTTATTTGATAATTAACGGAATATGTTAAAAGAAGTTATGTCTTGAGGCGTGATTAATTTCTCGTTAATATCTTACGTTTAAAACTCGTCTAAATAAAACGTTTTTCCATGTTATTTAGGACCATATATTCAGAAAAATTTTACGTACCTAATTAAAATGTTTAAAAACAAACTTTGATAAACATTTAATTTTGAACGTTACAGTAACGTTTATTTTTAACACATGGCGTATTCATCATTCATTTCTAACATTGAAAACACGTAAAAAATTAAATTGTTAAACAGTAATATGTTAACGGGAAAATCACGCTGGAATTTCAGACAATTTATTTTTGGTGAGTTTTTGTCGTTTTTAGGACATTAAAAATATACGTTATTTAATAATTCACTGAATACGTTAAAATAACGTTATGTCTTAAGGCATGATTCATTTCTCGTTAATATCTCACGTTTAAAACTCGTATAAAGGAAACGTTTTTTGTATGTTGTTTATAACCATATATTCAGTAAAATTTTACGCAATTAAAACGTTTAAAACAATTGTTGATAAATACTTAACTTTGAACGTTACAGTAACGTTTGTTTTTAACACATCGTGTATTTATCATTCATGTCTAACATTAAAAACACGTAAAAAATTAAATTGTTCAATGGTAATATGTTAACGTGAAAATCACGCTGTAATTTCACAGACAATTTATTTTTAGAGGATTTTTGTCGTTTATAGGACGTTAAAGATAAACGTTAACCCAACATATTAGTTTAACGTTTCTTAATAGTAATTTTAACACATTAGGTTATTTTGTGCCGTTACATTAACGTTTAAAAAATGTTCAGTTGAAAAGGCGTTTTAAAAAAAACGTTTTTTTAACCATAAACGTTATTTCAACCAAGGCAACGTTATTTTAACGTTTTTTTAACTATGGTGTTCTCACTGGGACGTAACCGGCACTAAATTTATGAACTTAATGTATAAATAACTTCAATTCACAAGTCTATAATTGGTGCCTCATAGTTTCTATTACTACTGTAGGTTCTGTGGGGACGAGGAAGAAACTTCCATCCATGTCTTAACTTCCTGCCCCAGTCTTCTGAATTTGAAACACAAATACTCCGGCATTGGTTTTCCGGTGCTGGAGGACATAAGAAATGCCCCCATAGGAAGCATTTTGGCTTCTGAGTTAGAGTCCGGCCTGAATGGGGGATTTCCCTAAATTCGTACCGGTAGCACAATGGTCACAAGGCCTGAGTGCAGTGACCCTTCGTCACCCCGCTAAAAGAAGAAGAATAAGAAGAACGTAGCTGGGTAAGTTCCGGAAGGTGGTCGGAACATTGCGATCACCCAAATATTCCCAATTATGGTTGTATGCACGTAATGGGAATGTTCCTATTAGGTTACTGTTACTTATGGTAAAATGCTTTAAAGTGTCTCCAAGAATCATCCCTACTTTCCAGCAAATAATTATGCTAGTTGGTATATTACTCAGCCCTTTCGTCATGATCAGTTACGTGTAAATTTACTAGTATCACCCAGTGATGCAAAATTTCAAATTTCATTTTGAATGTTTCAATTTCAATTTGAAATTTCTGAAAGTTTCAACGTATCCTCATAAATTTCTGAAATATCTGAATTTTATGAAAGTTTCAGATTAATCTGAAAAGTACAATATTTTTGAAACTTTCATGAAAGTTTCAAGCGCAAAATCTGTATTTCCATTACGACAAGATTGTTTTCAACCAATAGGCATTAAAGTCTGGTCTTGACGTTTACTTTGGAGGTTAGGTTAGCTAAAAATCGCGGGAAAGTGAAGAAACGCCGTTAAGGATAGGATTTTGCAGAGAGGGAAATATATTTATTTTAGGTTTATTAAAAATATTTAAAAAATCATAAGGTATAATACTTCCCATTGCTCTAAGGAATACAACCGTATACAGTTTTTGTCATAAATTTTATATATAGTTAAATGCCATACTCTAATAATGAAATTAGGAACTATTTTCATTGACAAACTATAATATTCATGTACAACAGAAATATATATATAATTCGTTAGAATAATAGCAATTATTTAAAACGGCTTTAAAGATTATAATATGTTTGGTTTTTTAATTATTTATAATAAACAGAAAATAAACTCATATTTCCCTCTCACTCTGCAAAATCCTATCCTTAAAAGTGATGAAAGTTAAAACCCATAATAATCAACAAAATGAAATCAAAAAGGGAAGTAAAGTGAAAAAATATTTTTCGAGTTCCCAAAATAATAACAATGTGACTTGTCGATTTTGTAATAAAAAGTGTTTCAAAAGTGGGATTTATTAGTCATTATCTCTCAGAAGTTTAAAAAATTACGAATGTTACACAAAATTTAAGTTTCATCATTTCATGAAATATTTCAATGAAATTTCACTTAACTTTCATAATATTAGGAAATTATTCATTTAAATTTCATAAAGTGAAAGTTTCATTGAAATTTCACGAAAGTTTCGTGATATTTATGTTTAATTTTATATTTCAAAAATTTCATAAAGTTCAGATGAATTTCGAAACTGTCGCAAAAATGTCATTGAAATTTCACAAATTTTAAGTTTCATGAAATATTGCATCACTGGTTACGAATGTTATACAGAAATTAAGTTTCATCAGTTCATGAAATGTTTCAATGAAATTTCACTTAACTTTCATAATATTAGGAAATTATTGATTTAAATGTCATAAAATGAAAGTTTCACTGAACTTTCACGAAAGTTTCATGATACTAATGTTTAATTTTATATTTCAGAGATTTCATAAATTTCAGATGAATTTCGAAACTTTCACAAAAATGTCATTGAAATTTCACAAATTTTAAGTTTCATGAAATTTTGCATCACTGGTATCACCTCATACTATTAGCCCAGACGACAGAAAACATTTTATAGTGAAACCCACAAAACTGAATAATTTTTTTTTTAATGAGTCCGTGAAAGTATATAAAATAATATCCTGAAAAGTTTATGTTCTGCTCGGATGCAGAACGTAAAAAAAAGTGAAAAAAAAATGTTTCCGTAACCGAAAACCGCACCGTAATTACGATTTTTTTCTAACCGAAACCGAAAACCGAAATGAGAGATTCTGGAAAACCGTAACCGAAAACCGGATTGGCGCTGCTTTGAAAACCAAAACCGAAACCGAAAACCAAATTAACGCTGCTCTGAAAACCGCAACCGTAACCGAAAATGGTATAAGTTAGGTAATCGTGAATGAAACATAGCCAAAAAAAATTTCGTTTTTGGCCCCTGCAAGCATTAATCTAATTTTAACCGAAACCCTAACCGAAGACCGCACCGTAATTACGAATTTTTCCTAACCGTAACCGAAAATCGAATTGATGCTGCTTTGAAAACCGAAACCGAAAACCAAATTAACGCTGCTCTGAAAACCGAAACCCTAACCAAAAACCGAAAATGGTTACGTCAGTTAACCGTAACCGAAACCGAACCGAAATAAATTTCAGTTTCGGTTCCTGGTTTGAACATTCGAAAAGTGTACATTTTTGTCGAAATAGTGATGTTTTATTTTTTCCAATGGGTCAATTTCTCAGCAATTTACAGCCTCCAATATATATATTTATCAAGAAAATCATCAAGCAAGGAAATTAAAATGATTTGAGATGTACCTTTTTTCGAATCCACGTTACTACAACTTAATAAACCATAATAATCATGAAGTGTCCATACTTTCTAACAGTTCCCAATGAAGAAAGAATTTTTTTGAAGGACTTACTTTTTCTATATTTTTTATTGCGACGATTGAGTTCGGGTGTGATAATATATATATAAGAATATTTTTCCCATTCATCCTTTGTTTGTATTGTTTAAAACAAAAAAGCATCAGAAAGCTACAATTTCCGTCTTTTAAATGAACCAACACTAGTGTAGATTGAACAAATTCTGATTAGTGATATGTAATTCAGTGCGTCGGAGTCACAGTCATGCGTATTCAAGCGCGCGCACGCATGTATCTCGCTCCGAGTTATAACGTGGTTTTAGCAATAAATTTTGTTTGGACATTTTTTGTTCATAAACACGTGATCTATCCATCTGTATCTTTTATTATTTCCCAGCTTGATTTATTTTCAAAATTTTGAAAAATGGATGAAACAATTTTTTTTTTCACTTTTTTTTTTATGTTATGCATCCGAGCAAAATGTAAACTTTTCAGGATATTATTCTATACACTATCACGAACTTATTAAAAAAAATGATTCAGACTGGGCTATATTGTATGTACAAAGAAATGACAGGAGGGGCTTACCTGGAAAGAGCAGTTGAAGCACTTAAGAATTTCAAGTTCTTCGATTCGGTGAACTTTATTGATATGTATCTTCAAGAACATTTGAACCTTCGTTTGGTAGTCGCAGTGAGGGCATTTATAAACCATCCTGCTGTGCGTGTGCATGTGCCTAGCAAGTGTATCTTTCCTTTTGCATTCATACGAACACTTCGTACAACTGAAAACGATAATATTAATTTAGTTTCTAACATTAATAAAAAACAAAATTAAAAACTGATCTTTGACACTATTGGTCACAATACTCCCAACCATTAGTTCAGATTCGGCGAAAAATGCTAAACCAAGCCTCCACAGACGATCATTATATCAAACGTCCAAACACCAAAACACTCGATTTAACAGTGCATGGTATGAGAGTTTGCTATATAAGCTAGCAGCGCTGAACTGCCCAAAATGAATGAATGAATTTATTAGCTGATACAAGCTGTTTTCAAAATCTCCCTAAACAAACATAAATTTTATTTACGGCAGGGTAGCTCAGTCGGTTAAGGCGTATCGAGTGACGAATATGCTGACCGACTATCTATCGCATTCTGGGTTTGGGTCCCAGCTCCGGTACTGACAATACCGATGGGTAAGGATGTATGTCTGCGTTTTTCCAAATGTGTAACCCTGGCTTTGGATTAGGGAGTTGTCTAGTATATGTGGTGTGTTTATGTAATATTAATACTCATATACTAGAAGCATAATACTTCAGTCATTTTAGACAAAAATATGGCTTCTGATCTAACAAAATATATCCTTAATTTTTTTTTAATGGATATATTTTGGTATTTTAAAGAAAATATTAAAAATCGGCAACGAAATCACTACGGCATAAAAAATTATTCAAGGTCAAAGTTCACAAAAACGTTTTTTTGCGAATATTGCGCTTTCTATGGCTCGGTGGCCGATTGAGGTTATTATAAATGAAAGATAATGAAATTCCGCACAAAAATGATCTCTTCCATTTTTACATAAAAAATGAATAAAATATTTTTCGTTCAAAATTTGATTATCTTTCATTTTCATAATAACCTTAGTTAATACAATATATACAAGAAAAAAAATCCAATCAAAATTACTGTACTGTACAATAAAAATTTGTATAATATGCTTATATACTTAGGTACACACATTCATTATAAAAGGGGGTGAAAAAAATGTGATTTAGTGTGTGTACAAGAACCAAAGGCCTCAAAATATCTTTTTTATTTCATTCATCCCCACTACTGCCCCCTCTATCACTACCTCCGCCCCACTACTAAATGTTCTATAAAGATTTGTCGATAAAGATTTCAACTGTATAGAATATTTATTGTATAACTAAATATTTCCTATACAGATATATTGTGTTTGATCTGTATAGCGATTATAAAGTATTATCTTTATATACTTTCCTATATAGAATATATGATTTACATATATACCACATATAAAGTATCGTTATATTATCGACAACTCATCTATATAGATCCAGTAAAGTTCTCCGGTAAAAACATTTCCTGTTTTTGAGCATGTAGTACTACTTTATTAAATCTATATGAATGGCTATGGCGTATGGGTATTCTAAACAGTTATTGAATCTTTACGTAATCGATACTGAAATTTTTGCATTTATAGCACATATGAAGTGTCATTATTTGTAGGTTAGATAAAATATAAAATGCACCAGTATAGATCGTGTCCTAGTTCTAAAAGATTCATCAGTTCTCTGTTCAGATTATTTTAGTTTTATTTCCAGAAGATAATACCTGTTCATCTGTGATATAACATTGTGCACAATAAAACTAGTGGAAGCAATATAGGTACCTACTCTTCGCCGATTTACTGAGCTTTACACATTTTATAGGATACTCTTATTTTTGAGGAGACTGATAATATAGAGGTCGGTAATTGGCTGCCTGATCACGTTCACCTTTTTTAAAAATAGGAATTACAAGTGCTTTTTTTAGTACATCAGGAAAAGTACATTCTTTAAAACATCTATTAATTAATTTAGTCAAAGGATAAATCAGTATTTCTCTAACAGTTTTTATGAGTTCTACATTTATTCCCATAAAGTCCTTGCCAGGTTTATTTTTTAGGTTAGTTTTCTTGTAAATAATATTAATTTTTGGACATTCTAAATTTTGTGATACCAAGTTTGTTGTAAAAAAAAACTATATGAAAAAAAAAAGACTCCGTCTCAGTGATTCGAACACAAGACCCTTGGACTGCCAGACGAAGCTTTAGCCATTCGACCATCGACATCGCTACAAAAGTTGAATGTCTGTTTAAGTACAAGTGACAAAAATTAAAGAAATATATTTTTTAAATTTAAATGATTAATAACTTTTTTATTTACTGATTAAATTTTTTCAAAAACAATTGGTTCTTTCATTTTCTCAACAAATTCTAATAAATAACATAGGTCCACAAAAAAAGGTCTTGTTCTAAGGTTTTCATCTAACCTTTCTGAAGTATTTTGATGCGCTGAAGTTAATTTTGGACATAAATTTCTATTGTCAGTTTCCTTCTGCCACCCCTAGAGATAAAAGAGCATTTTCTTCAGGAATTTCATTATCTGTAGAATAATCAGCAGTATACCTACCTACGGAAACATATATAACACAATCGACATCCGTTCGACAGCACAGGGTCTGCTAGCGGAACGTGTTAAGCCGCACAGCAAGAGTTGTCAAGTCATGATCTGCGTGGGTTCGACTCCCGCCCGCCGCATTCAACAATGTAAGGTAGGTAATCATAATGTTTCATAAAATTAATTGGGACAGTAAAAATAATATAAATAATGTATCCCATAAAGCTGTGAAAGAAGTACGTCTAGAACAAAAAAAATTGTTTTTATTTGCAACAGCCTATGTAGCGTATATAGGTATAGTTGACCTGTATTGTTACGATAGCGATCCGATAAATCGACCTTTACCCAAAATGTATCGTGGCGATAGCGGATCGATAAATACCAACTTTATTCTACCTAAATCCATAATGTATTTAAACCCGTATCGTCGCTATACCCAAAGAATACAGACTATCTTTATCAAGTAAAGATTTTAATATAGAACCGATACAGGTTATATACAGTCTGGTTATACGGGTACCAATGTGGGATATCGTTTTATGGGTTTCTGGGGTAGACGATTTCAAATATTATATTATTAAAGTTCCATAAACAATTATTTCCACATACAAAATTTTTTCGTTGTGAGAGACTTGGGTAGCAAATCTGGATGTGGAAGTAGTGATTTCTTGCCAGCAGTTTTTACTTAAGAATTTTACTATATACTGCTTACACTAATTGTATGATACACTGCTAGTGTTATAGAATCTCCCAGAATCGACCTAAGTCGAAGGCAAAATGAAATTTTGACTTAGGTAAAAAATTCATTTAAAGGCATTTTTGAGCACACATACAAGTTTGCTGGAATCCAAAAATGTAATAATATACAGGGTATTCCATTTAAAATTTCAAAGTTGGGGTCATTTCTGGGGAGACCGGAAGTGATGGAAATGTTAAATTATGAAAAATTTGCCGTTTCTGGTATACACTACCCCAGCCAAATTTAAAACTTACATCTCGAAAACTCCGGGAACAATGGTTTGTATAATAATTCCGTAGACACCCATTATATATATTTCTTGGAACGTATTCCACTAACAAGGGCTTTTCTAGTTTAAAGCGGAGTGGAAATAAACTAGTGGAGGCCTCAATTTTTTTTCTACCCCATCCTACTCTCTGATTGAACTCGGGTAATATTTTTTGCCGTGCTATCACTCATCCGGATCCAATTAAGTGGCATTGTACGAAAAGCATGTCGCAAGAGCAATTGTCAGGGCCATACAAAAACTGAGGATGATACCTTTAATACAATAATTGCCCATAGAAAAATATATCACTATATGAGATTATTCCTAAATGGTACTGTAGGTACTATGTTAAATAGGCACTAACGTGAAAGTCTCCTCCACATCTTGCAGCGATTTATGACTAAACAAATGCCTATTAAAATCACCTATCCGTTTTGTACCGTACAGGCATTGTACACATTTGTAGTAAACATCTCCAAGCCTATCTCCCCGGGTTATACACTGAGCAGGCGGTAGTTTATTTTTAGCTGCCAGTTTCTTGTGACTATCCACTATATGAATTAGAAGATCACATCTAGCTTTTGAGGTAAATGAGCACATCTTACATGGAAACATGGCTCGCTTGAAACATAACTTCAGTGGTTTTCTCTTTTTAGTAGTATTGCTGAAAAAAAAAAGTAAAAAAATAATTAATTAAACATGAAGCTAAACTAAACTGTTGGTTTATTGAAATGGACCAGGTGAATTTTTAGGTTGAATTTAAAGCCAAATTTTTTGAGGAGAATAATAATAACAAAAATACTTCTTTATTTTAAGGAACGTTCTAATTTATATTTCCAATAAAAAGTAGAACAAAAAATGAAATGACGTTACAATAGTTAGTTACAAAAAAATATCACATAATAATCAAAAAATTCTTAATACCTTTTTTAATTTTTTTTTATATTTTGAATAACTAACTTTGGTAAACTATTATACAATCTAATGCCCATTTAATACGGGCTTCTCTCTGTTAAACTTAACCTAATATTAAGTGTCCTAAGGCTATCTAGTCCATCAGCACTCGATAGCCTTAGGACAACCAGTGGCCATACTTAGAGGATAAACAAGACATCCTACGGGCGTCCTAAACTCCTGGGGATATCCTTTTGAGACTAATTGGGATTGCCCATGGATGTCTTCAATGGGATAGGATATAGTGGAGCGGATCTGGTTTTGAAATGAAACCAACTTTTAAAATTTTTTTTTTTTTGACAATTCGGTTACACGCGTTCTCTTTTATCATGTTATCAACTTAGTTCATCTTAATCACACGAGGTGGCGAAGGAATTCGCATTTAAAATTCGCAAAAACACGTTTTTCCACGATAACTTTGTTATTATTGACCTGACGAAAAAAAGTAAAATTAAAAATTGAAGATCTCGCGGAAGCGCTGGTACATTTTTTTTCAAATCTTTTCTCTTTTCGTGAATTTTTTTTTGAAAATACTCGTTCTTTTGCCCTAACACTAATACACAAAGAGTAATTCCTTAATTTCACTTCCACATCCAGTGGAAGTATAGTAACGACAAAAAATTTTTTTTTTAATTTTTATTCTTCAAATAGGCTTAAAATGTCATGAAACGCCGAGATTTTAAGTTTGAGCGAAAAAAAAATTGTCTGTCGGTCTTCTATTTTGTGCGCACGTTTACTCTGGAACCGTTTATGATATTGACTTGAAATTTTGTAGACATATGTACTTTAACGAGATCTGGAACCAGTTTATATTTTCATCTTGTTCCGTCGAAGGGTTGGGGGGTAAATTTGGAATAAATGGGTAAATCAAGCAGGTAAGGGTCCATAAAATTGGTATTTAGTATATCCAAGAGAAGCTAAGGTCTCAAAAAAAATCTTGGCATCAGCCACCTCCATTACCCCCTTATTAAAGGAGATGGAAAAAAATTGTCATTTAGTGTATGTACAAGAACCAGAAACCTCAAAATATTTTTTTACATCATCATTGCCTACAAATACTGCAATTAATTGCTATTAGATTTTCACACGTTCTATATGATCTTATGATCCTATGGTTGTCCATAGGAAGAAAAAGGGACCAATTCAGGTAAAAATCTGGACAACCTACAGACATCCACACGTACCTGCATCCGGTTATAATAGTTGTCATAGCATAGTATCTATTCCTAAAATATCGTGATTGTTGACTCACATACTCTTGCGTAATAAATAAATCTCATATTGCAAAAAAAGAATGAATAATAAAATATGCATTTGTAATATGTGAATTTTCTGCGTAGTGTATAGACTACACTGTAATTTCTGGCTTTTTGGCAGCAGTCGCTGCTGACTAGGTCAGTGTAGAAGTAATTTCAAGTTGCAAGGAGAGCCATCTACCATGACTTATTGAAACTAGCACTAAGAACGAGCAAGCCAATATATAAATATATAGGTATCCAATATACTTATATTCAATTGTCCTGCAAGATTCATTATATTTCATGATTGAGCCTTAACTCTTTTGCGTATTATAAAAATTTTGTTTATATAGATAGGTAGATATTAAATATGCAGTTCAGGATTTAAGAGTGTGTTTACACGCCACAGTAAATTGTTAAATAAAAATAGCGAACTAATGGAATTGTCGTCCTGTTGGTAAAACAGAAACCACACTATTGTCTAGCGATTTGCAAAATTTGATTTTCTAGATTTACGTGTACAGGGCCGTGGGAACTGTATCCGCCACGTGGTTAATGCTGTTGAAATTAGTACAATGTACCCTACCAGACGGCAAGTGAAACAATTATTCAGTTATACTTTTAATGACAAGATCATGTATTAATATCAATTAGCCAATTAAATCAGTAAAAGTACATTTAAACGTTATTTCAAGCATTAGATGTGAAAAATTATGAGTCCGATCCTGTTTTTACAATTTTTCTAGTGATATTGTAGCAGTGTTACCAATACGGGCATTGGTAACACAACTTTTATCCTGCCCTCTGACAGTAAAATGTCCAACTAATACATATTGTTAGATGTTTATACCCCCCAGAGACATCTATGTGTGTTCCCTGTAAGTTTAAAAGGTAGACAGTAAACAAAGAATAATTCAGTTTGGTTCGGCAATCATCCCAGAGATGGCGCGCGCGGTGTTATTTATAATCTGGAAATATCTAGAGAGTGATGGCATCATGACAGAATATTCTAGATCCCTCGTCTTTGGGTATATAAAGTCATGGAGCAGCAGAGATAGACAGTTTTTAGTTAAGTATAATTCAAGTGAGCAGAGTAGTTCAGAGGAAGTAAGCAAAGTGATAAAGGGACTGAAATAGTGAATAATTAGTATTTGGTATAGTATATTAGTGAACTAATTATTTGTTGTAATTAGTACGTAATTTAATAAATTAGTGTTTAGTGTTACCCTGGTGTTATAATTTCTGAACCCACAATACAGGGTGTTTACAAAAGAGGTGTAAACATGTAACAATATTTAATTCAGCAAATTTTAATCATCAATTAATCTCTAATAGGAGCAAACAAAATTCAAACTTTCTACTTTCTTCTTGTTAAATTTTTTTTACATATTATTAATTATATTTTATTTGAATATTTAATTCCCTTTAAAGGATATAAAATAATTCGTGACAAATTTGGGAGAATGAGTGGTACTTCACGTTAAGAAATCAAGAGGGGAAAATTTTGGAAACTTAATTTCATTTAGAATTGAACTAAATCAATTCTGAATTCTGTTGATTCGTTTTAAAGAATTCTGTTAATTAGAATAAGGATGCCAAACGTGGTATTCACTGTCTATAAGGTGTAAAAGAAAATCCTGTTTTTTTACCAAACTTTATACTACCGAGATTTGTCCCAATTTGCTGCAAGAAATTAATTTGACTGTATCAAGGCTATCTACAAGACATTTAATCACGTTCAAACTGGACATATGCCCAACAAATAAGATTAAGGTGTCCGATTAATATTGTGTATAGTTGCCTACAAAATTACTGGGCACACAAAAGACATCGGCACCTTTGATCTTTACCACACCGTCAAACATGCCGATATTTTTAACATGCAGAATAAATCCAAAGTCAACTTTATAAACTATAATAATTTAAGTAACAACTGGGGTATTAAACTTTGCCAACCTTAAGTCCATTTTATTATATTATAACATATTTATGTACAGTGATGTTCTGTTTCAAATATCGTATTGGATGTCTCCAAAAACTATTTTTTGCAACGCCATATCATAAAACGATTTTCATTTGACAGTTTCGATGAATCAAAACAATGTCATTATTTACAAGTGTAAAATAAAGAACAGAGAGTGAAATAAAGAAATTTTATTTCATAGTGTGAAATAAAATTTATTAGTTTCTATGGAAACAGCAATAGAATTTAGTCTATTTTTACCAAATTATATTGTTTTCTAATTTCAAATGGCGATACAAAAAATTTTGTATATAATTCGAGATTTTTTTTACTTGTGTGGTTTACAGCACTCGCCTTCAGCTCATACTATAAACGCCCCACTTGTAACAAAAAAAACACCATTTTAGCCACTTGTTATATAAAATATTTTTAGATACCTAATTTGTTGTTTGTTATATTCATGTATTAATTCCCTATATTGTATATTATTTATGAATTTACTCTTGTTATTTCAGAACTTACTTATATGTGTTTTAAGTACCCTGTACCCTGTAAAGAAACTGCCATAGGAACCTTTTTAGACATAGAGGGTGCCTTCGACAATACCTCATTCGACTCACTAAGTGATGCAGTGAAGAGGCACGGAGGTGAAAAGTCAACAAGATGGATCGACTCAGCACTTAGAACTAGAAAAATTTAGTCCACGCTAGGATCCACAACAGAGGAGGTGTCCGTGACCAGAGGATGCCCGCAGGGGGGGGTCTTATCCCCTCTCCTGTGGTGTCTGGTTGTGGACGAGCTCTTATCTCGACTGGAACAGTGTGGAATATATGCGCAAGGTTATGCAGATGATATCGCCATCCTGGTAATAACAGGAAAACACGAGGGCGCTGCATCGGAAAAGATGCAGCACCCTCGTTACGGTAGACGGATGGTGTACCCAGGAAGGTCTTTCCGTGAGTCCAGGGAAGGCCATTGTGCCCAGGTAGCAAAGGCACGTGGAAATGATGTGCAAAAATGGTCAGGAGTGACGAGAAATGACGAGTTAGATGACGTAAATGAAACGTGAAAATGACTTCTGAATGTCTCAGATGAATGACGTCTTATGCTAGACGTTAATTTGACGTGTTTTTCAGGTTATATTTGGTAATCCTCCCACAGGTTTTTAGTAATAGGAACATATAAAACTACATATTAATTAAGTGTCTATATTTTATTTACATTAACATATCTAACATTGTTTACCATCACTCCAATTTTTTCTCACAAGGATTGCTTGCAAATTGTAATGTTTATTAAGTTATTAAATTCATTTTTACTTACCTTTACCAATTGTGGTCGGTAGGGATCGAACCTACATGTCTCCGTTGTATTACAGTACTGACTCTTCTACCAACTGAGCTATCTTAGTGACCGTTATTTTGGATGCTAAAAGCAATATTTATGGTGATGTATATGAAGTCTTTATTATGTGAAATTGACTTTCTAGCCTTATTTAAAACATATAAAAATCTTTCAGGTTCTCTTTTTTTTTCTATTTTTTTATGTGTTTCCAAACCTAAATTTTTCGAGTTACTAGTATTTTTATTGATTTATAATCATTATGAAGAACTTATTTAATTTAATTAAACTGTCACCAGTATCACCTGAGAAGTACGAGTAGTTGTTGAACAATGTAATTATTACATTAATTCAGTGGCGGTTCGTTAAAAAAAATGTGTTCCCCAGATCTAGAAATTGAAGAGCAGAGGGAAAACAAATTTTCCTCATCTCAAATTTGGTGAGCGGTGGGGGGGAAGTCGGGAGTCAACTATTTTAAGAATTAAAGTTTTAAGTTGAGGTACTTATACAAACCTGGGAAACGTGTTGGAGAAAAAACAGTAAAGGTATAATATCGTCATCTACACAGCCCCCCGTATGGGTACTGCATTTAGGGGCCCGGGGTTCCGAGGGACCCTCTGGACAGATTTTTTTTTCAAATTTCTCCCTCCCCACTCATAAATTTTTGAGCGCGGGGGCCTGCCAGTGAATTTGGTACCAGGGCCCATGATTTGATGAGGTGGGCCTGCATCTACAACATAAATAGAATATTTAATGGTCTAAAACACACCTAAAATTGAAAAAAAGTGCATTCGTACATCGGTTTTATAAGCAATTATTACCTTAAAAAAAACAACTAAAATTTTCTTCGCAATTATTTAAAAAAAAAAAAAATACGGAATGAGCAGGGGGGGCGAACTGCCGACCTCGTGACTTGCAAGACGACACCTTAACTCACTCAGCCACTAACTCTTCTAAGATTACTTACTTAAAGACTTTATAGTTCGAACGGCTAAATTTTGAATCTAATTTTATTATTAAAAGAACTCGTTACCTGCACAAATAAACTGACGAATCTTTGCAAACACTTTCTAATATAAAATGTCTTGAATATTGTTAAAAAACATTATCCTCGAATAAAAACGTCAATACTTATCCCTCACGACACGATTTATTTTTTTTAAATCGTTACACTCTGCTTACGATAACAAAATGCCATTAGCGGGTTTTAAAATTTGTAATTTGATAAAATATAAATAAATTTTACACTGAAAAAAGACGACAATATGACGTGATGTGTAGCATGTCATTTTAATGTCATTTATAAGACGTCATTATGTCGTCGATTTTTAGTCTACTGACGTCTTTTTGACCAGAATCACCAGATTTTGACGTCATTATAACGTACCCTTGCTACCTGGGTGGTCGCCTTCACAAGAAAGAGGAAACCTGGGAAGATTATATCTCCGGGGAAATGAATTGCAGGTGAGCAACAGTGTCAAATACTTGGGACTGATTCTAGACACCAAGTTAAACGTCAATGCGCATCTAGATAGAGTGACTACAGAAGCTACGCGGCCCTTATGGGCCAGCAGAAGAATGGTAGGTAAAAACTGGGGACTACAACCAAGAATGGTGCACTGGCTGTACCAAAGAGTTGTAGTACCAATAATAACCTATGCCTCTATGATCTGGTGGCATAAAGGCGGAAAAGGGGAGGCAATGAGAAAACTACGAAAAGTACAGAGACTGGCATGTCTAGGCATAACGGGAGCAATGTCAACAACGCCCACCGCAGCCATGGAAGCACTACTTTGCCTGCCTCCACTACATTTAGTTGTGGAGAGTGAGGCACTGTTAGCAGCGTACAGGCTGAAAACAAACGGACACGGGACCATTCCAAGAATAGGATACCATACCGAAATATTCCAACAAATACGAAAAAATCGACTACTGGATATGCAGTGAGATAGAATCAGCACAAGCCACAACTTTACAAAGACTTTTAGGGTATACATACCCGATAGGGAAGAGGAAGGACCGAGGCAACTGCGAAGATATCCAAATGGTGTAATGACGGATCAAAAACGTCAAGAAGTACTGAAGCAGGTATTACGGGGGATCAACCAGGGACAGATATTAGTCTGAACCTGGGCAGCACTGCAACAGTGTTCCAAGCAGAAGTCACAGCCATAGAAATCTGTGCACAAGAAATTATACAGAGGTCATATGGAATCAAAAGAATCCCCATTATCACTGACAATCAAGCAGCTCTCAAAGCTCTGAGTGCAGTAGAAATACGTTCCAAAACGGTAAAGGACTGCCTTGAATCCCTGGCGAAACTGGGGGAACACAACAGTATACAACTGGAGTGGACGCGAGGACACCAGGGGCAATGAAGGCAACGAAAAAGCAGATAAGCTGGCCAAAGAAGGCGCAAAAATAGCCTCGATGGGACCCGAGCCATCCAGCGGGATATCATAGAATACCTAACCAACATAGGTGCGAAGGATAATCCAGAATGCAGGATGTGTGGTGAGGATGAGGAAACTCCTCACCACATACTATGTGAATGGCCAGCCTTGGTGACTGGGAGCTTATCATATTTCGGGGCACTAACCGTGACCCCGGAAGAAATACCCAGAGCTCCCATGCATTGACCGTATACTCTCCTTTTGGAGAGGAACGGGATTAATGGAATAACGAGGCTATGGGTTACAATAAGCTTAAGCTCAATACGGTGGTGCTTCTGGCACCGCAACCCAAAAGGCGAAGAAAAAAAAAAGGCACTCTGTAAGTGGTTTTTACTGTTGGGCAAAAAAGAATAAATAAATGGTTCGTTCCTATGTTCCTTTAACTTGATAAAGACAACGCTAGAGCTACGAGTTCCCTTCTTTCCTAGTATAAATAATATTTGGCTATGAATTTTCATTAGTTAAATATTTCCCACAAGTTCAACACTTGCGTTATGATAGAAAATGATAAAAAATAAAATGATATATACCATGGATTTTCAATGAACTCTTTTTGAAGCTTGTAAAGATTCTCTCGTATAACATTGACTATCAATTTTTTACAGGTACCATTAACTTCTATCTCTTCATCATTACTATCTTGTTCAGCTGAAGACATTTCTTAGTCCCCGATTTGTAGTATTATTTAATGGGAAAATATCAAAGAAAAACAACAAATCCCCACAGGAAGTAATCTGTAAAATCACCTAATTTGCAAAACAATTTCTGAAATGACAACACAGAAACAAAACCATAAAAACCGCCATTCACGAGAGAACATGCTTGCCAACATAGGTTGCGAGTTCCTTCCTTGGAAATTCCCCTGTGTCCATCGAAATAAATAACATACTGGAATCGGCCACTGACCTCTATATATTAAATAGAGGTCAGTGGAATGCGCACTGGACCACGGAAAGTGAAGGTAAGAGAAAAACACGCATGTACCCATTCCATCCTTTATTTTTCGCCTACTAGTCCAACCTCAGATAAACAAAGAAATATGGATAAATAATACTGTCCGTCTTCGCGACGGGTACATAACTTGTTTATTGTTTACATTTTCTTGTGCCACCATATTGATTTGTTGCTTCTAAGGCTATTTTTGTTCGTTTATAAACAATTCTGTGTTGATTTTGCAGTTTTATCATGTTTTATACAGTTCAGAAATGACTAAGGATTGTTTAATTTACCCAAAAACCTACAAAAAGAAGTAATCTCATTCGTTTTATGTGCAAGCATAGATTTGTATATAGTCGTAGGTTAGGATTATTGTCTTATTGTATTGCTGATTTAGCAATATATATTTGACGATTTGTACGAAAGAAAGTTTGGTAAAAAGAGTCTAGAATGGTATCACTGTAATTCACTGTACATGTTGACCAACTCGTCTAATTTACAAACTTTGCAACAATTAAATACCTATAATATAATAATCATAACATTGTTTTCATTATCCTTAATGTTAAACCTACTTCCATTGAATATAAATCATCTTTATTAGGTTGTTTCGTAATCTACAATATTTAAAGAATGTCGAATTATGCAATTTGTCAAACACTGTTTCCAACTACTCTCAGTTTAGGAGAGTTGGCAGCAGTGATTGACAAAATGCATAATTCGACATTTTTTAAATATTGTAGACTACGAAACAACCTAATAAAGATGATTTATATTAGAGAGTTATTGGAAATTATAAATACTGCCACGCAGTATTAAGGGGCTACCTTATTTTATTAGTGCATTACCTTTATTTCATCAGCGAAATGTTAGTTATTGGAACACACCTTCGTTTTTCGTGTCGTTATTTCTGTGCAATTCTGACGCTTGCGCACTACTTTCTCTAACTTAACAAAAATAATAAATAATTTTTTTATATAGTTTTTTCTATCCTATGTGTTCTCTGATGGTGCTTGTGTATTGCTTTGTTTAAATTTAATATGGAACAAATTCTGGAAGCTCTTATCCTAGGAGGGGCAAATGAGGATATCGAGTATGCAATTTTGGACAATGCTTTAACCAACATATGTCTATTAATAATGTTATATGCTGTTTAATTATTCTAATTATTTTTTGTCAGTGATAATAAATAATGTTGCTGAATAGTTTCTTTATTCCTGGGGATCTATGGTTGCATGGGTTTATGTTTATAAATTGTTTTGTAAAGTGCTAGATTGTCTCCATAAGTAAATTTTAACCTTGTATTTTTTTTTATTAATTTTAGGGGAGAATCGAATCAGATATATAGGTACTTAGGTATGATATATTATTTATTACTGAAACAAAAACACTTTATAAAAAACACCGGCAGTCGGCACAACATAACACTGACGAAAAAATAAGGTATAGTAATTCAAACCAGTAAACAAACAAAAATGTGTGAGCGATCGAACGTCAAAGTTGCTAAATGTCAAAATACGGCAAACTTAACGCACTGCAGTATCCCTTCACTAAGGCAAGCACTATCCTTAATAAGAGATCCCTTATTTGCGGATCAAATTGCGCAGGCGTAGATGCCAAAATAACACTGACTTTAATACTGCTTGCCCTTATTGCGCATCCAATAACTCCCTATTCAATGGAAGTAGGTTTAACATTAGAGAGTTATTGGAAATTATAAATACTGCCACGCAGTATTAAGGGGCTACCTTATTTTATTAGTGCATTACCTTTATTTCATCAGCGAAATGTTAGTTATTGGAACACACCTTCGTTTTTCGTGTCGTTATTTCTGTGCAATTCTGACGCTTGCGCAGTACTTTCTCTAACTTAAAAATAATAAATAATTTTTTTATATAGTCTTTTCTATCCTTTGTGTTCTCTGATGGTGCTTTTGTGTATTGCTTTGTTTAAATTCAATATGGAACAAATTCTGGAAGCTCTTATCCTAGGAGGGGCAAATGAGGATATCGAGTATGCAATTTTGGACATGTTTTAACCAACGTGTCTATTAATAATATTATTGTTGTTTAGTTATTCTAATTAATTTTTTTTCAGTGATAATAAATAATCTTGCTGAATAGTTTCTTTATCCCTGTAATCCATAAGTAAATTTTAACCTTGTATTTTTTTTATTAATTTTAGGGAAGAATCGAATCAGATATAGGTACTTAGGTATGATATATTATTTATTATTGAAACAAAAACACTTTGTAAAAAACACCGGCAGTCGGCACAACATAAACACTGACGAAAAAATAAGGTTATAGTAATTCAAACCAGTAAACAAACAAAAATGTGTGAATAGAACGTCAAAGTTGTTAAATGTCAAAATACGGCAAACTTAACGCACTGCAGTATCCCTTCTCTAATAAGGACAAGCACTATCCTTAATAAGAGATCCATTATTTGCGGATCAAACTGCGCAGGCGTAGATGCCAAAATAACGCTGACTTTAATACTGCTTGCCCTTATTACGCGTCCAATAACTCCCTATTAAAGATAATGAAAACAATGTTATGATTATTATATTATAGGTATTTAATTGTTGCTAAGTTTGAAAATTAGACGGGTTGGTCCACGGTCAATAAACGACACGGTTGCATCAATCAGCAGCTTTAAGACGAGAGAGACGCGGGGGGCGGGAAATCGAATGAAAGCGATAGACATATCTGATTTCCGTGCAAAAGACAGAGACAAAGATGATTATAGTGTCTACAGGTGACGTAGCTGTAGACCCTCCCGGAATCTTTGTCTCTGTCTTCTGCACGGAAATCAGATATGTCTGTCTCTTTCATTCGATTTCCCGCCCCCCGCGTCTCTCTCGTCTTAAAGCTGCTGATTGATGCAACCGTATCGTTTATTGACCGTGGGGTTGGTCAACATGTGCAGTGAATTACAGTGATACCAATTTAGACACTTTTTTACCAAACTTACTTTCGTGCAAATCGTCGATGCTTCTTTGTATCTCTTCCTTAAAAAACTAAAAAAGACAGTTTTGTGATCATCAGATATCAGATCCATAGATAAATAGATTTAAATTTATTTCTCTAAATTTAAATATTAGATAAGTATATAAATATATATATAATATCTTCTATTTAGATTTTGGTACAAATATTTAAAACTTTTTAAAATATATAAATTATTACATAATATACTACTGTATTAGGTATACCTATACTTATCAAAATAATAATGCACTGGCTTCAATCCCCAGCTTCAAAATTGACAACGTAATGGATGTATATAGGTATAACTGCGTTTTTTCAAACGTGTAACCCCCCTCCCCCCTTCTGGACAGTCTTGACTTTGAAATTGTGGGGGTTGCCTAATATATGTGCTACGTTATATTATTATTCCATAGGTTCCCAGAAAATATTACGCTTAGAAAAAAGTATGTAACACCAACAGGAAAAAGGTGTTTTAAAAATGTTCGTTCCTAATATTTTTACTAAGAGAGTCATTTCACTTCCGTTATCGTATCAAGGGTGTCATATAATTTGCTTTTTAATACTGACGAGAAATTTGAGTTTTATTTAATTTTCTTCATTGTTTGCGTCTAAGAAATTACACATCGCTTCTCATTCTCATTTTACGGGAAGTACATCTGGGGCATCTTTCCAATTAACCACTTATATGCAAACAGTGTGCGCTATATAATTGCTTCACTGCACAATACTCTTGAATCTATTTCCTATCAATTAAAAATTGTAACCTGACCAAAAATGTATTTTTACCAATGGAAGTATTCAATATTAGATTTAAATACATCATTTGAAATATCGCTACCTGAGGATTAGACTATCCTATGTCCACTTTTTTCAGATTTTCTGGTTTTTACATGACATTATTCTATGTCCACAGAGCTCCTTAACAATCAAACAGATTTTCTCCTGTCTATGATTCTTACATATCTAGAATATCGAACCATTTTATTCTATGTCCTTTATATTCACACCGCAACGAGTCAATGCATACTATGAATCTGCAACCAATAGCTATAAGGTTAACGTTATTATATGTCCAATTTTTTTGAAAAAATGGTAGTGAAGAATCAATACATATATTAGAATTCACTATTGACAATTACTTACATAAATAAACAATTAAATGTAAAAATTGCACCCTTCACTATGTATCAGTTGCTTAAAGTTTCAAATCGCTCTCCTACACAATGACTGAAAATGGGCATAGAATAGTCTGATCCGCATGTAGCGATATGTTCACTGCTGTTGAAATAACATATAGTTTCAGTTTTCTACTTTCCGAGTTCAGAGACGCTCATTAAATTAATTTAACAATACAGAATGAACGTAAAAGTAAGGCAAATAATGTAAGGAGAATGAGAACTGAGAACTAAAACTGTTTTATGTTCTAATCAGTATGGAGAAGAAATAGAGCCTAAAATGTTGTTTCATTCATTCCAATAGTCAACTTGAGGGCACTCTCTGCTTTATCTTTGCTTTTACTGGAATTCTAATTCAGAATCGATACCTGTCCAGTACAAATCCGAAATACCGATATAAATTAAATTTTCCAAGCTAGAAAATTAACTGCAATTTATTATATTTTTTTATAGCCATATATCAGTTTGAAATAATTTGATGAAAGTTGTATCGAAAAGAGATTTGATAAGGAATTTGTATTGTCTTTATCGTATATAACTATATTCATCAATATATAATTAAAAACTGGAAGTAAAATGTAGTGCATTATGTACAGTATATTTGTTTACAATATTGTCTGTAACATTTTAATCTTGACAAGTGACTAGACTAAGATTTTCCATAACGAAAGATAATCATATTATATCTCCACAAATTTTATAGAAACTATTCCTTTCCCCACCGATATACTAAATTTTTGTCATTAACACTGAAGTATAAGTGCCATTCCCTTCCATGGATAATTTACCACAATATAACGTTATTTTTGTTTTATGTTTTATGTATATGGTAGGGGTAGCATATGAGCATAATAGAGTGATAAGTACCAGTGGCGGCTGGTGAAATTTCAATAATTTTTTTCTCGTCTGTGGCGCATACGAAATATGGGAAATAACATCTCAAGAAACACTTCTTAAACGACCCCTAAAAAATGTTGGAAAAGCAGTTTGTGAAAAAAATTTTCAAAATTTGGTTGCTCATCCTGGGTCTGTTTAAAATTAAAATTAATATTTTTTGTAATATACATTCTACTTTTCATCAAAATACAATAATAGGTTTTGGAGTTTATGAAAGTATTTTCATTACTAACTGAGATACAACGAATTGAAATTTTGTAATTTGTTAAATTGTAAATTACAATATTTCAGTTCATTGTATTTCAGTTAATAATGATAATATTTTCATAAACTCCAAAACCTATTGTTGTATTTTGATGAAAAGTAAAACGTATATGACAAAAAAAAAATTTAAATAGGAGTCCCTAGACCAGGGTGAGCAACTGAATTTTGAAATTTTTTTTCGCAAACTGCTTTTTCAAAATTTTTTAGGGGTGTTTAAGAAGTGCTTCTCGAGATGTTATTTCCCATATTTCATATGGGTCCCATGCGCCACAGGCGAGCAAAAAATTATTGAAATTTCACCAGCCGCCACTGATAAGTACCTACGTGAACTTTTGTAGATGAATACGTTATGCTGCAATATGAAAAAAATATTAGTTGGTTTCATTTATATCTTAAAACATATATAGATATTTTTATTTTCTTGCTCGTTGATATCAAATTAACTTGATGCAGGTATATCCTGGGTTAGGTATTGGTCTTTATAATAAAATTATTCAGTCATCATCAGAGAACCACAATTAAGTGAAGACAAATATTTTTTTGAATGCTATTTTTTATACACATATGTAATTTAAATCCATGTGTATAAAAAATAACATTTAAAAAAATATTTGTCTTCACTTGTAATTTAAATTCATGTGTATAAAAAATAACATTTAAAAAATATTTGTCTTCACTTAATTGTAGTTCTCTGACGATGGTTGAATAAACCGAAATGTAAGAAAAGAGTAATTTTATTATGAAGGCCGATAACCCAGGATATACCTGCATCAAAAGTTAATTTTATATCGTAACTACGAGTTCATTTTTTTTTTATTTTGACTTGAAAATGTAGCGTAACCTCCGATTAAAGAACTTATATCTAGATACATAATGGCTACCTTTTCTTCATATACCTTATTAATAATAATAATAATAATAATTTATTTCATCCAAATGATCATGTACATGATATAGGATATGTCAAGGAATTATCTGAAATATCAGATATAATATAAAAATACAACAATATTAACAGTCACATACGAAACACAATAAGACAAATATAACTAGAACAAACAACATAAAATTACGATTTAAAGTATACAAAATAAAAATGCCAAATAGTGTATATAACAAAATAAACATTAAAATAAAATAAAATAATATATTATTGGTAATCAAGAGATGCAGATAAAAATTCCTTGGTGCTATAAAAACATCCATTAACCAACATGACTTTTATATATTTTTTTAACATATCTAAACTTGCAACATTTTTCAAATTAGTAGGCAATTTATTGTATAATTTGATGCAGTTATAATTGGCTGAATGTTTGTATGTTGTAGTATTATGACGAGAAATATTCAATAGATCACCGTGCCTCGTGTTGTGTTCATGAAAACATGAATATTTGGAATATTTGCTCCTAACACAGTCACATTATATGTCCATTAAAATGGATAGATGAACATCACATCCCATAGGCAACAGAGGCGGGTATGTGTAGAAGGGAAAATGTAAAATATTGTACCTATTTTATTTGATAATTATTGGTTAACTTCTAGGAATATTAACGCAGATTGAAAAAATACAATAGGTAAAGATGTTTTATTCAAGGGAAATATGCATTGGAAGGATATTATTTATAATATTATTCTTAAAACTACAAACTGAACCTCATCATGTTACGACTATGACCTACTTACTTATGAAATAATCGATTTCTGCAAATGGCACAGCACTGTTGCATGTTACACTAAATTGTCACTAAACTGTCTAAATATGAACAGAGAATATTATTTAGGTATTAGGCAAATCACAACTTAAAATAAAAAGACTTCTTCACCACATTTTGATCGAAAAACACGAAAAACACTTATTAACATTAATGACTGATACTGTCAAAACTGTCAAATTGATATTATGATAATCGAACTGAAGCCGACCGTGTACGTGCGGCCGCGAATACGCCGATGGACCAATCAGCAATTTATGGGAAGAAGTGCCTTAGATTGGGAGTCTTTCGGGATCATAAAATTCATGCCATTATGTATCTAGATATAAGTTCTTTAATCGGAGAGCGTAACTTACTGTTTAAGTACCACTTAACTTTTAGAATTGACAGTTCAATATGCTCTCATTTCTATTAATAACACATTTTGTACATATTCTAACCAGAGTATCCTTTTTGTCTCAATATAGTCGTAGTACTATCATTAAAGAAGACATATTGTCAGATAGTATTAAGTAATAGTCGAGAACATTAGTCGATTATATTAAGAATTTTAACCCCCTTATCTGTCTACGCCTCTGATTAGGAAGGCTCTATAAACATAAACATTCCTCTCCACTCTGCCTCTCAGAAAGTAATTCTCCATACACACAACTTCTGTATACTTCAAATGGGATTATTTATCCATATTTCTTTGTTTATCTGAGAGTCCAACTAGACACATCAGCTAATCATGCGCATTTCAAGGTTCATTGCCTGGTCGAGACAGGACCGGCTCCAGAATGTAGTAAGTAGGCGCCTTAGGAGGGTAAATTCATGAAATACAATAGTATATTTAGGGATGCAAAGATGTAAAATAGTTGTATAATACCACTGTATACGTATTTTATGTATGGTATAAAATAATCAATACCACCGGTATAAAATTACCTGTCAGAGGTTACGCACATGATCATTTTAATATATATCTACAAAACTGCGAAGAATATATGTTAACTTTAAATCTGTTTTTTTTAACATTCCCGCCAATATTTAAATAAAATACCATTTTCTAAGTGGTATTATACATTTTAGGTAGCCTGGACACTAAGAGAAGTAAATTACATAAAATGATTCTCTTCTGTAATGTTTAACTTTCGATTTAACCTTTGAATGTTTAATTAATATTGTGACCTGTCTGATGATGGTGATTGTTAAGCCAAACATTTTGTTAGCCCTAACGGTAAGAACATAGCGGAGCGACGGGCCTTCAGATTCATCAGATACAGGCTAGAGAGACGACCTATCACTGTTACACTATGTTATTTAAACACACAGATTAACATTTGAGTGACCGTAGTGGTACGACGGCCAAAAAATGGACACAAAAAATGTGGACCTGTGTGCATGTTTAAATTACAAAACGACAAATATTGTCACTATACAGGGTGTCCTTGAATGGGCCCAGTTAGAGAAGTAAATTACATAAAATGATTCTCTTTTGTAATGTTTAACTTTCGATTTAACCTTTGAATGTTTAATTAATATTGTGACCTGTCTGATGATGGTGATTGTTAAGCCAAACATTTTGTTAGCCCTAACGGTAAGAACATAGTGGAGCGACGGGCCTTCAGATTCATCAGATACAGGCTAGAGAGACGACCTATCACTGTTACACTATGTTATTTAAACACACAGATTAACATTTGAGTGACCGTAGTGGTACGACGGCCAAAAAATGGACACAAAAAATGTGGACCTGTGTGCATGTTTAAATTACAAAACGACAAATATTGTCACTATACAGGGTGTCCTTGAATGGGCCCAGTTTTTAATTTTTGAAAAAAAGTCACTCTTTACAGACATTTTTGCTTTTTAAGAAAATAGGTACGATTCGTGATGTGAAATTATTTTTTCTTATACAGGGGGCTCAAAAATTTCAAAAATATGAATTTTCGTAAGAGTAAACTACCTTCATTTTTAATTTTAAAGCAAATTGCCCTTTGAAATAGTTGCTCATAATTACTTTCTTTGTCATAATCTAGAAAAATTTTTTTTTTCTTTTTTTATTTCTTTTTTATATTTTTACTTCCACATCCAGTGGAAGTATAGTAACGACAAAAAAATTTTACTTCCACGTCCAGTGGAAGTACAGTAACGACAAAAAAATTTTTAAAAATTTTTATTGCCCAAATAGGCTTAAAATGTCATGAAACGTCGAGATTTTAAGTTTCAGCGAAAAAAAATTTCTGTCTGTCGGTCTGTAACTTTTTTTTTATGCGCACGTTTACTCTGGAACCGTTTGAGATATTGACTTGAAATTTGGTACACATATGTACTTTAACGAGATCTAGAACTAGATTATATTTTCATCTTGTAGAGTATACTCTACAAATCTTGATTTTTCGCGAAAATAGAAAATTTCTTATATGTGGTAACTATTTTTTCCTTCTTACTACGGGAGCCCACCCTAAGTGTCCGTGCACCCCCCGATCCTTGGGGACAATGCTTCTCATAAAGATTAAAGCCTAAGGAACAATTTTACACATGACCAAAAAAAAAATTGGCTGCGCTTTCAAAATGGCGTCCATTTAAAAAAAATTGCAAATATGGTTTTTGTCATTTAACACAAAAACTAAAAAAGATGGAGAAAAACTTTCTGCACAAAAAACAAAGTGCATAAAATTTTCTACAATTTTGTTTCCATACAATATTTGGATAGAAGTTACCATTTTCCAGATAAATTATTCAGCTCTTAAAATAAAATATAAAATTCGATATAAAACATAATACTACGGGAGCCCACCCTAACTGTCCGTGCACCCCCCCCCCCCCCCCCCCCATCCTTGGGGACAATGTTTTTCACAAAGATTAAAGATTAAGGAATAATTTAAGACATGCCCCCCAAAAAAAGCTGGCTGATGACTCTCCGATGCTCCCGTTCGATGGTCGAGCTGTCAGATGGATTGAAATTCTTTTTATTTGAAAAAGGGGCCTTGGCATTTTTTGCCTTTTTTTATCCACTAAATTCATTTAAACCATACATGCTTTTTGCCACTTTTTCCATTTTGCCGCGTAATACTTTGCCAACGCCAACAATTTTATATTTTCTTAAGTCCCCGTAGCATAACTCTGCCAGGTGCCTTGAAGTGACCCAAAAAAATTTTTTTTACAAGTCAAAATTTAGAATTTCTCACTTTTGGTACCCCCACATCTCTGCGAACGTATGAAAGTCTTTTTAAGCTAGATTTCGGCGCTGATGCCAGAAATATGACTGGTTGTGTTCTAAAACGTCTTTAGACGAAATTTTTTCCAAACCGATTTTTTGACATTTTTCGACTTAGGTGGAATCTCTGACGTTCTACAACATGGACACCCTAAAATTATTAAGAAAAAAAAATGTACGCAAAACAATAATAATCAAATCATTTATTCGTGCTAAGAAAAATGATATTTGCACAGGTATTTAAATTGCAAATAAAGGGCATAGCAGGATCTGCCCCCAAACAAAATTTTGTTTGTTATCAACTACTTGAAGGGGCTTACCCTAAATATGATTTTCCCAAAATTTCAAGCCTGCAGCCGCCATATTGGAGGAGTGGTGGGGAGTTTTCTGATTTTAGTTTTTTAAAATTTTCTCAGATACCGTTTCACGAAAAAATGTTACTTATGTGTTGGACAATTTACCCAATTTTTTTCATAATTTTTAAATGCAAATTTCATATGCAAAAAAGATTGCACACGATTTTTTAGCACTTTAAGAAAGAAGGCCACTCTGGATTTTTCATCATAAATTACTCATTTATCAAGGCCTATTCTCAATTTTTTTTCGTATTTTTAAAAAATGTGGAAGATAGTTAAAAAAACGAAAAATTGCATTATCGACCATTCTCTTATAATACACGCCTCACTATTATTTGGACGCGTGTCTTGTTAACAAATGTACAGGGTGTTTTATTGATAATTGGGCGTATGCTAACTGGAGAATCCTTAGTCCAAAATATCAAGATTTAACCTGAAACACTTAGATAAAATGTGCCTCCTTACTGAGAGGGTGTCAAAGTTGTAATTTTTTATTCTTTTTTTTTTTTTGCAATATCTCAACTAACTCTTGTCCTGTCATTTACGTATAAATTCATTAGTTTGACATTTTCACAGAACTAAACCGTCACCAAAGCACACTTTTCAATAAATACAATTTTTCCTCTTCAAATTGGGTTTGTTTTCAAAGAATTTTTGAGATCTATGCGGCAGTTTTCACGAAAACGGTTGGAATTATCAAGTTCTATCAAGTGTACCTTTTTTTACGTAGAAATGACTCCTGTATGAGATTTTCTAGTCAAAAGTGCCACTACATTTCGTAAAAAAAAAAAGAAAAAATATTCATCATCAAGTATAGCTAATGAGGCGCACTCCACGGGCTAGCGTGATGTGATACATAAATTATTGTTTCTTGGCTTAAAAAATATTTCTTTACCAAATTGGGAGAAGATCGGTCAAGAGTTAGTTGAGATATTGCAAAAAAAAATTACAACTTTGACACCCTGTATCTCAGTAAGGATGTAGCGTTCACTTTAACCTGAACACTACATGACTTTAAATTCTCCATTTATGTGTAGTTTGGAGGGTCTTAAACCCGCCAATGTTATTAATTGTTGAATTACACACCAAGAATCGGTCGCAGTTTAACTATGTGGTGACAGCACCTTTAGTATGTTTTTACTCAACCACCAGGTGGGTAAACCCACCTTTAATTGTGTTTACAATTTACAGATTCCATCCGGATGCCACCACATTCTTCCATTCACTCAATCACAGCCTGCAATCAGAGTTCTTCTATTATATGCATACAGAAAATATTAAATTATACACCGGGTGACATCTGTTGTTTCACTTGTTAGGTACATCGCGAGGTGTGTGAAGCCGTGTAGAAACAGGCAATGTAACAAGTTTCAACGTCATTAATATTGACCCAATATTTTCGACTAATACCAACGTTATTAAGGTTATGGGGAGTTTAAATGATTATATGTTAAGCCAAATTCATGTGTATTGGGTAATTATCCGGTTTTATTAAACGGTTGGTAATAATGCGTGCAGAACTGCCAGAGGGCAGCACTGTGTTAAACCGGCACTTGCTTCTATCGTTGGTCAACTTTCGTCAATGCCTGTTGCTTTCGTCTTGCCGCAAAAGACCTGTTAAACTTCATCCTGGGATAAATAGGTCTGAAGTTTTACCCCTGAGGCTTTTGCCATGAAGTTTTCCTGTGGGACTTTTCCCCTGGAACTTGTTACGTTGGAATTGCTACCTCAGAATTTTGGTTTGTGAAGTTTAAATATGGAGTTTTAACCCCGAAGTTACCCCAGAGCTTTAACCTGGAGGGATTTGTTTGTTAGTGGCACTCGCAGGAAGTCATTTACCAGCATAAAATAGTCGTCTGAGAAGCAGCTGACATTCTTTCACAGAGTTTAGTTCACCCCTGTAATTTACAATTTAACAAATTACAATATTTCAATTCGTTGTATCTCAGTTAGTAATGAAAATATTTTCATAAACTCCAAAATCTATTGTTGTATTTTTATGAAAAGTCAAATGCATATGACAAAAAAAAAATAAAAATAAACAGGAGTCCCTAGACCCAGGGGAGGCTACCGAATTTTCAAAATTTTTTTCGCAAACTGCTTTTTCAAAATTTTTTAGGGGTTATTAGAGAAGTGCTTCTCTAGATGTTATTTCCCATATTTCGTATAAGTCCCATGCGCCACAGACGAGAAAACAAATATTGAAATTTCACCAGCCGCCACTGGGTGAGAGTATATTATCCTTGAGTATATCATCACGGTGATTATTGTAATATCAACACTCAAATTTCACCAATACTTGTATGTTTAATTTTAGCCTTCAGCACCATTTTACTAATTTTTTCTAGCCTTCAGCTTTTTACATCTAGTCACTTTTCACAATCGACGAATTTTATAGAGTGCCTTCAGCACATGTACCAAATGTAAGTTACTGTAAAGAAAATAGCTGTTTTCTATGTTCTACGTGTTCATGCAATATTTAATAATTACCAGTTAGATCTGGCTACGATTACGTTAAAGAGTTTATTATACACTTACTATCTTGTTTGTCATTTACACTAATATACATTTTATATTGTAGAATATTTTGTTTGATTGTGTCAGTGAATTTAAGGTAATGTATGTATTGTTGAGAACACTGAATAGCCACGGTCAGTACATCAAGTAATAACAAGTACCACAAAGTTACCTTGTAGTTTGGCTATTGGCGCCCTGAGTAATCTTTTGCTGTTATTAATAATAGTTTCGAATCACGACCCAGCCTCCAATAAATCCACGAGAACCGGGTAGAGCTACTTAACCTCACTAGGAGGATAAGTACTCGGAGCACAGAGGCACATTTTATCTAAGTGTTTCAGGTTAAATTTTCATATTTGGGACTAAGGATTCTCCAGTTAGCGTACGCCCACGTATTAATGAAACACACTGTACATTTGTTAACAAGACATGCGCCCAAATGATAGTGAGGCGCGTATAAGTGAAAGGTCGGTAATGCAGTTTTTCGTTTTTTTAACTATCTTCCATATTTTTTAAAAATATGAAAAAAATTTGACAATAGGCCCTGATAAATGAGTAATTTACGATGAAAAATCCAGAGTGGCCTTCTTTCTTAAAGTGTCAAAAAATTGTGTGCAAAAATTTGCAAATTTTTTTGCATACGAAATTTGCATTTAAAAATTATGAAAAAAATTGGGTAAATAGTCCAACAAGTAAGTAACAACTATGAACTTTTTCGGAATTTTTCGTGCAACGGTATCCGAGAATATTTTAAAAAACTAATATCAAAAAACCCCCCACCACTCCTCCAATATGGCGGCTGCAGGCTTGAAATTTTGGGAAAGCCCCTTCAAATAGTTGATAAAAAACTAAATTTTGTTTGAGGGCAGATTTTACATACTTATCCCGCTATGCCCTTTAGTGTTAAGGATGGGATTTTGCAGAGTGCAAGAGAAATATGCGTTTATTTTCGATTCATTATAAATAATTAAAAAACCAAACGCAGTATGTATAACACAGCCCCACAAAAAAAAAAGTTTTTGATCTGGATGACTGACCATAGTATTCCTATGTATTTTTCGACGCTGAATCCGAACATACATCAGGATTCAATGAATGGTGAAAAACATGAGAAGGGAAAATGTTTTATATTCACCAGTCACTTATTTGAATATTGAATGGAAAACTACCCTTATAATATGCTGAAAACTCCCCCTGTACAAGCATAGAGTATATAAATGCCAATAAATCGCGAGAAATGTTAAAGTTTTTATAGTTTGGAATACAGTACATGAATTTTACGCGCGTCTCAAAGCCACCCATATAACAGGGTGGAAACCACCCTTATATAAAAATAGACTGCGTGAATACCAATAGATTGTGGGAAATGGAGGTGTTTTCGATGTTTTAATTCCAGAATAGAATCTTAAGGGACCCTATTCTACCTTATTCTTAGTCGGTACAAAAACTACCCCTATAATAGGGTGGAAACCATCCTTATTACAGAATAAAGCACAAATGCCAATAAATCACGGGAAATAACTTTTTTATAGTTTAAGTACAGAACATGAATCTGGAATGACTCCCAGGGCACCTCGCTTACTCGTGACCCAAAATCTCTTCTATAAAGGGTGGTAGCCACCCTTATATAAGAATAAATTGCATGAATACCAATAAATCGTGGGAAATGTTGGAGTTTTCATTGTTTCAGTTCCAGAATAGATTCTTGAGTGACGTTGACCTACCCTATTCTGACTTGATACCCAAAATCATCCCTAAAAAACCACCTCTACATAATAAAATGTACGTATGCCAGTTTTTCAATTTTTCTACTCAGAATACCTTTTCTTCTCATTTTCAAATGATCTCCTCACTGGCTCTTTTTTATGTTCTTCGTGCGTGTCTCTTTTCATAGACCAACAGTAGTCGGCCATCATGTGGATATCCCACCTTCCATGATACCGCTTTTCGATCTCCGAAATATCCTGGTGAAAGCGTTCGCCTTGCTCTTCATTGTATTCACCCAAATTTTCTGGATGGCGGACAACTGTTGGTCCATAAAAAGAGACACACACGAAGAACACAATAGGGAACCAATGAGAAGATCATTTGAAAATAAGAAAAAAGGTATTCTAGGAAAAAAAATTTAAAAAATGTTCGTTCATATTCTTCAGTCAAGCTGCATTAACCTTTTCGTGCAATAAATGCAGCTTGACTGAAGAATATGAACATTTTTTTAGAATACATTTTTTCTTATGTTCAAATGATCTTCTCATTAGCTCTATATTGTGTTCTTCGTGTGTGTCTATTTTTATGGACCAACAGTTGTCCGCCATCCAGAAAATTTGGGTGAATACAATGAAGAGCAAGGCGAACGCTTTCACCAGGATATTTTGGAGACGGAGAAGCGGTATCAAAGAAGGTGGGATATCCACATGATGGCTGACTACTGGTGGTCTATGAAAAGAGACACGCATGAAGAACATAAAAGAGAGCCAGTGAGATTATTTGAAAATGAGAAAAAAAGGTATTCTGAGAAGAGAAATTGAAAAACTGGCAGATGTACATTTCATTATCTCGGGGTGGTTTTTTAGGGATGATTTTGGGTACCAAGTGAGAATAGGGTAGATCAACGTCACTCAAGAATCTATTGTGGAACTGAAACAATGAAAACTCCAACATTTCCCACGATTTATTGGTATCCATGCAATTTATTCTTATATAAGGGTCGCTACCACCCTTTATAGAAGAGATTTTGGGTCACGAGTAAGCGAGGTGCCCTGGGAGTCACTCCAGATTCATGTTCTATACTTAAACTATAAAAAATTTATTTCCTATGATTTATTGGCATTTGTGCTTTATTCTGTAATAAGGATTGTTTCCACCCTATTATAGGGGTAGATTTTGTACCGACTAAGAATAAGGTAGAACTGGGTCCCTCAAGATTCTATTCTGGAATTAAAACATCAAAAACTCCTCCATTTCCCGCAATCTGTTGGTATTCACGCAGTCTATTTTTATATAAGGGTGGTTTCCACCCTGTTATATGGGTGGTTTTGAGACATGCGTAATATTCATGTACTGTATTCCAAACTATAAAAACTTTAACATTTCTCGCGATTTATTGGCACTTATATACTCTATGCTTGTACAGGGGGAGTTTTCAGCATATTATAAGGGTAGTTTTCCAGTCAATATTCAAGTAAGTGACTGGTGAATATAAAACATTTTCCCTTCCCATGTTTTTCACCATTCATTTACATCCATTCATTGAATCCTGATGTATGGGACGGTTTTATCTCATTTTCGGGGTTGTTTGTGGCTGTAGCGCAAAAGTTTGGGGGGTATACGAATTTTTTGACCTCGGATTCGGATTCAGTGTCGAAAAATACATAGGAATACTATGGTCAGTCATCCAGATCAAAAACTTTTTTTTTTGTGGGGCTGTGTAATCTTTAAAACTGTTTTAAATAATTGCTACTCTTCTGACGAATTGACTATATTGTAAATTTCTGTTGTACTTGAATATCATAGTTTTTCAATGAAAATAGTTCCCAATTTCATTATCATACTCTTCGCAAAAACGAATAGTATACTGCATTTGATCGGCACTTTCTAAAACCGGAAATATCGCTCATAAAGAAAAAAAATTCATATTATTGTGTTAGTGAACGAATTCTGAACAACTTTCAAATTGTCCGTCTGTCTGTCCGTAAGTCAAGTTTCTAGTAAGCACGATAACTTAAGAAAGAAAAGTCCGATTGTATTGAAATTTGGACAGGAAGAACTCTATCGTCTTTAAAGAAAATCAATCAGTAAATAGTAAAGTTATTAATCATTTAATTTTAAAAAAATTGTTGTCGCTTATCTATAATAATATATTTTTTTGTTTATGCATTTTACTAATATATATTTTATAATAATATATCTAATGCGTTGAAATATAATTCTCGAAAGATATATATTACAGACATTCAATTTTCGTAGTAATGTGTGATTGTGCAGTGGTTAAAGTTTTGTCTTGCAATCCAAAGATCCTGCGTGTTCGAATCCCAGGCAGGTTGGATGGTTTTTTTTTCAATTTTTTTTCTAAACGAAGTTGGTAGGTATCACAAAATTTAGGATGTCTAAAAACTGACATTATTTATAAGAAAATTGTGAAGAGTATCGTATCCTATAGAATGTGTAACAATTATATAAAAACCTCAGTAAATTGGTGAAGAGTACCTACGTTTTTAGCTTGTTAAAATATGGCATTTAACTATATACAAAATTTATGATAAAAACTGTGTATGGTTGTATTCCTTAGAACAATTAGAAATATCTGAAACTATTTTAAATAATATACCGTTTTTTAAATATTTATAATAAACCGAAGATAAACGCATATTTTCCTCCCACTCTGCAAAATCCTATTCTTAAACGTTAAACTTTTTCTTTCCGTTTTTGCAAAATACAAGTGCTTGTGGTAACAGATATTTTCTTTTTGTTAGGCTTCATGTGTATGCGGCTTATATGTTTTTTTAAGGTGCTCTTCTCTTTAGCCTGAAATAAAAAAAATAATTAATAATAGATAGATAGATAGATAGATAGATAGATACATTTATTTGTTCCTTTTTAAATACAATACCTCACTGGGTGTAGAACATGTCAAAACATTAAGAGAAAACAACAAAAAAAAGAAAAAAGAATATAGCTAATATTAATGTAAAAAATACATATCATAATAAAATTGAAACACTAACAAATGGTAACAGTGAAAATAAATAAAGGACGTAATTAAAATTAATTTTAAAATAGATAATATGCCTAGTTTGGATAAAAATGTGTTTGGTTAAAATATTAAAATGCTAAAACAATACAGTACAATGATAAATTTGAGAACAGCCTAGTTTGAGAGTACAAAAGTAAGTCTTTTTATTAATGTATTGAAACATCAGTGAAATATTCGTCCACCGTATAGTAAGCCTTTTTTATTAGTATCTGTTTGAGTTCTAGTTTTAATGTTTTTAAAGTGAGATTTTTTATGTTGTCCGGCAATTTGTTAAAAATGTTAATTATAGAATACTCAACATTTTTTTGTATATATGAGAAGTTTTTTTTATTGGTTGTTAATTTGTTTTTGTTTCTTGTGTCATAATCATGCTCTAGATATTTGAAAAGTATGATGTTTCCTTTTACAAATATTGCTGCTTCATAAATGCATGGGCGCAGCCAGGGGGGAGCCATGCCACCCTCCCCCAGCCGTCTTCCATGAGCCAAAAAATAAAGAAGCATAATCTGTATCAGTACAAAGCAGTATCCAAATTATCCCTTGAAATAATTATTTTGTAATTAATGCCAATATTATCTAGTAGAGGAATCTAATACTCATCCTCTGGGGAGGCCGGTTCTATTGCCCCCCCCCCCCCAGATGAATTTTCTGGCTGCGCCACTGCATAAATGTATAGGCTTGTGAGTGTTAGTATGCCTCTGTTTAGAAATACCGATTTACAACTATCTGTAGGTTTCATATTAAATATTTGTCGCAAACATCTTTTTTGCATATATTAATAATGACTCTTTTATTGATATCAAATGACTATTGACCCAAGTCCTTCAGCCTGTTGCTATAATTAAATGTATACACTGAGTCTTGTTTTTCACGGTAACAACTTCATAGCTCAGTTATTAGTCATGCAATTTCAACCAAATCTGATTAGATGTCAAAGACCTTAACCATATACTTTTTGAGTAAAACAAAAGTTATTTCAGTCATCGGTGTCAGAGTTTCGTCCGATACAGTTAGAATGTTAGTAGAGTACATCAAATGTATTTGAATACGGGATACTTTTTGCTTTAAAAAGTATCTGAATGCATTACATTTGAATACTTTTTTCGGATACGGATACCAGATACTTTTCTTACGTTTGTGAAAAAAATATCTTGTGAAATTCAATTTTCTTTAAAGCTGTCCGACAAGCTGCCTGTTTCTTTAAAATAAATACAGGGTGTCCCAGAATTGAGTTCCCGGACAGGAACCTGTGATTCCTGAATTCATATTGGGCCTATATAACCCAACTTACCTTAGTCCAAAAATGCATCCCTGAGGAAGTACATCCTCTAAAATTGAGACAGAAAAAAATGTTTTTTCCAATAACTTCCGTTCAAATTTTGATGGGAGCTGCATCTTTATAAGTACTCTATATACACTTGATAACAACCAAATATCTTTTGTTTCTCAATTTTTTTTCATAACAATTAATATTTGACTGTCTGTAATTTTTTAATCACCCTGTAAAATTACGGAATACTTGAACATTTTTACACAGCATTAAATGGGCTGCAAAAAGGTACTCTTAAAAATTTTTGTACTATCAATGAAAATACAAGAAATTATCGTTTTTTCCACTATTTGTATTTAACATTTATTTACAGTTCTAGAACAAAATTTTGTAATAGCAGAAAAGTTTTATTTTAAAAACTACATTCATAACAAATGCTCTACATGTTTTAGTACACAAATCAATAGCTTTAAAATTTTTTGTAATATCAACCAAAAATCAAGAGTTATCGTTTTTTCTCTGTAGGTCATAAGTGTGTTCGTGAAACAGAAAACTTGTCGCGTTATCATGACAAAATTTAATCAATTAGCATCATCAAAAAATAGCAAGTATAAGATTAATTTCGGTAATCTACCACCAACAAGTTGGGTTGTAATTTTGTGTCACAAGGTTAGCTGCAATGCATCAGGATGTTCAAAGAGTACTATTTCGAGAATTATAAACAACAACTGTACTCATAACATTTTCAAAAAGTCCAAGCTTTATTTGAACGAGATTTTCTACCTCGATTGGAGTCTTCACAGCGGTTACTAAATAAACAAAACTAAGATCAAAATTTCTTTTCCCGAATATTATTCACCGATGAAGCAGCATTCACGAGGGACGGAATATTTAATCTACATAATGCTCACTATGATCATCTCTTGATGAAAATCCTCATGTCATAAACGAAACAACAGAAATTCTCAATAAATATGTGGTACAGTTAAATTACCAAACCGTCTAAATGGACAAGAGTACTTACACTTTTTGCAAAATGGTTCACTACCTCAGCTCGATTATATACCTTTGGAAATACGACCTAATTTATGATGCATGTATGACGGTTGTCCTACTCATTTTAACATTACTGTGCGACAGTTTGTTGACAGAGTTTATGGAAACCATTGAATTGGCAGAGACGGACCCACTGCGTGGTCAGCCAGATTTAAACCCTTGCGATTTTTGTATTTGGCGTTATTTAAAAACCACTGTATACTCTGTTCCAACTGACACTAGGGAGCAACTTTGGTAACATGTACAGAACGCGTGCGATGAATTTAGAGGAATTTTGCATATTTTCCAACGAATTCGCTCGTCATTGATGAAGAGAATTGATTTGAGTACCTACCGAAACAGGAGCACGTCATGTGCAGCATTCAGCAAAAACTGAATTAACTGTCTTAATCTTGATGGGATATCGGTTGCTATACTACTATTGTTATTCTAGATGCTCATTGTGAAATTTTATAGTGTGACTTGTAAAATTTGTCTGTCTGATGATTTGTTATCTATATATTGTTTTATATCTATATGATGTTTCTGTGTATTCATGATTTATTAGTCTTTTAGCTAAATAAAGGATTTATATATATATATATTTTTTATGAATGTAATTTTTTTAAGTAAACTGTGCTTTTCCATTATTACAAAATTTTATTCTAGAATTGTAAATAAATGTTAAATATAAATAGAGGAAAAAACGATAATTTCTTGTGTTTTGATTGATATTACAAAAATTTTTAAGAGTACCCTTTTTTGGAGCAATTTCAATGCTGTGTAAAAATGTTCAAGTATTCCGTAATTTTACAGGGTGATTAGAAAATTACAGCCAGTCAAATATCAATTATTATGAGAAAAAATTGAGAAACAAAAGATATTTAGTTGTTACCAAGTTTACATAGAGTACTTATAGAGATACAGCTCCCATCAAAATTTGAAAATTTTATCTTCCATACAACAGAAGTTATTGGAAATTTTTTTTTCTCTGTCTCACTTTAAGAGGATGTACCTTCTCAGGGATGCATTTTTGGACTAAGGTAAGTTGGGTTATATGGGCCCAATATGAACTCGGGAATCACAAGTTCCCGTCCGGGAACTCAATTCTGGGACACCCTGTATATGTGACCATTCCGAGAAAATGAACATTTTCCTAAAAGAACGTCTGGGTATTTTATTGGTTTTTTGTGACATAAACAAAACCCACAACAACAAATTAATTTTAAGTATAAAAAAAAAACAGACAAAATGATAAAATTCCACATTTTAACAAAAACTAAAACATGATAAAAAGAGTAATTCTTCATAAAATGTTTTGCTTATACTGAAAAGTAACTACTTTAATCATAGTTGGAATATCGATAAAAGGCACAGGGTGGTTAAAGAATAAGAAAAGTTGAAATTGTTGTGAGAGCAAAATATCTGAAAATGAAACTGAAATAAAAATTTAAGGTCTTATAGGAAAAATTGTTCCTAGTTGTCGATGGATGTTCAGATATGAGATTTGGTTTAAATTATCTAGTTCTTTTTTTGGCATCAACATTAATAGAGGTAAAAATATGTAAAATTTCGGAATAATCTCATATGTAATGATTTTTTTTAATGGCTTATTATTGTAGTAAAATCTCCAGTTTCTATATGGTCGGGACACTTGTTCTTACCCTCAAGGAGTTCAAGATATGTAATATTTTTTATTTTATTTTTTTTTATATTTTATTTACTGGCACGGTAGTTCAGTCGATTAAGGTGTATTGAGTGGCGAATAAGCTGATCGACTGTCTATCACGTTCTAGGTTCGATCCCCAGTGCCAAGTACTGACAACACTGGGTGGGTCAATACTCAATCGTTTAATACTGTTGTTTGCCTAAAAGTAGTACATGATATTAAGTGAACCTTGTATATGAGATTGATTTCAGTTAATTACCGATTAATTACGGTGACAAAATGGAGAAATTGTAACAAAAAAAGTCCCAAATTTCGCCCCCTCTAATTCCTTCATTTTTGTCGGAATTCAAAACATAGAAGAAAGGGTTTTAGCAAATTTAATCCTATTTAAATTAGCTAGAGTAGTCTTTTGGCGTAGGAGCCGAGATTAAAAAGTTGTCAACTGTAGAAGCTCAAAATTTGCAATTTTTTGCCGTACATGGCTGACGGTAGTTATCTCCAAAATGAAAAAAAGAAATCAAAATTCTGATAATAACAAAAGATGCGTAGTGGAAAATACTCATTTGACCTTATTTTTTATTTCGAGCTAACTCCCACCGTTTCGGAGATATCTTGCATTTCGGAACCGAAAAAATTGCAAAATCGTGCAATTTTGACAAGTTCATATTTTTCGAACAACACCATTGAGATGGCCATACGATATCGCGACATATAGAGGAAGTCTTCCAGATAAATCTGATTGTAAATAAATTTCAGAAAATCAATATCTCTTTTTACAACATGCCATTTAATTTTTTACTCATTTTTGCAGGACTTATAGATTGGTATCAATTGCACCTTCATCGTTGATACCATCTAAGCTATCATGGGAAAAATCTATCTTTATACAAACGATTTCACGAAAACTGTCGCTACCTCCCTGGCTAACAGGGGTTGTGACTTTCAACTGGTAAAATTAACTAATGCTTGATGCTTGGGATATATACCCTACGGAAAATCCTGCCACCACTCAAATATAAAATTTTTTACCTTATATTGGCAAATGTCACACTTGTAAATTCTTGTCTCTTCTTCACTTTTATGTATCAACTGATGCCTAATTTTAATGTTTCTCAAGTAATATGACTGAAATGGGCACAAAGGACATTTGTATAATTTTCTTGCATTACTATGGATAAGCACGTGGCGTCTAAGAGACTGCTTGCTCCTGGTCCGAAAATAATTACAGAAAAATTTAATCTAGTTTAGAACATAATAGAATGAGTGCATATCCCAACCAGCATTAAAGTAATATTAGCTAAAATGGGAACCTCGAATGAATTACCTTTACGTAACCGGCACTAATTTACGACTTTGATGAATAAATAACTGCATCTGACAAGTCTACAATAGGTGCCTCGTAGTTTCTACCACTAATGATTGCTTTATAGTCATGCCACTTCTACGTAGCTTTCCGGTACATGGGTGTAGAATAAACACGTTTTTAGTGATGCAAAGATTATTTATTCAACTTGGTTTCTAAACCTCGTTATCTACATAACCTCACTTATCAAAACTAAACTAACAACATAAACTACCAACCATGTTTTCTGAATACATGTTACCAACTCTACATCTTTCTTTTTCTTTCACTCCGACCAGAAGAAACACAAGACAGAGGAAAATGCCTGGATATTTAAAGGACTATATAACTTAATTAAACATTGTACTGTAAAGAAAAAGGAAGATGTAGAGTTGGTAACATGTATTCAGAAAACATAGTTGGTAGTTTAGTGGAATGACCTTCCAGTTTTTAGAACTTAAAGGTGGTAAGAGACCGTAGCAGCGACTAACTCATGTTACTGAAATATGACTTTAAAGTTGCAATCACCTTCAAGCAACTTTGATTTTTTAATGGATAAAAATTAGTTTAAAATTCCAATAAAAAACAATCAAAATTAGCTTTCAGCATCTAGTCATATTCTCGCACAATGTGAAACATTTTGAAGACAATATTTTAATTAAAAAATGCGAATTACCAGTGACGTAGCCAGGATTTTATTTCGGGGGGGTCCGAACATTTTGAAGGTATTACCCAGATACGAGTACAGTAATCCGGTTGGGATATATGACAAAAAAATCTTTAAATTAAATGTGCTTTCAAATTACCGCACTCTAAATAAAGTCCTTTCAGTCGATTTATATTTTCGAGGCCCAGCTCACTGAAGGCGTTGAAATTCTGTCTCTTTGAAAAGTTGTTCCACCTATAAATCGTTTTTTACAGAATTCCAATTTCTCCATTTCTTTTCGAGAATTGGCAATCAGAATCCTATATTTATGGGTCTGCTCAAAATAGAAATTATTTCAAATATAATAATATCACTTATTGAAATGCATTGTTTTTTTTTAATGAGCGGGGCGCGCTAATGTTGGTCCCACACGCAGGCGACCAAGCTTATCCAGGAACGGCCTTGTAGTAAACTATAAAGAAACAATTTACTTCATCTTGTTCAGTTCTGTTTATTTTTTTGAAAAAAGATGTAATTGAGGTACCTGTGGAACGCTTCATTAAGAAAAGGAACTAGATTTCTACAATCACATCACATCAGTTATATGTAGCAGGTTACTTAAGACTAAATCAGATTCAGATTGCACTAGATTGCGTCAAATCGGCACGTTGTTGACTCCGCCCTATTAATATTGCTGCAATAAAATTGCAGGAAACCACATCACGATTTGCAACAGGGCTGGCTGGAATGGAAATTTTAAATCAACCAGAAAAATTTTCAACAAAAACCGAAAATTAATATCATATTAATTTAATAGTTTTTGTAAGTATATTAGGATACTAGTCCTATTCAATAAAGCCATTCATTCATTCATTCATATCATGTCTGTCAATTATTTAAATGTCAACTAATTTCGGGGGGGGGTCCGGACCCCCTGGACCCCTCCCCTGGCTACGTCACTGGAATTACTAAGGTGCGTGGCCAGATTCGGACATATTATTTTTAACATGAACCATAACTTCACAAATGACTTAAAAACTTAAAATATCACCATTTCTGCTGCAAATTAATGGATAAAAATTAATTTCAAATTCCAATAAAGAACAATAAAAAATAGCTTTCTGCATCTAATCATATTCTCTCACGATGTTAAACATTTTAAAGACAATGTTTAAATTTAAAAAATGTATATTATTAAGGTACGTGACCAGATTCGGACGTCTTATTTAATTTTAATATTACAACAATGCAAATTATTAACCCTTTCGCATCGGGCGTTTTTTTAGGCGACTGGCCTCACAAACGGGGATTTTTTGCGTTCGCGCAATCGTGCGTCTCCCGTTTATTAGTTTCGCGCATTAATGCGCTTCCCGACTCCAAAGACACACGCGCTTATATGTGCAAGTTGAAATAAACGAAGATAGAAGATAAACGTTTTATAATAGGTGTGCAAACATATAATATATAATTGTTAAAAGTATACAACGTTTTTACTTCATTAATAATCTAAAAAAAAAGGTTTTTTTTATAAATAATTATTATTATTGTTTGCGTGCATTTTTATTTGGTATATACGGAATTTGTATACTGAAGAACTAATGCAAGTTGCATCAATATTCCATCAAAACATATTCCCCACACGATAATAACATCCAAGCCTTTTTACATCTAAAAAAAATTTTTCAAGCTCATCATCTGCTAAATATTTATATTTCCTGTTCATTTTGCAAAAAATGCAATTTATTTTAAGAAAAATTTGCAGCTGTTTACACACAATAGACTGCCTGACACACTCAAGAATAAACTGCGAGTATACAACTGTTTCTCAGACCACAGCTTTTCTGCAACTAACAAGCTACAGCTTGAAGATGCTTTTAAGCCAATATCAGATCACAATCTTGCGCCTCCCGATTTTAAGTAGTATTCACGACGTTCGAAAATATGCGTCTCCCGCACATATGTCAATCAAAGATTTGCGCGTTTTTGCGGCTCCCGTCGTAAAAGGGTTAAGGTAAGTGAACAGATTCAGACGTTTTATTATTATGTTTGACAATAAAATTGCATTGCACTTCTGTTCATCCTACTGCATGGATTCCCATGTCAGAAATTTAAACACATTGTGTAGCACCTATGATGGTACCCAACATGTCCCCTTTGTTTGTGTCTAATATGGAGATAATGTTGGTATTCCATATAGGGCCAATGGTAGTGTCCAATATGATGTTAATCTTGATATACAATATTACGCCAATATTTGATTGCAACACTGCAGGGGCTGTAGCTTTAAATTTGTAAAATTAAACAATTGTGGTGCTTGAGACAAATACTTTACGAAAAATCCTGCCACCACTCAAATATAAAATTTCTTACCTTAAATTGGCAATCGTTACACTTGTAAGTTCTTGTCTCTTCACTTTGATGTATCAACTGATGCGTTCTAATAGACTCCTTGTACTTGGTCTGAAAATAATTACAGAAAAATTTAATCTAGTTTAGAACATAATAGAATGGGTGCAAATCCCAACCAGCATCAAAATAATATTAAGAGGAGACAACGCCAGTCACAAAGTTTCATCGGTAAAGCTAAAGCTGAAGTGGGGCGAAGAGTAGGCAGTGTGGCTATTATAGGGCATCTGCACTAGGGTGTATACTAGCCTAACAAAAAAAAAATTTCAAAATCAGAAAATATCTTCCGAAAGCGCAAAACGCCGAAAGTTTTTAAAAAATGACGATTTGACAAGTTTTTCATATTTTTTTTATTATTTGGGGCTTGTATTTTTTAGCGCTATAGTGCTAAAACGTTAGTACCAGTACCGAATAGCCTGCAAACAAAATATCACTGCTTTTAAAGCATATCTTCCGATCGCGCAAAACGTCTGAATATTTGCAAAAATTGCAAATGTTCGTAATTTTTCAGGATTTTGTTTAGTTTTTTTTAATGCTATAGTGCCTAATGGTTAAAGTAGGTATTTGTATTTAAGAGGAAAAATAATTTTGTTATTTGGAGAATGTCTTGCGATCGTGCAAGTCATATTTATACATGTTTACATACAAATGTGCACATTGTGCAGCTCTTCGCTTGCTTAGAAATAATCTAATTAATTTTAATTTCATAATCTAAACAACCCAGAACTCACCACGAGTTCCACCCACACCCTTCTCTCCAACCATCAAGAGTGTGAGCTATTTACAATATTTACATATTTATATTTTACAGCCTCGTCTTATTTGTCATTTATGCAGATGCCACTTTGTAATCTGCCTTATTTGTGAATTCTTTAATCAGGTCTCTCGATTTGAGTGTCGCTCTAATGTATCCATTCCTTGATTGTGATCCGCATACCTTAAGTGAAGCTAGCTTCACGCAACGCTCTACAGCTTGAGTGTGACATGGGAACTCTTTTATATCCCAATCAGGGACCTCAGCCGATTGTATGAAGCTTTTAATTTCTTCATTACTTACCCCACGGAGAAGAGGCGGAGACGATATTTTTGTAGCGTTCCAATCTATCATTTCTGTGTAATCTAATGCATCAAATTTGAGTGAAGGAGTGTGAAAGTTCCTAATGCCTTTATTTCACTAGAAGTAATATCACAAACAATTTTTATTTAAATAAGGCTAATAGTATCAAACAAAATCAATTATTTCATAATGGACTTCTAATGTATAATAGATAGATAGATAGATAGATAGATATTTTTATTGGTGTTAGAATACATTATTAAATGCTTACACAAGTCAGAAATATCAGTGTAAAATAAGGTATATAATAACAAAATTACAGACAATCGTGTGAATAATAAATAAAATTATTGTGTGAAGTAAAGTAAAACAATTGTGTAGCAGTGGACAATAAACAGTTAAATTGGTAAAACAGTATAAAAAATACAGTAAAACTTATGAAAATATAGAGTTAAAATATAGTTAAAAAACAAAAAAGAAAAAGCAAAAAATGCACAGTGTCTAGGCAGTTTTTAAATTAAGTCAGAGTGATCATTCTCAAGAAATTCGTTTAGTGTGTAAAAGGCCTTGGATTTTAAGTAGGCTTTGATTTTGTTTTTAAACTGCAAGAGGTTTAGATTCTTTACAGAATTCGGCAGTTTGTTATAAAATTTGGCTGCATAGTAACCCGATCCATTCCTGCATCTTGTCAGTTGGAGAAAATTTAAGTGAATTTTGTCACAATTTCTTGTATTGTGGTTGTGTAGCTGGCTGTGCATTACATATTGATGTTGGTGTTGTTTGAGGTAGAGTAAACACTCAAGAATATAAACACAGGGCAATGTTAGTATATTAAGTTTAATAAATTGATCTTTGCAATCATCCCTATATTTTAGCTGGGAGAGTATACGGATGCACCTACGTTGTAGGCCAAATATCTTTGTGGCATGTGCTGAATGCCCCCAGTTTAAAATATCATAAGACATGTTAGCATCAAAAGAACCATAGTAGGCCATAAGTAGGAAATTTAGGGATATTGTGTTGACTAGGTTACGTAAGAAATAAATATTATTCGAAAGTTTTGTTGACAATTTTAAAGTATGTTGCTCCCAAGATAAAATTGGATCAAGATATACACCTAAAAATTTTATCACGTTATCATTTTGATCATTACGATCTGTTGGGTCAATGTTCCGAAGGATGAAAGTTAATGATTGTGTTTTTTCTTCATTTAGTTTTAAACTGTTAGTTATAAACCATTCGTTAATCTTATTATCAGTTATCGTGACGCTCTGATGTAGTTCCCCAAGTGTTATGTTAGTGTTAAGTGCTGTTGTGTCATCAGCAAACAATATGAAGTTGGTAAGATCGTTACAATTAGCTAGGTCATTGATATAGATGGTAAAAAGTATGGGGCCTAATACCGATCCCTGTAGAACCCCAAGAGATACTCTTTTTGTTTGAGAAGTGCACAGGTTGTAGTTTACATATTGCTGCCTGTTGTTCAAATAGGATTTTATAAGTGTTACACTGTCAGTATCGAAGTTATAACTTATAAGCTTGTCTAGGAGAATCTCATGCGATACACAATCGAAAGCCTTTGTTAGGTCATAGAAGCTAGCATTTGTGTATTTCTTGTTTTCGAAAGTATCTAGAATGATTTGTACAACATTGTTAATTGCCAGTATTGTGGATCGCTTATTCCTAAATCCGTATTGACAGGAGTGATATAAGTTGTTGAGTTCAAAGTATTCGTTTATTTGATTTTTTAAGGCAGCTTCAAAAATTTTTGCCAGTATAGGTACAAGTGAGATGGGTCGATGGTTATTTAGTTCTTCGTTAGAGCCATTTTTGTGTATGGGAATTACTTTGGACAATTTTAGCAAGTCAGGAAAGATATTGTTTTTAATACATAAGTTAATCAGGTTTGTCAAAGGATAAATAATTAAGTTTTTAATGCTTTTAATGAGTTTTACATTGATGCCATAAGTATCTTTACTTTTACTGTTTTTAAGATTGGATATTATAGTACGTACTTCATTGTAGGTTATTTCCCTGAATTTAAAATGTATTGAGTTATCAGATAGTTATTGTGGTGGAGATTGTTTTTGGGCAGTTTGTTAATAATACTGAGCAATGTCGGTAAAATATGTATTAAAATCGTTTGCAGTTAGAGATTCGCTATTTTGATTATGTAGGTTGGGGTTGTTTCTTTTAACAATTTCTCAGAATGCAGCTTGAGCATTAGAGGAGTTTTTAATATAATTATCATGAGCTTGTTTTTTAGCTTTCGCAATCTCAGAGCGGTGCAGTGCTTTGAATGAATTTATAGACTCATTTGTTATTAGATTAGGATCGGTTTTATGCATACTTCTGAGATGAGTCAGGTGTTCACGCATTACTCTTAGGTGGTCATTGTACCAGTTGAGATGGGTACCATTATGGGAGGTGTCTACTAGTTTTGATTTTAAAGGGAAAGATAGTTCAATAGCATTGGTTAGATGGTGGAGGAATACTTCGCATTTACTTTCGGTTGTTAAATTAGGATCTTTTATAAAGTCCCAGTTTACGCGTTCAATTAAACTATGGAATTGCCGGAGTCCATGCTCATTGATTGGCCTATAATTTATTCTTGTTTTTCGACCTATTTTACGTTTCTTTGTAATCTCCATAGATATTGCAAGATGGTCGGAAAGGTTAGGGTCACAATAACTTACTCTGTGATATTAAAGACTGTACAAATATTAACGTTTTTAAAAATAAGTGTTTTTATTATGTAAAACAATTTTACTAGATGTATACTGCTTATATACTGTTTCTTTTTTACTCTAATAATTTTATCAATAGGATTTTCAAGTATACAGGGTGTAATCAGTTTCATGTCATTAAAAAAAAACAGGTGGTGGGGAACTACTAAACTAACAAAAAAACCTTATATAACATGAGATCTAAAGCCCATAGTTTTAGAAAAAAAAAGTAAACAAAAATTTCAAACATTTTCAGTAAAATTGTTTGAGAACTGCTGGAATGTTAGGATAGGCTTTTATCTTCGCGTATGTTGGCGCCTCTGACCATCAAATATGCTAATACGGCTCTTTCGCAAAGTGTCGCGCTCCTTTGTTAGAGACTGTGCGTCGGCGAGGGCACAAGTTGATAATCACACTTTTTTATGGCTTTTTAAAACTAGATAAGGTAAGGTCTTTAGCGGTGCGGTATTTTAGTCTCTGTAGGCACTTCTTTAAGTACACACGTCATTTTTTGACTTACCGTTCGAGTCGTTAAGTTCTTGATTATGTACATACACTACTTCGTTCTTTTGTTTGTTTTGGATTTTGGACCAAGTTTTTATTTTTATTTTCTTTATTGACAACGTTAGTTAATAGTTTAGTGTGGTATTTTAATGTGCATAGAAACCATAAAAAATGATCCTAATTTACCAAATGTGTTGAACAGAGTGCGTATGTCCTTAGTTCGACGTGCCGAAAAGTGTATTGATCCAGACGGAAGCCATTTAGAACAATTTATGTAAATCAACTTTATTGGTAAGTTCTAGTTTATCGAATAATTTTAGTTTTCGATACCTGATCGGCAATTTGTTAAATAAATCAAATTTTTTCCTAACTTAAAATACACATAATTCTGTTATTGTATCTCAGACGACTGAGACATCTAACTCTTTATTTCCCAATGTCATGCAATAATTATTCATTTTTTAAGCTTTTAACCCAGAACACTCATTTAGGTTACAAATGTTAATAAAGCACATTTAAATCTGATAAATTATAAACAACAATAAAAGCTCCAATATTTTGTTATGAATTAAAAAAACACACATGTAAAGAAATGCTGTGTTTAACTTCTAAGCCCATCATTTGCTTTTGCAGTTCTGCAAAAAGAGATAACGAATTGTTTACATTTTTATAATTGGTTCGGTTGAGGCGATCATCAAAGGTGCCGCCTTTCTTTGCTTTGAACGGGCCACCGAGAACGAGTCGGTCGGTAATCTTTGCACTTTTTTATGACAATTTAAAAGTTGTATAATTGGGAATTACTACACGCCCATTGACCCAGAAAGGCAGTGGTTCTCAAATGTTTCCTACCTTAATATTCAAACTGTTGACCTAGGTCAGTTTTTTTCAAAAAGGGGAAAAAGTCACAAAGGTTTTTTGTTTGTCTAGCCGGTCCCAATTACCAGTTTTTTTTCAATGACATGAAACTGATTACACCCTGTATATGTTTGTAAAGGTAACAAAACTGCTAAATAAAGATTTTACTTACTTACTTACTTACTAGTACTAACGTTTTAGCACTGTAGCGCTAAAAAACTCCAAATAAAAAATTTAAAAAAAAAATACAAAAAAATTGTCAAATTCGTCATTTTTTTTTAACTTTTTTTTAAAAGTTCGAAAATATTTTCCGATTTTGAATTTTTTTTTTTTTGTTAGGCTAGTATATACCTAAGGCAACTTTTCGGCGGTATAACCAATCGAAAATTTAAATTAGACATTTTTTCGCACCAGCCTAATCTGCACGTGACATCACAGCCAACCTCAAAATATGTGTTTCTTAATATTTAAGAGTATTACGCAGAGATTATTAAAATTTCTGCCTGGTTCCCGAATTTTCAACTAAAATCTAGTTCAGTGTAATGTTTATGAAGTTCTAAAAACTAATTGATCATTTTCAGTTGACATCACGTTGTCAACGCAGAGGGCATACAATTCATTATTTTGTTTTCTAAAGATGGGTACAAGCTGTTACTTTTTAATAACAGGTTTAAACTGCTTCTGCTGTTTTGAAATATCAGTTTAAAAATAACAGATCGCTGAGAAGTACTGGCATTCGCATATCGCAGTGAGCAGTTTGTAGTATGCAAATTTTTCGGTCACGTGAATTTGACACAGCTGTCTGAAGGGCATACAAAATCTCATTTTCTGTTTATCATTGTGTGCACAAGGCTTTCAGAGTGTGTTTCGGGTTTAGTTTTTTAACAGTTCAAAACACATATTTATGAAAAAATGCATACCTGATATAAAGTGTTCTGAACAAATCCTAGCATTTTTCAGAAATCTTTCGCTTAATTCTCCCCGTATTAGAGACATTATCCATGCTTTTTGGCGTTCTTTTGACAGTTTGTTGTTATTTTCTCCACGGTCCTTTAAAACAGCAGGAATTCTAAAGAAACTAACGTTGTCGCTTTCTTCTCTATTACCACAATTCACCACTGAACAGAACAAAGGCATTTTCGTAACTATTGCAAATGAAAACAGCAGCTATTATAACAAACAATCACACTTTAATAACAAAGGAATGCAAATGAAAACAATGAGTTGTCTACCCTCCACGCAAAATGGCGCCGACGACAGCATGACGTCAAAGAAAAATAGTATTTTGGTATCTTGGCTACTGCTATCTGTTATTTTCTACAGAAATAAGTCTGTTAATCCCATTTACAAATAACAGTTATAAAATAATAGGTTGTTAAATAGCAACTCATCTCTAATTGTTTTCATTTGCATTGCCTGTTATTGGATGAGGTTTTGTGTGCCCTCCAGACAGCTGAGTCAAAGTCACGTGACCGAAAATGATCAACAAAGTAAGACTCTTTTTGTAGGTTGGAAATCTAACCCGTAATTAGGCAATCCAACGACCTGTCAAAATTATTTTTCAATATGGCGCTGAGGGCAAACATGGGGTTTATTTTAATTAACTCGCGGAAACGTAGCCAAGGCAACCGAAAAAAAACTCATTTAACGAATGAAAATAAAGGATTGCCGGATGTTTGCCCTCAGCGCCATGTTGGAAGTCACGTGGTTTGGATTGCCTAATTAGCAGTCTATATTTACTAATCAACAATATTGAAAAATTATTTATGTGAATTTTTAAATATTTACAAGCTAAAAATACGTATACAAACATAAAAAATGAGAATAAACTTGAAAAACTTAAAATTTAAGGTTATGTTGGTTACATGATGCTGATACCCTATTGTAGTGCTGCATCTATTAAAAAGCACTATACTAAAAATCTTGACGGGACAAAAGTAGTTTTTAGCCAAACGGCTGGTGTTCTTAAACTGAAAAAAAGATATTCTTCTAAGTAAATGAATACTACACTTCTATTGAAGAAAGTTTTGAGCTAAAATTTGTTTATTACGAAGATCTTTCTTCACACTGGCTCATTGCTGTCTGCTGCAATAGAAGTGTAGCATTCATTTACTTACAGGAATATCTTTTTTTCAGTTTAATAAAGCCAGCCGTTTGGCTAAAAACTGCATTTTTTTCCTAGTCAAGACATTTAGTACAGTGCTATTTAAAGGTAAACAGCTTCAGGCTGAATAAAGCATTCATTCATTCATTCATTCATTCATTCATAGATGGTGCCACCTACAGTACTACAATAGATCATTTTCGGTCACGTGACTATGACGCAACTGTCTGGAGGGCACACGAAACCTCATCCAATAACAGGCAATGAAAATGAAAACAATTAATTAGAGATGAGTTGCTATTTTTATTTAACAACCTATTATTTTATAACTGTTATTTGTAAATAGCATTAACATACTGTTATTTCTGTTCGAAAATAACAGATAGCAGTAATCAAGATACCAAGATACTATTTTTAAACTAATATTTCAAACCAGCAGAAGCAGTTTAAACCTGTTAATAAAAAATAACAGCTTGCACCCATCTCTAGAAAACAAAATAATTAGTTGTGTGCCCTTCACGCCGACAGCGTGACATCAACCGAAAATGATCTATAGGGCATCTGCAACATGTAACGAACATAATCTTATATTTTAAGTTTTTCAAGTTTATTCTCATTCTTAATGTTTGTATACGCATTTTTAGCTTGGAGCCGTATTGGTTCCAAGCAAATATTTAAAAATTCACGTAAATAATTTTTCAATATTGTTGATTAATAAAAATAGACTGCTAATTACAGGTTACATTTCCAACCTACAAAAAGAGTCTTATTTTATTAGGACAAAGCATTTAGAACTTCATAAACATTACACTGAACTAGATTTTAGTTAGAAGGTATGCTTTTAGAGGGCAGAATATTTACTAGTGAAATATTTTGTCGAACTTCTCTATACATTTCCTTAAATATATAAGGAATAAAAACCAGACTGCAACCAACAGCTATTTTCCAGACTAATGCCCCGCCGAGCGCTGAATTATGTATTACAAGCCTGGCCGCGTTAGTGCAATAACTATGTATTGCCACAAAACGCTAAAGTTTCGATTTTAATAGACACCAGCCGAAAGACTTATTCCTACTTAAAGGAGCTCTCGTGCCAGCCATCTCATACCACTTGCAGACTGCAGTTTCGAGCTATTGGCTCTCGTCAGTGCAAGGTAGGTCTGAGACGGCTGGAACGAGGCATTTGTTCACTCTTGGTACATGACGAGATTTATAAAACCATGACATGCAACAAAAATGGCAGGCTCCATCATCCATTTGCTGCATGTCGTGGTTTTATAAATCTTCAACATTATGTTTGACAATAAAATTGTATTTCACTTCTGTTCATACTACTACATGGATTCCCATGTCAGAAATTTAGACACATTATGTAGCATCTATGTTGATAACCAACATGTCCCCTTTGTTGGTATCTAATATGGAATCAATCTTGGTATTCCATATAGTCTAAGAGCTAGCAACGTTTTTGTCAACTGATTTTAGAAAGGCTCATTCTTTTATATTACCTCCCTTAATATGATGTAATAGGCATGAGGGCAGTCTGGCTGGTTGTAGACGTTGCGTTTACCTGTGAGAGTAGCGACTATACAGTTGAAAAAATTACAAAATTATATGACAGTAGCATGACATTTGGTTGAATCATTTTTTGTTGTTCGTCGTTTCGATCCCTAGTAATGCACTATTTTTTTTTTAGTAAATCCTGTTTGTTTCATCCATAACTTGAATTTAAAATGCTTAAATCAAATTATCATATGTTCTTGAATATTTCTTGTGAAAAATTACATGTGCAGGTATTGGATATAGATAATTAAAAACAATAAAATACAAATCACGTCAGACAGACATAATTACTTCCACATTCAGTGGAAGTATAGTAATGACAAAAAAATTTTAAAAAACTTTTATTGTTCAGATAGGCTTAGAATGTCATGAAACGTCGAGATTTGAGCGAAACAAAAAAGTTCTATCTGTCTGTCGGTCTGTCTGTAACTTTCTTTGTGCGCACGTTTACTTTGGAACCGTTTGAAATATTGACTTGAAATTTGGTACACATATGTACTTTAATGAGATCTAGAACTAAATTATATTTTCATCTTGTTCCGTCGAAGGGTTTGAGGGTAAATTGGGGTAAATTTGGGGTAAATAGGTAAATCCAAGTAGATAAGAGTCCATAAAATTGGTATTTAGTATATACAAGAGAAGCTAAGGTCTCAAAAAAAATTTTGGCATTACCACCCCCACCCCATTATTAAAGGAGATGAAAAAATAGTGCGATTTAGTGTGTGTACAAGAACCAGAAACCTCAAAATATTTTTTTACTTCATCCACCCCCCTATCACCACCCCCACCCCATTATTAATCGTTTTATGGGTTTTTGGGGTAGAGGATTTCAAATATTATATTATTAAAGTTCCATAAACAATTATTTCCACATACAAAATTTTTTCGTTGTGAGTGACTTGGATAGAAAATCTGGATGTGGAAGTAGTGATTCCTTGGGCAGCGGTTTTTTATAATGTATTCTAACTTGTGGCATGTATAGCCAGGATAAAAGTAGCTTTTTAATGGATTCTATAATTGTATCTTAAATTCTTTCTATGTCTTTACTTATGTCATTTATCTCTAGTAGTATTTTCAAAATAGAAGATTAAAAATGAGTTAAGTATTTTCTTAATAAGTATGAAAGTGTACTAGCTTAAATCTTAAAATAATGTATTATTTAATCAGTTTACAGCAATGAAAAAAAAAACATGTTTTTTCTTATAGTCATCTCTTTCCGAGCCTCTCTCTAAAACAAAATTGAACTGTTTGTCCACAATTTTGGAATAAAAATTAAATAGAATTGCGTTTATCAATTCCTTTTTTTTAATTCAGATTAAAAAATTTATCGTGTTAGGTACTATAATTAAAGGAGCCCTTATTAATTATATCAACTAAATTAATAAAATCTTAATTCATAGCATAACATAAATAAACAGGTTGGTTCAAGCGCAGACATACGCAATAGAAGCAGAACCTTAGTTAGTGGAAGAATTACGTCAGAGTATATCTGAGAGAGTGAGAATATCAAGAAATACGGGTTGTGGGCAGTGGATCCGTAAATGGAATAATTGAAGGCAAACATTTTTGCAAGCGTCTGCATCCGTTAATGGCTCTTGGATTGCAAATTTTGAATTTTGAGCAATTTTTAAGGTCAAAAAAATTGATTATACATTTCTGAAGGAGCTGATTTCCGACGATCTTTTGAAATATCAAGAAATGAAGGTTTCTAATTCATCAACGATGACAGATCACTGTCTGAAGTACTACCATCTTATCAACAATATGAAGAAACCACACGTCGGGGTGATCATGGAAAACCACCACAATATTACATGATTTATGTAAAAAATACGTTGCCGGTTTATATTTTGACTATAAGCGTGCCTTTGACATGGTAAACCATGACTTACTTAAACAGAAACTCTATTACTACGGAGTAAGGGGACTGCCCTATAGTTGGATCTCTTCCTATTTGTCTGAGCGTTCACAGATGGTTGTACTACAGGCAGGTGGTAGGGAGCATAAATCCGACTTGCAACCTATCAAGATGGGGGTGCCTCAAGGGAGTATCCTAGGCCCTCTACTATTCTTAATCTTTATAAACGATATAGCTGAATCATTCGATAAACATTTCCACAGCTCAATAACTTTATTTGCAGACGATATGTCAGCAATTGTCTCAGCCGACAATGTAAATATGCTTAGTACAGCAGCTATTGATTGTACAAATACTGTCCTTGACTACAGCCTTACGAACAATCTATTATTAAACTTCGATAAAACTGAACTTGTGATGTTTAATACTACAGCTCCCAACGATAGCCTTCTGGTCAGAACTATGACGGGTGCTCCTAGCATTAATCAGACTGACAACACAAAATTCTTGGGTATCCAGATTGACAGCAGGTTATCATGGAACTCTCAAATTAATAGTGTTCTAAAAAAACTTTCACTCAATTGTTTTATCATCTGGAGACTTAGGTCGTATGTGAATTTAAAAATTTTGCTTTCATACTATTTTTCGTATGTAAATTCAGTATTATGTTATGGCATTGTCAGCTGGGGCAATGCAAATCGGATAAATGAGGTACTAACTGCGCAAAAAAAAGTAGTTCGTACAATGAAATTTAAAGGCGCTAGACACTCCTGTCGGGATCTGTTTAGAGACTTAAAAATTCTTACTGTTATCTCTATATATATCCTTCAGTGTGCAATTTACGTCAAGAATAACATTAATCATTATACATCAACTGCAGATATAGTTAGCAACTATACGCTACGCTCTAATGACAACCTAAGATTACCCCAACATAGACTTGCCTCGACGGCTAAAAGTAGCTATATAATGCCTATAAAAATTTTCAATCACTTACCTGAAAATTGTAAATCCATAAATTCGATTAATACATTTAAAAAGGAAATCAAAACCCTTCTCTTAAAACATAGTTTTTACAGCTTAAATGAATATTTTACCAGCGATCTGATTTGAATTGTACTTCTTTTTATTCTCCCTGGTGGCCTGTCACTATTCACTATTCGCGATTCTCGGGGTTGCTCTGTGCTGGCACGGTACAGGTTTTGTTTTGTGTGTTTTTTTTCTGTTATCATTAAGTTTTATATACTTATATGTGTAGTTGTAAGTTTTATATGATCTTATATGTTCTTATTTTACCTTTACATTAATTTATTTACCGACGAACTCATGTCATTGCATAATGATCTTTGTGGAATTTTTGATAAATAAATAAATAAATAAATAAATAAATGTACAACTTGTAAATTATTATATCACTCTGTCAAGAAGTATACGCATGGGTGATTTTGAAATATACAAATATGTAATCCCGAAAATAACTAATTTATTTTTCATATTTAACCAGACAAACTACGCTCAATGGACTGTTAAATATTCAGACAATTTAAATAACGTTAGTGAAACTCACCCAGGACTAGAAGATGATTTGAAGAAAGGTTTTTTTGGAATAAAAAGAACCAATAAACCGTTCTCAAAAATACCGATTGACCTAACACTAGAGCAAACTATAAATGCTGATGCAGCAAAATGATTAACTGGAGTTTCACATTTCACGAACTCTATATCAGCACGTCAGCGCTGGGGAAAAAGTCACAGTATTAGACCTGCTTTAATTACTCATGTCCTTCATAATTAACTCGTTTTTAATCTTCTATTTTGAAAATACTACTAGAGATAGATGACATAAGTAAAGACATTACAGAAAGACTTTAAGATACAATTATAAAATCCATTAAAATAGCTACCTTTATCCTGGCTATACATGCCACAAGTTAGAATGCATTATAAAATTATGTCTGTCTGACGTAATTTGTATTTTAAAGTGTTTTTAATTATCTATAACCAATATCTGCATATATAATTTTTCACATATAATTTCGCAACTCTTGAAATCAATAATATCCATGGAATTTATATTAGGAAATATTCAAGAACATATTATAATTTGATTTAAACATTTTAAATGATCGCCCTCGTGCCTATTACACCATATTAAGGGAGGTAATATAAAAGAATGAGCCTTGCTAAAATCACTTATTTTTCGACGTTGCTAGCTCTTAGACTAATATGGTACCAATGTTGACGTCAATCTTGATATACAATATTACGCCGACATTTGATTGTAACACTGCAGGGGTTGTGGCTTTAAATTAGTAAAATTAACCAATTGTGGTGCTGGAGATATATTATACTTTATTAAAAATCCTGCCACCACTCAAATATAAAATTTCTTACCTTAAATTGGCTATCGTTACACTTATAAATTCTTGTCTCTTCTCTTTGATGTATCAACTGATGCCTTCTAAGAGACTCCTTGTGCTTGGTCTGGAAATAATTACAGAAAAATTTAATCTAGTTCAAAACATAACAGAATGGGTGCAAATCCCAACCACCATCAAAGTAATATTAACTAAAATGGGAACCTTGAATGAGTTACCATTACATAACCGGCACTTTCACGACTTTGATGTATAAACAACTTCATTTGACAAGTCTACAATCGGTGCCTCATAGCTTCTACCCCCGATGATTGCTTTATAGTTATGCGTAGTTTTCTGGTACCGCCGAGCGCCAAGAAAAATGGGACATCTTATAACGTATTTTTGCTAAAATCTAGTTGTGTACATCTAACTTTAATTTTTGTAACATTGTCAGTTATTTGTTAAAATTCATTGCAAGTGTGCAAATAGAGACAGATTTACATTAGAAAAAAAAATAGTTGTCCTATTTTTTTTTGCTCGTGACATGGGGGCATTGAAGTTATCAGTAGAATGACTTTCCAGTTTTTAGAACTTGAAGGTGGCAAGAGACAGTGGCAACGACTAACTCATGTTACCGAGATATGACTACAAAGTTGCAATCACCTTCAAGCTGCTTTGATTTTTTAATGGATAAAAATTAGTTTCAAATTCCAATAAAAAACAATCAAAAATAGCTTTCAATATCTAGTCATATTATCGCACGATGTTAAACATTTTAAAAACAATATTTTAATTAAAAAATGTCAATTATTAAGGTGCGTGGCCAGATTCAGACGTTTTATTTATTTTTAACATGAACCATAACTTCACAAATGACTTAAAAACCTAATATATCACCATTTCTGTTGCAAGTTAATGGATAAAAATTAGTTTCAAATTCCAATAAAGAGCAATAAAAAATAGCTTTCAGCATCTCGCTATATTTTATCACGATGTTAAACATTTTAAAGACAGTATTTTAATTAAAAAAAATGCAAATTATTAAGATGCGTGAAAAAAGTGCACTAAAAGTGTGGCACTGAGCTGCACTAATGCAATTTTGTCTCTTTTTAACTTATGATATCCATATTGATAACACCTGTCACTCAAAATTAGTGTCTTCCAGTGTGGAGATAGAAAATCTGGTTAAAAGATCTGGTAAAATTAACCAAATCAATTGTGACGCCCTTACAAAAAATCCTGCCACCACTAAAAATTTTTACCTTAAATTGGCAAACATCACACTTGTAAATTCTTGTGTCTTCTTCACTTTTATGTATCAACTCATGTCTACTTCTCAAATAATATGACTGGAATGGGCACAAAGGACATTTGTATAATTTTCTTGCATTACTATGGATAAGTACGTGGCTTCTAAGAGACTGTTTGCTCCTGGTCTGAAAATAATTACAGAAAAATTTAATCTAGTTTAGAACATAATAGAATGAGTGCAAATCTAAACCAGCATTAAAGTAATATTAGCTAAAATGGGAACCTCGAATGAATTACCTTTACGTAACCGGCACTAAATTTACGACTTTCATGAATAAACCTGCATCTGACGAGTCTACAATAGGTGCCTCGTAGTTCCTACCACAATGATTGCTTTATAGTTATGCGACTTCTACGTAGCTTTCCGGTACACGGGGACATCGTAGTTATCAGTGGAATGACCTTCCAGTTTTTAGAACTTGAAGGTAGCAAGAGACAGTAGCAGGAACTAACTCATGTTACCGAAATATGACTACAAACTTGCAATCACCTTCACGCAGCTTTGATATTTTGATGGCTAAAAATTTATTTCAAATTTCAATAAAAAAACAATAAAAAATAGCTTTCAGCATGTAGTCATATTCTCGCACGATGTTAAACATTTTAAAAACAATATTTCAATTAAAAAATGTGAATTATTAAGGTGCGTAGCCAGACTCGGAAGTATTATTTATTTTTAACATCATCCATAACTTCACAAATGACTTAAAAACTTAAAATATCACCATTTCTGCTGCAAATTAATGGATAAAAATTAGTTTGAAGTTCCAAATAAGAACAATAAAAAATAGCTTTCAGCATCTAGTCATATTCTCACACGTTAAACGTTTTAAAGACAATATTGTGACCCCAGATTTTTGTGCTGGACACTTCTGCTGGGAAAAAAATTGATGAGCGGGGGAAGCAGAAATCCGAAAAATCATTTCTTGATTCCAACAATTTTTGATGACCGAGAGGAAAAGTTTTTTTGATCATAGATAGTACTCCAAAATGCTGGATTGTCCAGCGAAATTCCGGACGTATGGTCACCCTACCCCAGAGGCATCTATGTGAGTTGTCATAGGTCCCAGACCTTAGGAAAAACAAACCGCTGTCAGCTGTCAAATGGCGACTAACTGAACGTCAAAATTAAATTTTTCGTAATTCTAGAGTTTTTATCGATATTATATCGTACAAAATGGCTAGTTTTTATTGTATTATTAATTGTGGAAGTATAGCAATCCGAGACAGCATCAGTTTTTACAAAATAACGTCGATTTACAACCAGAAGAGGTTAGGTTAAACAATTCCAAGCAATTAAAAGAAATGCTTTAAGTTGTTGCATGTTAATGCAAGAATGGTTGTGACAGTAATAACTGCTGCTCAAACAAGCAACAAACAATCCATGGTAAAGAAAATTAACATTTTATATTGGTTTGTCTCTATTTTTAATAACTATTTCTTATTTGAATTTTAGTTGAGCGAAGCATGAACTGCACGGAGGGAGAGTATATTTAATTAACAATTGACCTACATAAAATAATAAAATACATGTTAAACATTTTATATAATATATTATAAAAAAAAAATTACAAAAAGTACAACGGTTTGCGTAGTCCAATCTATAGGTATATAAGGTATAGACGAGGGGTTAACCGCTGGAAAAAATTGTGTACATCTTATTACATACTTCAAATAGTTTACAGTAGGTACGTCAGTCTTTCATTGTTTATTTTATAAAGTGTCTTTTTCACGAAATTTACAGCGGTTAATCTCCAACCATAGCCATGTTCATTGCTAAAAAACTAAAAGGAAAGATTTCCTGTTAAGTGGTGAACATGTTTTGTCTAGACTGGCAACACAATCCCAGTGAGCATTAAGGAACCATCTGAATCTACAATAGTCCAAGGAATCAATGGCTTTTATTCATGATGCTAAGAGTTCATATCCTGAAAAATTAATTTCTGCATTAGTAATTATTTATAAAACAACATTTAATTAGGCAAGCATATATGAAAAAAAATAACTAATTCTTACCGTTGTAACAAGCTTTTATCCTGCAAATTTCTTGCAGAGTACATCTTTCATCTAACCACAAACAGCTTCAAAACTTTTCAATGCCTTGAATTCGCCCTTCTGTCTACGTAATTCTTTCAAAAATCAAGTAATTCGCAACATCCCTATATGTAACATTTGGAAATACATCAATATTTGTACTAAAGTATTTTTTTCTCAAAATATAAGTATTTAATTCGACGGCAGCCGTATACCTAACCTCTACATCAGGAGACAATTCTGCAAAATACGAACTAATCGTCATCCTGACGAACAAAATTGTTTATATAACAGTATTAAGAATAGCTGTAGATGTTAAATAATCCAACAAGTTCTTAAATGGCACAAACACTGCAAAATTCACTTTAAAGAAACACGTTTAATGGGCGGATTTCTCAATGACAGCTGTTTGTTTTTCCTAAGGTCTCAAAATCTGTGACGTCGGCGCACACGACCCATAGGAAACTAAATTAGTTGGTTGGTTTGGCTATCGTCTCAGAGATGGCACGCTGTGTCAAAATCTAGGCATCTGGAAATGTCTAGAGTGTTCTCTAGATATTTGACATTTGCTGGAGAATAGTAAAATGATCCAGAAGCGAACTACCTAGGACTATACAAAGGCATGGATAAGCTCAGAGTGGACGGTTTAGTTCAGAAGACAGTTGAGTTCAGATAGCGAGTTCGGAATATCAAGAAGTGAACAAAGTAATAAAGTGACTGAAGTAGTAAATTATTAGTATTTGGTAGTACATTAGTGAAGTAATTATTATTTGTTGTAGTTAGTACGTAAGTTAATAAATTAGTGTTAGTGTTACCTTGGTGTTATAATTTCCGGATCCACGATACAGGGTGTTTACAAAGGGGGTGTAAACACGTAACAATATTTTAATTTTAAAAATATATCTATACTAGCTGACCCAGCAAACGTTGTTTTGCCATATAAATTATAAATTTTTGTCCAAAAAATAAAAATAAAATTTCTGGATAGGGCCACCCTTATCACCTAGGGGTATAAAAAATAGCATACGACCTATTCTCAGACCTACCAAATATACACCAAAAATTTCATAAAAATCGGTCAAGCCGTTTCGGAGGAGTTCGGTAACAAACACTGTGACACGAGATTTTTAGATATTAGATTATTAAAGTGCGTGACCAGATCGGGCATTCTATTTATTTTTAACATGAACCATAACTTCACTAATGACTTGAAAACCTAATATATCACCATTTCTGCTGCAAGTTAATGGATAAAAATTAGTTTCAAATTCCAATAAAGAGCAATAAAAAAATAGCAGCTTTCAGCATCCAGTCATATTCTCTCACAATGTTAAACATATTAAAGACAATATTTTAATTAAACAAATGCAAATTAATAAGGTGTGTGAACAGATTCAGACGTTTTATCATCATGTTTGACAACAAGTAAAATTGAAAATTTTTAAAAACCTCCGATCAATGTATCTAATTGTACCAGTTTCATGTGACCGAATCAAAATGAGGCCTAAATCATGTTCAGCTACCATAATTGTCTGCAAATTTTCAATTTTACTTCAATCGGACAATTTCTAGAGAAGTTCAACATGGCGAATTCAAGATGGCGACCAAACGTGAAAATCTAACATGGCCTATAACCTTCTCGACAAAATACTCCTTCAAATAAAAAAAACTGCCTCAAAATCGAATCACTCGTTGAAGAGATATGAAGCCACAGACAGACAGACAAACATACACGTTAAAAACCCCCCTCTTTTGGAGTCGGGGGGTTAATAAAATTGCATTGCACTTCTGTTCATACTACTACTTGGATTCCCATGTCAGAAATTTAAACACACTGTGTAGCACCTATATTGGTACCCAACATGTTCCCTTTGTTGGTATCTAATATGGAAATAATGTTGGTATTCCACATAGTGCCAATGATGGTGTCCAATATGATGTTAATCTTGTATACAATATTACGCCAACATTTGATTGCAACACTGCAGGGCTTTAAATTTGTAAAATTGAACAATTTTGGTGCTTGAAACATACTTTACGAAAAATCCTGCCACCACTCAAATATAAAATTTCTTACCTTAAATTGGCAATCGTTACACTTGTAAGTTCTTGTCTCTTCACTTTGATGTATCAACTGATGCGTTCTAATAGACTCCTTGTGCCTGGTCTGGAAATAATTACAGAAAAATTTAATCTAGTTTAGAACATAATAGGTGCAAATTTCAACCAACATCAAAGTAATATTAAATAAAATGGGAACCACGAATGAGTTACCATTACGTAACCGGCACTTTTACGACTTTGATGTGTAAACATCTATATTTGACAAGTTTACAATCGGTGCCTCATAGTTTCTACCACTTCTACGTAGTTTTTCGGAACATGGGAGCATCGTAGTAGAATGACCTTCCAGTTTTTACAACTTGAAGGTGGCAAGAGACAGTAGCAGCGACTAACTCATGTTACCGAAATATGACTACAAAGTTGCAATCACCGTCTAGCAGCTTTGATATTTTAATGGATAAAAATTAGTTTCAAATTCCAATAAAAAATAATCAAAAATAGCTTTCAGCATCTAGTCATATTCTCGTACGATGTTAAACATTTTAAAAACAATATTTTAATTAAAACATGCCAATTATTAAGGTGCATGGCCAGATTTGGATGTTTTATTTATTTTTAACATGAACCATAACTTCACAAATGACTTAAAAATTTAAAATATCACCATTTTTGCTGCAAATTAATGGATAAAAATTAATTTCAAATTCCAATAAAGAAAAATGAAAAATAGCTTTCAGTATCTAGCTATATTCTATCATGATATTAAACATTTTAAAGACAGTATTTTAATTAAAAAAATTATTAAGGTGCGTGAACAGATTCAGACGTTTTATCATTATATTTGACAATAAAATTGCATTGCACATCTGTGGATTCCCTTGTCAGAAATTTAGACACATTGTGTAGCACCTATGTTAGTACCCAACATGTCCTCTTTGTTGGTATGTAATATGGAACCAAGGTTGGTATTCAATATGATGTTAATCTAGATATACAATATTACGCCAATATTTGATTGCAACATTGGGCCTTTATTGTCAGAATCTGTCGTTCAGTATAATATTGGCTCAATATGTTGGTGCCAATATTGGCCTAACCAATTTCTGCTAGAAGTAGAGCTAGAGTTACTTTAATTTATTTAGCATACACTGCTCAGGTACTACCCATTTACAGAGCAGGACAGATACATAAAGAAAATATATGAAATAGAAATTATAATAAATACACATATAAGATTAAATTAAAACTTAATAAAAGTAAATAAAGGCAGAATTCAAAGAAAAACAAAGTTTTACTGCCTATAGCAATTTTTATGGAATGGGGTTATTTCATGTGTGTAAAAAACTTAAAAATACCTGCTAATCTACACAGTAAAATATACGAGAATATCGTAACAGCAATTAAAGTCACTGTGATATTTGCTAATTTTTCATAAATCCACAAAAACTATACTACTCATTTAAAATTTTATTAACGCGTGACGTCAATGGTTAGAGGTAATTTTATTGTTGTTAGATTGCTGCCCTGTAAATACCAAATGTAACACTAATGTTTTAACCTCTTGTTTCCCAGTTTGCAAATAAATATTTAATGAATTTTAGGAAGTGTGAAGAGGCGCATATTTTCGGCCACAACTTTGTTGTTTTTTATGTTAGAGGAAAAAATTAAAAAAGCATCGGAAAGCTTGATCAATTTTCTTTAGAACTGGTGTCAACGGATATTTTGAAGAAAATGATAATTAGCGAGATTCTTGGGAAAATGGAAGAAATGTCAAGTTTTCCTATAGAGTATATGTAAATCTTAAAAAAATAATTTTTCCCAAAAACATTCGCTTTGAAGGGCCGAGATTATCGGAATGTCTAGGTAACACACGATATTAAGAGTACATCGTAATTGAGATCAATTTCAGTTAATTACCGATTAATTACGGTAACAAAATGGCAAAATTTTGCCGGAAAAAAAAAAGTTCTCACTTCCGCCCCTTCTTTCCCTGACTTTGATCACAAGATTAACACCGCCACTCATTTCAGTAAATATCTCCGAAACGAAAAATAAAAGCGAAATTCTGATGGAACCAAAACATTCGTTGTGAAACAAACTCGTTTTATGGTATTTTTATTTTGGGCTAGCTCTTACCGTTTCAAAGATATCGAAGAAGAATAGTTAAAGAAAAGCATGCATTTCGGAACCGAAAGTAGCACAAAAACATGCAATCTTAAAATGTTCGTATTTTTCAAAAAACACCTGTGGGTGGGCTGTACGATGTCGCGACGCCAAGAGGAAGAGTTCTAGTTGATCCGCATCGTAAATTGCACAAGGCAAATCGAAAATTCGGCTCGGCACGAACGAATCAAAACTGGTATTTTTTGACATTTAGCGAAAACGGCAAAACAAAATGTCAGTCACACATCAATATGGGTAATGGTGAAGTTTGCATTTCATGGCTGCCATACAAATTTACTGCTTGAACTATACTGTGCGTGCGTAACCATTGACGTCATGGCTTTTGGCGGGAACTACAATTTTAAAATTATAAATTGAATTTAAAATTATTTAACGTCCATAAAAAAAATTTGCCATTACACCTACTTAGTTATTACTAGACCTAGAATCCAAATTTAATGTAAATAAAAATCATGAAATAACCCCATTAACAGTACAGTTGAAAATATAAAATTTATCACAATTTTTGTTGCAATTTTTATTTAAGCCTGAGACAGAACTAATTTTTTTAAAAATTCTTGACAATCAACCTTGTTATGTAATAGGTTATATAAAAATATTTGAGAGTAGCAATACCGTCTGTTTTCCAGTATGGCCATAGAAAATACGGTTAAAAGATCTGGTAAAATTAACCAAATTAATCAATTGTGATGCCCTTACAAAAAATGCTGCCGCCACTCAAATATAAAAATCTTTACCTTAAATTGGCAAACGTCACACTCGTAAATTCTTGTCTCTTCTTCATTTTTATGTATCAACTGATGCCTACTTTTCAAGTTATATGATTGGAATGGACACAAAGGACACTTGTATAATTTTCTTGCATTGCTATGGATAAGCATGTGCTTTCTAATAGACCGCTTGTGTCTGGTCTGGAAATAATTACAGAAAAATTAATACATAACAGAATGGGTGCATATCCCAACCAGCATCAAAGTAATATTAACTAAAATGCGAACCTCGAATGAGTTACCATTACGTAATGGGCACTAAATGTACGACTTTGATATATAAATACCTACATTTGACAAGTCTGACAAGCCTACAATCGGTTTCTACCAGTAATGATTGCTTTATAGTTATGCGACTTTTATGTAGTTTTCTGGTACATGGGGACATCGTAGTTATCAGTGGAATGACCTTCCAGTTTTTAGAACTTGAAGGTCCTTGACGTTTCATGACATTCTAAGCCTATTTGAAAAATAAAAATTTTTAAACATTTTTTTGTCCTTACTATACTTCCACTGGATGTGGAAGTAAAAGCTTTCAGCATATAGTCATATTCTCATATGATGTTAAACATTTTAAAGACAATATCTTAATTAAAAAATGAAAATTATTAGATGATAGATTTAGACGTTTTATCATTATGTCACATCAGCCAACAAACCTGCAATTTACTAACATTAAACTTAAAAAACCTACTCCTATGACCTTAAACCTCAAACTACAGAGCAACAAATCGAGAACCTCCAAATGCCGTTGAGTTTGCTCAAATTTTTTTTTTTTTCGCCGAGATATTGCAATTTAAATAATGGCCATAAGGTTTCCGTACTAATTAAATGTATTGGAAAAGATATGATATGAACAGACAATTTTAAAAATTCGATATCTCAGCGAAAAAGAAAGAGATTTGAGCAAACTCAACGGCATTTCAAAGAGGAAGATTTGTACTTTAAGATCTCATACATGGTGTTTCGAGAAAAAAAAAATTCGCAAAGCTACATTGTAACGGTTTGTTGTCGGGTAGCTGGTTCGGAGATTAATCAGGGTTCAGATTAGTTAATAAGACAGCCCAATAAAATATAAACAATTTATTTACTTTTCCAAACAGGTAATGTGTGGCAGTGTTACATAACATACAGGTACAGGTTATATGTCCGTATCTTTTACGGTTCTTAGGACAACATTTTCTATTATCTGAGAGAGAGAGAGAGAGAGAGAGAGAGAAATTTTTTTCCTAAGCACTTATATTTGTGTTTCCACAACTTTTATAAAATACCTTCTAAATGACATTATCTACTATTTGTAAATTACAGCAAATACCTCGATGAAAGAAACTGAAATGCTTCAAATCAACACGACGGCGACGTTAGGAACATATCTGTCATTTGACTAGCCATTGACATTGTTGCCATATATTGCTAAATATGTTTTTAAAAATCTTATCGGCATTAAAAATTATTTAAAATATTTAATAATTCACGCCTATTATTATTTTTTACATAAGAAAATTAAATTTCTTCTCAATGGGCCTTTCCCGCATGACTGAATTTTACTATTTCACCACGACCAAACCATATAATAAACTGTAATATAATTTTATATTAATTTAGTTTCTTGCAATTTTGTATGTTCTACCAAATATTTACTTTACAAAATCAGTTTTATTTCACTTAATTTGAAACATGAGTTCTAAGGCGTGAGCTTGCAACGTCAGTCTGATTAGACCAATAAAAAGTCGTATTTTTAAAGGGAGTTGTCTATTGCCAGGTGTACGTCTTTTTATGTGAACATCGTATTTCCGATATCAACTGTCTAGTTTGAATAGTACATTTTTTTTCATTACAACGTACTCTTCGTTAACCTGATGCTAAATAAAAACAAAAATTCTGTCAACCTTTTACTGTCTGAGTCTTAAATCCATATATCATGTTTATATTCTCTATTTTTGACCGCTTTGGTTCACATATGGTATAATATCAGTATCATCTGGCAACACTGTACTGAAATGCTCAAATCATATTCGATAACCTCACTTTCTATTGTTTATGTTTGATACGATATTTACGTAATTTTATTTTATAATTAGAAAATGCCGCTTACAAGGGTTTGTTTTGTACCAGTGTGTCCAATCACTAGTGAAAATACTACCAAGTTATTTTTGCGCGTCCCAACAAATTTGAAAATTCGAAAATAGTGGTGGAAAGTTGCAAAAGTTCCTGGTGTTATTTATACTGCTCCTGGATTTTCTGTTGTGAAGATCATTTTAACGTATGTGTATATTGTTACTAACTTTCTTTTAGTGGGCTTGATTTTATACTTTATTTGTCTCTTTAGATTGAAATCACAACATTTACGTTTACGCAATGTCAATCGGGATTATAAACGGACGTTCTCAATTGAACGTTAGCACTTTACTTTACGAGATTCTATTCGTGGTTCCTCATAAATGTACTTCAGGCACCAATAGAATTGCGAGATATGGAAAACAGAACGCAAGTGAGATTGTTTGGGAACTTGGTTTGAAAATGCACCTTTATAGCTAATTCTGGCAGTGGTTTAAGATCATATTTGATTGGTGTGGTTATGATGACGTCACATTGCCGCCCGAATGCTATCATTTAAATTTGCTGTTGATTTAGGTAATATTTGAATATTTTCTGTAGTATTTTATGCGTTCAGAAAAAAAATTAAAATTCATTTTTAGTAATATTTTGATAGGATCTTTCCAATAACATAATAAAAAAAAATAGCGGGAAAGGTCCATTATCTTTGCTAGAACTAGAGGAGGAATTTCAACTTGGCAACACCACACTGTTTTGTATAAAACCATTCTATCAACAAATCCATACAGTCCAGCTACGTCACAGAAAAGAGAACTACCAGAAACGACACTTAGGCTTCCCGCCAAAATTCCATTGCCGCCATTTTGTTGTTGGTACATCCGTCAGTTCATTTATTGTTTTAGGTTAAAACAATAAAGTGCCGTAAATGACAGTCTGTAACATAATACCGAAATAAATTCTTAAAAGGTTTTAGTGCTATTGTGCTGGGTTAATAGTAATTTTTAATAGCGATATGAGTAAACGAGGTAAAACCGTTTGCGCTGTTAAGGAATGTACAAGTAGTACGACAGGAAAAGACATTAGTTTATTTAGGAAGCATGCGATCGTGGGGATTCGGGGCAAGTAAAAGTTCAGCCAAACTTTATAACAATTTTAAGTTGTGCACACGACAAATACGTATCAAAATAGATTGCTACTAACAGCACTACCTACTATTTTTCATCAATTTGGTAGTTTAACACGTTCAATGCGTTACCGGTCCCCGGGGACCGATGGTGCACATTCTCCTGATGCGTAATACTTTTATGTAAACCTACCGCTGATGCGGGAGCGATAACTTCTAAACGAACCGGCGGATTTTAACCTTTCAGACAGCTATGTGATGCTGGTTGCATTTTCAGTACCATGGAACTATTATTGTTCTATCGGTCTCCGGAGACCGTAACCGCACTGGAGTAATATTTATTACTGTAGTGCGGTATTGGTCCCCTAAGACCGATATTATTTTTAAAGACATTTGATCTGTCGAGACCTGTTTGTGTGTTCAGTACATAACTAGATCTAGTTAGAATTAGTCGAAATGTGGGCGCGCTCTAAAAGTATTATTGGCTATAAATGGCAACAATGAAGGTGAAAATGACATGGAATTTACTGATAATATAGAAGGAGAAGTTATTGCGGCACAAGTTGCAGAACAAAATATTAGTGTGCAAAAGGAACAAGAAGAGGTAGTCCTGCAGGAGTCAGAAGAAAACGACAACTTTAGTGATTTTAGTAGTGACGACTCATTACTCGACAAGAATTATGTGCCTTCGGAAAATTCATCACCTGGTGGATCCACAGTCTCTGAAAATGAGTATATTTCGGGAAGTGAAGAAAGTTATTCTGATTCTAATTTTGATATGCCTTCACGTGATGATTCGATGTTTTCCCTTCACAAAGTTTTTGTGCGGACTGCCCAAACCAACCAGGGATGTGCTTAGACTGCTTCAATGAACTATACAAAAATTAAATAATAATAATAACTACCTTGAATATTATTGACGTATATTTGCTCTTTTATTTTTGTTTTTTATATGTAAGAAATAAAGGCTGTTTTAATTTAAATCCAAGAAAAACGTCTTTCATTTGAGCCAAAAATCATGTATTGGTTATATGCGGTTATGGTCTTAGGAGACCAGTACTGACGCTGCGATACATAATTTACAAAGTATAGAATAGATTTCTATTGGTCAAGCGATTTGTTAGTGCAGCTTTCTTGCCAAAAATTCAATTTTTGTAGGTTTTAAGATATCGGTCTCCGGGGACCGTAACCGCATAGGACGAAAACTTGGTATCGGTCTCCCAGGACCGAGAGCGCATAGAAATTTAACATTGATTTTTCAATAACGCAGTGAACGTGTTAAACAGAAAAAAAAAAAAAAATTTCCCCAGAACGATCTCCCAATAAGAAATTACAGGTTTTCTCAGGCGAGATATTGTATTGATTTTAATACATTTTGTGACTTTATATTAAGAATACTATTGTTCGAAGAGACAATTTTATCCAGTTTACTTTAATAGTTTTAATACCCATTATAAATAGAATTGTTATTCGAATAACGTAATTGTATTCAGCCTGTGTAAAGTTTGTTTATAAACATTCTGTTTAAATTTCCCGCCAAAATTACCAACAACAAAATGGCGAAGGTCACAAAAAAACATCAAGGGCGGTGCTGAGAGTGCCGCTTCTGGTAGTTCCTTATTCTGTGACTACGTCATCGGCCAAACTACTTACATTACCAATTTAAAACACCTGTTGCTCCACTTATTTTAACTTGTGTTTTCTCAAAAAATTGATTATTTTCGCGGAAATCTGTATTGGAAGGCTTGTTTGTACATATTCTATGATATTATGCAATAAAAAAAAAATAGGAAAATACCCCATTAGCTACAAATAATATCAAAATTTTATTCGTTGTTGTAGTCTACATATACCTTAAATAAATAATTATGAACTAAAATCGATTAATGCAATGCAATGCAATTCAATATGATCAACGTATGCACCATATAACGATAACAAATTTTCATATTTAGTTAAATTATTAATGGGCTGTGGATAAACACCTGTACTATGAGCAAAAGGTAAATAGGTGGTAATTCTACCACTGTTGCTGTATAATTCTGGCTCTCTCTTCATGATCAGATATGTGTGAATTTACTAATTTCACCTCAAACTTTTGTATATACAAAGAAATGACAGGAGTGGCTCACCTGGAAAGAGCAGTTGGCACACTTAAGAATTTCAGGTTTTTGTCTTTGGTGATTTCCTTTGACGTGTTCCTTCAAGTACCGATGAACGTTCGTTTGGTAGTCACAGTGAGGGCATTTGTAAACCATCCTACTGTGCACGTGCATATGCTTAACAAGTGCCGTTCTCGTTTTGGATACATAGAAACACGTCGCACAACTGAAAACGATAACATTCATTTAGTTTCTAATATTAATAATAAACAAAATTAAAAACTGAAACACTTGATATTAACAAAGCATTTAACAGCTTACACTATGAGGATTGCTATACGAGGTGACTCGATAGCAATGTGCCATAGCCTATAGTAAGGTATGATCGTGTTACCAGGGGTGGAGGACTTGTACTATACATTTTAAGCAGTATAAAATATAACATTATTGAGATTCCCTTGGAGGAACCATCATTTGTGGAATTTTTAATGGTAAAACTGATTTTCTGTAAGGTTTCATTAGGTTTGGGGGTCATTTGATGTAAACTATGCTAGTTTGTCAATACTGTCAGACATATTTGTTAACTTTGCATTGCAGCATTAAATATCGAAAATTTTGTTATCTTAGGAGATATTAACATTAATTTAATGAATGATAGTATGACTAAATTCTTCAATAGATTGTTATTTGAATATGACTGTAAGCAAAACATTGAAACTCCTACACGAATTACCGATGAAACTGAAACACTTATTGATGTGATAGTATCAAATTCTGATCTTAATATTACAACACAAGTAACTAGCTTTAGTTTGGCCGATCACAATTTAATTGAATGTACATTAGAACTACTACATAGCACTCCGAATTCGTTAAAGAAACCAATACGATGTTTTAAGAATTTTGATATTAAAAAATTTCAACATGATGGCAATTTAGTTGACTGGAGTCATGTGTATCTCATACCAAATTTGAATGATAAAGTGGAATATTTCAATTCTTGTTTAATAAAACTGTTTGATACTCATGCTCCTGTTAAATATATTACATGTAATAGTAGAAGACAATCTCAACCCTGGTTTAACAAGACACTACATAAATTAAGAAAACGAAAAAGGCAATCTTGGTTGAAGTACAGAAAGACTAGACTTACTGAAAACAGAAATCAGTACTGTCTTCTACGAAATCACTATAACTACTCGTTAAAATTAGAAAAAAAAAAAGTATTTCACACAAACCTTACAGTTACATCGTTTTGACAGCAAACTGTTATGGTCTGATCTGAAAAGGTGGAATGTACATGATAATAACAAAAGTAAATCTCTTTCCTTACCACCAAATTTGGGAAATGCAAATGATATTAATGGCTTCTTTCTTGATTCAATACCTAATTTATCTACCCAACCCAACTCTTTAAGCAGATTTTATTCTGAAGTGTTTTCTGAAAACCAATTTGAGTATGTTCCTGTTGAACCAGATTTTATCAAACTATTGATATTAAAACAAAAACCTTATACAATGGGTTATGATAAGATTTCTGCTAGAATGTTGCAGCTAGATCTCACTTCGGTAGTCGAGCCACTTACTCATATTATCAATTATTCATTCGAAATCGGCAATGTACCTGATTTGTGGAAAACGGCAATTGTTAAACCAATTCCCAAAAAACCTAATTCCATCATTGAAAACTTATCTGATTTAAGACCTATCAGCTTATGCCTGTACCTCTCAAAATCGCTGAGGCTTCCCTACATATTCAATTAACTGGGTACATTGAGGCTTTAAATATTTTACCACCTAAACAGTCAGGGTATAGAAAAGGATTCAGTACAATAACTTCTCTTTGTTCAATGACAGACGATTTCATCACGGCTATCGATAACCATAAACTTAATTCAATTGATTTAAACTGCCTTTTAGCAAAACTTCATTACTACGGTATTAGAGATAACTGCTTACAATGGCTAAACAATTATTTATTTAATAGAAATCAATGTACTATTCTTCAAACTTCAGAAAAAATTGATATGTCAGCTTCTCGTTCTATTACTTCAGGCGTACCGCAAGGATCTGTTTTAAGCCCTTTGCTATTCTCTATTTTTATTTCTGATTTACAACATGTTGTTGAATATTGTAATATTTATGTTTGCGGACGACATTTCGCTTAGTAGTAGTTTCTCACCTGACAATGCACAAAATGCAGTTTATGAAATTAACTCTGATTTAGATAAAAAACCGCTGCCCAAGGAATCACTACTTCCACATCCACATTTTTTATCCAAGTCACTCACAACGAAAAAATTTTGTATGTGGAAATAATTGTTTATGGAACTTTAATAATATAATATTTGAAATCCTCTACCCCACATCGGTATCGGGGTGGGGGTGGTGATAGGGGGTGGTAGTGGGGGTGGATGAAGTAAAAAAATGTTTAAGGTGTCTGGTTCTTGTACACACACTAAATCACATTTTTTTTTCATCCCCTTTAATAGTGGGGTGGGGGTGGTAATGGGGGGTGGCTAATGCCAAAATTTTTTTTCAGACCTTAGCTTCTCTTGTATATACTAAATACCAATTTTATGGACTCTTACCTGCTTGATTTACCTATTTTCTCCAAATTTACCACAATTTACCCCCCCACCCCTTCGACGGAACAAGATGAAAATATAATCTAGTTCTAGATCTCGTTAAAGTACATATGTGTACCAAATTTCAAGTTAATATCTCAAACGGTTCCAGAGTAAACGTGCGCACAAAAAAAGTTACAGACAGACCGACAGACAGAATTTTTTTTTTCGCTCAAACTTAAAATCTCGACGTTTCATGACATTCTAAGCCTATTTGAACAATAAAAATTTTAAAAAATTTTTTTGTCGTTACTATACTTCCACTGGATGTGGAAGTAATAAAGCAATGGTCTTATGATAATACCTTGCTGCTAAATAAATCCAAATAAATGTCTAGTTGGTTCTAACCAAAATATTAATAAAGTCAGAGATTTTTCACTTACGATTAATAATGAACACATACCAACTGTTGAGCATGTAAGAAACTCAGGAGTGACCTTTGACAAGCAGCTTAAATTTACCAAGCATGTTGATTTAATACGCCGTAAAGCATATTTAAGTTTAAAACAGCTTTCCCCATTCAAAGAATATTTGGATGTTGTGACAAAAAAGATGCTAATTAATAATTTAGTTATATCGCAAATGAACTATGGTGATATTGTATATGGCCCGTGTTTGTCGGTTGAAAATAAAATACGTATTCAAAGAATGCAAAATCATTGTATTCGGTTTTTAACTGATATACCACGTTATGCTCATATTACACCTTACATTCGAGACTTGGGCCTACTTAAACAAAACGAAGCTAGATTCGTACACTACTCATGCTTTCTTAACAAGATTTTACAAACAGAATTACCTGAGTACTTATCTAACAAAATTATAAGACGTGATCAAGTTCATGACAGACACTTACGAAACATTGCTAACCGAGTCACAGTACCTTTACATCATAGTGCTATTTTTTCCGGAAGCTTTTCTTATATTTCATCTTATATCCTAAATAATTTACATACTGAATTCCACAACATCTCTGTTGCTTCACTGAAGTCCAAACTAAAGCAAGCTATATGTGATAATAGTTTAAATAATATTGACTTTACAAAATTTCAAGTAATATTTGAAGAGCTAAGTGGATAAAGGTGTTATGTGACATTTTTGAAAATTTTGAGATTTCTACACAGACAACTATTTTAACTTATAATCTATCATTTCAATAAGTTTTTGGGATAATAAACCTCTCCTAAATACGTTTTAATGTTTGATAAAGGTGTTATGTACATATGGTTTTTATATAATTTAATGGATAAAGGTGTCATGATCACATACCACCTTTATCCATTACTGTGCGATATTAAATTGTTTTAATCCAAAACACTTTGCTTTTAAAGTTATGTTATATTGACATTAATGTGACAAGTTGTGTTAAGTGTTTCTTACTATTATAGTGAAAATGGCCAGTCGTAGTAAACTGATATTACAAATGGCAATGAATAAACGATTTCATGAATCATGTAAGATGTTTATAAATTGGCTGATATTTGGAAATAGTGCTTATAGTGTTTTAATCCATATATTCATTTCGTTCAATTTCGAAATGGTATGAGATGGTACAAGAGTCGAGATGGTACTTGAGTATCTAATTGCTGTAAACACATTTATACCTTTTGGCAATTCAGCAAAAATCAGTCACATAGTGGCAAATTCTTCCAAGGCAAGTTTTAATAATGTTTTAAAAACAAAACATTATCAATATAAAATGCAATAATAAAATACGAATTTACCAAAGTATTCTAGCAAATTAGTCTGTAAATCAGAAATACTGGAAAATGACGCTTTGCGGTGTTGACTTTTGTACAAACATTTTTATGCTGACAAGTAGAAATTTTTATGACAAGAGCAAAACTGATATCTGGTATGGCTTCTGCCCACCCAATATTTTGAAAGAGCATTAAATTGTTTAAGGCAAATCTGGCGAATTCCGAAATTCTTGCGGAAAAATTAATAAGTATGATAATTACGCCAATCAAGTCAAAGGTCATTTGGGTTTGTAAGGTTATCGTTTAAGAATTACAGGGTTCGCTATGCTTACATCTATTGGGTTACAAAAAAAAAAAAAAAAAATAATACTAAAGAATACGGAGCAAATTACAAACTAGCTTTCGAACAACAAAAGCGTGACGGAGCAAAAGTTACAGTAGATATAACGATTTGCTTTCTTACTTTAGATCTTCAGCAAACCATGCCGCTGCCAAAATTAAGTACATCGAAAGCATTTTACCTTCGTCAAATGTGGTTTTACAGCCTTGGCATACATATATTGAGGAATACTGAAAAAAAAAAACGTTCTTTTTCACATGGACTGAAGATATGGCCAGCCGTGAAAGCCTAGAAATTGCTAGTTGCTTACATACCTTTTCACAAATTTACAATGAATATTTCCAAGAAAAGATCGATCACATTATAATGTAATATGTTGCAACCCCTTAAAATTTAAGGTTATGTTGGTTACTAAAAAGTAGTAGTATTTGCACCTACTCGAGAAACCTACCAGAAGTTAGTTCTGGTGACATCTGGAATTATCTAGAGAATGGTGGCGTCATCACAGAAAAATCGAGATCTGTCATTTTTAGGTATAAAAGACCGACCGCATTCTCAGCGAGTAGTTCAGAAAGTTCAGAAAGTATAGAAAGTGAGGTTAAGACTTCAAAGATAAACAAAGTGATAAACATTGTGATTTTAGTCAATAAAGTGTATTTAAATTAATAATAGTATTGTGAAGTATCCAGTAAATATTTAATAAAGTGTGTTAGTGGACATCTCTTGTTATAATTTTTGGAACCCACGGATTTTGCGAGGGTGGTTTCCTAAGAGTGGAAACACGCGACAAATTGGTGTCAGAAGCGGAATTTTATGACAAGAGGAGCTCTGAAGTTGTGCTGGAGTGTTCGAGTTAGCACAGAGGACTCATTTACTGGACATTGTTCGAGGGTTATTTTCGAACAGGAAAATAGTGTTAAGTGCATTTTTGAGACATTGTAGAACATTTTATTAGGACATTAGTGTGATAATTAAATCCTTTGAACTGAGAAGTGATAGAGACACTGAAAAAGACTCATTTAGTGCGTGAAAATTTCTAGAACTTTTCTATTTGGACATTAGTGGAGATTATTAAATTCTCTGAACTGGATAGTGACAAAAGACTCTGGATAAGACTTTTTCGTGCTATTTCGAGATTTGTCTAGGAAGTTCCATTACCGATATTGACGTGACAGTTAAATTTATTTTATTTTAATTTCATCGTATGCCCGTAACAACAAGAAGTATGGCATCCGATAAACAAATACAGGACTTATTCGAACAATTCCAAAAAATGATGGCACAGCAGCGCCAGGAGGAGGAAAAACGGCGTCAAGAAGAAAAAGTCGAACAAGAAAAGCGACGTCAGGAAGAAAAAGAAGAACAAGTAAAACTACGTCAAGAAGAAAGGAACGAATTAAAGAAAATGATGGAAGATCAGGAAATAAGACATCAGAAAGAAAAAGAGGATGAAGAAACAAGACGTCAGAAAGAAAAAGAGGATGAAGAAACAAGACGCCAAGAAGAAAAAGCCGAATTGAGAGAAATTATGGAAGACCTGAAGATTCGACAGCAAGAGGAGAAAGAAGAACAAGAAAAACGCCAGGAAGAATTAAGGAAAATTCTGAACAAATGAAAATACAACAGAACGCTATCATTTCCACTACTGAGGAACTAAAGAAAGAAATCAAAGATGACATGGGTAGCGTAAAGTCTGAAGTTTCTGAAGTCAAGACGGAAGTCAGTCATGTAAAAGAGGAAGTGAGTGACATCAGAGGAAAAATGAGCGAGTTCGAAGGAGAAGTGGAGCGACTTAAACGACAATTAAGAGAGAAAGGAGGCCAGCTAGTAACATCATCGGGTCCTCGATTAAAACCTCCCTCCTTTGACGGCCAAAGCTCATGGACGACGTACAAGAGACAATTCGAGGCAGCAGCATCGGCGAATAACTGGGATAACGAGGAAAAGGCTATGGCATTAGTTCTGGCGTTAAGGGGCCAGGCCTCAGAATTACTTCAGACTATCCCAGTGGAGAAACAAAGGGACTTCAAAGTCTTGGAAGCTGCATTGGACTTGAGGTATGGCGATCAACACCTTGCCCAATTATACCAGGCTCAGCTGAAATCCCGGATGCAAAAAGCTGGGGAAAGTTTACAAGAATTTGAAGCTGCGATAGAGAGACTGGCGCACCTGGCGTATCCAAGTGCACCTAAAGAATTCCAGGAACAATTAGCCGTGGGGGCCTTTTTAGATGGTATAAGGGACGAAGAGGTCAGGCGAGTTTTGAGGCTGACGAGACACCAAAGTAGTAGCGAAGCTTTGGTGCGTGCATTTGAAGTAGAAGCCGCCTACAGAGATACTCCAAGGTCGAGAGTGCGAGCTGTGACTCTCGAAGAATCGCAACCAGAAATGAACCAGAACCCTATGTTGACGGAGATGCAGAAAATGTTTACCAAATTATTGAACAAAGTGGATGATCTTAGGGAGCAGAGAAAACAACAAAATAAAGGAATGCCGAGTGGAGGTATTAAATGTTACAACTGCGGCAAGGTAGGACACATGAAGCGAGACTGTCGACAGCAGAATTCGGAGAGTCGAGTAAATGCTGTGAATCTTGAAGAGAAGCAGGAAAACAGTACCAAGGGGGTTGTTCTGGCTAGGGAATGCAGTGACCCCAGAGAAATAAAGATTTCCCAGCTTCGAAGAATCGCAAGCAGTCTGTTGTTGCATGGATATGTGAACGGAAGAAAATGTTTGTTTACCATCGACACAGGTACTACGTCATCAATAGTACGGCCAGGATTTATATCGGGCATAAAGATTACCAAGAGGCAAAATGAAGAAGTGATCGTCCGGACAGCTACGGGGGACAGGGCTACGGTTCATGGAGAAGTAGACCTGGGTTTGCAGATTGGGCATTTGAGGTTCGACCACAGGGTCATCGTGGCTGACATTACGGATGACTTCATTTTGGGCCTGGACATTATGGAACAGTATGGATTTATTGTTGACGTAGGCAAGCGAATGTTAAGGATTGGGAACGAACAATTTATTCTGTCAAAAGTGAACAACCAATGCGAGAAAACCAGGCTGTTGACAACGCAGGCAGTCAAAACTCCTGCATTATCCAGAAAACCAGACAAGGAAGATTGCAAGCGCTACCCTCAGGTGAGAAAATTGCCGAACATGGTTAAAGTCAACACTGTCAAGGTCGATCTTCCAGACAGTTGGTCAAAGAAAACTCTGAGGCGTGATGTAGAAATCGGACCCATGTTGCGAGCAAAAGAAGAGGGAACGCGTCCAGCATGGAAGGATGTTTCCAACAAAGAAGTGGGGCTAAAGGCTTTATGGTCACAATGGGATTCACTTACAGTCGTAGACGGGCTTTTAAGGAGAGCATGGGAAAGCCCAGATGGGAAGCAGGTTGCCCTGCGTCTAGTGATTCCCAGGTGTCGTGTACCAGAAGTACTCCAGAAAGCGCACAATGAAATGTCCAGCAGACACTTCGGCATAAACAAGACATTGAGTAGAGCATGGGAACAATTCTATTGGGTTAATAGTCGCCAGGATGTGGAGGCCTGGTGTCGCAAGTGTAAGAATTGTGCTGCCCGTGGGGAACCATTTTCCATGAGCAACTATAGACATGGAAGTCGAGAATAGCCGAAGAATGACCGAGAGCAGATGAACAAAACTAGTAACCGATTGAAGGCTCGTTATGATCAGAATGCCAGTACAGGGGGATTCAAGGTGGGAGATCTGGTTTGGCTGTACAACCCACAGCGGAAGGAATGGAGATCCCCGAAATTTCAACCTCCTTGGGATGGACCGTATACTGTTATTACCCGAATTAATGATGTCATCTATCGTATTCAACGAAACAAAAAGTCCAAGATGAAGATCATACACTTGGATAGACTGGCGAAGTATGTGAAAGAGGCTGAATTGCCTGACCGGGAAGTTCAGGCTTAAGGAGGGGGCAGTGTAATATGTTGCAACCCCTTAAAATTTAAGGTTATGTTGGTTACTAAAAAGTAGTAGTATTTGCACCTACTCGAGAAACCTACCAGAAGTTAGTTCTGGTGACATCTGGAATTATCTAGAGAATGGTGGCGTCATCACAGAAAAATCGAGATCTGTCATTTTTAGGTATAAAAGACTGAACGCATTCTCAGCGAGTAGTTCAGAAAGTTCAGAAAGTATAGAAAGTGAGGTTAAGACTTCAAAGATAAACAAAGTGATAAACATTGTGATTTTAGTCAATAAAGTGTATTTAAATTAATAATAGTATTGTGAAGTATCCAGTAAATATTTAATAAAGTGTGTTAGTGGACATCTCTTGTTATAATTTTTGGAACCCACGGATTTTGCGAGGGTGGTTTCCTAAGGGTGGAAACACGCGACAATAATATGGCCCGACTCCTGTGGTGGACAAAATAAAAACTTCAATATCATTACACTTTACCAGTTGTTGGTTTTAAAGAGAGAATTTGAAGTTATCGACCATACATTTTCGGAAATGGGACGTTCATATTTAGATTCAGACAGAGACTTTGGCAGAGTCGAGAAAATTTTAAGGAAACATCAAAACATTTACGTTCCGGACCAGTATCGAGAAATTTTAAGAACTCCCAAAGACGCCGTTGTCATAGATATGAAGAATCATTTCAAGGATATTGATGGAATTGCCGCAAAACTCAATTTGTACAACAGGAAGAAAAACTTGAACAATGAAAAGGTTTATTTTCACGACGGTATAAAATGGCACCTATGGGTGCTACTATTACATCACTAAATGAAATGACTCCATTTTACAAAGGCAATATTTTAAAGAAAAGGAATATGCATAAGATAAATTCCGACTGTATTACTCTAACGGTGTTTAATGAAAACAAGGGCAGCCTAAGTGTAGGAAAACTGGCCAATCTTAAAGAACAATTACCATTCATAAATGAATGGTAAGGCCGTATTATCACAACATATTTGGAAATGACCAAACTGTGGCTCAAAACCGTAGAACTGTCCGACTACTTAAAAATTGTACAATGTTGTAATAATAATAAAATATGTTTAATTTCTTAACACTTTTATTCACTAATTCCTTATTCATTTCAGAGAAACTTATGAACGGATAAAGGTGTTATGTACATTAATTTTTAAAAATTTTCGAAAATAATGACAACTGACAACTTTAGTTATTTGTCTCTGAAAAGTACATCAAATGTCAATATCATCGCAAAATGCAAGCTATATAGTCGTTATAACAAAAAAGTTCTCGCCTAAAAACTTTCGAGTTAAATTACTCAATAACGTGTTTTTGTGACATAACACCTTTATCCACTTAGCTCTTCATTTTATACTTATATTTTTTAAAACAAGTTTCTGTGTATTTGCTGTATTTTATGATTCCTTTATCATATTTTATTGTACTATTGACTATATTTTTTAGGGATAGGTTAAAATCATTTAAGTGTATCTAATCTAATTTGATCCACCCTTTTGTGTCTATGTTAATTTATATGTATATATGCACAATAAATGCTTTATTATTATTATTATTATTATTATTAATGGCAGATAGAGCACTTCAAGGCGAGTCTAGATCACCAACGAAAAAAATGTAGAGAAGCTGTAGAAAATATTGTTTTAGAAACTGTCATGATTGGAAATGCAACAAATGCCGTAAGGAGATGGTGTCGAACATTTATTGTAGTTTAGTTTTTCCTATTCTTGGCAAAATTATTTTATAATATAAGAAGTGTTGTTATTGTTAATATAAATAAATCATCATGGTCTCCTGACAAATATATTAATACTTGATGTCCTTATACATTAAGGACAGTTTTACTTATTGTAATGTAGACACATATTTTTCCCTTTTTTTTTATATATTTTTAATGTTTTTAAATGACATGTAATTATTGTACACTGACATACCATATATACATTTTTTGTATCTGAAATGGTGAATAAAGATGATTGATTGAACGGATTCTACTCAAAAAAGTGCCCTAAGAATGTGTCATTCGATTTACGATTCGACACTTGGTAATTGAGATATGAAGATCATCCAAAAATGCTCTGTAGCTCGGTGGTCGAAAAAGATAGACGATCGCGGTTTGCGCTATTGTTTGTCTCTCGAAAATCGAGCTCAGGACACCTATATTGATTTTTGTCTATCTGCCAAATCCCATCTAATTTGATCTACCCTGAACTATGTTAAGTAGGCAGAAAAACTAACATGAAAGTCTCCTCCACATCTTGCAGTGATTTATGAGTTAACAAATGCCTATTAAAATCATTTCTCTTTTTTGTACCGTACGGGCAGTCAACACATTTGTAGTAAACATCACTGAGCCGATCTCCCCTGGTTATACACTTAGCAGGTGGTAGCTTATTCTCAGCCGCCAGCTCCATGTGGCTATTCGCTATATGAATTAGAAGATCACATCTAGCTTTTGAGGTAAATGGGCACATCTTACATGGAAACATAGTTCGCTTGAATTCAAACCTCAGTGATTTTCTCTTTTTAGTAGTACTGCTGAAAAAAAAAAGAAGTTATTAACTAGCTATAAATATGAAGCCAAACTTAACTGTTGGTCAATTGAAATGGACCGAGTGAATTTTTTTTTGAGAAGGAGAACAGATATCAATACGCAGTTCAGGATTTAAGAGTGCGTTTGCACGAGGGCCTTATGAACTGCATTGTGACGTGGTCAATGCTGATGAAATTAGTACAATGTTCCCTACCGAGCGAGTGTGAGTGCAACAATTATTCAGTTATACTTTTAATGACAAGAACATGGGCAATTAAATCAATAAAAATTCTTTTAACCGCTGTTTCAAGTACTAGACACGAAAAATTATGAGTCGGATCCTATTTTTACAATATTTTTAGTGATATTGTAGCAGTATATGTGAGGCTGAAAGCAAAAAGGGACCTCTTGTCGGCGATGTCAATTTTTCAGTACAGTCGACTTAGTGGTTTGGGTCAAAATAATCGATTTTCGGATTTTTGCGATTTATTACCTTTACAAGTTGTAATCGATTACAAAACCGATATAATTGGATGAGACACTTAAAATAATCGATAAAGCAGTCGATGTTCAGCCCTGGAAAAGGTACCTCATGTCGCTTATGGAGAAATAACATGGGACCGACAAGAGGTCTCTTTTCATAAACGCACTAGTAACTTAAACAAAAAAAAACATAGAGATATGATTTTTGCACCAAATTGTTTGGAATTAAAGCTTAATTCATTTAATATCAATAACTGAAAACTGGAATTTGCCGACAAGAGGTCCCTTTTTGCTTTCCGCCTCACATATATTGAAAAACAAGAAAATAACCATTCTTTCTACATACTGATGTAAATCTTATTTTTCATACTGAATGTTAATATATTAAGTATATGAAGAAGTTGACAAGTCAGTTCGTAAGGGAACATCATGTTGATATTCTAGCTTGGTTAGATTTAGACCAATGGTATATAAAAGGAACGGTTTCTTTGAAAGTTACCTGATGAATGCCCAAGATAATATTTTTTAACAATAATGTAAGCAGAAATACAACATATTTATTTAAAAAAAGACTTTGTGTATTGTAAAAATTATTACTGGGTGAAGGACATAGATCGATGGCAATTTAGTGTTTTTAATCAATAAAGGACATTTATTACTATAATTGACCTTAGACTAGAAAAGAGTAAGGACTCGTAACAGCATATTCACCACAGTCAAATTGTGACCAAAATAGATGCCCAGTGGCGGCGCTAGAGCAGTGCTGGGGTGGGCGGGAGCCCACCCTGCAAATCCAAGCGCCGGTCGCTGCCCACCCTGCCCAAGCAGCATTCAAAGTGATGGGAACTGGCATCTGAGGCATCGGAACTTTAATATAGTAGGAATAACATAACTGTTACTAATTTTGCGACTTCAGGGTAATATTCACTTTGTGGTAAGCATTTGTAGTGACAATTAAGTAGATTCTACTGAATTTAGGCACTGTATAATTATAACACTTTCAAGTAACTGCTGGAGAATCTGCAACGTCGCGGATACTACTCTGCATTACTTTGAAGCATCCTCAACTGCAAAGTGAAAATTGGTAGTAATGCCGACTGCACAGCTTTACCAAAGGACCACTTGAAAGTAGTCTAACTTATTAGTGACATCTCGAGTAAAAATGAGGTTATTTCTACGAACATAGGGGCTTTGAAGTTATCTTTACTACTCCCCACTAATTGAAAATGACTTAAAAGTTACATATACCTTGAAAATCTACTATAGAGTAATATTAACTTTTAAGACAATTTATATAATTATTGGCATTGAATAAAATGGCGGCATCTGAAATGCTCAGTGAAAGCGAAATAAAGTTTATCAGCACTCACCCACGTTTTATAGAAAACTGAAGAAACAGTTAAACAGTAGTAGAGAAATAGTGATTCTTCAGAATATGATGCAAACATAGATTATTTCGCCACAGCAAAACCATCATCTTTGGCAACAAGTGCAAAAGTGCTCCCATCAACACAAGAAGAGTAATCGAAAACTATAACAGTTGTAGTGATTAATGATACTGTGTACTGCTCGAAAATTACAACTTGTCTTTAACACACAGATTGACCCATAGTTCAGTTAGTGATCCACTGAGCATATTAAATGAATTTGACGATTAAAAACTCCAAATTTAATAAATATTGTGTGGGGAACGGACAATGTCGGTATAACGGCATAAGACATTATTTATGTACAATAAATTGAATTGAATGAAATTAAATGTAAACTGATCACTAAATAAATATGAAAACTGTTATGTATTTTTTCCATTATTACTCACCTTACGTTAATAAATATATTTATCCAACACTTTCATATAAAGTGATCTTTATTGATAAGACTTTGAAGGTATAAAGTGACCCATAAGTCACTAGTGAGATAAAGTAGTAAGCTAAAGTGAGGTAAAGTGATTTAGTCACTAAAGAGTAATTTTAATATAAACTACAAGGAATTTATTTATTGTCTCCATTATATGGAAAATTAACAAAACAAAGAATCCATGCACTACCACTTATTTATATTTATGTTAACATTTATTGTCATCATATTCGATTTTTCACAAAGAAAACTGCTCTTCTGTACACAATTTTTCTCTATACTAGTAACGACGTCTGTATTGCCTGACTCGTTGTGCTGCTTTCCCTGAATTTTTTTAGCAATAACAATCTTGTCGAGACTGAATCTTCCAAATAACCCTCCGCCACGGTGGATGATTTCCACACACCGTGACGTTTAAGGGTGGTAATGTCACCACCAGCATTGGCCAAGAGTTGATGAGGAACGGCGCATGCTATGGCCAGTATACAAATCTGCATCAGGCAATTGCAAATAATCAGCTACAATTCTTGGAATTTTTGAGAGCTTATTTAATCCAACGCATTGGACAGTGCACTTTCCCTTTTGAAAATTTACGAAAAATCTTTTGTGAGACACATTTTGCAGTCTTAAAGACATATTTCCTAATCGAATCAAGTGGGTTCACCGAAAATCCTTCATTTAAAACTGTGAGAATTTTTGATTCATTCGTCTTGGTATCTGGTATGGATATATATAGATATTATTCTTTATCTCATATCTTCGACGCTTAAGAAGGTCAGTTCACCGCAACGGCAGGCACCGCAAACTCCCAATATCAATGCAACCTAAAAAACCCAAACATTTAAATAGGTATATAAAAGCAAGATCATAAAAAACACCTACCTCTGACATAAGATGCTCACCGTCAGGGGCATCCATCAAATATTGTTCGATATGTGCTCTTTCCAAATAATATCAGATAATAAAAAGTACTTAAAAAGTATAATAATTGTTATTTTTAATAATCCACATATTCCCATCGCACACAGTGACAGTGACACTTTAACAGTTATTACCGCGTTGCCAATTAAAAAAAAAAAAATTACCTATATCGATTCTGCCAATTCTACCAACATGGAAATAAGTTGGTAGCAACAGTTACTAAGATCTTATAGCGTCATTGGTCCCATTTGCTACATCTAGGTAAATATAACTACACAGTGAAATTGTTGCAGTTGCCGTCACCACTTTTAAAGTAACAACTATAACGTTGGTGGCATCTGCTACTTTATAGTAAATGTAAGTTGTAGGGAAATAATTTTGGTTTTTTCAACCTCTAAGTTACTGCAATTAAAATCGTCATTTTTCTGTTGTTGAATGAAGACGCCATATTGACACGGATAAAAATATAATTCAATAAAAAATTTCTTTTTATTATAGTCATTTACAAATATATTTTCTAAATAGATTATTACTTTATAATATATAAAATTAAAAAAAAAACGTTTTCCATAAAAAATTTTGCAGTTTTGCTTGTACACATAATTTTTGCAAAAAATTTTTTTTCCGAAAAAACCATTTTCTCGAGGGGGCGTCTTTTTTATCGAAGCATCATGATAACATTTTACAGAAAACAAGTGGTGGTTTTAATATCCACACCCAGGGTAAATGCAAAACATCATGATTTATAATATATACTTATGCATGTTGTATATAATCACCTTAACTTGGACCTTGGACATATCATGTGCTTAAACTCAGTAAGTCATTAATTTGTTATTCAAATAACAGAGAGCCAAATATATAGTTTGCGCTCTCATTTCGGTCAGCTGAGCTGTTCCAAAAGTTAGTCATTTCTACTACTTGGTTACGTCCCGTTTACGTAATAACCTAGTCTTCAACACGGTAATGGTAGAAGTACCGGAATAGTAATTTGCTACGTAATTATTATTCCCCATTTTGGTGAATACTTGGTAGAAGGATAGTTCCCATTATGTAAGTCCTTAGTTGCGGAAACCTTTAAAGTTCCCCTAATGGCAACTATTACGTAGAAACTACTAAAATTGCTGCTTGGGTGCGCCGCCGCCGCCGACTTGAGGCATCACGCCACATCTCTATGCTGGCGATGTTCGTCTATCGCTGTACCGCCCGCCCTTTGCCGGCATCCGCCCACCCATTTCAAAAGGCTAGCGGCGCCACTGTAGATGCCCTTTAATAAACCAGGAGCCCGCCGACCACTAATTGTGGGTCATAAGTTTATGCCCAAAATATGTGAATTACTGTTAATTTGGGGTAGTAGAGCACATAAATGTTTATGCCAGCCCTTTTTTTTGCCTTGCCATTAATGATAATTGACGGCATACCAGAATTTCCTATCACATATACTATTTACCTGCGTAATTCGATGAATATCATAAATTTACGACTGGCAATCAGAAACTTGGTAAGTATGAACCTCCTGAGTGCGAAAATGCATTCGCGATCTTTAAAAAGTGGTGTAAAGGTCTTGCCTTTCACGATAATTGACGGTGTATTGGAGCTTGCTACCACATACACTGATTACCCGTGTAATTCGATGAATATCATAAATTTACGGCTGGCAATCAGAACTATTAGTCCAATCAATGAATGCCCAAAAGGGGACTGTAGAGAACATTTTGGAGGGGAGAATTTTTCTCTTCAGGGATGTGTTGGGGGTAGTCAGGAGGTAAACATACTAAAAGTCCCCGCCCCTAGCCCCGCCGCTTCAGGGGGGAGGGGGGCGGAAAGGTTCCTTTTTTCGATTTTTCGCTTATAACTCGGAAACGATGCGCCGTATGGGAAAAGGTAATCTATGCAAAATTAAACGTAATTAAATTTTCTACAAGAATGTTTATATTAATTTTCTTCCTATGTGTTATAGTTTACGAGATGTTCGTCAGCGAAAATCGATAATTAAAAAAAAAATATATTGTGTTCCTTGTATATTTCTATCAAAGCGGTTTACCGTGGTCTGCTAATAAATCACAGTCACAAAACAATCTTTATTTTACAACACTGGACGTATTTACTAACGTAATATTTTATCGAAATGTATACATTTCCTTAAATATACAATGTGACTCACTTGAATTGAAGATACCCTCATAACTTTTTCATTTTGTTTCCGATTTGAATCAAATTTTACTCAAGTATAGAACAAATTAGGATCTACTTATGACCAGAAAATCATTCACCTGCTATAAAGGCAAAGCCACCTGCGGTACAAAAATATGCTGAAAAAAATAAAACATTTTAAATGTTAGAAATTCTAAAAAATGCATCCGATCAGCGCCACAAACGTACATACACCAAAATTTGATTTAATTATTGATGGGGGATATCTCATACATAATCTCATCTAGCAAAGGGGGTCCACAGTTTCCGCAATTTGTGGTGGCTACGTAAAATTCATCGTTCATAAGATTAAAAATCAATATGATTTTTAATCTTTTTCCTCATATTTTGGTACCGCAGGTAGCTTTGCCTTTATAGCAGATGAATGATTTTCTGGTCATAAGTAGATCCTAATTTATTCTATACTTGAGTAAAATTTGATTCAAATCGGAAACAAAATGAAAAAGTTATAAGGATATCTTCATTTTAAGTGAGTCACACTGTATATTTAAGGAAATGTCTAGTTCCGACAAAATATTACGTTAGTAAATACGTCCAGTGTTGTAAAATGGAGATTGTTTTGTGACTGTGATTTATTAGCAGACCACGGTAAACCGCTTTGTTAGAAATATACAAGGTACATAATATATTTTTTTTTAATAATTATCGATTTTCGCTGGCGAATATCTCGTAAAATATAATACATAGGAAGAAAATGAATATAAACGTTCTTGTGGGAAATTTAATTACGTTTAATTTTGCATAGATTACCTTTTTTCGTACAACGCATCGTTTCCGAGTTATAAGCGAAGAATCGAAAAAAGGAACCTTTCCACCGCCCTCTCCTACTGAAGCGGCGGGGACTTTTAGTATGTTTACCTCCTAACTACCCCCAACACATCCCTGAAGAGAAAAATTCTCCCCTCCAAAATGTTCTCTACAACTCTTTCATTGACTGGACTATATACCGGTAACCAGTGCGTGCGGTTGAAAATTTTTTAAAGATGGCGAATGTATTTTCCCACTCAGGAGGTTCATACTTACATGTTTCTGATAGCCAATCGTAAATTTATGATATTCATCGAATTGGCGTGTAACCAGTATAAGCGGTAAGAAACTCTGATAAGCCATCAATTATCGTGAAAGGCAAAACCTTTGCCCCATTTTTTAAAGATGGCGAGTGCATTTTTGAATTCAGGAGTGTCATACTTCCCAAGTTTCTGATTGCCAGTCGTAAATTTATGATACTTATCGAATTACACAGGTAAACAGTATATGCGTTAGGGAATTCTGGTGTGCCATCAATTATCGTGGATGGCAAGACTGTCGTACCACTTTTCAGAGAAGGCGAATATATTTTCACTCAGTAGATTCATCCTCCAAGTTCCTGATTGCCATTCATAAACTTACTATTTTTTTTTACCTGACTTTTTTCAAACATGGGCGAACATAGCGCCTCCTTGTACCACCCAAAATGAATGGGAGTCTGTCTTATTTGTGGGTGTTTTTTTTTACTTTTAGAAGTCATATTTCTTACACATTTGGGGGCCTGTCCTGCCCATGAACATTTCTGTGCTCTACTAACCCAAATTAACAACAATTCACACATTTTGGACGTAAACTTATGACACACAATAAGTAGTCGGCAGACTCCTGGTCTATTACAACAGTATTATGCTATGTAGACCTCATTTTGGTCTTGCTCGAATAATTGACGTAGAATTTACCAAGGAATTTACGTAAAATATGAGCAAATGCAGAATAAGACGACATCGACGACTCGATGTTCCGCAGGTAACTGACCAAAATTTGAAGCCTTTATAGTTAGTTACGTATTCACTTCCGTTATCATATCAAGCTTTTTAATATTGACAAGAGAATTTTGAGGTTTATTTAATCTTCTTCATTGTTTGCCTTTAAGGAATTACACACCACTTCTCGTTCTTTTTTTTACGGGAAGTAGATCTGATGCATCTTTCCAATTGGGTTGTTGCACTAAGTTAAAATTTGAGGAGAATCTATGTTAAACAATAACAATTATTCATAAAAAATCATTAGAAACATGTAGAAGTTGAAAAGAAAGTCTTATAATATTATAATATTAATTACAAAAATACATGCATTTAAAACGGAGATGAAATAATAACGGCAGTCTGTAGAGAAACAGGTACTAATTTAGAAATTCGCTGATAGCGACGGAGAAAAAAGACAATCACGACAGTTTAATCTGACATTATATTTAACGTCAAATTCAACTGACGTTCATAGGTTACAATTCGGTATTGTTTAACAGCATCTAGTTATGGATAAATATAAGTACAGATAGTGTTTTCTGCCGTACTGTGTAAATAATACCACCAATTCACCAGAAAAACTGTTGCGTTCCAATAATAAACGCTGAACGTAATAATGAATGATTCAAAGCCACCAGAGAAGGACCAAGTCTTCTTATTGTGGAGACCATTTCAATGTCAAGTAAAGTAACAAATTACAATGTATTCTAAGTGTTTTATTTGTAATAAGTTGTAACTTAATGTAGGAATTTGATTTTTAATATGGGTTTATGTTGTAGGAAAAACGGCCGCATTACAAGACTTGTGAGGCGTTCTAGCTGTTACAAATTTAAATTACCCGCCAAACTGGTGGATAAAACAGGGTGTATTACTGTATTCTTAATGGCTCTAGATTAGAATGTTATTCATGCTTTGACTTCCTAAAAGGAGGGAAATGGCTTTAATCTGCTTTTATGTATTTTATCTAGTTTATGTTGGAATAAAGTGCAGTTGTTTTTGTTAGCTATTGATTATTTATGAAGCTCCCTAGACGCCCCATAATACTAGGATGATCAATAAATTAAGAAAGGAAATTTAAAAACTCGCCGTTGAAAAACTGTATGAAACAAACTGTGAAAGTCGTCTAAGGTCGGTGAACACAATCAGTCGGAAATGGCTACGAATGCGTTGGATTGTAGTTATAAATGCCCTTTGTATTATGTGTGTTATAAATACATATCATTGTTTATTGCTTAGATAGATACTAGTATAAAGTACTTACCTATTTATTATTTTTTGTTATAATACAGACCTTTCTTGATATTTTCGTAAGTTTCATTCTGACTTTTCTTAGAAGTGAGTATCAATGGATAATAAATAATTTCTTTAGTAGAGACTTATTTTGTTGTTTTCAGTTACACATGTATATAGTTAATAGGAAATAAAACAATGAAAAGGAAATATTTAATAAAATACAAAGTATAGTTAACAAATTTATCTAAATTAAATAATAAAATACATATTAGACATATTATGTAATATTAATAAGATAAGATAAAGGAAGTTCTTGCAGAAATTACAATAGTTTGTACTGTCTATAGTAGCTGTAATGTAAGTACCTTGCATCTTTTGCACTTCCAACCATTGCAATGTCAAAACGATCGTCTCTTTTTAAAAATTCGCTGATCATAAATATATCTACCGCAAGTAGAATGTCAGAATTAGCTTTTACAGATATACTTCCTTAGTCATTTTGTAAAAAAATATTAACAATAACTGCAAACATCAATCACCGCTAGCTAAACGTCAAATTTACTTTTGACATATGAGGTTATTTTCTTTCTTGTCAGCAGTGTCAACTTATTCGTCTTCATCTGTTCTGCTTATAAATTCACATCTAACTGCCGTTATGATGTCACTACCGTTTTCGCGGCACATTCAAATAGTCGAAGTTTAACAATTTTTTAAAATATGTTGCGCTAAGAATTTTTCTTCCAAATTAAATATATAACTAAATTAAGTCCTCCACTACCATATTTCACTATTTTTGAAAATTTGTCAACAACCCAATTGACCACTTATATGCAAACAGTGTGCGCTAGAGAACTGCTTTACTGAACAATACTCTGTTGAATCTATTCGCTATCAACTTAAAATTGTAACCTTACCAGAAATGTATTTTTATCAATGAAAGTATTCAATTTTAGATTTAAATACATCATTTGAAATATGTTCACTGCTGTTGAAATATCATGTGGTTTCAGTTTTTTACTTTTCAGGTTCAGAGACGCTCATTAAATTAATTTAAGAATACAGCATGAAGGTAAATAGTATAAGGAGAGTGATAACTAAAACTGTTCTATTTTCTAATCAGTAGGGAGAAGTAATAAAGCCAAAAATTTTGTATTATTCATTTTCTGATCAGTAGGGAGAAGAAATAAAGCCTAAAATTTTGTATTATTCATTCCAATAAATTCAAATCGAGGGTACTCTCTGCTTTATCTTTGCTTTTATTGGAATTAATTCAGAATCGATATATGTCCAATACATATGCGAGATACCGATATAAATTAAATTTACCAAGCTAGACAATTAACTGCAATTTATTATATTTTTTTATAGCCATATCAGTTTGAAATCATTTGATGAAAGTTGCATCGAAAAGAGATTTGATAAGGAATTTGTATTATCTTTATCATAACTATCTTATTATTCTTTGAACGAATATTTTACTACTATTTAACTTAATTTATTATTTAATATTTAAATAGTTTCATTTTAATGTTTTTAGACTTATCCTATATCATGTAAAATGATCTATTGGACAAATAAGATTATTATTATTATTATTCATCAATAACATAATTAAAAACTAGAAGAAAAATGTAGTGCATTATGTATAGTATATTTGTTTACAATATTGAGTGATAAAAGTAATATAATGTTATTTTTGTGTATGGGTAGCGTATGACCAGATTCATAATAAGTATGTAAACTTTTATAGATGAATATGTTATGCTGTAATAAGAAAAAAATATTAGCTGGTTTCATTTATATCCTGGCATATAGATGTTTTTATTTTCTTGACCGTTGATATCAAATCAACTTGATGTAGGTGTATCCTGGGGTATCGGTCTTTATAATAAAATTACTCTTCTTATGTTTCGGTTTATTCAACATCGTCAGAGAACTACGATTAAGTGAAGACAAATATTTTTTTAAATGCTATTTTTAGTATTAATCCATGTGGTTGAATAAACCGATGGTTGAATAAACCGAAATGTAAGAAAAGAGTAATTTTATTATAAAGACCGATAACCCAGGATATACCTACATCAAGTTAATTTTAGATCTTAACCATGAGTTCATTTTTTTTGACTTGTAGAATAACTTATTGTTTAAGAACCACTTAACTTTTAGAATTGACAGTTCAATGCTCTCATTTCCATTCAATAACACATTTTGTAAAATTTTGTAATATTGTCAGATAGTATTAAGTAATAGTCAAGAACATTAGTCGATTATTTTAAAAATTTTAACCCCCTTATCTGTCTACGCCTCTGAGTAGAATGGCTCTATAAACATAAACATTCCTCTCCACTCTGCCCCTCAGAAGGTTATCCCCCTTACACACAACTTCTGTATACTTCAAATCAAAAAGGATAAGATAGAGTGGAAGGCTCGCGTACACATGCCATCTGTCGAGTTTTAGGCAGCAACAACATATTTACAGGCATCGGCATCAGTGAAAGAGATTGTCGTCTATACTATTGACCTTGCTTGGTCTATAATCAACAGGTGCGTTTTTTTGTTACAATTCTGACACCGGAATATCAAATCTTGTCGTTTTTTGCTCGCCATTCTGATTCCATACACATGAATGTCGATGCCATTATTCGTTATTTAAGAATCCTAAGAAATTTGTCGCCTCCCACCTAGGAATTTCAGTTTTGTCGTTTTATTGGTAAATATCATTCTGGTAATTCTAACTCTACCGGTCGTGGACAAAAAAACGCACCTAACCTTACAATCATGCAATGGTAATGGCGATCATAATAAAATGTCACATGTAGAAAAAGCAAATGAGTATTATATGTGTAAAAAAATTATAGTTTTGATTATAGTTATAAAGTATATAATGGTTGTGGCCTGCAATTTTTCAAACTGTCGTAGAAGAAACGATAAAGATAAAGGGCATGGGTTTTTTATGGTCCCTAAGGAACCCGAAATGTGAGTAAGATCCCAGATGCCAGTTTGATTTGAAATTGTTATGAAAATATGCTACCAGCTTGGTACCCTCCGCCTTACGAAGTTCTTTATCATGTACTTAGCATACAAATCTTGCAAATTGCTAGCACTTAGGGCGAGTTGTACCAACTAAGTTCAAACCAAGTTCAGCTTGAGATGTTATTTCCCATATTTCGTATGGGTCCCACGCGCCACAGACGAGAAAAAAAAATTGAAATATCACCAGCCGCCACTGCATGATCAGACCTTGATCATCAGTATATAGAAAGAATATAATTTTCTTGTTTTTGATATTGATATTGTTAGATGAAAGCAGTTGATAAGATGTCTCGTAAGATCATTTTTTGTTGATATACTGGTATGATCAGACTTGGATCGATAGTATATGGAAAGAATGAATGGTTTCGTTGAAAGTTATCTGCTGAATTAGTACACAAAATAATATTTTTCGATAATTTGTAATGGTTGTATTTTGAGCTACCGCCAATTAGTGATTTTTGTTTTACCCATTAATTTATTTTTAGTATACGATATACGATTTTTTTTTATTGGAGCTGACATGTTTATATTTGTTATTTTTTCTGTCAGTTTTGTGTCCGTTTTATTTATTAATTTTGTATGATTAATTTTTTTCAATTGCACACGTTGAATTCATTACGGCTAGAATTTTTATTTTCTGTTCATACAACACTGTAACATAACTATTGACCAGTGTTATACAAATTTCTAGTTATAAGTTATTATACAGTGTCATTTGTAGAATATTTTATAAATTATTTATACTATTTACATTCACTTATTACTAGTAATATTTGTTTTGTTAAGGGTGCAGTGGCTATTTCTTAAAATAAAGTAATTTTTTTCACGTTTATCGCTTCTTTTTTCCTTAATTTTTAAGAAATCCTTTCGCACGAGTGCGGTGCCTCGAGAGTTTAAATTTCCCGGTAATGGCGGTAGTGGGCAGTGGGGGATTTAGTTACGCATCTGACCTGCAGAGGGCGCCGGCTCGGTACTTCCGAATTTAAATTTCCCGCTAAAAATTGAAGGCTGAAAGTTCCTTTACAAGCCCGACCCGCGCAGGGTGCATGGATTGAGGACCTTGAGTTTCAGTTTCCCGCTATGTGTGGTAGTGGGGGGATTTCATGCTGCCTAGGACTCGCCCAGGTGGCGCAGGAAAACCTTGTACGGAAAAATACATTGTGGCCATATGGAACCTTCCACTCTATCTTATCCTTTTTGCTTCAAATGGGATTATTTATCCATATTTCTTTGTTTATCTGAGATAACAGTAATTATCTAACCCTATTAAGAAATGTCAAATTTTAAATGCATTTTTGACTTTACGAAACGTCACATTTTTCATAACTGTCAGTTTCATTACATAACTAGTTATGTAATGAATTTTTACGTAACTGATTATTAACCCATTTGATGACACAAATTTTCAAATTTCTTATATACTTCTTCATTGCTGCTTTTTGATATACCACGTGTTATTGAATTAACGAATGTGACGAAAATTATCCAGACAGTGATCCCGAAAAATTCGCGTAAAATGGTGCTATTCAATAAAGAACTTTAAATAGATAATAAGCAATAGTTAATTAATATAGTATAGTGCTTAACAATGTATAGAAAGTTTCAGCCCATAAAGTGGACAATGCATCATATGCAATAAAAAAGGGACAGTATAACATCTGGAAAACATTAAGTGTCTGGTTCTAAAGATTGTGACATGTCAATAGATGTCTGTTACATGGGCCGTTTCTGAGAATAGAAGTAATTTGTGGAGTTAGGTATAAAGATTAAATATTTATGGTCTATATTTTAAAAAAACAATAATGCTGTTAACAAGAGATCAAGTGCAAGAAATAAAATCCATTCTAAAAACATCCTTAATAGAAATTATTAATGATACGGAATTTAAATCTCTCCTATTAGAAAGTGTAAAGGATACTATTGAAGAAAAAAAGCAAGAACAAAAAACTGAATTTGAGAAAAAAATTAAAAAACTAAAGGAGAAAATCGATATATTGGAGCAATATTCTAGAAGAAAAAATATATGAATTTACGGTGTTAAAGAGAATTTAGCAATATCAACTGAAGAACAAATACACAAAGTAATGGAAAAAATAAACACTGGAAGAAAAAGAATAATGGAATGTTACAGAATAAGAAAAACAAATTCTAACAACAATAATAAGTCACGTCCAATCTTTATAAAATTTGCCAGTTACGAGGACAAACAAGAGATAATAGTCAACAGGAAAAAACTGAAATTCACATTAAGGAGGACTTGACAAATACAAGACTGGAAATCCTAACAAAAGCCTCTACAAAATATGGTTTTAAGAAAGTTTGGTCCTAAATGGTAAAATTTTTGGCATTGCAAATTGAGTTAAAATGGAATTTAAAAAACTCGAGGATATATTAGATTAAATATATATTCTACAAATGGTAACATGTTCTTAAAAATGATAGTATTAAGTAGATAGTAACTTTAATAAAATGTATTTTAGTTTTACCCTGCTCCACAAAGTTCAAAATATAAATACATTATATTCTTATTATTTTAAAACACCCAGTAGTTCTTATAGTACTTTTAGATAGGCATAGAAAAATATATTTAATGCAAAACATGGAACATTTTAATTTTAATGAATATACAAATGAACTAGAAAACTATAATCAAATTAATGAATTTGTAATAAATAATCAAACCGAATTAAATAATTTAACATTAAATAAAATGAAATCAGGAATAAATATTATTCATATGAATATTCGTAGTCTGCACAAAAATTTTGAGGAATTTGTGGAATTCTTAGAGTCCCTAATGTTTACCTGTAATATTGGAACATAGAAAATGTTGAGCTGTACAATATAAAAGGCTACAAACTATATTATAATGAAAGTAAGCAAAATCGCAGTGATGGAACTGTTGCATATGTTGGACGTGAAATAAATGCAATAATTGAACATAAAAAACTAACAGAAAACAATTTCCAAACTAAAATTTTGTTTAAAAACGTAAACTACAATATATTTGCCATCTATAGAACACCAACATCTAACACTTTAAACTTTATAAATGAACTGGATAGCTACCTAAATATTAATAGTACGGCCGACATTAATATTGTGATAGGGGATATTAATATCAATATAAAAAATCCTAATGTAACTTTAAATTCTTATCTAAACGCACTAAGTTCTCAAGGTTATATATCCTATATAAATTCAAACACTAGAGTGACAAATGACAGTGAAAGTTGCTTAGACCACAATTTGTGAATAAAAAAACTGATCAACGTAATTTTACCTTAATAATTTATGAAACTACATTATCGATCATTACAGCGTGATACTTAATATAAACGAAAAGAATACTAAGACTAATAACCAAAAAACTGAAGATTTTGCACAAATTACTAAGATAGATTATAATAAACTTAATGCCACTGAAACGTGGCACAATATATATATATATAAAAGAAAATGTTGATATAGCTTATAATAATTTCATTAAACAATTAAAATATCATATAAATAAATGTACTCAATATAAAAATATCAAAATACATAAGAAATTTAAACCGTGGATCACAAATGCACTAATTACATCAATTCAAAACAGAGATAAAATGAAAAAGAAATGTTTGAGAGACAAAAATAATGAGCAGTTATGGAATCAGTATAAGGAATATAGAAACTATTTAACTAAGCTACAAAAGTCAAGAAAAGATTATTACACAAAATAATTGAATGAAGCAAAAAAAATACAAAGAAGGTTTGGCAAATAATAAAACTCTGTATCAGAAAATAATAATAACAATAGTAATTATCAAATATACAATCAAAATAATGAAGTGGAAACAAACAAAAAACAAGTCTCTGAAATGTTTATCGAATATTTTTCTAATGTTGGTGAAAATTTAGCTAACAACATAAAATCAAGTCCGGTGACAGAAACCGCACACATGATATCCAAAATCTCAAATATTGAAAGTTCTATATTTCTAAAACCGGTTACTACAGAGGAAATATCAAATATAGTTGATGATTTGAAAAGCAACTCGTCTCCCGGGATAGATCAAATAACTACAAGAACTAAAAAAAAATTAAATCTAATATCCTTGGTATCTTGGTACATCTGATTAATTTATCATTCCAAAATGGACAATTTCTAAACTTACTAAAACAAGCTATTATTACTCCTATATTTAAAAGTGGTGACAAACTTGTTACAAACAATTATAGGCCAATATCACTAGTTAACACCATAGCCAAAATATATGAAAAATGCATGGTCTCTCGACTACAGAGACACTCATTGTTTCATAAAATAATGTCATCAAACCAATTTGGTTTCAGACAAAACCATTCCACACAAGACGCCTTATTTCACTTTACAAATAAAATACATCTTAATAAAAATGAGAAAATTATCGGCATATTTCTAGATCTGGCTAAAGCCTTCGATAGTATATCACATCAATTATTGTTGGAAAAAATGGAAAAATATGGAATTAGAGGAGTAGCATTAAACTTGTTAAAAAGTTATTTATCTAATCGTGAGGCATTAGTAAAAATTAATAAAACCCTAAGCAATCCAAAAAAGTGAAATATGGTGTTCCACAAGGAACAGTTTTAGGTCCGCAATTGTTCCTCTTTTACGTAAATTATATGCTAGAATTAGATATAGGCGGGGGCATTATTGCGTATGCCGATGACACTACTATAACATTTCATGGTACAGATTGGTCTGAGGTCACCAAAAAAAGTGAACAGGGACTATATAAAATTAAATGTTGGTTTGACAACAATCTATTAATCTTAATCACACAAAAACAAAATTCATCACATTTAGCAATAGTTCTAGACTACAGCCGACAATTAATAATTTAACATTAAATACTTGGGTCTGATAATAAATGAGACAATGAGATGGAATGATTATACCGAATACCTTAACACAAAATTAAGAAAACTTGTCTACGTATTTTATAAACTCCACAATATTCTTCCAATTAATATCTTAACCACTGAAAAGGCCCATTCCAAACAACTTTCATTAATAAAATTTTCCGGTAAAAGAATGCCTAATATAATTTACTGATTTTTTCCGCTTATTTTGGTGCCGCAAGTGGCTTATTTGCATTTGTAGGAAGCGAATCTTCGTTTATCGGTAAGTAGATCCAAATTTGCTCTATGATTGAGTAAAATTTTGTTCAAATCTGAAAAGGAATTAAATGGGTCAAAATTACTTTGTGCGAAATTTTTGTTGGTTTTTTCAAGGGCAAAAATTGCTTATACACAGATAAAAATAATATTTTCAATCAAGAATCCATTGTTTGATATACAGCGTGTCCTCCGATTGAGTTCGCTATAGGTGAAATGGACAAAAAATTTTCGATCTTTTTTTTTCATATTTGGAGGTTCACCCCTGCTTATCTAAAAAGTAATTTTGGGTGACCTTTTCTTTTTTTAAATCACGTAGGCTATAGCATTATATATGCTATATTAATAAAAATAAACTTGTTTTAGAAAGATTTGTATTCAAATTTAAAAATGTAAATTTTATAATAATATTTTTTGTTATTCTAATTATCCATGGTGATGGTATATATATGTAAGCTAGTACCCTACATATACTCCCCCCCCTACAACGAAGAAACCAACTTACCAAGATATCAATATTTAAGATGACATTTAAAAAAGTCAGTTTTGACTGATAGATGACAAAATAACGTAACACAAGGAAAACTTATTTCTGTAATAACATTATCCTTAGTGCGAGTATGTTATATGTCATTGGTGAATTGAAATAAAATAGCATGTATATGACTGATGCTAAGTGGAATGAAAGTTCGTAATCGAGTGTTGAGAGTGTCGAGATTGAGCGTCTTTCAGTAATTTAAAATTGATTGATTGAATAGTTGATTGAAATGAATTGTGAATTAATTAAAATAGTACATAAATGATAAACTGATACGATTGGTAAGCTGGTTTAAAAAATGCAGGGAGCAATATATAGAGTACCTACCCACACATGTACATAATTGGATATGTAATTAAAAGTTTTCTAGAAATTGTGAAGATCCAGTCTGACTCGTTTCTCGGTAGTACCTTCATGGAGAGACTGAGGGATCCGTATCTAGTGAAAATATCTATGGAACGGCCGACCTTTAGCTGGCTGTCCTCGTTGTGGACGACGTCCCCGTAGAACGTTAAAGCTGTTAACAGCACGAGCAGTAGCGCTTGGCCTCACATTCTCGCCGCGACTGACACAGCTTGTAGAATATCCATGGGAGATTATTTTCAGCATAAATATTTGTTCACATAGCAATATTACTTAACAAAACTGTCAAAAGCTATTAAACTTCAATCTCATTACTAATTTTTGACAACTGCCTTTAATTCTTATGGACTCTCAGGAGGCATACAATGTGTGAAGACGTTCAGGGTCACCAATATTTAGCATTATATATGCTATATTAATAAAAATAAACTTGTTTTAGAAAGATTTGTATTCAAATTTAAAAATGTAAATTTTATAATATTTTTTGTTATTCTATTATCCATAGTGATGGTATGTATATGTAGGCTAGTACCCTACATAGGCCATGACAGTTAAGCAAAAACGAATTTCATGTTAGGTAAAGTACCTTCTCTGTAGAAGATAGGCAAAATATCATTAAGGAAAGTTATTCAGATTAAAAGGTTATAGTCCTATGCAAAATTTCAAGAACAACGCCTACTTTGATGATTTTGATTTTTTTAATATAATTGCATTTTACCTCGCAAAAAAAAATGTTGCCGGTTTACTAGAGTGTTTACTCCATTATGTACTAAATCAAACACTTTAGTAAACTGGGATACTATTTTTTTTCTCGTAAAATGCAATTATATTGAAAAAATCAAAATCATCAAAGTAGGCGTATGTTCTTGATATTGTATAGGACTATAACTTTTTAATCTGAATAACTTTCCTTAATGACATTTTCCTGTATCTTTTACAGAAAAGGTACTTTACCTAACATGAAATTCGTTTTTGCTTAACTGTCATGGCCTGCACGATTTAAAAAAAAAACAATAGTACACCCAAAATTACTTTTTAGGTAAACGAAAAAAAAATTTGAAATTTTTTGTCCATTTCACCTATAGCGAACTCAATTGGAAGAAGCTGTATGCGCAAATAAATAAATTCTTCATATAAAACAAATACTTTTGTTTCATGAATAATCTGTTTACGACAAGCTTCTTATTTCCTGACAAAAGTATTTGTATTATATAAAGAATTTAATTTATTTGTGTATATTTAAAACAATGAATTCTTGATTCCAAACATTACTTTTATATATGTAAAATAAAAATACAAATGTCCCTTTCTCGTCTTTTTAGGTCTGTTTTAGGCCAATACTAGGTACCAGAACAGGCGTTAGTGCGGAGCACTCCAGTAAAATCACGTCATAAAGTGGATAAATGTCCATCAAAAATTACCAATTCTTGATAGATTATAATCAACAGTGAAGTACAGGTTTATAGTGAGTTTGAATAAAAATCTAAGTGGTGACCCCCAAAAACCAGAATTATATGATAATAAGTGCAGTTCGCAAGTTTAATTGTTGAAGGGTGGTCAACTCGTGTTGGACTTTGGACCTCGGAGAAGATCCTAACCAGACCTACAGCCCCGAAGAAATTTTCAACATCCCACTAAAAACAAGCTGTAAACAGGGACAGACTCGCCCAAGGACCAAACAATGCCAAAAACAACCAAAAGCGAAATAACAATAGAAGAAGTGTACAACCAACTAAAATATTTAATAGAAACATCATCCAGTGAAATAAAGTCCAAGATTGATAGTCTAACACACCATCTTTCCAAAACAGAAAAGAAAATGGAAGCGCTAGAAAAAAAGAACAAGGAACTTCAAAACCAAATTCAAGACCACATACGAGACAGAAAACGTAAAAATCTAATAATATTTGGAATTACCGAAGAAAATAATGTATATGAAAAAGTACTAGAAGTTATAAACAATACGCTAAAGACAAAAACAAATAAATCTGGAATAAACCACATTTATCGTTTTGGACGTAACTCAAATACAAGACCAATAATAGTAAAATTTGTATCTCTCCACAAGAAAAGCGATGTTTTAAAAAACGGACGAAATCTACAGAATACAAATATTACCATTGCACAGGGAAAACCAAAAAATACTTCGAACACACTCACGGGCGGGCCGCAAGACAGCAAAACTTATATGCAAGAATTACACAAAGCAAACTAATCATAAACGGACAGCTTATACAGTAAAGGACCTACTAGAATTAGAGAAAGAACAGATCACTGAAACCGCCACAGAAACCGCAGAAAACGAGGAGGAAAACGTACCAGAAAATACGGAAAAAAACAAGAAAAAGAAGCAAAAAAGTGAAAAAGCACCGACGACAACTGAAAGTGTTCCAAAACCCTTCCACATCAGCTGCATCACACTTCAGAATGACAACTCCACGAGAAAGAACAAAGCACATATCGCTACCACACCCAACGTGTTCCTAGAATGAATAAACAGAAAAAACGTATGTAATATAAAACTGAAGATATAAAACTAAAACATAAAAACATAGAATAAGTATCATATCATAAATTTGCTATCTAAATTAAAAAATGGATCCCTTTGTGTGCGATTTTGCACCTAGCGATATAACAACGCAAACAACGCGATATAACAAACTGCAAAAATATTTAAATCTCAAAAACCGTCAAAGTAACATTAAAATCTATCACTGTAATATTCGTAGAATCTCAAAAAGTTTTGACGAATTTTTAGTATATGTCGCAACTTGAAAATTGTTTTGACATTATCTGCCTAGCAGAAACATTCTACACAACAAACATAAATAATTTCAAGATACATGGTTTTAACCCGTATGATAATGAAGCTACGTTAAATAGCAACGATGGCACAGTAATGTACATAAGAAAAAATATAAAACAAAGGGTAGACACATACAAATAAATGAAATTAAAGCACTAAAAGCCGTCATAGAAATTTCGAATAAAAAAATCTCAAATACAGCCCTATGCAAACCTTTCACAAATATGGATGTAAACAATTTTAACCTAGGCCTTTCCCATCACTTACAAAACATGAAATTTTATGACCATAATATTTTACTCAGAGACTTTACCATAAATATCCTAGAAAATGATAAAATAACAAATGACATAAAGACATTTTATACCACCATGGTTATAAATCACTCATAAACTGTCCCACAAGGTTAACAAATGACAAGGAGTCTTGTATAGACCTCATTTTTTATGAAGGATGTAGAACAGATGATCTAAAAACAAACTATACTGACCATTACAGCATAATCCTAAAATTACTTCTTTCAGATGTCAACAAATTTGACTACACAAAGAGAGAAGTAAACAAAATATATATAGACAAAAAAACTTTTTACAAATAACTTAAAACTACAAAATTGGGATAGTTACTGCTCATGTAACGATCCCGAAATCTTAAGTAATGTATTAATAAGAAATATAAATATAGCAAAAGAAAAAATCTCAAAAAAATTAGAACCAATTATAATAAAAAGAGAAAAGAATGGATCTCTGCAAGATTAGCAAATACAATCAAACAGTGAGATGAATTATATCAAAGAACAATAAATAATCCAAACAACACACAAATAAAACAACAATATATAAATAGCAGAAATAATATAAATTATTTAATTAAAAAAGAAAAGAGAGCATACTTTCAAAATCAAACAATCATGCCCAAATAATTCTAAAGTAATTTGGAATACAATAAATAATATAGTAAAACCACAAAAAAACAGCACAAACATTGCAGAAATTAATATTCAAAAAACTAAACAAATGACAAAACAAAAATTTGCAATGAACTTTTTCTCCGAAGTGGGAGAGAAACTGGCAAAAGATATAATACCACCTGATACTCAATATGAAAATACACCGTCAGAGAGGAGCTTTTTCTTAAGAAATGTAAATAGCAACGAAATAAAAATATATACAGGGTGTTTCAGTTAACATTCCCACAGCCGATATTTCGGAAACTAAGAAATATATTTTTATTCTGTAAATGGTAATGGATTTCTATGGTTAGTGCCTTCTTCAGGAAGTACAATTTACAATTATAACATTATCACCAGAGATGGCGCTGCAGTTTAAACATATTTTTCGATCAAGGAAGGTTTGAAACATACGCCATTCGATTAAGAAGTAAATTTTAAACAAAATTGTTCTTATTCCAAAAAATCAGATCTGCAGTAGTTCTTGAGTTATTTTAATTTTAAGTGTTATATTTTTTATTTTAAGTGATGTAACTTTTTTAATCTTGATTTTCGGATGTAGGTTCTTAGTAATTATTTTGCCTGCTATAAAAGAATTATTTACTGGTGGGAATTTTTTTTAATAGCACTTCCGATTTTACCGGAAATTACTTTAAATTGAGAAATTCAATGGAAAAACAACAAACAAGGTAATTTAATTTTTGAACAGTACGTCTTGACAACAATATTTAACATAGATGCTCGAAATTACTTTCATCTGCTTGAATACACATATCAAAGCAATGTAACAATTCCTCGTTACATGTCCTCAATTGCAATAGCGCAAGCGTAGATTTTATTGTATAAATCTGCCATACCTTCTACTGGCTCTTGATATACTTTACTTTTCAAATATCCCCACAAGAAAAAGTTCAGTAGGGGTCCGGAGAACGCGTGGGCCATCTAACCGGTCCTGAGTTGCGAATCCAGCGCCTTGGGAACGTGTCATTCAAATAATTTAAAACAACATTAGAGTTGTAGGGTGGGGTGCCATCTTGCTGAAACCAAATTTCAGCTTTGTTGTGGGGAATATTTTGTAAAAGTCTTGGTAACTCATTTTCTAAAATCTTAAATAACGCACATCAGTTAAATTTTCATGGTACAGAAACGGACCTATAACATGACCATTTAAAAAACCACTCCATACATTTATGCTGAACACAGTTTGGTTTCTTGTTTGAATCATCCATCTTGGGTTGTTTATCTACAATTACGTTTTGTAATTGTGCCGTTACTGTGAAACTTACTTTTGTCACTACACAGTACATTTTTAAGGAAATTACAATTTTCTTCATAAAGAACAGAAAACTCAGCAAGAAAGGTTAAGCGACGATCATCTTCCGTAGGAAGTAAAAGATGTAATAAGTGTGGTTTATACGGAAAGTACTTATTTTCTTTTAAGTTTCTTTTGCACAACGATAGTGATACATTGGTGGAGGCTCTTATTTGTCGCAACGATCATTGTTAACAGTTTGTAAAACTAAAGCAGTATTCTCCTGGATTCTTGCTGTTCGTATTCTTTCACGTTTCAACTTTTTAAAACTACCATATTGTAATAAGTTGTTACACAAATTGGAAAAAGTCTTGTGATCAGGTTGTAGTCTGTTAGGAAATTGTAACTGATACATACGTTTGGCTGCTTTTGCATTTTTATTGCATTCTCAAAAATTAATAACCCATTAACTTTGTTAAAATTGGTGTGGGCCATATATTTGTTTAAATATTGAAAAAAGGAAAATGATTATAGACAATTAAGACAATTTTTTAAGAAAAAATTTTTTTCTAAAATACGTAATTTATCTATTTGTTTATAAAATTTGTTTAAACAATCAGCAATGAAAATTTAAAGTTTATGTGATCTTATGGTAGGTACTTTTGAATATAAAAACAGTAATAATAATCAAAATTAATAAAAAAAAAATTTTCAACCTCTCTTTTACATTTTTTAGTTTTTTGTTAAGTTAAATAATTAATAACTAATAAACTATAATAATTAAAAACATCGCAATGTCATAATCTCATAAAGTATAGTTGATATAGGGTCTCCATGAAGCGAAATAATTTTAGTGGCTTTTGTTTAACAATTATCCCACTTGAAACGGAAACTCTAAACAAATTTGTGAATTAACAATAGGCTCATTTTATGGTGAAAAAATTATTTTACAACGAGATATTGTTCCTTTAAGTGTCTAAATAATACCATAATTTCGTTTAATTTTTAAATTAATATTTAATAACACAAAAAAATATTTTTTATTAGGTATTACGGCCGGATTCAGAGCATCGTAACGGCTTAGTATTCGCCGCGCGGAGTTCTATTTTCAACATTAATTTAAAATTATTAATATAATGGAGATAGAATTTCGGGAGTCGGGACATTTTTATTGGAAATTTCTTCCTCTTTAAGAATCAATCTTTAAAATTTCTTAAATACCTAATAGCTTTCGAGTTATTTACAAAAAACAAAACTCGTTATTTTTTCAATCTTCATTTGTTTATAACTTCTGCAATTGTTTATGTGCAGGTTTGAAAATTTTGGACAATTTTCTAGACGTCATTCATATTTTTAAGGGCTTTATCAAGATTTAATACGGCTTTGAACTTGTAAACTAGTCTATAACTTTGCCAACCTTAAGTCCATTTTATACTACAACATAGGGCATATTCTTTATTTCAACAGTTGAGTCCATCTGGTGTGGCACCAGACGTGTTGCTATCTCTTTATCACTTGTGTTGTAAGAAAGGGAAGCATACTGTGCATGGAACTCCTGTTGAAATAAAGAATGCGCCCATATTGATGGACAGTGATGTTCTGCTTCAAATATCATAATGGATATCTCCAAGAACTATTTCACCTACTTTGTTATATTTGATATATTTATGTATTAATTACCTATATTGTATATTATTTATGAATTTACTCGTAAGTTATTTCAGAACTTACTTGTATGTGTTTTAAGTACCTACCCTGTAAGTGGTTTTTACTGTTGGGTAAAAAATAATAAATAATAAATAAATGGTTTGTTCCTTTAACTTGATAAAGATAATGCTAGAGCTATGAGTTCCCCTCTTTCCTAGTAAATATTCGGTTATGAATTTGCATTAGTTAAATCATTCCCACAAGTATAATACTTCTGTTATGATTGAAATTGAGAAGAAAATAAAGTGATAAATAAATACCGTGAATTTTCAATGTACTGTTTCTGAAGCTCGTAAAGATCCTCTCCTATAAGTTTCACAAGCAATGTTTTACAGGTACCAAGAACCTTCTGGTAATATTTTGCGTCACATTCGGCACTTCTATGATAATTCACTTCTACACTATTTTCGGCAACTTCTATTTCTTCATCACTCTCTTGTTCAGTTTCACCAAGTTTCCCTGGAGAATATTCAATATCAAGTGATTCACCATCGGACTCTTTGTCCTTCAATGAAGTATTATTCAGAATTTCACCATTATAATTATTACTGGCAACAGAAACGTTACTTTCAATATTCGCATTGTGGAAAAGCACAATATTTCGCTGAAAGTTTTCGTCATTTATTTCAACTTCAATATCAAATTCTTTTTTCAAACACATGAACACAATATTAGGGTCTTTATTTTCATCATTTTGTGAAGACATTTCTTAGTTTCCGATTCGCATTATTATTTAACGGGAAAATATTAAAGAAAAGCAAGAAATCAACTAACTTGCAAAACAATTTTTGAAATGACAGAACAACACTAAAAAACCGACATTCACGAGCGAACTTGCTCGTCAGCATGCTTGCCAACATAGTAGGTTTGTTTTGGTTTTAAGCAACGAGGTCTAAAGTATAGAGGGGCAATCCCAATTCAGTATACATACGGTTTGTTTGGCCATAGAATAAACGCTCGAGGGACGCAGTGGGGGGTCATTTGTTGGCCCTAGTTGCTATGATTTGCAGTGGAGTACTTGCTTTGAGGGATATAATTAATGAATGAATATTGTTTTTTATCACTGTTCTATTATTAGTTGAGCTCAAATCTATTAATAAAATTGCTGTAGAAGTAGTAATAAATTATATCATATTTAAAAACGGAGTAAATGCTGCTCTATACATTTTTAAAATATTCGCAAATTCCATAACGTTAAGTTGAAGTGACGCCCATGCGGACTAGTTGCTTGAATATGTTCTGACCATGTGCCACGCCTACTTTTCCAGTCTCTCCTTATTATGTCGCTGGTTTTAAGAAATAACAGTCCTCGGATGTCAGGAGCATGCGCAGTTAGTAAAACGTGTTCTGTTTTAGTCACTGCGCAAGCTGTTTTCCTAACTGCGCATGTTCCTAACATCCGAGGACTGTTATTTCTCAAAGCCAAAACAAACCTAGTAATGTCAAAGATTCTCTAATCTTTGGTAATCAATGTAATCATAGATTAAAGACTTATATCTTAGATAGGCAACTCTCAGTATTTCTTCAAACTGTAAACATTACGTCGCGGGTAGCGCTGTATTCCCGCCTTTTTTATACAGGCGGGATTGGTATAGGCGGGAATTTTAAACGATTTTCAAACAAATTGCTTAGGCCATCATTAGACTGTAAAAGTTCTTTGACAAAGATCTTTTATGACATAAAATATCTATCAAATTACTCATAAAATATCTTTTACAAAAGATCTTTGTCAAATAACTTTTATAGTCTTTAAAATTCAATAATACCACAGTCAATTTCTTGGGAGCGACGTTCTTTACAAATCAATATGCATTTTCACGTCCTTGATAGAATTTTTAGAAGTAGCAACCCAACACGTACACTTCTGTGCAATGAACTCCCGTTCACTTGAGAAATCAAGCAATCCAGTTTTCACTAATATTAAGCGGTGTGAATCAGTCTTTTTGGAATTTACCCAGCAAACAAAGAATGTATCTGTAATGTTATGTGGAAGTAACATGTGTAATGTTCTCTTGCAATATGATATTTATATTACAACAACGTAACTGAGAAATGTTAAATTTCGAAATATCCCAGTAAACATTAATGTAACTTTACCTCTCTGAGAGGTAAGATTAATAGAACATTTTTATATAAAATATTTTACATAATTTTACATAGCATATACGTAAAATAATATCATATTTAAGTCAACATATTAACTTAATTACTTATACACAAGTTTACATATTTGCTACATAATTTTACTTAAAAATGTTTACCTACTTCATTTTACAGCATCGAAGTCATGGAACGTGTCAGTGTAAAATGATGTAAAATCTAACGTTTGTGTTTTTTGATCATTTTTGTGAAAAATTGTGGATGATGTCTTTTAATAACTTTGATGCAGAACTGTGAACCATAAAGCGTTGTGACTTTTTTAAATATTATTTTATTTGGACGTTTTATTAGTGTAGAGGTTAGGTGCAAATTCTACCTCCATGGTGCAAACATAAACATGCCCTCTTGTTTGCGAATTTGGTGTACATACCTATGTTTTAGGTGCACCATTTTCCAGTGAATGACCCAAAAGTAAGTTTGTGTTATACCGTTTTTATAAAGATATTTATTTAAATGAAATGTAATCTTTTTATAGGTTAGAATTATTTCACGGGCAATCGTTATTTTCGACAGACAATTATATCATTACATGGATTTTGTTGCACAAAAGCTGTATGTTGGTGCTGTTCCCACATTATTAAGTTCAACTGAATCCAGCGTAAGAAGTTGTAATTCAAGGAAACCCAGATCTTAATAGTGACCAAAAGCTTTTGCGAAGTACTATGCATCTAGGTATGGTTATTGTTTACTGACATCTTATAGCACCTACTTTGTATTCGTTATTGTATTGTTATTGTATTGTTATTCTATATATTTCAAGGTTTTGTATGTGTAAAGTAGGCTAACATTTTCCTTCAATTTTTCTTTTTTCCAAAATTGGCTTCAGCACGTCAAAATACTTCAGAAAAATTAGATCAGAACCTAAGGACAAAACCATTGCCCCTTTTTAGGGGATAAAAGGGGTGGTAACCAAAAACTGATAAATTTTTTTTTAATATCAGGATCGGTTTCAACATGTTAAAAAATAGGATTAGATGGTTCTGATCAAAAGCGCAACCCTTTTTTTTTGTTGTCTTGTGATTAATGATATTGCTTGTATCGCCATTAAAAAAATTAATTTGATCATTATAAAACTACGAAGAAAACTAGAATTGTCTGAACCTTTATGGTTAATTTTGTTGCAATAAATTAAGACAATTAAGATTTGTCATTATTAAAAATATGCTTCTGGTAGAATTAAATCATCTTGGTAAAGGACCGCACATTTTCTTATATCAGATGGCTCTCGTTGAAGGTAATCTAATATATAAAAATCTCGTGTCACAGTGTTTGTTATCGAACTCCTCCGAAACGGCTTGACCGATTTTTATGAAATTTTTGGTGTATATTTGGTAGGTCTGAGAATAGGTCGTAGGCTATTTTTTATACCCCTAGGTGATAAGGGTGGCCCTATCCAGAAATTTTCTTTTTATTTTTTGGACAAAAATTTATAATTTATATGGCAAAACAACGTTTGCTGGGTCAGCTAGTAGTATAATATAATTTAATAATTATACAAAAAAAGCTTAAGAAACAGTAACAAGTTCGAAAACTGAATCGTTGACTGTTTACTTTTCAGTGGCGTTATAATTAACAATTTGTTTATATGACTGTTAAAGAAACTACCTTTATCATGGGATTCTCACAAGATTGATGCACTCGTCTACAACTTATGCATGAAAAAAGTACTGCTTTACACACTTGTTGCATAAATAAGTAGGTAGTTTAAAATTATTTAAAACAATTTTTTGGCAATTATTTAACAAATGCATTTTTTTCACGCTTCACGGCTCCCCATTGGCGTAGAAAACCCCGTTTTTTAAAATTGTTTCTTTTTTTGTGATCTTTTGAAGCATTCTAATAATTTTTAATTGTTTAATTCTGAGAAAAAAAATTCTTTATAAAAAATTTAAAATGATTTTAAATAGTTTAAAAAAATTGTGTTAACACCACTGAAGAGTAGGAGAAAAATCTACATTCCAAAACAAATTGTTCTATGACTTGATGCACTTAAACAGTCAACGGTTCAATTTTCGACTTTGTTATTGTTTTTTTGGCGTTGTTATAACCATTTCCACTTGAAATTTGGTGTGATGATTTAATGGGCTTATTTAGCATATTTTTTTATTAATTTTGCAAAAAAATCTCTTAATTTTAGAGCGAAATTCAAAAAACCAGGATATTCTAAGATCTCTAGAGGCTTTAAAATTAATCAAAAATATAGACGCTGCGTGAAGTCATTCACTCCTAGTTGCATTTTCATTCCCCTTTTTTTCGGCAGTTATATGCTGCATACACTTTTGTTGAAATACTCCAATAGTCCCCAAATCACCATCTCTGGCAGATTAGACAAATCTGATTTTAAATAGCTGGGTTTTAACAGTGTAAACTCAACTTTGAGGCAGACTTTCGGATTGAATGACAACACTTTGAGCACATCGGTTCATGTTTAAAGCAGTATACTTCTGAAACTTATCGGATCGACCTCAAATTTTCCATTCCATTGGAAGCGTGTTTTCATAAAGTTTTGTTAAAATATATACATTATTATTTAAGCTATCATAAATTGTTTAATAACTTAAAAAATTGATCAAAATAGTTTGCATCTAGTTTTCTTCACAATTTAGTAATGGGATACGCACAGTGGCGGCTGGTGAAATTTCAATATTTTTTTTCTCGTCTGTGGCGCATGGGACCCATACGAAACTTGGGAAATAACATCTAGAGAAGCACTTCTCTAATGATTCCTAAAAAATTTTGAAAAAGCAGTTTGCGAAAAAATTTTTGAAAATTCGCTAGCCTCCCCTGGGTCTAGGGACCCCTATTTACTTTTATTTTTTTTTGTCATATGCATTTGACTTTTCATAAAAATGCATCGACAGATTTTGGAGTTTGTGAAAATATTTTCATTACTAACTGAGATACAACGAATTGAAATATTGTAATTTGTTAAATTGAAAATTACAAAATTTTAGTTCATTGTATTTCAGTTAGTAATGAAAATATTTTCACAAACTCCAAAATCTGTCGATGCATTTTTATGAAAAGTCAAATGCATATGACAAAAAAAAATAAAAGTAAACAGGGGTCCCTAGACCCAGGGGAGGCTAGCGAATTTTCAAAATTTTTTTCGCAAACTGCTTTTTCAAAATTTTTTAGGGGTCATTAGAGAAGTGCTTCTCTAGATGTTATTTCCCAAATTTCGTATGGGTCCCATGCGCCACAGACGAGAAAAAAAATATTGAAATTTCACCAGCCGCCGCTGATACAAGCTATATAACCAGATTTACTACACTATACAGGGTGCGCCACTTAAAACTCCACAGACTTGTAACTTTTTTATTTTCGAAGCAATGACCATGTTGGGCACATCAACTTGTAGACATTTTTAAAGCCTTTAAATATCCGTACAGAGTGATTAATTTTTTTTTTTAATGGTAAAGAAAGGAAACTTAATTTCTTTGAATATTTTTTTACCTCACCCTGTACTTGGACTGTGTTATTGTTTTCTTATAAAGGTTTTAATTAGTTTCAATTTATGTTATTAAAATAAAAAAACCTAAAAAATAAAAAATTTGCAATTTCCTACTAAGTACATTTTAATACAAGTTAGTTTTTAAAAATATTTTTTTAAATTTTTTGTTACTGTTTTATTACGCTGAATATTGTTTGTGATATGTCTTTTACAGATAAAGCATAAAATTATTATTTACATTCCTTTCAATTAAAAAAAAAAAAATCAGTTTGGAGTGTTTTTAATTCCTTTCTCTAAAACCAAAAAGAATTTCGAATATGACGTAATAATATAAATTGAAGCTAATTAAAACCTTTATAAGAAAACATTAATGCAGTTCATGTACAGGGTGACGTAAAAAAAATATTCAAGGAAATTAAGATTTCTTTCTTAACAATTTTTTCAAAAAAATTTTTCTTAAATGCTTTTAAAATATCTACAATTTGATGTGCCTTTAAAAATAAGAAAATTATAAACCTGGGGAGTTTTAAATGGTCCACCCCATATATGAAATAGACTAATATTTCAATTATTTTCACAGGTTGTGTAACTGATGTTCAAGTAGCAAATGTCAGAGTGACGAAGGCTGACCAAAGAATGAGTACAATCAGAAACGACCCGAGAAATGCTTAACACTTATTGTAGATACTTAGTTAACTTGAATATAGATTAGTTACACAAAAGACACTAGTATTAATCTCTCCTAAATCAACAGTTAATAAAATAAATTAAATGAAATTTGAGCTTTACTAGGAATGCAAGGCAAGGTAGGTAGGTGGGTATACATCATTGGAGAAGAAAAAATATCATATAGCTGCTTTCTAAAGAACATATAGATGACAACGCCTAATGCCTGGTTTACCTACTGGAATATGCAGATATTAAGATGGAATTGAAACTTTGTTGATACTAATTAACTTAGTTGAAACTGTCATTCAATTCGAGAATCTTTCCTAAGCTAATATATATTGACAAATCAGACAACCATATCTTGCATTATATACTTTTTATCTCTTTTTGATGTAGCATGTATTTGTTTTATATACCTACCATAATGTTCAAAATAGCACCCTATAGTACTTTTTAAATATTGATACTAGAGAACTGGTTTCTTGGAGTTAAATATATGAATATAAATTCCTCATGAATTATCCAGAAAAATTGATATTCTTTAGGAAATAACTGGAGGAGACATCAACTTTTATCTTTAAGTAGAGAATACCTCTGAACATTTTTAGAAAGTTAGATAGTTTTATATTTTAAATATAACCATTTTTTACAAAAAAATTTTCATTCAAAATATAAAACTACTCGGCTCTCTAAATAAGGTATCCGACTTAAAAATAAAACTTGGTGTCAACTTCGGTAATTTTCTAAAGAAATATATTTTTCTGTATAACTTATAAGGAACTTTATTCATATATCTAACTTTACAAATCCAATTGTGTAGTATCAATATTTAAAAAGTGCTGGGATATGCTATTTTGAACATACGGTAGGTAGATAAAATATATACATGCCACATCATAAAGAGATAAAAAGTATATAAGTTACGTAGCGTAAGGTCACTATCAAGTGGTTGAATATACATATATGCTACATCATAAAGAGATAAAATTAGTTACGTATGCTTTACATAGCAAGTGGTTGAATATACATATACGCTACGTCATTTGTTCCATACCGTGAGGTCACAGTGTTACCTCTTCACTATGTAAAAATCATATGCACATGTTGCTGACATTTCGCAGAGTATGCACATATGATTATGCGTCACATTTTACATAACATGTTACTTCTGCGAAACTTAGTTTACGTAGCATTTACGTATATGCTATATATTTATGTTTGCTGGGATTAAACAAATATTTATGTAATATTGGTTACATTAAATAACATTTAATAGTATGACAAAATACTTTCTAGCAACGTTGAAGTTATATTAAAGTAATAATATCTTGTTTAATGGGTAGATTTTTTTATTATCTTATAGGCTATAAAAAACTGACATTGATTGTGAAACGTCATAAGTAATATATTTGAATAATGTTAATCCAGAAGAAAAATATACGTATTCTTGTTTTTTCTTTTTACTTTTTTACACCATTCGATGGGAATGATTTCGATTTATAACAAATGCATAAACTGATGTTGAAAACTTCACAGATACGACTGCACATAACTGCAATTGTATTTATTGTGTAAATAATGTAACCTAATATTTTGTGCATATGTCCGTCATTACAAGACTGAAAAACTTTTTCATCGGTAAACACAACATTGTTCCAAAACTCCAACAGGCGATAGACACAATTTAAACAAAACATAATGCGGGCTTGCCTTCTTGGCAGTTGTACAGTTTTTTATTTCCAATTTTCCTATCCTTCGGTTAGCTGTTGAACTCGATGCTGGAAAATTTGTAATGAACACAGCGTCTGTCTCCTGCGGTTTTAAACGGATGTTGGATTTTCCTTCAAATAGCCAAGGAGTGCTTCATCTTGAACGAGATTTGAACTTCTCGATCAGCCTGAACCATCTTTTCTCTTTACGCTACTTTCCTTCTTCCACTTATTTTCTTCACACTCAACAGTACTTTTATTCAATTGATAATGGTTAGCAACTGCTCTGATAGACCATCTCTCTTCAGTTTTAGAGAGAAATAAAATTTTTTCATGTTCAGTTAATTTTGGCATTGCGAAAATATGACACTGACGCTGACAAATAAATAATGATTTAATCAAGCGAAAAATAGGTGTATGGGATTTCATTGGACAGAAGTGTACAACCCATCAGTCTTTCGTTTTTAGTCAATTTCTTGGGACTCACGTTCTTTGCAAGGGTTGAAGGCTCTCTGCAATTTATTTTATTGTTCAAACGGTGAATTCCATGCTTTGTAAATTATACCCTCACATAGATATTTTCGGATTGTAAGCGTTCTGTATTGATGTTTCCTTAAATTTGTATGTGTTAGAGTCAATTTTCTTGTTTTATTAAAGTCAATCTAAATTTAACAGATATTAGTTTTATTCTCAGAGTTCTCTCCCACTTCACTTAACTTTCTGGGCTCACGATACCCCGCTTCGAAGAACGTTACCTTTCAAAATTTTCCCTGTTACGACAGGGTGATGGCAGCGAAACTACCAACTCCTATCGAGGGAGGTATTTGTTTTATCATTCATTTTAAAATCATCCAATCGCTCTGCAGAACAAGAGAACAGGGAATAGCCAACAGAAGAAAATATCCGGAGCTAACTCTTTGGGAACACATCACCACACTGAATGAACTACAATGAAACTTTTCTTTTTTTTTTTTCACATAATACGAATACGTTTGTAATAACATAAAATGTGTATATAAATTACTGTAATTTTAACAGGCTGAATAGCTTCGGTCGATGGCCTTTTAGTGATGCCAATAAAGCACTTTTATTATTATTATTATTATCATTCATTTTATTGTCCAGTATATATAAATAAAATATTTTGAAAAATAATTTCTTAATGATTGATTTATACGATAAATGAAATTTATTAAAGTAAAATATCATTTAGGTAGGTATTCTCCTTATTTAATTCGAATTAATAAGTAGGTATATACATAAAACAAATAAAAAAACATACCCCAAGTCATCGATAACACACGTAAGAAAAAATGGAAAAGTCGCAATGTTCCAAGTATTTCAATAATCGGATACTTCTACAATTTTCATCCGGATAGTCCCATCACTACAAAATACATAAGAATGGACCGAAATAGTGTGACGTTTCACTCCCACTCTAACTATTCCATCCTATTTCTAACATCGACCTTATTACCACTGTACATAAGACACTGGTCAAAATTGAATTTGAAATTTCAGAAAATCTGTGAATATTTAACTATTGAATTATCATACAAATGTTTTAATTTTAAAAGCTGCGCCTTGTAATAAAACTGTAATTTTTAAAGTCTTCTTGAAATTTTTTCAGAAATTAATTTTTTACTGCGCACGCGTGTATACGTATGTCGAACATATCTGCATCTTTTTATTTGTTTACCTGGACTAGATGCAATTTAAGGTTATGTATAGTGGATTATTTCTTTTATAATTTTCAAGGATTTTACAGTATTTAAAGCGTTTGCATTCCAAATTTGTACTGGAGTCAATAATAATATATTTCAATGGCATCGTAAGTACCTACGTTTGTGACTGAAATTATAACAAAGTAATTTTTAAATATTATGTATGTATCAATATACTTACCTATTTTTAGCATTGAAAAATGGTTCAAAAACACGTATTGCATTTTTCTGCGATTGCTCAATTTTTTAAAGATAAAGGAAAACTCATGGTCAAGGCAGAAAGTTCTGTTGAAGCGAGCCATGTGAAAGGAATGATTTATGATCCCGAAGTACCGATTGTTAAGGGACAAGTTCATGCTAGCATGAGAGATAGAATCTATAAAGTAGAGGTGTGTGCATTTTTTTTATAAACTATCATATTTGACTTTTAACGTAATTAATTGTTTTCAGATATTTTTGAATAACGATAAAAATATAACAGATGCAGAATGTACTTGTCCAAGGGGATTATGGTTATGACATCATATATAGCTGCTCTGGCTCTTTTTGCACACTATAATATTTCTGTAAGGGTACGAACATGCCGAAGATACTACGCAGATATAGAAGTTCAGGCCGCAGTTTCAGTCGATGCATTGAAGCTATCAATTTGTGCTAAGAGCAGTTCACTCTGCTAGCATCCACGGTATGTGCGGTCACATTTAAATGTATAGGTTTGTTTTACATGCTGATGGCTTCGATACATCTTCTGAAACTGCAGCATGAACTTCTAGCTGGGTAGCATCTTTGGCATGTTCGTACCCTAACAGATGAAGCATGTTCATGGAACATGTCGTATTTATTAGACAGTTCAATTTTAAACTATTTTAATCATTTATAGATTTAATAGAAATAAGTTGTGAATAAATGATACAATATGTAATTTCTTTATTTATTTGTGTTTCTAAGTGAAAATACTTACTTACAAATATTTAAACACGAAGTTATAGGTTGAAAATCTATGATAATAGTATAAAATAATGGAAAGCAATTCAATTTCAAATGAAAATAAATAAAACAGGCTTTGAGGTTAGAATACAAAGAAATAATCAAAGAACTACGTTCCGAATAATTTTCCAGACACTTGTAGAACGCATGAGAAAATATTTTTTTTATAATTTTCGGTAGAGAAAATTGATTACCACATGTAAAAAAACTATAATCCAGCTCTATTTTTATATCAGTAGTTAGGTTTCAATAGCTAAATATAAAAAATAACGCACCAATCCTTAGATACATTTTTAAGTAATTTATTTTGACCCTTAAAACACATGTACAGAAGGCATGCTTCAAAGACTGCATGGAATGCAATTCAAATTAACCGCCTCATGCATGACGTCACGACTATTGTGGTCCATACACTGGTCTGGTCCACTGAACAGACCACTTTTTTTTTTGTGGGGCTCTGTACTACTTCTCTATGATAGGCCAGTCATATAATACATTAAAATCGCAAACTAACGGCTAGTTCTGATTTTTTAATATGTTGTTAGGACCACTACCAGTAGTGTTTATCCAAGTTTGCAACTTCGAAAGACCTGTGCTAACTTCATAGCACTCGAAAAACCGCGAAATTTTCGCGGTTTTTTCACTATATCTCCCAAACTGCGTTTTTTCATAAAACATGTTATTTATGTTTTTAAAGTAGATTAAATTTGCTACAATATGAGACCAGAACCAGCTCTGTAGGTCCAATAGTTACAAAGATACAGCCCTCCAAAAATTGGCAATTTTTTTCATAAAAGTGAAACCTATGTAGATCCACAAGAATACATATATTTAGCCTATTACTAATATATTTACAATGTAATTAATTCAACAGTTTTATTTATTGATATACATGTCTATGCATATTTACAAGAGATATTGTTGGGTTGGAATGGTTCATTTTGCCCGCTTCGTGGATGGTTCAAAATCGTCCGATTCAGCTCGTAGTGGATCGTCGACGTCGTCTTCTCCTCCTTGGGCAATCTGAATTACGGCGACGTTTTGGCAAGAGATGCCGGAACAAAATTTGCAAAGTGCCGAACATTTGAGGCCTGCTTTTAGGCAGGTACAGCCGCCTCTACTACAGCCTTTCTTGCACCCGCACGATAGTAATTTCATAAGGTAGGGGGGGTGCCACTTCGCTCATCATTGTTGTTGGAATGAGCCCCTGATCTGCCTTCTTCCATCCCCATTGAGTGGCATCTTTTTCCACCCCCAACCACTTCTGAACTTGATGGTAAGTTCGGTAGGCATGGAATGTTGCACCATCTTCCGTTGGAGGCAAATAACTTGTTATTTGTGTGACTGCACCATGTTGCAGGTTATATGAATAATTTGTATATGTTTCGCATTATAGTAAAATTTGTCTAAGTAAACAGATATGAAATAAAGTAAATTTGCAGTGCGTGAAGAAATTAAAATGTAAGAACGTTATACTTGGACATTTTTTGGATTTTCAGCATAGTGAGGAAACTATCAGACCTACGGACGTCGTTCTGAGCTTAAATTAAAGCTAATTACATTCGCTACAACATCACCCTATGACTTTACCCGTAAAATGAGTATTTTTCCCGAATTCGGGGACGAAAGTAGACCAAATCTTAAAAGTTCACTTTTATGGAAAAAATTAACAATTTTTTGGTAACTATTGGACCTACAGAGCTGGTTCTGGTCTCACATTGTAGCAAATTTAATCTACTTTAAAAACGTAAATATGTTTTATGAAAAAACGCATAGTTTAGGAGATATAGTGAAAAAACTGAAACAAGTGCGAAAATTTCGCGGTTTTTCGAGTGCTACGAAGTTAGCACAGGTCTTTCGAAGCTGCAAACTTGGATAAACACTACTGGTAGTGGTCCTAACAACATATTAAAAAATCAGAACTAGCCTTAGTGCTAAGGCTTTCGCGGAGCTGGTGATCTGGCTGCTGGTTTCCGGGTCTTCTTCCGCGTAGACTTGGTTGAGTGCTTGACGTTTCGACCATCTTGTCGTGGTCTTCTTCTGAAGCGAAGTCACTTCGCTTCAGAAGAAGACCACGACAAGATGGTCGAAACGTCAAGCACTCAACCAAGTCTACGCGGAAGAAGACCCGGAAACCAGCAGCCAGAACTAGCCGTTACTTTGTGATTTTAGCGATTTCTAGTGTACTATTTGACTGGCCTATGAGTAAAATTGACATAATTTTTGATGAATACCTATTTACCATTTATAAAAATGCGTAGGTATAATTAATGTATTGAAAAAAAATACAGTGTGTAAATTGAATAACTATATTTTTTAAATTCCTAATATATAAACTAATAACATACCTAATCATACAAAACATACTTTATGAATTACAGCAGTTAGTTCTTCCTTTTTTCTTAAAATATGTGGAATGTTACATTAATAATCATAAAATAAATGTTGTAAAACACACTTAGTAAACTAATAGTTAACTTTTAATTTCAGGTTAATTAACCAAATAGGTATAACCACCGATTGTGACGAAACAAGTAAAAACAAACATCTGCCATCAACATTGGGCCGGTTCATGCACATTCACTCGGAGTGGCATTTAAAACGTCACTTTGCGGGAATTCTTATTTCAAAATAAGTAAGTGTGCCACATCGAGCGAACATAGTGTCAGTAGTAAAGACGTACAAAAGTCGAAAGTAGGTAAAAGTGTTTAATGTACCGGAAAGGTACAAACCATAAACTAACATATATGTGTATAGTAAATAAATTGTAACAATACAAAAAATTTTATATGTATACTTCTTGTAACAAAAAAAAATTGGTAACTAACGTTGCGTTTAATTAAGAAGGGAAAGGTCCAGAATTTTAATTATTTAATTACAGAATTTAATCAGCCAGCACAGCCAAATCCATGAATATACCACAAGGAATAACGATAAAATTAATGTCAATTTTCTTCGACTTACGAGATCTAGAAACGGAGCAGGTTATTATTCCGCCAAATTTTACAATACTCTTCCTCATTCAGTAAAAAACTTAAACTTTTTGCAATTTAAAAATAAAATTAAAGGTTACTTAAAAACTAAGGCCTTCTACAGTTTTGAAGAGTTTTTCGAGAACGATTTCTCAGATTTAAATTAACAAGGACCTAGGCACTGTACACTTACACTTATTACCACATATTACCCTTGCTTAATTTGTTAATTAGTTTAGATAATTTTATATTACTTTTAATTTGTTGTCATTCATTGTCTTATGTATCTATGTAGTTTACCTATTTTCAATATCTTTTATATATCTACTTTATTGTCTTACTGTTTTGACGTGTGTAAGCATTATTATGTATCTTGACACCAATAAATTATTATAATTATTATTATTATAATGTTAAACCGATGGGTCTATTTAAGAAGGGAGATCTTGTGTGGCGCGAAATATTCAAACCCCGAAATTTAGGTTCCGGTCACGTGACCAGAGGTGAGACATCCCCACTAAGTAGACGGCTCGGCAGTTAAGTTTGGACCTCGAGAGTGAACACATGTCAGCTTCTATTAAATGTAACATTGAGTGTAAATCTAATCAATTCTACAAGTGTATAGTCATTTATATGGTGATATAATAAAGCCTAGGTGCTTAACCACAAGAGCATATCTTTTATACCCCACGACATAACAAAATCAATGAACATAATCGTTGTTTTCAATTAACATTGTCGTTGATACAACACATCATTCGCAGGTTAATAAACTCTTGTATCAGCTAATGTACGGCATGTTAATTTAATAAAATCATTCATCGGCTCAACTTGAATGAACAAATTCATTATATTAATATACTTTTTAATTCTATTTACGGACATTTTTTTGGTTCAGTGTATCACGCTATAGGACTGAAACAACTGTACTGCTTCAATTCTTTCTTAGTAAGACAAACTGTCGATTTCTTAACATTAATGTAATGAATGAGTTCTGGCCGGATTATCACTTATTCACAGAGATGTGCCGAGGAAACTTTCCATATTTGATAAAAGTCTGTAAATAATATAATTATATAAACTTATCTGGTATCAAAATGAAGCTTGTATCATCACAAATTAGATTTCACCATAAAATAGCTTATCATTACACCCAATGGAAAGTTAGAAGGAAAACTTCCTGGAAACTTTCGGAGTTTTCAAAACGGAAAGTTTCCAGGAAATTTTCCTTCTAACTTTCCATTGGGTATATTGATAGGCTATTTTATGGTGAAATCTGATTCGTGATGATGCAAGCTTCATTTTGATACCAAATAAGTGCTTACAATTATATTATTTACATGTCTTTTACAAACTTTTATCAAATATGGAAAATTTCCTTGACACATCTCTGCTTATTCATCGTTCAATAAAAAAAATGTAATAAAACATTGTCCTAATTTTAAACTAAGGCATTTCGTGACTACTGACTATATTTACAACACCATTTGAGCTCTATAACAGTTAAAGTAGACAACCATAAATCAAATATAGGCTATATTCGACTGGGACCATCATGGTGGGCCCACAATAGACAAAATCGAACGCCTATGTGCAGAACGGCGGTCGCATCTTAAAACGAGGCTACATGGACCAATGGTGGAATGAAAAAATTTGATCGGTTCGACCGTGGTCTTCCCATCAGTCGAACAACGCAAAAATGTCACTTCTAAAACTAAATATTTTATATATATTTTATAGATATATTTTTTAGACATATTTAATACTTTTCTCAGTTTTTTTGTGGTGTTTCATGTCATGAGACTTAATGACGTTCCTTTTTGTGTCTCCAAAGGCTATTCGTAAATTTAGTTTGATATTTGCACTTATTACAATGAAGAATTACATTCATGTGTGACTCCATATGTTGCTTGAGTTCATTTTTTGATTTTGCAGAGAATGAGCACTGGTGACAATGGAAGGTGTTCGCTATGCTGGGGTCCATGTGACACAACTTATGTCTCTTTAGGTTCCCTTTATTTCTAAACTGAAAAAAATATATTATATCTTAGAAATGGGCTAGTAGACAATACCCAAGCAGCAATTTTAGTAGTTTCTACGTAATAGTTGCCATTAGGGGAACTTTAAAGGTTTCCGCAACTAAGGACTGTTACGTAATGGGAACCATGCTTCTACCAAGTATTCACCAAAATGGGGAATAATAATTACGTGAAAAATTACTATTCCGGTACTTCTAGCGTTACCGTGTCGATGACTAGGTTATTACGTAAACGGGATGTAACCAAGTAGTAGAAATGACTAACTTTTGGAACAGCTCAGCTGACCGAAATGAGAGCGCAAACTATATATTTGGCTCTTTGTTATTCGAATAGCAAATTAATGACTTACTGAGTTTAAGCACATGATATGTCCAAGGTCCAAGTTAAGGTGATTATATATAACATGCATAAGCATATATTATAAATCATGATGTTTTGCATTTACCCTTGGTGTGGATATTAAAACCACCACTTGTTTTCTGTAAAATGTTATCATGATGCTTCGATAAAAAAGACGCCCCCTCGAGAAAATGGTTTTTTCGGAAAAAAAAATTTTTTGCAAAAATTATGTGTACAAGCAAAACTGCAAAATTTTTTATGGAAAACGTTTTTTTTTTAATTTTATATATTATAAAGTAATAATCTATTTAGAAAACATATTTGTAAATGACTATAATAAAAATAAATTTTTTATTGAATTATATTTTTATCTGTGTCAATATGGCGTCTTCATTCAACAACAGAAAAATGACGATTTTAATTGCAGTAACTTAGAGGTTGCAAAAACCAAAATTATTTCCCTACAAGTTACAATGCCACCAACGTTATAGTTGTTGTTACATTAAAAGTGGTGACGGGAACCACAACAATTTCACTGTGTAGTTATATTTACCTAGATGTAGCAAATGGGACCAATGACGCTATAAGATCTTAGTATCTGTTGCTACCAACTTATTTTCATGTTGGTAGAATTGGCAGAATCGATATAGGTAATTTTTTTTTTTAATTGGCAACGCGGTAATAACTGTTAAAGTGTCACTGTCACTTGTGGATTAAAAATAACAATTATTATACTTTTATTACAAGTACTTTTTATTATCTGATATTATTAGAAATATATTATTTGGAAAGAGCACATATCGAACAATATTTGATGGATGCTCCAGACGGTGAGCATCTTATGTCAGAGGTAGGTGTTTATGATCTTGCCAGGCGTGGATTTATGGGGGGGGGGGGGGTAACGGGGTAATTACCCCCCAAGATTCTGTAAATCATCAATTTTTGTTTTAAAATGGTATGATTTTTGTTAATTTTGGGAAGAAAAAAAATGTTAATAGGGTAATTACCCCCCCCCCCCTCAAGAAATTTTCATTTTAAATTTTTTAGGATTTCCCCCCCGCTATTGAAAAAATTTTTAGGGCGAAAAATATTTTTTTTGGATTTCTCCCCCCCCTCTTCAAAAAAATTTTTTTTCCGGATCTCCCCCCCCCGCTCACCAAAAAATTTTGGGTTCAGTGTTACCCCCCCCCAAGCTCAAGGTCCAGATCCGCCCTTGGATCTTGCTTTTGTGTACCTATTTAATTGTTTGGGTTTTTTTAGGTTGCATTGATATTGGGAGTTTACGGTGCCTGCCGTTGCGGTGAACTGAACTTCTTAAGCGTATGAGATAAAGAATAATATCTGTATATATCCATACCAGATACCAAGACAAATAAATCAAGAAGTTTCACAGTTTTAAATGAAGGATTTTCGGTAAACTCACTTGATTTGATTAGGAAATATGTGTCTTTAAGACCGTAAAATGTGTCTCACAAAAGATTTTTCGTAAATTTTCAAAAGGGAAAGTGCACTGTCTAATGCGTTGGATTAAATAAGCTCTCAAAAATTCCAAGAATTGTAGCTGATTATTTGCAACTGCCAGATGCAGATTTGTATACTGGCCATATAGCATGCGCCGTTCCTCATCAACTCTTTTGGCCAATGCTGGGGGTGACATTACCACCCTTAAACGTCACGGTGTGTGGAAATCATCCACCGTGGCAGAGGGTTATTTGGAAGATTCAGTCTCAACAAGATTGTTAATGCTAAAAAAATTCAGGGAGAGCAGCACGAGTCAGGCAATACAGACGTCGTTACTAGTATAGAGAAAAATTGTGTACAGAAGAGCAGTTTTCTTTGTGAAAAATCATGATGACAATAAATGTTAACATAAATATAAATAAGTGTTAGTGCATGGATTCTTTGTTTTGTTAATTTTCCATATAATGGAGACAATAAATAAATTCCTTGGACTTTATTTTATATTAAAATTACTCTAGTGACTAAATCACTTTACCTACTTTATCTCACTAGTTACTTATGGGTCACTTTATACCTTCAAAATCTCATCAATAAAGATCAGTTTATATGAAAGTGTTGGATAAATATATTTATTAACGTAAGGTGTGTAATAATGGAAAAAATTCATAAGAGTTTTCATATTTATTTAGTGATCAGTTTACATTTAATTTCATTCAATTCAATTTATTGTACATAAATAATGTCTTATGCCGTTATACCGACATTGTCCGTTCCCCATCGACACAATGTTTATTAAATTTGGAGTTTTTAGTCGGCAAATTCATTTAATATGCTCAGTGGATCACTAACTGAACTATGGGTCAATCTGTGTGTTAAAGACAAGTTGTAATTTTCTAGCAGTACATAGTATCATAAATCACTACAACTGTTATAATTTTCGATTACTCTTCTTGTGTTGATGGGACCACTTTTGCTCTTGGTGCCAAAGATGATGGTTTTCCTGTGGCGTAATAATCTTTCATGTTTGCATCATATTCAGAAGAATCACTATTTCTCTACTACTGTTTAACTGTTTCTTCAGTTTTCTATAAAACGTGGATGAGTGCCGATAAACTTTATTTCGCTTTCACTGAGCATTTCAGATGCCACCATTTTATTCAATGCCAATAATTATATAAATTGTCTTAAAAGTTAATATTACTCTATAGTAGATTTTCAAGGTATATGTAACTTTTAAGTCATTTTCAATTAGTGGGGAGTAGTAAAGATAACTTCAAAGCCCCTATGTTCGTAGAAATAACCTCATTTTTACTCGAGATGTCACTAATAAGTTAGACTACTTTCAAGTGGTCCTTTGGTAAAGTTGTGCAGTCGGCATTACTACCAATTTTCACTTTGCAGTTGAGGATGCTTCAAAGTAATGCAGAGCAGAGATGGGTAAACTCCCGGAGTTTTGATTACTCCGAAAGTTTCCAGGAAGCTTTCCTGGAAACTTTCCATTGGGAATATTCAGAGTCTATTTTATGGTGAAATCTGATTCGTAATGATCTAAGCTTTATATTGATACCAAATAAGTGCATATAAATATATTATTTACATTACTTTTACAGACTTTTACCAAATAACTGACATTATATGACACCCGCTATATGTGCCCTGTGCTATATGAAGAATATGGAGCAATTGGGTGGTTACCCAGTAATTTGTTTTGTTTGAATTATTAAATAATTAAATATAATAATATAATAAAATAATGTGATAAATATGTGGATTATAAAATTACAAATTTATGTAAATAATGTCATATGTAAGTCGTAACTCCTATTTTGTGCAGAATTGGAAATATAGAAGGCAAGACAGAAATAACATCTACATATTATTTAATTAAAATAACACTAAATGTATTAAATTAAATAATATCTTATAATTTGTAAAAAAAATAAAAGTATATTTCTTTTTAATCATTCTCGTTTTTAATGTAACAGAAAAAAATGCTAGATATTATTTATCGGGAAGCGATAGTGCGGGTATACAAATAAACGTAACTTATCATATTTCTGTCAACTCATCCTTGATCATAGCCAATAGCACGAAATTAGAGAAATTCTGTGCCAATGCCAATAGTAATAATCCGAGCGGTGACCATATGAAACCCCACGTCATCAAACATCCGATTAATTTTTGATAATTTCGAAAAAATATCAACAAATTAAAACTGGATTTCTGGCGTTTGAGGTTATGTTAGATCATCGGGGCGGTAATTTCAAATTTATGAGTAAATATGTGTAAATAATAACTGTAAATATTCGTGAAAAATTTGGAAACTTTCCCGGAGTTTTGGAAACTTCTCCGGAATTTTGGAAACTTTCGGAATATTCAAATATTTTAAAGGAAACTTTCATTTTTATCAAAACTCCGTTCCGGAAACTTCCGAAATTTTCCTGGAAACTTTCCAATGGAAAGTTTCCTTGACCCATCTCTGATGCAGAGTAGTATCCGCGACGTTGCAGATTCTCTAGCAGTTACTTGAAAGTGTTATAACTATACAGTGCCTAAATTCAGTAGAATCTACTTAATTGTCACTACAAATGCATACCACAAAGTGAATATTACCCTGAAGTCGCAAAATTAGTAACAGTTATGTCATTCCTACTATATTAAAGTTCCGATGCCTCAGATGCCAGTTCCCATCACTTTGAATGCTGCTTGGGTAACGAAAATGACAATATTAATAATATATATAGCATTACATCATGTGTAATTATTAATTATTGAATGTATATTATAATTTTTAACTAGCTGTATATTGTTTGTTGTATGATGATGTTTTTATTAGCATTTAAGCTTTTTACATAATGTGTCTAACTTAGTGTTTTTATAATTTTTTTTCTCTCTTCATATACATTTATACAAATATGTTTTATAAGATTTTTTCTTATCTGTTAATTTTCCTTTTTTATTTACTATTTTTGACTTGTGTAAACACTTCTGTGTATTCAACATTAATAAATTATTCTATTCTATTCTATTCTATTCTATTCTATTCATTACAGTATGTCCCTCCAATATGTTATAAATATAATTTCAAGGAAATTTTACTGACTATTATTGATTTTATTGTAAAATGAATATGCCTAAAATCACAGTGGATTTAAAATAAGGTAGTTTGCCGGATATCTCATGACGTAATAGCATAATAACCTCTAAAACAGGGGCACTTTACATTTGACTTAACTCCCCAAGGAACAATTTAAAAGTCATTTGGACTTGAGGAGGTTTTAAGAAAGGTTTGTCAAGGTTAGGAAATAGTCTTGTGCTTTACTGATGTTGTAGTTAAGGCCTTTTAGGCTTCAAGTATACTTGCTCTTATATAGTAAGTTTTAAAGCATTCTGTAAGACCTAATTATAAAGCTAATTTGCTTTTAGGATAATATGTATTTGTAATGGGTTTCAAAATTCTTTTTGTTCGAGAAAGATTTTTCACTGCGTAAAAAAATATATTTTTTACAAAACTCAGACTTGTATTCTGTAGGACACGTAATTCTCTTGAGCTCTTTGAGCACAGCATAGCTCTGAGCGTCCTCTATCTGATTACTTTGTTGCCAGAATTCTTACTCTGTATTGTATTAAATGGTTTGTAACTAGAAAGTACTGTTTGTCTATGAGCCGCTAGAGGGCAACGAGCCCAGGCTATTCGATTGTAGCGATTAACGTGAACAGTTTTGTATTAAATGGATCGCAACTCGAATTTAATATTTGTCTACCTACCAGTAGAGGGCAATAAATTGGATGATTCAAAAATCATTTAAAATGGGCATTTTCATAAGTTTTCACTAAATCACTAGATTTAAAAAAAATCACCAGATCTAATGAAATTTCACTAGACCTGGCAACACTGGAGAGGACTGTAAAATGACAATTAGGTTTTTAGTCGGCCGGACATGTTTTTCTTGTTATATAAAAATATTCAAGGTCAATCTCACAATTATAATTATCAATAATTATCACTTTTTCTTTAGCAAATTAAGGTAGAATTACAAGAAACGACTAAAAATTACCGTGGGAACCGAGAAGCAGCCCACTTTTTTAAATTTGCTGATTACGTGTCTATGCAAATTTTGTATGGATATTAAAATCATTATTATTTCTGTGGGGCCCTTGTTTTTTGGGCCTTTTTTTATGTAGTTTTAACGATAAACTGCAGTTGGTTTTAATTTTTTGTCATACCTGATGTCTTTTTATTACCTTTTAAATCGGCCTTAGAGAGTGCCACTCTACGCTTTATAAATTTCAAATTCCATTTTATCTTCAATAAGTCTGATGGTGTGTTTGCTTAAATCAGTTTAGAAAAAATAAATGCAATAATAAAATTATTTGGATTCCTTCGTGGACATTCTTATAGCTTCTCAGTTCTAATATGGACTTATAAGAGTTTTAAAAACTTCTAGGTGTTTTCTAGAAATGCAGGAAGCTAATAGAAAAGCTTCTGACAGCTTTAAAATAGGTTTTAAGAAAGGTTTTAAAATGGCCCGAACAAGGTTTTCAAGAGCAGCACTATGCCTCACTAAGGAGTTTTATGATGGAATTTAAAAAGGCCTTAACAACCTTTATAAGGGTGGGTCCTTTTAGTCTACAAGTCGTTTTATGATGGTATTAAGGATATTGTTATAGCAAAATAGATTTTTCAAGGCATTTTATAAATAGTTTCATAGCACCCTTGTATACATTTAAGAAACTAAAATTGTTTCTTGGGCACCTAACCTTAGGCACTTACTTCTTTTTACAGGGTTATTTTAAAGATATGGTCTACGCTTAAGAAAATCACAGTGAGCAAGAGCTGCGGCAAAATAATAAGAAAAGCGACCAATGTACTTAATAATAATGAACAGGCGATTCAATTATTTAAAAGAAGTTTCATCTGATGATGCCGATTATGTGTTAGTTCACATAGTAGAAATTTTGAACTGTTACTGTACTAAAAAATCTTTATTCTACAAATTTTGTTTCATCTCTGACAAACCGTTACACGGTGGCCTACAACCAAATTTAAATCAAAGTTGCTGCCACTCGGAATTTTCTTTTTTTTGCACATTCTTGGATGTATATAGAGCCAGTTTCCACAATATTTAAAATCATTCATCGCAGAAATTTTTTTTTATGGGTATTTTACTTTCTTTGTTAAATGACAAATCCACACAAAAAAAAGTGGTCTGGCCTGCGGACCAGACCAGTGTATCCTTATGTATTTGGATCTGCTGAAACTGAATCCGAAGTCAGAATTGTTAGACTGGCTCGTTTTTCACCGCTAACCCCAAAAAATTGTCTGAAAAACGAGCCAATCTGACAATTCTGACTTCGGATTCGGTTTTTGCCGGTCCAAATATATAAGGATACCCTTTTTTTGTGTATCTGTCATTAAACAATAAAAGTAAAAAAAAATTTCTGCGATTAATGATTTTAAATGTCATGCAAACTTGTTCTATATACATCCAAGAATGTGTAAAAAAAAGAAAATTTCGAGTGGCAGAAACTTTGATTTAAATTTAGTTGTAGGCCACCGTGGTCAGCTATCTTGACTCTCAAAATGTTATTAATGCAGTTTTTAAAAAACACGACTTAATTGTAAAAAAAAAAATAATAAAAAAATATCTTTTCTGAATAACCCTTTGAGTGATATCAGCATTAAATGGACGATTTTTTCTGATAGTTCATCAACTTTCTATAGTACATTTTTTTTGTCAGGGTCACTTAAAAATTACTAAAAAATTTTTTATGAACAAAATGTTCACAAAACCATTTTTTTACTATTTGTCTGAAGACAACAGGGCTTATGAAAATGCTTTTCGTTTTTCTTTTGCACATCATCTAGAGTCAACCCCAGTTTTGATGTTACTTATTGCTACCACTCGACTTCTGCATAGCAAAAAATGTTTCATTACCTTAATATCACACTGGTCACATTTATACCATTGCACTTGCTCAGGATCCTTGTGGACATTATTAAAATGGGCTCTTAGGCGGTCTATTGATTTTGCCTGATAATCACAGCTCTCACATTGGATCCAATTTATTTCTTCAACATTCATGTGAGTAATATTGTGCCTCTTGAGGTTGCCAGTACATCTGGTCTGATAGGGACACTTGGTACATTTATATATTGGACCCTCGTTGGGGTTTCTATGGACTCTAAGGTGGTGTTGTCTGAGGCTACGTGCTGATTTTGCCTATAATAATAATAAAAATAAAAATAATAATAATAATAATAATAATAATAATAATAATAATAATAACGAGGGATTCATTGTAACCTGTCAGGATGGTGTAATAAACACCTTGGTCTACCGAAGCCGCGTAATGGGTGTAGAGGTCGCTGATATCAACTGCAGGACCTGCCGTCAGGCGCCGGAATCACTGATGCATTTGCTTTCAGCATGCCCGATATACGCGATTTCGGCCTACATCCACCGCCATAACGCGGCTTTACGAGTGCTATACTACCATCTACTCATACGGGGTAGATCAAACACTAGTGCTGCCTTACATCCCTGGAGATATTGAGTCCGTTGTCGAGAACGAGAGGTGCCGAATTTATTGGAACTACTCGTTCCCGACCGTCAGGCTAATTCAAGGAAAAACGGACCAAATATCGTGATCTCCGGTATGAGCTCCAAGTGCTGTACCCAGACTACTCCGTCAAGATGGTCGTCCTAATAATCGGTGTACTCGGAGGGATGAAGCCTTCGCTGCTCTCAGAATTAAAGATCATACCGGCCTGTCAGAATTCGGCAGAATGGTTGGCAGGTCAGATGCAGAAGGCGGTTATCTTGGGGTCCCTTCGTCTGCTTAGGGCACATGATTCAGGTGTTTACAGTCACTAACTCCACAGGTCGTGGAGAGTGGCTGTAATGAATTAGCCGGCGCGGCTACCGTGTGGTGTCGGAGGCCACGGAAGCCCTGTCCGGCAACGGGAAACCGAAAAAAAAAAAAAAAAAAATAAAATAAAATAAAATAAAATCCAATTTTTTTTTGGAAATGGAGTCTGTATATTATAAGGATGGTACAGTGAAGTTTTATCTAATTTTGGAGGTGAGAGTTTTAGTATTGAAAAACGTGTTTTTGTCTCATTTTTTTTTAAATCTCCGGTTCTTTTCATTGGATCAGGTCAAACCTCAAAATCAAAACGTTGTAAACAAATGATGAACAAAACCACATAGGTCTAAATCCTATCAGCTATTTTGTATTTTTGCAAAAAAATAAAAACCACATAAAAATTTCTAGTTTTACATAAACCAAAATTACTAAAAAAAATAATGAATCTTTTCTAATGAAACTTGGTGAAATTATAAGTCTTTACATCTAGTCAATTATCATGGAAAATTACAAATAAAAATATTTATTTTTTCCCTAAAGAACGAAATTTTTGAAAAATTCTTGAAGCTTTATAAAAAACTGCCGTTTGGTCACACTAAAACTTTCTTTCCATAAATTGTAGCTTTTTGAAAGTGTTTTACAACAGTTAATCCAGGCATTAGAGAATTTTTCCTGGAAAAATTCATGGTAGTTCTGGAAATAGGTTTACTTTATGTTTGCCTCCAGAGTGACGGGATCCTGTATATAATGTGCATCAGCTAAATATATTGAATAAAACCATAAATTTTGCGAAAAATCGGAAAGTTGATTGGGGTGATAAAATTGTGCATCATTTGATATTCCGGCACTGGTCTGTTTTTTACATATGATGCGATCAGTTTCTCGTTAACGAATGACCTTTGACACTTCCTATGCACCACAATCGTCGTACACACGGTTAAAAGATCATATATATTTCCGCTTTAAACTCGCTGCCTGAAAAGATTTTAAACCTTTTTCCATCACGTTCACTGTTGTATCATCCGATAACGGTTGCTCGCAAACGTAACAATTTAAAGTCACATCAACCACATTTAAAATATCGGTTGGTTGGTTGGTTGGTTGGATCGTCTATCGTCCTTAACACACACTTGATTCATTCTAAATCTAAACAATAAACATTTCATTCTCACCAGAGACTTTATGTATGCAACCCTCCGATTAAAGAACTTATATCTAGATACATAATGGCTACCTTTTCTTCATATACCTTATTTGCTCCTAACATAGTCACATTATATGTCCATTAAAATGGATAGATGAACATCACATCCCATAGGCAACAGAGGCGGGTATGTGTAGAAGGGAAAATGTAAAATATTGTACCTATTTTATGTGATAATTATTGGTTAACTTCTAGGAATATTAACGCAGATTGAAAAAATACAATAGGTAAAGATGTTTTATTCAAGGGAAATATGCATTGGAAGGATATTATTTATAATATTATTATTAAAACTATAAACTGAACCTCATCATGTTACGACTATGACCTACTTACTTATGAAATGATCGATTTCTGCAAATGGCACAGCACTGTTGCATGTTGCACTAAATTGTCACTAAACTGTCTAAATATGAACAGAGAATATTATTTAGGTATTAGGCAAATCACAACTTAAAATAAAAAGATTTCTTCACCACATTTTGATCGAAAAACCCGAAAAACACTTATTAACATTAATGACTGATACTGTCAAAACTGTCAAATTGAGATTATGAAAATCAAACTGAAGCCGGCCGTGTACGAGCGGTCGCGAATACGCCGATGGGCCAATCAGCAACTTATGGGAAGAAGTGCCTTAGATTGGGAGTCTTTCGGGATCATAAAATTCATGCCATTATGTATCTAGATATAAGTTCTTTAATCGGAGATGCAACCCGTGAGAAAATCCATCGGCACCATCGGCTTTATATTTTCCAGATGGCCGATTCGATGCCGCTGGGTGAAATTTTGTACCATCGGCGACGATGCCGATTCATCGGTCGAGCTCTAATCTACATATTTGAAAAGGTACGTCAATCAAACAGAAAAATAAAAAAGTTGATGGAGACAGTACAAATCACATACTGAAATAGGCAATGCAAATAACATACTAAAATAGATATTTCAAATAATATACTAAATAGAAAAAAAAAATCATTCGGCGTTTTTTCTAACAGGTGTTTTTTAAGTGTTTCTTTGTAAACATGGTAGTTTGGTGGTTCCCTTATTTCTTGTGATAGGTAATTAAATAATTTGCAGCCATTATATTGAATATTTTTTTGGTATAAGGAGGTCGCGTGGGTGACAGGTTGAAGATTCGATGTATGGAGGGTTTTATGTAAAGTGTACGTAAACACAGCACGCATATTAGACAACCACCACATGCAAAGCAAAGGCGAGGGGTTGCATAACACTCTGTACCCAATATGTTTAAAAATATTACCTGATAAGGGCATAAGTCACAGGGTCGCATATTATCCTCATCCGGGGCCACATGCTTTTCTCGATGACATTGAATGTGGTACCTGTGTCTTGTTTCATATGGACATATACCACATTTATACATCACTACCTCATCAGGACGTCTATGAACCAGTTGGTGTCTGATCAGGATATCCTTGGTTTTTGCCTTAAAAATACAATTCAGTTAAAGTCATTAAGTTTTTTTTTCTTTTATTTAAATATTTCATATTAAGGTTAAGTACAACAACACTATGTCAGACATGAGAGATGTGTACATGGGAGTACCTCGGGGTTCTGTGTTGGGACCTCTGCAGTTTGCACTATATGTGAATGATTTATCTAAACATATCACTAAAGGTAGAATCACAATATTCGCAAATGATACCACTATTACAGTCTCAGCACGGACCCCAGAGGAGCTAGCTGAAAATGTGACTCATGTCTGCAATGAACTCGATATCTGGTGTCAGCGTAATCAATTAATACTGAACGATAAAAAAACCAGTCTACATAAATTTCCACAATAGAAGGACTTATTTCAGATTTTCTAATTAATAACAATATTGATGTGGTGCCAAACGTAAAATTCTTAGGAACTTGGCTTGATAATAAACTTTGTTGGGATAATCACATAGGTTATGTTTGCAACAAACTGAGTTCTGCGTTTTTTGCCATTTTACAGATGAAAAATGTACTTGATACCAATGGCTTATTAAATAATATCTATTATGCCTTAGTCTACAGCCACTTGTCATTGAATATTATTACATGGGAAGTAGGCAAAAATATAAATAGTGTCAATTTCACAAAAAAGAATAATTAGACTGATTTTTAATTTAAAACCATTGGATAGTTGCAGGAGTGTATTTAAGAAAAATAAAATATTAACTGTAGCATGTATTTTCATTTTGAAATGTGTATATTATAGACGTAAAAATTTTACAAATTTTGATAAACTGGGGGATACACACTTATATAATACCCGAAATAATAATAGATTGACAGTACCAAGTCATTCTACCACTCTTTACAAACATTCATCTAATTACAATGCCATCAATCTATTTAATAAACTCCCTGATAACTTAAAAATCATAATAGGATTTTTATAGCGTATTAGAGTACTTGACTCAATAATTTTGTGTTTTTACATGTTTTGTATTTTATACATACATTCTTACTGTCCGTGTTGCACCTTTTTATAATATTTACAATTTATATGACCTATGTTACCAATATTTACTACTTTTGTATTAGTTTTGAGTTACCAAAAATACATGTAATGTATCATACAATGGTCAATAAAGAATTTATTTATTAATTTATTATTATCTATAATCATACTAAACAAGCTGGGATTACACAGAAAGTCGATTTGCATGATTTACCACATGTAACTGTGCAAATGGTGTTTGACTATCTAGCAAGCAACACGAACCTAAAGTCCGTCTAAGTCAGAAATGCAGTTGTTTACGTTATAAATGGAGCACGCTTTACAAACACACGCGAATTCCCAAGCAAGTGGAATCCCCCAAGGCTGTCTCAAGCCCATTGATGTGCAAAATAAAAAGTAACCGATTTGGAGACATTTCACTCATTTATAGGGCAGCCAAGTCAAAATTTTCTAAAAAATTCAGAAAAAATTGAAACGAGAAGTTTCTTGATGGCAATTAGTTCATTTGGTAGTTAGTAAGAAGTACTTAATTTATCCCACTCAAACGACTGGGACAAAAGGGACTGAAGGGACAAAAATATGGTGTTTCACGATTTCCAGCTTTCCCGTTGAATTTATGACAAAAATGGATGTGTGCAAAATTAAATATAAAATTCTCTACAAAATAAGCTGTATACAATTTCATCGTGAGATACACATTTTTACAAGTAATTAGCGTTCCAAGATGAGCCAAGTTGCGCGGTCTACAAATTTTCTAAGTTTCGTCCATGAAATTACGTTAAATAATCTATAATATAATAATAAAGTAGTGTTTAGTTCTTGATACAACACTTTGTTTACCCCATTTTGTGTGCGACTTAAAATTTGGCTAGGAAATAAAATATTTGTAGTTAAATTCTGCATAAAAAATGTCCTATTAACCTTGTAGCTTATCCTCACCCAGCGTCTGAACAGAGAGGTACTTGGGGCCGCAGAGGTAAAAGTCGATCCTATTCCAAGTTTCACAGTGAATATCTTAAAACCGGTTACTTTAACCAGAAAAATGCTCAGGAATGAATTTATACAGCGGAATTTTCTCATATATAGCGGGTTTTGACGCAAGTGATTTTTATGTACTTTCCCATTTGGACCAGCGGACCAGCTCACACACCGTAAACCGCTTGGAGTGGCCCAGGTCCGGGGGTCTTGGCTTCACCGCCCTGACCACGTGGATGAAGTACCACCATAAAAACTTCCCCAACCCCAATGTATTGTGCGCGCCGATGGGACGCATGGTCGGGGGGGAGCTTGACCACTAGCGACAAACCTCGGGGCATAGGCGCACCCTGTTGTATAAATGCCTTCCATGTATGTAAGGGGCTCCGTGAGTGGCGAGCATCCTTTCCCCTTACTCGTGGAGAGGGAGGGGATTCCTCAGCATGTCCTGTGCAGACACCCCTCATCACAAAGCCCACGAGCGTAGTGCGGGAGGTGAAGGAGCTGAGGGAGGGGGTGTCCGTGACTTCGGTCAACACCAAGGACCTTCCAAAGCGCCCGAGTCTGTCGTCTGGGTTCCAGAGCCAGGAGAGGGTAACCCTCAGGAAAGATAGGGAAAAAAATAGGCCCATTCCAGCTGAAGGTGCAGATAAACCTACATCCTTACTAAAGTGATGCAGAGGTGCAAAGTGAAGCAACGTCTCAAGCGGCGAGGACTTATCTGGGGTGATGGACCATCAAGGAATGCCGCTTAGCGAGGCCGTTGCTGACAAGGAGCATAGCTCCTTCAAAAGGTTGAAGGAATGGGAAAACAGGTCCATTCCAGATAAAACTGCATCACAATGAGGAGGCTACAGCAGTCCTTACTAAAGTGATGCAGAGGTGCGAAGTGAATCAACGTCGCTAGCGGTGTGGACTTGACGGGATTATGGGCCATCAAGGGACACCACGTGGCGAGGCTGTCACCGAACAGAGCACAGTAGTAGAGCGACGACTGCAGGATATAATATCAACGGGGAAAGATAATGGACCTGGCAACTACCACTCTGCCAATTTCCTCAGACCTGCTGCCAACGCACAGGAAAAATGGGTAGAGTGAGTTATAATATCTAGGGGCAATCACAACCAGACCCGGAGACCATCATAACTCGCCCATTTTCAGACCTGTATCATCTTGTCAGTGATACAGGAGTATTAAAACGGACAGTGCAAACTAAGACAACAAGACAGGGAGAGCACAATAAGCCCAGGAGGCTGCAGTGCCGTCGGAGTATTCTTTACAGACGACCCTTAGGAGGAGGGGTTCTTAGTCCGTTAGAGGCTGACACTCAGACCCATTCCAAGTTGGGATGGGCAGCCCATGTGGGTTTCCCCTTCTCGGAAAAAAAAATCTATGTTGTGCATTATTTTCAAAACTGCTTTTAGCATGGAATAAAATGACTATAATGAAGAAGATTTGTATCTGTCAACGAAGTCAGCAAAATAGACTAATAATACATTTTCAGAAAGCGAAGTTTTTTTCTGAATGCGCCAGTCCATGAAACTTTGGTACACTTTATCATAAAAACTTTTTGATTTCTGCGGTAGTAAATTACATGCTGTTGCTTCTGTTTTTTCAGTTATTTCTGGTCGTTTTTACTTTGATTGTTTACGGCGTCTGTTTATTATACTCTTCGCAAAAACGAAGAGTATATTGCATTTGATCGGCACATTTCTAAAACCGGAAATATCGCTTGTAGAGAAAAAATTTTCATATCATTGTGTTAGTGAACGAATTTTGAACAACTTTCAAAATGTCCGTCTGTCTGTCCGTCCGTCACGTTTCTTGTAAGCACGATAACTTAAGAAAGAAAAGTCCGATTGTATTGAAATTTGGAAAGTAAGTTAGCGTTAGCTAGAGGAAGAACCCTATTGTTTTTGAAAAAAAATCAATCAATAAATAAAAAAGTTATTATAGGCCGACGTTAAATAGTTAAAAAAAAAAAAATATTTAATTAAAAAAAAATTTTTTTCAAAATTTCTCTCATTTGTACTTAAACAGAAATCTTTCGAAATGTTATTCTCTATCATTTTTTTTGTTTTTACATTTTACCAATATATATATTTCATAATAGATAGATAGATAGATAGATAGATAGTTTTATTGGTGTCAGATACACATAGTGTTTACACACGTCAAAAAAGTTAATGTGATATACAATAAAATAATATGACTGAATAATATAAAATTAGACAATATATGTATATATAAAAATGAAATTTAAAAACGAGGACAAATGAATACATTACGAACAAACTTAATTAATGACATATTAAAATAAATAAATATATGTACAATATAGAGTTATAAAGCACTGCACAAAGTAATTTTTTGAACAGTGCACCCGAATATACGAGGCAAGACTTAATTAATAATGTGGTGGGTAATGTCTAAAAATTCTTTTGTGCTATAGAAAGCATTATCGAGCAAGTATTTTTTTACTTTCCATTTAAAATGGTTAACATTCAGTGATCTTACTTCAGGCGGCAGGGCATTGAAAAACTGAATTCCTAAGTAACCAGTGCCGTCTCTAGTTTTAGTTAATCTTAGGAAGTTGGTATCAAGATTATCTCTATTTCTGGTGTTATGAGAATGAATTTGACTTCTTGTGTTAAATACACCTTCGTTATTTTTTACATATAAAAGACACTGGAATATGTAAGTGCACGGAACTGTCATAATTTTTAATTTTTTGAACTGTTCTTTACAATCATCCCTATATCTTAATCCCGAAATTATGCGTATTACCTTTCTTTGTGCTGAAAATACGTTTATTGAACTCGTGGCATGTCCCCAGACTAGTATAGCATAAGATATACTAGAGTGGATGAGGCTGTGGTATGCAGTTGTTAAAGTATTTTGTGATACTTTTCCGACCAGATTACGAAGCAGGTAAGTGTATGTAGCTATTTTATTACAGACTTGATTGGTGTGACTATCCCAAGTTAGTTTCGGATCTAATTTAACCCCAAGGAATTTAACGAACTCTGGGTTGTTTATATCTTGTAAGTTGCGCATGCTGAATATCATGGTCTCTGTTTTTGATGCATTTAGGCATAATTTGTTTGAGACAAACCAGTTTTGAGATTTTGAATCGATGTGAGGTATTTCATTCTGGATGTCTTCAATATTTTTCTTTGAGATGGTTAAGTTGGTGTCATCGGCGAACAATATTGTTAGTACATTATTGGTAACTGAATTGGGAAAATCATTAATGTAAATAAGAAAGAGAACGGGGCCGAGGACGGAACCTTGAGGGACACCATGCTTTATGTTAAGAAGATTAGATTTTATCCCATTGTAGACTACGAATTGTTGTCTATCACTCAGGTAAGAAGTTAGGAGGGCTTTGCTTTGTTCACTAAAGCCATAATAATTTAGTTTGTGTATCAGTATTTCATGGGACACGCAATCAAAAGCCTTAGTAAGATCTAAAAATTGAGAACAAATGTAATTCTCATTTTCAAATCCATCATTGATTATCGAAGTTAATTTATCAATGGCAAGTGTGGTGGATAGTTTATTACGGAAGCCGTATTGATTGGAACTGAGAAGTTTATTATATTCTAGGTATCTGGTTAACTGGTTTTTTAGGATGATTTCATATATTTTAGCAAGACACGGTATGACAGATATTGGTCTGTGGTGTGAAGGATCATCGATGTTACATTTTTTATAAACCGGTACTACTTTGGAAATTTTTAAGGATTCTGGGAATACGTTATTAGATATGCAAATGTTAATTAGAGTGGTGAGAGGACCTATGATGGAATTTTTTATACCTTTTAAGATACTAGTAGAGATATCGTAAACGTCCTTACTTTTTTTATTTTTAAGGTTTGTAATAGTGTCAGCTATTTCTTGGCCTGATACCTGAGTGAAATAGAATTGACTTTGTTGAATACGTTCTTCTAGGTAGTCTGTATATTCTGTATTACATGGTGGCAGTTCTTCGATAATTTTGTCAGTAACATTTACAAAATAATGATTAAATTGTTCACTTGAGATGTTAGCAGATACGTTACTCGCAGTTTTTTTATAGCTATTCACAATTTTCCATAATGCTTGTTGGGGGTTGTTATGCCTATTTACAAAGTTATCATTACAGTCCTTTTTAGCAATGTTTATTTCACGGCGGTAACTAGAACGGAAATTATTTAATAAGGCCTTATTATTTTCTGTGGGATTTTTTTTATTAAATTCATATAAAAGATTTAATTGTTCACGCATGTGCCGGAGATTGTCATTAAACCAGGATAATTTAGATTGCTTGGAGCCATTAACTATAATAGATTTTACTGGAAAGATTATGTCTATTGAATCAGTAATGATTTTAATAAATTTAATAATGCGATTGTTTATGTCTATGTTGGGATCCAGAATGAATTCCCAGTTAACATTACTTAAGAAATTATTAAGTTCTGAGAGACCTTGATCATGAATTGGTCTATAGGTTACTTTCTTTGGGGGAATTTTAAATTCAATGTTTGTCTCTAAATGTACGCCTAAGTGATCCGAGAGTTTGGTATCTATTGCTCGAGTGCTCAGATTATTAGAATTTATATTGGTGAAGATCGTATCGAGACAGTGGCTATTTCTGGTGTATCCGGTATAGCTTAGAGAAAACCCGAAAGATTTAAATGTATTTACTAGCTGCATCGTACGCTGTTGATTTTCTTCATGAATATAAACATTAAAATCACCTGATACAATCATTGTTTTGTCACTCTTGGAGAAAGCTTCAAGAGCAAGAGTTAGTGTTTCTAGGAATAGATTGTAGTCACCATTTGGAGGTCTGTATATCGTCATTAGTTTGTTATTACCAAATTCGATAGCGGCTAGTTCACAGTGCAATTCAACTGATAGTTTGTTTACCTGCTCTAAAATTATACAATTTGTGTAATTCTCAAATGCGTACACAGCCACTCCACCATGGGCTGCATTTGATCTGCAAAATTTGGAGATTAGATTGTAATGATTAATACTTACATAGTTCAGTTCATTATTCGTACACCAGTGTTCATTTATTAATAGAAAGTTATAGTTATGCTCATTTAAAAATATTTCAAACTCATTTATTTTATTTCGGATACTTTGTATATTCAGGTGCAATATCCTAAAATTACGTAAGGGTTCTTGGGATCCACTCAGTTTGTTATCCCCGAGATGGGTTGTGCCTCTAAAAAATCACTTTCAAGGACTGTGGAATTTCTGTCATCCTGCCTAGATTGTCTTCTAAATTTGAATCGCTCAAAAGCAACATTACGGGGCCAAAAATTATTATTATACACTGTGTCTAATAAATTATATCTAATGCCTACTTGAAAACATTTACTATCAGCCCTTATTTGTTCAATTCTAGTTGGAATATATTTTACTACAAGGTCTTCGTCGTTGGTGATTTTGGACTTCATTTTGATATAGTTCCTTACAATAGCTTCGTCAATTTTGTCAGGTACCCTGGAGATGAATAACCATACTTTCTTGTTTGAATCATCCCTGCCTATAAAATGTTCATTTTCTGTTGTCTCACCTGTTCCAATGAAGATGTTTCTTTTCGGTCTAAAGTTATTTTTATTTTTAATTTCTTGTGGTGCAATTGACGGGCGACCCGCTGCTACCTGTGCCCAGGACGTTGAAGCTACGTTGTTTTGATTTGGGGTTTTTATGGTTGAGTGGTCTCTGGAGCTGGACGGAGCGATCTGTCGGTTGAGATTCATAGGCGATTGGAGATCGAAAGTTTGTTTATTTTTATTGGTGTCATTTGGTAGTGTCATAGAAAAAGCTTGTTTATCCACCTGTCCTTGAGAAACCCTGTTGTGATGAGAGTTGTTTTTGCTGCTATATAGTTGGAGGTTATTTTGTAGTGTTGATACTTTTTCAAGCAGAAGTCTGTTGTTTTCTTTCAGTACATTGTTTTTATCCTCCATTTCAGACATTAATTTTTTCAACCAGATATTTTCAATTGATAGTTTTTCTGAATCACTTTTTTTGTTAACACAATCAATACAGATTATTTTATGACCATCTAATTTGGCAACTATTTTAGATTTTTCCCTTTCACTACAGCTTTTATGAAAAATTGAGTAACAATAAATGCACACAACTACAGCACATTTCTTGTTGCAACATTTCACTATTGTATCACTGTTATTTTCACTGTTTTTTTCGTTTTCTAGAGAGAGCTCTATCTCTGACTCTTTACCATTCACCATCTTGAATATATATAATAATGTATCTAATCCGTTGAAATTTATTTCTTGAGTGACATTTATTCAAGTTTTCTGGTAAGATGAAATAGCCCAATGGCTAAAGCATTGCCTTGCAATCCAAAGGTCTCGTATTCGATCCCTCACATGCTGAATTTTTTTTTCATATATTTTTTTTTTTCAACAACAAAGTTGGTACCACAAAATTTAGAATGTCCAAAAACTAACATTATTTACAAGAAAAATGCGAAGAGTATCCTATAGAATGTGTAACAATTATATAAAAAGCTCAGCAAATCGGCGAAAAGTATAATGCTTCTTCTAGTTTCTTTTTATAGTTACCGATCTCTATGGCATTTTTAATGTGGTCAGATAGACTGATTCATGCATAATTTTCTGATTGGTACACGAGGGGGTATAATGACCAGAATTCACTTATCATAATTGGGTTGTTGCACTAAGTTATAATTTGAGGAGAATCTATGTTAAACAATAAGAATTATTCATAAAAAATCACTAGAGACATGTAGAAGGTGAAAAGAAAGTCTAATAATATTGTAATATTAATTACAAAAATACATGCATTTAAAACGGAGATGACATAATAACGGCAGTCTGTAGAGAAGTTAGTTATAAAATGACGAGAAACGGGTACTAATTTAGAAACTCGCTGATAGCGACGGAGAAAAAAGACAATCACGACAGTTTAATCTGACATTATATTTAACGTCAAATTCAACTGACGTTCATATAGGTTACAATTCGGTATAGTTTAACAGCATCCAGTTATGGATAAATATAAGTACAGATAGTGTTTTCTGCCATACTGTGTAAATAATACTACAAATTCACCAGAAAAACTGTTGTATTCCAATAATAAACGCTGAACGTAATAATGAATGATTCAAAGCCACCAGAGAAGGACCAAGTCTTCTTATTGTGGAGACCATTTCAATGTCAAGTAAAGTAACAAATTACAATGTATTCTAAGCTTTTATTTGTGGTAAGTTATATCTTAATGTAGGAATTTGATTTTTAATATGGGTTTATGTTGTAGGAAAAACGGCCACATTACAAGACTTGTATGGCGTTCTAGCTGTTACAAATTTAAATTACCCGCCAAACTGGTGGATAAAACAGGGTGTATTACTGTATTCTTAACGGCTCTAGATTGGAATGTTATTCATGCTTTGACTTCCTAAAAGGAGGGAAATGGCTTTAATCTGCTTTTATGTATTTTATCTAGTTTATGTTGGAATAAAGTGCAGTTGTTTTTGTTAGCTACTGATTATTTATGAAGCTCCCTAGACGCCCCATAATACTAGGATGATCAATAAATTAAGAAAGGAAATTTAAAAACTCGCCGTTGAAAGACTATATGAAACAAACTGTGAAAGTCGTCTAAAGTCGGTGAACACAATCAGTCGGAAATGGCTACAAATGCGTTGGATTGTAGTTATAAATGCCCTTTGAATTATGTGTGTTATAAATACATATCATTGTTTATTGCTTAGATAGATACAAGCATAAATTAATTACCTATTTATTATTTTTTGTTATAAATAATACAGACCTTTCTTGATATCATCGTAAGTCTCATTCTGACTCTTCTTAGAAGTGAGTATCAATGGATAATAAATAATTTCTTTAGTAGATAAACTTATTTTGTTGTTTTCAGTTAGATACGCATGTATATACTTAATAGGAAATAAAACAATGAAAAGGAAATATTTAATAAAATACAAAGTATAATTAATAAATTCATCTAAATTAAATAATAGAATTCATATTAGACATATTATGTAATATTAATAAGATAAGATAAAGGAAGTTCTTGCAGAAATTACAATAGTCTGTACTTTTTAAAAATTCGCTGACCGTACATATATCTACCGCAAGTAGAATGTCAGAATTAGCCTTTACAGATATACTGCCTTAGTCGTTTTGTAAAAAAATATTAACAATAACTGCAAACATCAATCACTGCTAGCTAAACGTCAAATTTACTTTTGACATATGAGGTTATTTTCTTTCTTGTCAGCAATGTCAACTTATTCGTCTTCATCTGTTCTGCTTATAAGTTCACATCTAACTGCCGTTATGATGTCACTACCGTTTTCGCGGCACATTCAAATAGTCGAAGTTTAACAATTTTTTTTAATATGTTGCGCTAAGAATTTTTCTTCCAAATTAAATATATAACTAAATTAAGTCCTCCACTACCATATTTCACCATTTTTGAAAATTCGTCAACAACCCAATTCCCTGTGGGATTTATTGATGGCATTATATATCAAAAGTCACTTATTTAATGTTCATATTAATTATTAGTCGCATATAACATAAATAAACATCTATAGTAGACGTATATTTTACATTAGTTAGTGAAGCATCTACCTAGTAGCTCATATCACACAGCCTAGCTTCGTGCACATGCATGTTTTGCAGCCTCGCATCGATTGCCACTTTTCAAGTTCCCCAAAAGGCTTTATTTTTACAAATTCTTATCTCAAATTTGTTACAGCTGTTCTTTAGTGCAAATACAGTCAATTTCAATCAAAACATCAAAAGTCGAACCTGCCTATTAGTACCTATTGTAAACAAAAAAAAATGTTTAGTGCCTTCGAGCACACTAAACAAACATTTCGCATATCAAATGAAAAAATAACTGTTACCTTATAAGAACATGTGGCGCAACTAAAGATTCTCAGCTCGTCACCTTCGTGACTCAAACGATGCGTCCTTTTCAGAACTCTCTTGTACGGTGTTTGGAAGGGGCATACTGGGCATTTGTACAACTTTCTTGATTTATTATGGATGAGCATGTGCTTTTGGAGAACACATTTATATACTGTCTGCAAAAAAAAAACAAAAAAATCATGTCAGGAGGCTAGAGGTATTGATAATAAACAAGTTTTATATGGGAATACAGCACTGTCTGCGACGTAATGTTTGCAGTTTGAAAAAATACTGGAAAGCTACGTGTCTCCGCGGAACAGGTCCGGGCGATTTTCTGTTAATGTTTGGGCATGGATAAGCTTGTATGGCCCTAGTGTAGCGTGGCGTATTATGGGTAATGGTAGACACAGGTAGACACGTGCAGAATAGCCATGCAGAAAACCGCTATCTTCACTACGTTGCTTATTGTGTATGACTTGAAAAGCAATCATAGCCGAGACTTTATTTTATTTATTTGTTATTTAGATCTTTATTTCCAACAGGTTACACCCATTTACAGGAAACACATGGCAACATAAAATATGATAAATTAATGTAGAAGACAAACTGTAGCACAGTAACTGACTGACATAGTAAATAAACTAATAACATAAGATAGCACAGTATGAGAGAATAACAAAAAACAAAAATAGAAAAAAGAGAGGCTAAGTTACAAGACCAGTAGAACTTACCAAAAAACATGTCATTCTTTTAGGAATTGTTGTCGATCAGAACCTGTCGAATATAAGTCAGGAGTTGGTATTAATATCGCATAGCTCTGAAATAGCATTAAAAATATTGGACATTAAAGATAGTGGCGATCTACATAAAACGTTTGTCCTAGCATTATCACTATAGAAAGTTGGAAAATATCGAGCCGCTAGTCTAGGTATAAAAAAATTGACCCTGTTTAGTAGATTAATGCAGTCAATATTATTATGCAACAGATTATATAAGAATGATATAGAGATCAAGATTCTCCTTGATTTTAGAGATATAAGTTGATGCTGGTTAAGTAGTAATGAGTATTCAATTCCCATTTCGGGATAAGTACCACTGATCTTGTAAGATAAATATTTTAAAAATTTTCTCTGTACTGATTCTATTGCATCGATATGGCATTGATATAATGGATACCATATCAGTGCGCCATATTCTAATCTGGACCTGACATAGGCAAAAAACACTAGCTTTAATGACAAAGGATTATGAAAATGTCTGCAGTTTCTTATAACAAATCCTAACATTCTATTAGCCGTTGACACTATATTATTTACAGGTGTAATGAAATTGAACTTTCGATCGAAGAATATGCCGAGATCTTTGATTGCAAGGGATCTGGTGATGACAATATCGTTAATTTGGTATTGATAATCAATATGTTCAATTTTTTTAGTGAATGATGTTATGGAGCATTTAGATATGTTTAAGTGCAAGTTATTTCTATTGCACCATTGGGATATCTTATTGATACAATTTTGTATAACTAGGCAGTCTTGATGCGTGGATATTGTATTAAAAATCTTCAAATCATCCGCATAGAAAACTTTTGGAATGTTTACTATCTGAGCTAGGTTATCTATAAATATGAGAAAGAATAGCGGACCTAAGTTTGACCCCCGAGGGACCCCAGATGATGTGTGATTGAAGTCCTTCAGACTTTAAAAGTAAATAAATGGAACACATTTACAATACTGTATGATTGAAAGTGGCAGCCTACCTACGTCTAAACAACGAAGTATGAAAAACACATGAACATTTTCTTTGAACAGCAGATGCCGACAGCAGAGGATTCCTTTTATGAAAGAAACACCGGCGTTTTTTTTTTAAGTTTTTTGTCTCATTATCAATACAATAAACATAATAAAAAGGGAGATGTGGGTAACAAGAAGACATTGAACTTGATTTTAGTTTCTACTGCAAAACTGACCCACACAATATTATCTATACCGGGTGGCCCAGCCGATAGGGACACTCTTGTAACTCTTGAACGGGCAAATGGATTTTTTCAAATTTGATGTAGTGATATGGGATGAAGTTTCCAATTATATGATGCAAATAACCAAAATGGCCAACTTCCGGTTTCAATGCAATTGACATGAAAATCAAATTTTTAAATGAGACAACCTGTATATTTAACAAGTGATGGTATTAATATCCACACCCAGGGTAAACGACTGAATTCTACTATATGGATGCTCTCTTAGTAGAAGATGCTTATCATCCTACACTTACCTTTAATTTCAGGGTATCAGAACAGCACTATAAGAACTTTCCCATTAATAGCTTTGAAAAAACTTTTAACTTCCGAAAAGCCAACTTTCCGCTAATGTATGAATTAATTTCAAAATTAGACTGGTCCAATATACATGAGATCAAAGATGTCAATCTCACAACTCAATACATAAACAACGAGCTAAAGAATATATTTACTCTAACAGTTCCTCTAAAATTAAATCGTAAACGTCATTACCCGCAATGGTTCTCTAGTGAGTTAATATCCAATATTCGGAAAAAAGAAAGGGCACATAAAAATTATAAGAAGTATAAAACTGAGTACTACCGAAATCAATTCGTATTGTTGAGAGATATTGTCAAAACTGAAATCGAAACCGCATATGAGTTATATGTTAGTGAGACAGAAAATTATATCTTGACTGAGCCGTCTGCATTTTGGACCTTTATAAAAAATAAAAAAGGGCACTCTAGAATCCCTGGTATAATCAGAGACACAGATACAGATATTACCTATGAGAGTCCTCAAGGAATTGTAAATGCTTTTGGTCGTTACTTTCAAAGCACATACACAGTATCTGACCCATCCCTCGTCAATGAGTCACAACCAAACAACTTGCCTAACATCCACACTTCTTGCATAACGAAGGGAGATATCATCGAAGCCTCTAAAAAATTAAAAAACAAACTAACTTCAGGTGTTGATGGCATACCTAGTTTTATAGTCAAAGATTGCATTCATGCATTAGCGAATCCACTAATATATCTATTTAATCTTATCATCAACACTTCAAGGTTCCCAGAATTATGGAAAATCGCACGTATATGTCCAATATTAAAAAAAAGGTGATCCATCTATACTGCAAAACTACAGAGCTATGTCCATTCTATGTAACTTTTCCAAACTTCTCGAAATCATATTGTATAATGTCATTTATAACTCTACTAAAAATGTAATTTCATTAGACCAACATGGCTTTATCGAAAAGCGTTCTTGTACCACAAATTTAGCATGCTTCTCTCAATACATCTTAGAGGCACTGGACAAACAGCTGCAAGTCGACGTAGTATGGACTTCCAAAAGGCATTCGATCAAATTGATCATTACATGCTTATCTCCAGACTAGAGAACATTGGCATCTCTAACAGCTTTTTAACCCTATTAAAATCCTATTTACTAGATAGAAGGCAACTTGTTGAATATGAAGGACTTCAATCGCATTATATTACCCCCTCATCTGGGGTCCCTCTGGGGTCAAACTTAGGACCGCTATTGTTTCTCATATTTATAGATAACCTAGCTCAGATAGTAAACATTCCAAAACTTTTCTATCCGAATGATTTGAAGATTTTTAATACAATATCCACGCATCAAGACTGCCTAGTTATACAAAACTGTATCAAGATATCCCAGTGGTGCAATAGTAATAACTTGCACTTAAACATATCTAAATGCTCCATAACATCATTCACCAAAAAAAATCGAACATATTGATTATCAATACCAAATTAACGATATTGTCATCACCAGATCCCTTGAAATCAAAGATCTCGGCATATTCTTCGATCGAAAGTTCAATTTCATTACACATGTAAATAATATAGTGTCAACGGCTAATAGAATGTTAGGATTTGTTATAAGAAACTGCATACATTTTCATAATCCTTTGTCATTAAAGCTAGTGTTTTTTGCCTATGTCAGGTCCAGATTAGAATTTGGCGCACTGATATGGTATCTATTATATCAATGCCATATCGATGCAATAGAATCAGTACAGAGAAAATTTTTAAAATATTTATCTTACAAGAGCAGTGGTACTTATCCGGAAATGGGAATTGAATACTCATTACTACTTAACCAGCATCAACTTATATCTCTAAAATCAAGGAGAATCTTGATCTCTATATCATTCTTATATAATCTATTGCATAATAATATTGATTGCATTAATCTACTAAACAGGGTCAATTTTTTTATACCTAGACTAGCGGCTCGATATTTTCCAACTTTCTATAGTGATAATGCTAGGACAAACGTTTTATGTAGATCGCCACTATCTCTAATGTCCAATAATTTTAATGCTAGTGCGATATTAATACCAACTCCTTGACTTATATTCGACAGGTTCTGATTGACAACAATTCCTAAAAGAATGACATGTTTTTTCGGTAAGTTCTACTGGTCTTGTAAATTAGCCTCTCTTTTTTCTATTTTTGTTTTTTGTTATTCTTTCATACTGTGCTATCTTATGTTATTAGTTTATTTACTGTGTCAGTCAGTTACTGTGTTACAGTTCGTCTTATACATTAATTTATCATATTTCAAATCAAATCAAATCAAATCAAATATGCTTTATTGTCTAAAAAATACAAAAGATTTTTATTGACAAAGCCAGTCCTTAATCTATGTATAAAAACAAAACATCCTAGTATAAAATACAAACATAATGACACAAAAACCTTTATTTTTGTATAAAACAGGGACTTAGTCTAAAGAAACAAACAATAAAATCAAATATATAAAGTCAATCAAATGTGTCCTGAAAGAATTCATCGACTGAATAGTAAGCTTTACTAAGTAACAATTTCTTTAATTCTTTTCTAAATTTAATTTCGTTGATAATTCGCCTCAAATTTATAGGAAGATGATTGAATATTTTTTTGCTGTTATATAAGATAGAATTCTTTGTCTTAGCTGATGATGGAATGGGGAGAAGGATGTTATGAGTTCGACGTGTGTAGTGAACTGGGTTAGCGTTTATCTCATGTCTAAATTTTTTATGCATGAGGCATGCAGTCTCAAAAATAAAAATACATGTAAGTGTCATAATTCCATGTTTCAAAAACAGAGGTTTACACCGGTTCCTTACATTAGCCTTACTCATATATTTTATAGCCCTTTTTTGCAGAACAAAGATTTTATTAAATAAATATTGTGAACAACAACCCCAGAAACAAATGCCATAACGCAAATGAGAATCTATAAGTGCGAAATATGCATTTCTGGCTGAGTCTAATTTTAATTCATTTGATACTACTCTAATTGCATAACAATTCGCAGCTAATTTTTTACTTAATATTGAGACATTGTTTTCGAATTTTAATTTGTTATCAATATGCAAGCCCAGAAATCTACTTTCAGTTTGATTTTTAACAATTTGGTCTTCCAAGTATACCTCATTTAGGTTACACTTAAATGTAATAATGTTAGTTTTAGGCACATTAAAGGATAACAAATTAGCATCGCACCATTCTTTAATCATTTCTAAATCAGTGCTTACAATCTCATGGAGTTCATCAATGAATTTGTCATGCCAGAGTATCGTGGTGTCGTCAGCAAAAAAAGTGAAATTTCCTTTAATTTTAACAGATACCAGATCATTGAAATATATTAGAAATAGTAGTGGCCCAAGGACGGAACCTTGTGGCACACCAGTATTCACTTCCATTTGTTTTGAAACATTACCATTAAAAATAACTTTTTGAATACGCCCAGATAAATATGACTGGAACCAATCCAGCGTTTTACCTCTAAGTTTCCTCAACAGCATTCCGTGGTTCACGCAATCAAATGCCTTAGTCAAATCACAGAACACTGCTGCAGCCACCTCTCCATCATTAAGCTGAAGATATAGTTGTTCTAAAAAAGCAAATATAGCATCATTTGTATTTCTTGCAGCATGAAAACCAAACTGTTCTGCACAAAGTATCTTATTTCGATGCAAGAAATCTAAAATTCGTTTCTTGACCAATTTTTCTACTATTTTTGCTAACGTAGGGAGCAATGATACTAGCCTATAATTAGAGGGCGATTCACGATCTCCACTTTTAAATAAAGGAACAACATTTGCAATTTTTAAACATGATGGAAAAGTTCCTGTTTCAAAAGATGTATTAATAGCCTCCACTAAGATCTGCAAAACATTTTCTGGAAGTTTTAGGAAAATTTTTAATGAGATACAATCCCAACCACTAGTATTCTTGTTCTTAATATCATTGAGTATTTCTCTAATTTCTTGAGTATCGGTAGGTGACAGAAAAAAAGATTCAAGTACAGAAACATTTTTTAAGTACTTTAGGGGATCATGCTTTAGGGTAATTTTATTGCATAATTCTTTTGCTACAGAACAATAAAAATTGTTGATTTCATCAGCGCTCAGAGTACTATTCACAGTGGTATTAATATTTTTCCCAGTAAGATCATTCACAATTCTCCAAGTTTCTTTTTGTTTGTTGGATGACTGTGAAATTCTATCCTTATAATAGAGATTTTTGGAGGCTAAAATAGACTTCCTGTAAACTTTTCGGTACCTATTAAAATAAGCAATAAAGTGAAAATTATCTACTGCATATTTTCTGATTAAATGCAGGCAACGCATGTTATTAGATGAGACTTTCAGACCTCTTGTAAACCAAGGTTTTTTATTATTTTTTTGTCTAATGGTTCCGATTGGAAATGCCGTATTAAATAGATGTGTGAGTTCTATGTGAAATATGTCTAAAGAATTATCAGAACCGTTAACCTTACTCCAGTCTGCTTCCGAACATAAGTTTGAGAACTTATCATAATTGGCCTTAGTGAAAAGCCTGCCCTGTCGCTTTTTCGCTTTGGGGTTCTTTATATCTAGCGATACTTTACATAGAACAGCCTCATGATCAGACAGGCCTGCATCTATATTTGAACATACTACCGCATCCTTGTCAATATTAGTACATATATAATCCAAGATAGTGGCAGAATGAGGAGTATTTGATGTTACCATGTGTTTCCTATAAATGGGTGTAACCTGTTGGAAATAAAGATCTAAGTAAAATGAATAAAAATATAAATGGAAGGCCAGTATACGTACATGTGTGTGAACAAAATATGGTAATTACAGATTCAAGTAAGTCTTGGATTACATGAAATTTCCAGAGTCGGTGTCACTCATTTTATTCTTTGTTTATTTCTGTCGTTTGTGTAAAGTTGTTATAAATTGATTACTTTGTGCAACATTTTGTGACTGTTATAAATAGTTAATTGAGACAATATGGTGCAATCTTGTAAGGTACTGTGTTGCAAGAATCGGGTTTTAAACAGCTGCAGTTACAATAAGACCGGCGCTGGCGTATTTTGTAGTGCGATTGCGTTCCGCCTGTGGTCGTCATACTTGCGCGAGGTTCAATTTCACGTAAAAATTGGTATGGAAAATGACCTTCCATCTATATAGTAGAGTTCAGTGGGGTAAACGCAAAACATCAGGATTTATAATATATACTCATGTTGTACATAATCACCTTAACTTGGACCTTGAACATATTATCTGCTAAAACTCAATAAGTCATTAATTTGCTATTAGGATAAGAGAGAGCCAAATATATAGTTTGCACTTTCATTCCTATTAGCTGATCTGTTCCAAAAGTTAGGCATTTCTACTACTTATGTAATAATCTAGTCGTCAACACGTTACGGTAGAAGTACCGGAATATTACTATTATTCCTATTACTACGTAATTGCTATTCCACATTTTGGTAAATGCTTGGTAGAAGGTTCTCATTATGTAACAGTCCTTAATTGCGGAAACCTTTAAGGTTCCACTAATGGTAACTACCACGTAGAAACTAGAGTGAAATTACTTAGAAAAGATAACATACATCAGGGCTTCGCGCATCTCGTATAACAGTTGGCATATTATCAGTGCCGTACCATCCATTTTTTATTTAAACATTAACGGTAAAAGGCAGTGAGACACCCATGCAGCTGCAAAAATAGGAACGTTACGATATCGCTCCCTGCACATTCTATAACTATGTTATCTTTTCTATGTAATTTCACTCTACTAAAATTGCTGCTTGGGCCTGTACTCTTATAAGGGCTTTAAATGGATTTTCATCATTCCCAGCACACAAAATTACATAAACCCACGATGATTTTTGAAATTAATAATTACATTATTAGAATTGAATTTGATTTACTTAATGAAAAATTTTTAATCGTATAATTTAAATCAATTCAACCAACAGGCTCTCTAGGATGTCACATAAAACAAAATAGTTGAAATATTACCTTATATGCACATTTTTGGCATTCAAGAACCTCATTCTCCTCCTTTTTGTGTATAAATTGGACATGTTTTCTCAAATATAAGTGGCTCCGAGTAGAAAAACGACAGTGAGGACATCTGTGAATCACAACCTCAGAGTCGTCTTTATGCGTATTCATGTGTTTAATAAGAGAGTTCTTTGATTTTGTTATATATGGACATGAGGCACAGCTGAAAAAAAATGTTGCAGATATACAGATGTAAGAAATAAAACAGTCCACCTCTTTCCCGACTCTCACTACAATGCCTAATGCACAGAGGTGTGTGGGGTCAGTCCAACCGGCGCTGGTAATTTTAGGAAAATGGCCCAAACAGACACGGAATTAGAATCTCAAATTTGGGTGGGCCAGGCATTTTTATTTACTTATTTTTTTTGGTGGGCCAAGGCCCAAGGCAAAAAATACGCGACAGGCGGCGAAACTTTGAATTTTTTAAGGTGAAAAGTTAGAAATTTGAGTTACAAAAACATTTTGTCGAAAGTCTAAAGCAGACTGCTACCGTCTCGGTAACGTTTTTAAAAACGTCACTAAACACTCTTATTTTTAATTAAAATTGATTGACACTGAAAAACAAAAAATGAAATAAAAACATAAACATTTTAACTAGGGATGGGGCGGATGTGCTTTTGGCCGGATAACCGGATACAGTATATCCGGCCAGTTCAAAATCCGGTCCGGCCGGATAATCCGGCCGGATATTTTACCTTTTCAAGCAGTCGCTTTATCTACGCGATATTTGCACATTGCTGCAAGTAATTGTAATTACACGAAATGCGCATGGTACACCAGAACAGAACTAATAATAATTAATAATAAATATTTATATGTGTATACTTGATTCTATCCACAGTGGTGTTTTTGTATCTATTAATATTATGATTTTCTAAGGAACTTCATTCTCAGAAGAACCAGCAACCGGCATATGTCTTTTGAAATTAGATGCATTTTGTGTAATTACACATGAAATTAAAAAGTAATTTCTCGCGATCGTTAGTAGTTGCTTTTTTGTCATTAGCAATACAATGGAGAAAAATAGCTATACATACCACTACAACCATTATTGTATTCGCGAAGAATTTAATACTTATTTTTTTATATTTGTTATTTATTTTGATTGTAGTTTCTAGTAATCTGCACGTGGACCCTCGATCTTTGGAGACAATGTTTCTCATAAAGATTAAAGCCTAAGGAACAATTTAAGACATGTCCTAAAAAAAACTGGCTGTACTTTCAAAATGGCGGCCATATGTTAAAAAAAACTGTTGCCAATGTTGTTTTTGTCATTTAACACAAGAACTAAAAAAGATGGACAAAAACTTTTTTCACAAAAAACAACGTGCATAACATTTTCTACAATTTTCTTCCTATACAATATTTTGATGGGAGTAGTTACCATTTTCCAGATAAATGAGTCCAAACTTAAGAAAACATGGAAATTCATATATCAGTAAATCACTTGGAGGAAATAACTGTGACAATTATTGTAAGACGTATAATATAACTTTATATTATTAACATAACAAAAAATAAAATAAACTGAAAAAAATTAATAATAATATTATAATTTGCATACATTTATCTCGAAAACGGTAACAATGGGTTATGAACAGATTAGGGTTAAAAGTGTTGATAATGACATCACGGGGGCACGGACATTTTATTTTATCATTTATCTGGAAAATGGTAACGCTTATCCAAATATTGTATAGGAACAAAATTGTAGAAAATTTTATGCACTTTGTTTTTTGTGCAAAAAGTTTTTCTCCGTCTTTTTTAGTTTTTGTGTTAAATGACAAAAACAATATTTGCAAATTTTTTTTTAAACGGACGCCATTTTGAAAGTACAGCCAGTTTTTTTTTTGTCTTGAATTGTTCCTTAGGCTTTAATCTTTATGAAAAACATTGTCCCCAAGGATCGGGGAGGTATACGGACAGTTAGGGTAGTATAGTTCATTGTTATAATTTTATAAATATCTTTATATATAACTGACAATTATTAATAAATAACAGTTAAGTTGCAAGCATTTCAGACAGTTTTTATTTGGCTGGATGTTGACCGGATATTTTTTCATATCCGGCCGGAGCCGAATATCCGGTTTGGATGCCGGATTGGCCGGATGCAGTAGCCGGACCGGATATCCGTTCCATCCCTAATTTTAACAGTATAACAGATAATAATCAATAACAAAAAAAAAAAATTCTGCTTCAAGGACTAAACCTATCTCACGTCTAAAGTATTTTTATATGGTGAAACCGAATATTCAATTTAAAAAACTTTCTAGCATGTAGAATTCGAGTAAATGTCAAAAAAAACATATTTTGACAACAGAAAACGAGATTTACTCAAAAAATCTACATGGTAGAAAACTGCGTGGAAATTTCAATGATTTTTTCCATGACTGTTTTTTACCTGCCACTACTATTATATAATCTTTCATAACAATTGTTAAGCACGTGAAACTGGTAGACCAATTAAAAATCAACAAAATTGTGGCAGACAAAGGAAAATCCATTGAGAAACATCTGAAAATTTCCTCGATTTTTTTTGTCTGGCGCAAAAATAAAATAGTGCAAGATATATGGCTAATTTTCCGCGGTTTTCTTGTATCTACCATTTTGTATTTAACTATTGAACGTCGTTTGAAACTCAAGCTAAAAATGGCAGGTCGATTAATAACGCCCAACATTTGAAATGATTTAAACATAATATCACTAAAAAATCTGATGTGAAGCATATAGAAAATGTTGTTATTTTAAAATAAAATAGCCACAATAGCAAATGGAAAATAGACTTGTCCAGGAGGCAGCGACGCATTTTTGGTACTCATACTATTAAGGCTGATTTTCACTTATTGCATATACATACACAAAATGGTGGTCAGCTGGCGCATCTGCGGTGGGGAAGTTACGAGAACGCCACCCACGTGTAAAAAATTTATTGAAATAAAAACATACCTTCAAAGTTGAAATTTTGTACGTTGTTTAATGATGTTAAAAAGTGATAAAAACTCATAGTCAGCTGTTAAAATGGCGGTGGATAGTACGTCCGCTGCTCATATAGACATGTTGATTAAAAGTTTAAATTTTAGTAATTCCAACAAGGTTCAAATTATGTTGTATAACAATTTGTATAATGTGTTTGACGAAAAATTGAGTCAGTTGATGGTAAGAGGGGGAAAGGTTATCAGCTGATGCCATAAACATCATAGTTTGCAACTAGCAAAAGCTGACAGGTTTTCCCTTATAACAGACACAGATCCCATTATTTTTATTCAATATATTTGATAATAATATTAATAATAATAAGAATAATAATAATGTGATCCCTTGTTGGGATCTGGACTCTGAGCAGTTGGAGCCGACATCACCAACGTCACCTGAAGGGCCCAAAAACCTGGAACGGGCTCCAACAGAGCCGAATTTCAATCGCGGGCGACGGATTCGGTGAATAATTTCCAGCTATGGCTGAGAAAGTGTGCCGCTGTTAAGTCTATAATAATAATAATAGCAATAATAAATGCCTTTATTCATTGTGTATACAAATTAAAATACAATAAATAAAATATATTAAATAAACGTAAATGAAAGGGCGAAGTTTGGTGGTACAGTAGTATACCCGCTCTTCCACTTCTACTGTATTATAATTTGAATAACAGTTTTCTCCCTATTTAATTAACAAAAAACTTTCGCGCTTAAAAATATCTTGAATTATATAAGTTAGCATAAAGAGAAAAGTACATTATTTAAAAATCAATGAAAAGGAACTTTTATTTACATTACTTTGAAAGAATTTATTTATTTGTGCGCATCGTTTGATAGCAGACTTTCAATGTCGCTCTCTTCTTTATCTTCCTTGTCATTGATATCAGTATCATCGGAATCGAATGCCTTAGCTCTTCCTCATTATCTATAATGACTATGATTTTTTATCACTTTTTAACATTATTAAACAATATAAAGAATTTCAACTTTGATGGTATATTTTTATTTCGATACATTTTTTAGGCATGGGTGGTGTTCTTATAGCTTTCCCCATCGTGGGTGTGCCAGCTGACCGCTGACGGCTAATATTCAGATGTTTCTTAATTCATTTCATGATTTGCTTAATCTTCCAAATCCTGACAGAAAAATACTGATCGCAGGTGATTTCAACTTAAATTTTTTATCAAATGAGAATAATGCAATATTGTTCAAAGATATCTTGGATTGTTATGGTTTTCAGTTTGTAATAAAAGAATCAACACGAATTTCAAATAGCTCAAGCACCTGCATTGATAACATATTGCTTAATGACAAATGTGATAATCTTGAGGCTGGTACTGTTGATCTGAACATATCTGATCACTTAGCTCAAACACTGATAATTAACGTAAACAAAGAAAAACCAATTAGAAAAATCATATATAAACAATGCTTCAATTCAGAAAACACTACAAACTTTCTTAGGTTCTTGAATAATGAAAATTGGTATGATCTATATATATCGATTTCTGTAGATAGAGCGTTTGACAAATTCTTTAATACATTTATGTATCACTTTGAAATGAGTTTCCCACTCAGAAAATTCTATATTACTGACAATGACGATATTAATCACGACCACTGGATAACTGATGAAATCATAGCGCTGAAACGTCAATTATCAATATACACTGAGCTCTCCAAAAAGTATCCTCGTTCGTTGAACTGCGGAATGAAGCCCATCAAATTTATAGCAACAAACTTAAAAATGCAAGGAGACTTTACTATGACAGACAAATCAGTCAAGCAGAAAACAAACAAAAACAGATGTGGCAAATAATATCTAATTTACAAAATAAAGCACATCTTGATCATAACATAGAAATTACTGAAAATGACATTATATTAACTGACACAGATCTAGCAAACAGATTCAATCAATATTTTACTGCTGTTCCACTCTCAAGTACTAATAATGATCTAGCGTTTCTCGAATCCAACATGCCAATGAAATACAACTCCCTGTTCCTAGCACCACTGGTAGACTCTGACATAATTCAGATAATTAATAAATTAAAATGCACTCTAGTGGTTTTGACTATGTATCCAATAATCTTTCAAAAAACTGTAAGTATCTTATTTGCAAATCCCTAGGATTCATAATTAATTTAATGTTCCAGGAGGACGTTTTCCCATCGAAACTTAAGCTTGCGATTGTAAATCCTTTATACAAAAGGGGGGATGTAAACATTATCACCAATTATAGACATATTAGCCTTATCTCTAGTTTTTCAAAAGTCTTAGAAATTGCAATAAATGATCAGTTAACCATATACCTGTACACATACGAAATAATCTCTCCAAACCAGCATGGTTATACCAAAAATAAAAACACTGATACGGCCGTCACTATTTTTGTTATTGAAATTTTTAGAGCAATAGACAATAAGATTCCAACTCTGGGGCTCTTTATAGATTTTACTAAGGCTTTCGATAATGTAAACCATGAGCTATTACTTGCAAAACTCTTTAGGTATGGCAATCTACAATTGTTTGAATCATATCTTCAGGGACGCACTCAGATAGTTCGTTTGCCGAATGGAAAAGCAAGCTCCAGTCTAAACATAGCAGCTGGTGTCCCTCAGGGATCAATCTTAGGCCCTTCACTTTTTCTACTTTTTGTAAATGACCTGAATTTTTATTTGAGGAATATAAAATCGGTAACAATTATACAATATGCTGACGATACCAATGCATTGATATCAGCTGAAAATATAGACAGTCTCTTGACACTTGCGTGCACAGTATATGATATGATTGTGAAGTGGGCTCAGCAAAATCATTTATGCCTAAATGAAAATAAAACGCAGTGTGTGCTATTTAGATCGCAGAGGTCTACATACTCTCTGAACAATAATTTTCCTATAAAAACTACAAACTGTATCAAAATGCTAGGAATCACCTTAGACAGTCATCTGCAATGGAACTCTCACATTGAAACTCTCTGTGGAAAGCTGAGCAAATCCTGCTATGCATTAAGATTTCTAAAAAATTTCTGCAGCAGGAACATCCTTAAAACACTGTATTATCGATCCTTTCACTCCCATCTGAGAAATGGTATTGTAAACTGGGGGAACAGTGCGCATAACCAACGGGTTTTTATTTTACAGAAGGTTGCAATAAGAATTTTAGCAAATTTAGGTTATCGGGAATCCTGCAGGAATGCTTTTCGCCAACTAGGTATATTAATGGTTATTGGTACCTACATCTATGAAGTTTGCTGCTTCATTTTCAAAAACAGAGCTATATTCACCCGACCATAACACTCGTCATAAGTTTGAACTTCAACCTGATTCCCACTCGACCTCTTTATACCAAAGAAGCATTATATACATTGGCTGTAAACTATTTAATTTTTTACCTCTGGAAATTAAGGAGTCTGGAAATCAATATATTTTCAAAAAATCACTCAAAAAGTACTTAATAGACAAAAATTGTTACACACTGAATGGATTTTTTTTACATACTGTTTAAATACATGGTTACAAATTTTTCTAGTTTTTTTTTTACATTGTATTTATATTTATCTGTTTGTATTTATATTTTACTTTACACTTTTATTTTACTTGTTAGTTACTAGTTTTATTACTTTATGAAGTGCACTTTTAAAGCTTGTTGTGACGTGGCTCGTCAAATATGTTGTATTATCTTTTTGACGTATATATGTATCTGATGAAAATAAATCTATCTATCTAATGGTATGAGACCCAAAATTGTTTCGCTGCCTCCCGGGATATTATTAATGTCAGTATATTTTTGTATTAAGTATATTCCATAAGCAAAACAAAACAAGACTTCTCGTTGAGTTATCACCTATAGTTTGCCACCAACTAAACAGAAACATAGAGAACAGTGCTAAGAGCAAAAGAGCAAGCAGGATATCCAATAATATGACTGTCTAAACGTCGTGGTTACCATTATATAGAATATTTATAAAGGTTGTGGAAATATTCTTGTTATTTGATGAAAAGGCGCATAAGGCCTATAAAGGGCCTATAAGAAATTAGATAAAGGTAACACACTTATATCTCCACCACTTGTTATAGAGCTAAGAGTTATATAAGGTTACCAAACAGTGGTAATGGTAACCCATATAGAGCCAACCATTTAAACCCTTAGCTTTAAGAAGTATAAAAAGGTAACTGAAACATTGTCATCAACAATTTAAGTTACCGAAGGTTTTTTAATTTGGTGGTGGTATTTCGAGAAGCTTTATAAAACAAAAATTGTTCATTGGGAAGCAACACTTTGTGCATTAAAAATGCAGGAAAATGTACATACCAAAAATTCTCCACTTCGTGTAACTGCTTATGAGTGATTAAGTGTTTTTCAAGTACTGATTTATATTTCGTTATGAATGCACAATCCGTACATTTGAACCATATAAGACGGGGGTCGTCTCCGGGACACATATTTTGACAAGGCGGGATTTTCTTTGCGACAGCTAAATCTTCATGTTTCTTCCTAATATGAATTAAAAGATCAAATTTATGATCCGCCGCAAATGGACATGCGCGACAATAAAACTGCTTTGGTTGATTCGAAATCCATCGTTGCCATTTAGGCTTTCGGTTGTGAGTTAACCCACTAAAAAGGAAAAATAACTATGATAATGGAGTTTTTTTTTTGGGATATTTGGACTAATAGTACAGGAAAAGATTGAAAAAAATGACTGTAACTTGAAAAAAATTTGTGCAGATTTTAAACTTTGGGTATAAGTTTAAAATAGATCAAAGTTCACGAAACAAAAAAGTTTAGGAGTTTTATGGATCCGCGGGAACCTATAGGGGGTAAAAAGGGGGACTTTTAATAAAAAAATCGATTTTTCTCCACTTTCTCGGGAAATATGGCATTTACAAAAAAATAATTCAAATAAAAGTTAATTCTGGCAAAACTATCTTTAATTTGGTGTTTTTAACCAAAATACGGCCATATTTCGAAGGGGAGGTGGCGAATGGAATTTTTTTCTAAAACAAGTGTTTTAAAGGGACAAAATAAATTGAGTATCTAGGTGATGCTATATATTAACCGAGGGGGCAACCGCTGAGGGGAAATAGTGTACAAATCGGAGGAATTAGGAAGGAATTGAAGGTATTTCGGAAGGAATTATTAGGTATTAAGGGAACTATAGGGGAATTTGGAGGAAATAAATATTATTACGAGGTATTAGAAGGGAATTAAGAGGAAATAAAAGGTATTAGGAGGGAATTAGAGCGTAAAAATATTGAAATGGAATGTTTATCTTGAAGAATTACATACCAATTCTTATATAAGGGACGTCAGTGTTGTAAAAACATTAGCGCAGAGATTAGCGCTAAAAATATCTAGTAAAGAAAATATATTTAATTTAATTAAACTACCGATGATACTATGGACTTCTAGTTCAGTAATATTACGATTTATATCGGACAAAATTTATAAAGTTTTGAAAATTGGTAAAAATGTTAAGGATAGCATAAGAATTACTAAACCGAAAAGTTCCCACCCCTAAATAGTGTGATTCATTCCCTAGGACGCCGTTTCCACCCCCATTTTGAGGTTTTCTAGATTATCTCGGGAACGGTGCACTTTTTGATCAATGATTCCTTATAAAAATCTCTCTATAAAAAACGTCTCTACACTTTTTTCCTAAAATTAATAGTACCGTGGGAAATAAGGCGCACAATAAATTGTAATCTTTACTATAATCTACTTTAAAGTTCAATGCTTAACGCTAAAGCAATAGCTATTAAACTCCACCCAAAATTATAATAATTGTACCACTTCTACCCTCTCACCTCTATAAAATAACGCGATTTTTAAAGAAGCGAGAATATTGTATATTGTACTTGTTTCCACGCCACCCTAGAGGTAAAGTACTTGGCGTGTGGTGTCCCCTGTAGGCCGAATCCACTAATTATCAAAAGTTTACCTACGTTAATTAATCTTCATCGTCTTCCATAGATTCGGCATTTATGCATGCTTGTCCGTGGTAATGGTAACACACTGTGGAGCAACGTAAGCCTGCTCTTCTGCAACTGCACCTGTTTTCGCACCCTAATTTGCACGAACCAGAAATTAGTGTTGTAACAGATTCGGGAGCCGGTTCTTTTGTTGTCATAGTTTGGATTAATATACCGCCAACTTTTTCCATCCCCAATCAGTAGCTTCTAGCGCAACGTTTTTCCATGTTTGAATTTGGTAAAAAACGCGATATTATGAGTGTTGATGAGCAGCAGCAGAAATTGTTGGTAGTTTTGATAATATTACAGTATTGTTCGCTTCACCAACAAGTTTTTTAAGAGTCATGAATCTGTATACACCATGACTTTCTTCTGCGGAGGTAGAGTTGTATAAAGCTAGAACCAATCGCTCTCCTACGTCTACAATTTCTCCATGACTAGCTTTTTCATTATTAAAACTTTGCAGGATGTCTTGTAATACTTCAGTAATATAACAGTTAAAATTGTAATATATTGAACAAAATTCATAAAGTTTCAAAAATTGCGTGCTTCATCCCCTAGAGGACGTCGTTTCCACCCCCCAACTTGAGGTTTTCTAGATTATTTCTGGAACGGTGCATTTTTCCATAAAAAAAAGCTATATACAGAATTATTCCTTATAAAATTCTCTATAAAAAACTTCTCTAAACTTTTTTCCTAAAATTAATAGTACTTTGGTAAATGAGGCGCAAATATAATCAGCGCAGGTCATATAATTCGCTGATCCGTATAGCTATTTTCAAAGCTGTCTTTACGCGAAAAAAGTATAAATATCTATACACCACCACAATGTAAAAAATTTCAATTTCTCCCACTACATCTCAGATGACCCAAGGTTACTGCATTATTTTAGAGCTTGCTGTAAACGCTGTTACTATTCAGGGCTGCCAGTGTGCGGGACTTATGCAAAAACCGGGTATTTTAAACCCACTTTCGGGTAAAATCGAAACCGAAAGTCGGCCATTTTGGTTCTTTACATTATATAATTGGAAATTACATCCCATATCACTACACCAAAAAAAATCCATTCACCTATTCAAAAGTTACAACAGTGTCCCTATCGGCTGAGCGACCTGGTATACAATATTCTCGCTTCATCAAAAATCGCGTTATTTTATAGGGGTGAGAGGAATTTATTATAATTTTAGGCGGACTTTAGTAGCTACTGCTTTAGCGTTAAGTATTGAACTTTAAAGTAGATTATAGTAAAGATTACAATTTATTGTGTTGGCCGGAACCAACCGTTATGTGTGCGCCTTATTTCCCACGGTACTATTAATTTTAGGAAAAAAGTGTAGAGACATTTTTGATAGAGAATTTTATAAGGAACAATTTTGTATATAGGTATTTTTATCAAAAAGTGCACCGTTGCCGAGATAATCTAGAAAATATTAAGGTATTAGGAGGAAATAAAGGTATTTGAGGAATTAGGGGAATTAAATGGGAAATAAAGGGTATTTTTCTAGAATGGGTATTAGGTGTACAAAATTTCGCCAGCGGTTGCCCCCTCGATATTAACGAAAAGCAGCATTAAAAACAAAAAATTACTGAGCAATTACAATAACAAAATGCAGACATTTTGTTAACAAACATGTGATAACGCACATTGAATCGTCATAACTTCTTTATTTTTTGTGATGTAGAAACAAACAAAAACTCATTTTAAAGATTGATTAATTGCCCTTAACTTTGTTTCTTACAACTTTTGAAGTTTCTAAGATATTCAACATTTTAAACTAAATACTTCATCCTAAAAACGGTCAATCTATAAAAATAAATATCTCCGAAACATTCAACCCTACACAAATAAATAAACAAAATAAATTTATTCTCAATTTATATGCTTCATTTATTTATTTATTTATCTACATACACGAACCATACAGAATTCACATTCCATTTACAGGTACGAAATAATACAAATTGTTTACAAATAAGGCTTACAGACCTAAGCTTATAATATATGTAGAATATATAATAGAAGTACAATTATTATATTATGTATAACCTAAATTACTATAACCTAGAACTAAACATAACTAATAATTATTATTACTAAATTAATATAATTATATATAAACACAAAATACGAGAAACTTAATTTAATTTGGCTTAATCGAGTGTTGAAAATGACAACATCGTTTTCTATGGTTTGGTAATTTCGGCAGATATTATATAGTGGGGGAAAACATTATGGTATTTGTGTGGGTATTAGTGTAAAACAGTGACGTAGATCTAGTTGACCTGGTAGGTGCTCTAAAGTTGATTTGTTCAAGTAATTCTGGACAGTCAATCATGTTCTTTAGAAGCTTGTTTAAGAATATTACGCTTTGCATCTCTCTACGCTGCTTCATAGAGCTGTACATAAAACGATTCAGTAGTGAAGAATGGTCATATCCTATAGGCAGATACTGGTGATTTTTTGTAAATGCCAAGAATTTTAAAAACCGCCTTTGAATTTCTTCAATATTGTTACTCTGAGCATGGTAGTGAGGGTTCCATACTACGCTTGCGTATTCTAGTCTAGGTCGTACCAGGGTGTTATATGTTTTTAAGGTATCTATGTTTTGAAAATCACGAGCGTTGCGTATTATAAAACCTAGCATTTTAAATGATGATGTCACTGCTATTGGTGTGTTCTCTAAAGGATAGTTGCGAGTCAAATGTTACGCCTAGGTCTTTAAGACTGTCTTGGTGTGCCAGATTAACACTATTAACAGAATAATCAAATTGTAATTTGTTTAGTTTTCTTGTGAATGAGACTACATTACATTTGTTTATGTTTAGAGATAGTTTAAATTTATCGCACCATTCGTGAATATAGGTTTAAATCCGCCTGTAGCTTATTGCAATCCGATAAACTATTGACCCTGAAATATATTTTCAAGTCGTCAGCATATAAGAGAGATGGACAATGGAGGTCAATGACGATGTCTTTTCATTTTTGATGTCCACCCTATTTACTGAGATATTTACAGAGAAACAATAATGTTACATTTTTTCTAAAATCCCTTTACAGTTTAATATGCAATTTTTTTCTAAAACAAGCGCTGTAAGCCAATGAAAAAATGTGAGCGTCTAGATCACACTAGATATTAACGAAACAGTATATGGAAATATATTTTTTTAATTACTGACTACCTACATTAATAAAATTGCGCCGTTTTTATTTAAAAAAAAAAAATGTGAAAAAGTACATTGTTTCTGTCATAATTTCTTTGCTTTTTATGCTACAAAAATAGGAAAAAAAAACCATTTGAAAGCTTAATTAATATTTTTCATTTTGGTTATTAGCGTTTTTGGCCTAAGTGCCATAGTTTCTGAAATATTTAACATTTAAACTAAATACTTCGTCTTGTATGTTCGGACACCACCTTTAGACTTCCAAATCTTCGAAACTATTAACTCTACAAAAATTAGAAAAAAACGAGATTCATTCTTAATATAGTAGCTTTCTTATCTGTCTCTAGCATGTTTTTGCTCAATGTAATACCTTTCCAGTTACTTGTCAAAAAAGTACTTGAAATACCACTTTTTCAAGCTAAAATCCCAAATTTTCTATTAGTTATTATTAAATTAACTTAAATTTACAAATTTATATGATTTATAGAACCTTCTCTTCTTAAACTTTAATTTTCTCTCAGCCCCAATGTTTTTGTTTTTTTTAGGTGCCACTCCCTGAAAAGGGATGGCATCCACCCCCTATAAATTAGCAAGTCTTCGCATATTACAAAAACTTCTGCATTTAGTATTAAGCTGCCAAAACTGAAGAGATCTAATTCATATGACATTATTCCGAAGTTAAAACCTGTAATATTTCAATTAATTATTATTCAATTCAATTCAATTTCAATTCAATTTATTCAGTTTCAAACAAATTACAGTTACAATTTATAAACAAATAATAACATCCCATCTAAGCTGTGAGGCCTGTATTTGAGATGTATTTTGTATACAAATATTTAATATGTAATTATATTTAAGTTCTTAACGTAATTCTATTGTATTCTATTCTTAAAAATAATTTTGTTATTGAGGAGAAGAAAAATATTTATTGGGAGTAATGTTCATTAGTTAAAATACTTTCAAATGTATGATAATTTTTCTGAAGGTAAGTTCATAAAGTTTTCTTAAATTTAGATTTTTTTTAATGTTTTTTAAATTAACAGGTAGGAGATTGTATAGTTTGGGGCCAAGGAAATTTATATATCGCTGGGTGTGAGACTCGTGCATTGCAGGAATTCTTATGTTTTGGTTGGAGACTGCTCTGGTGTTGTATGGTATATCCATTTGGATATCTATTTGACATGCATTTACCATACATTGAATGGTTTGAAAAATGTAGAGTAATCTTATATTAAATAAACCCGTTTCTGTGTATAAGAGTTCTGTTCAGTACCTTTGATTTTTTTTTAAATATAATTTTTATAATTGTATTTTGTATGACCTGTAGATTTTTTAAGGCATTTTTGTATAAACCACCCCAAACTGTCATGCAATATCTTAACATTGACTCAACCAGGGCATTGTATATAATTACTAGATTTCTTTTATTTAGTATGTCTCTTAACTGATAAAATTTATACATTAATCTTCTAAGTCTTTTTGCGAGATACATTGCGTGTACATTCCATCTTAAGTGCTGATCAGCCATTAACCCTAAATATTTGATTTCTGTAACCCTCGTGACTTTATCGCAAGTACAGTTTAAGGTATTTTTACAGGACAATTCGTGGGCAACAATTTGGTTGGTTTCTGGTTGATCGTCAGATAATATGGAAAATGTTAGAAATTTAGTTGTACATTTAAACTTAGAAGATTATTATCTAACCAATTTTTTATGATTTTCAAACCATTTTCAGCTTTATTATAAACTTTTTCCCAGGTATTGTCTCTAAATATTAAGACTGTGTCGTCGGCGTAAGATATTATCTGGCCATTTATGGTATTTCTTAGCATACTGTTTATATATAACAGGAATAAGATCGGACCGATTACCGTCCCCTGTGGGACGCCTGTGGTTATTTCTAAGGGTTCACTTTGGACATTATCGATTTTAATTGTTTGTGTTCTTTTTGTCAGATAATCTCTAAATAATCTTTGTTCACTTCCTCTAATCCCCATGATGTCTAATTTTTCTAATAGAATATCATGGTTGACGGTATCAAAGGCTTTAGCCAAGTCTAAAAATATGGCTAAGCATTTTTTGTTACCGTCGAAACCATCTATGATTATCTTGACAAGCTCATTCGTTGCGTGTTCTGTACTAAGATTCTTTCTAAAACCATATTGATGCTCGTCCAGAATTTTAAATTTTTCTAAATAGTCAATTAATCTTTGTTTCAAACAATATTCATTATATTCAATATAAAATTAAATTTAAAAATACCAAATTAAAGATAATTTTCTCAGAAACAACTTTTATTTGAACTATTTTTTTTGTAAATGCCATATATGCCATATGCCATATGCTATATGCCATATATATGTGTATAATATTGCCTGCAAAACAAGACTAGTAGTCCAGAACACGTGCAGTGGAAGAATGTAATTTTCGACCTTTGATATCAGTAACTTTACATTCACCACGTATTTACGATAAACAGCGTTGACAAAAAATCAAGATTTCATTTTTAAATCATGTCATTTATTTATTTATTGAAAACATATCCACAGGAAATAAATTCTCACTTACAGATACAGCCCTATGATAGAACGTTTACGTTATTCATAACAGCCATGTTACCATCTCTCTCACTCTCATGTAATTTTTGGAAAGTGCTCAACATAACAAGTGTATCTTAAATAACGTAAATGTTCCATCATAGGCCCAAATCACTCATCATTGTAAATAAAGGAAATCTTGAGAGAGATTTGATTTCATAATTTTTCTTCGCCGAAGGAAGATAAAATGTTTTAGATGACCTTGTTTTAATATTAGAAATACCAATGCAAACTTTTTACAATGTGGTTGAATCATAAGCCAAATTATTAGTTATTTTGTACAAATAAACAATACTGAAATAAATTTGTATATTAATTATACTAGTCTACAAAAAAAAAAAACTGCTGCAAGGACTAAAGCTTAAGTATTTTTATGGGGTGCAACCGAATCCTCAATTTAAAAAACTTTCTACCACGTAGATTTCGAGTAAATGTCAAAAATTGTCAATGAACCGTAGTTTGGCAATAAAACATGGGATTTACTCGAAATCTACACGGTAGAAAGTTTTCTAAATTGAAAATTCGGATTCAGCACACAAAAATACTTAAGGCATGATAGATTTAGTCTTTGAAGCAAATTTTTTTTTGGAGACTTATGCACAGATCTACAAAAAAAAAATTTCTCCTCCAAGGACTAAACCTATCATGCCCTAAGTATGTTTGTGTGCTGATCCAAAAGCAAATCCAAACAAATCCCTTCAGGGTTTTTATATTTAGTGGAGAGTTTCCAGCCGCTTACAGTAGCTGCCCATTTTGTGTTCCACCTTCGTTCACTTTATTTTCATTACTTGAAATGTTTTTAAAAAATATTCAAGTTTGATCTAAAACGTGATTTTAATTTAAATCAATTTTTAAATTGAAATCGTGATTTAAATCAACTGATTTAAATCAGGTCAGCCCTGTTATTAAGTGATAACTTAATATTGAATAGAACATTCAGATCAATATTTTTTCTTCAACCCTCTCTAAACATACATTCTCTTCTTATTTACAATATCTTGCCAGGCATTTTGTTATTCATGAAAATTATTTTAGTTGGCCTCTGCTGTATAGCACATCTGCTCATTATCCCATTAGATATCAAAATTGCAAGACTCGTTTAATACGAGTATAGGTCATAATATTACTCTTTTGTATTTTAAAAAGTAAACAGTTATTAATATTGACATCTCAAAAATTTTAATAAAATCATTTTGCATTAATGCACAATCCGTATGATTCTGAATACTTAATTTTAAGCTTTATGTCATCAGTGAAGTAGTATTTCACAGTTTTTACCGACTCGACAATATCATTTATAAATAACAAAAACAAAAGAGGCCCCAAATGTGAACCCTGGGGGACACCCGAATCAGTGGTAAACGTAGATTCAAAATTATTAACCGTGACAAATTGTTTTCTGTTTGACAAGTATGAGAAAATGAAATCACTGGATATAGAAAATTGTTATAACTTATTTAAAATAACATAATGATCGACTTGTCAAATTCCTTGGAAAAATCAGGCGTAGATAATATAAGATCCACCGGATTATTCTTCGCCAATTCATTTGTTGCAAAATCAACGAAACTAATTATATTACATGTTGACTGACCTCTCCTGAATCAGGATTGAAACCTACATAAATTATCTTCCATATGTGTTTAGATATGGATAGATAATTATTTCGGAGAGAGTGGGGATGGGATGATAATTACACACTTCACAACGATTTCCATTCATAAAAACCGTAGTACTACAGGCAATTTTAAACTTATCAAGAAATGTTTGACAGCCATTTGCACCGTTTACATTTTAAGCGATGAATAACTAATCGAGGTTTAATTTTTAAACCAGATTTAACTTGCGTCTGATTGCACCGTGCTTTATTGTTTGTGGTTTACTTAAGTTGATAGTTAACTTGTGATTTTAGGAAATTTGTTATTCTGCTAATTTCTCTTTCATAATTATAACCTTATATCTGTCAACTATTGTCAATTATTTGTTCCTTTCAGAAAAAATGTGGTTCTGTGTGTGTATTTTTACTACTATTTATCTGTTTATAAGATCTCCATAAATATGGAAAATCATAATAAAAATAAAAGAGTAAGACCTGTTAATTTTTCATTAGATGGAAAACTTTTGCAAATAAATACGGCCCAAAATGCAAGCATGTATTAGAAAATAAACAAACAAATAACAGAACGTCTCAAGAAAAGACAAATATTTTGGGTAAAAATAAAAGTAAAACGTGGAAAGAACGAAAATATACTAAAATTTGAAGTTATGCACAATATCGACGCTGTGCAGAAATTACGATTAAATTTAATCGCCCTTTAAGCTGCCAACTTTGGGGGTTTAAGTTAACGCAAGTTTAAGATAATTTAATTAAGGATTAAAGAACGGTGCAAAGCAAATTTTAAATTTAACGGAGGTTTAAGATTAATCCTCTGTTAAACAATACGGTGCAAGCGGCTATGAGTCCGCTAATGACATTAAAAATTAACTGCAGGGCTAAACTAATACGTTCTTACAACAATTTCATCATCATACCTAACATTTTTTTTTGTACTTACCTATCTGTGTAACGTTCATCTTTGAGCGACTTTTGAAGCATATGGAGGTCCTCACGTTTTAAAGACACAAATAATTCTTCAACAGTACCGAGTATTTTTCGATGAACTCTTTTCTCACATTCAGTATTCCTTTCCAAAATGATGTTTAAAACAAAGTCTTGCCTACTTTCTACTACTCCTGCTGTAAGTAAATCACATTCATTTGAAGTATCACCGCTAAGAGCATGTATTTTATTCATGTGTATGTCAGAAGATCTATCCAACTGTTCCACGGCTTCGGTATCATTTATTACATCTACCGATCTCTCATGACACTGGTCTCCTTCATCTTCAGTTGTCAGAGCTTTCTCCATAACTGCTGTTACATTTTTTCTTCCAACAATGTTAGTTTGATTGTTATCAGCACTACGAGGTTCTTCAATAAAGACATCGTCGACTTCGGCATACAGAACTCCCTCATGAGCATTACCTGTTAGAACATCATTCAATTCGTCGATGAGGTGCGTAATTTTATTGGGAATGATTGGCACTATCTGATTGTGCTCAGTGTTAGGAGTATTCATTGAATCGTACGAACAATCCTTAACAACGCTGTTTAGATGCATATTAGAAAAATTCGACTCGAATATGTTTAAATTCTTTGATATATTCTCCACTTCATAATGATTAACAACAGGTTCTTCTTTAATTTCAATTTTCACATCGTCATAAATGCAGTCTACAGTTTTTGCTTCACTGGAGGTTGATATTACCTCAATCATATCTTTTTCTTGCAAGACAACTTGACCGTTAACAAATTGGGTAGCTTTAGCACTACTTATCGACATTATTTTTTATTACGAATGTTTTTAATACCACTATTTTTTTATATCCAAAGATACGATATCTAAATATGCTACATTGGCAGAAACCAAAGATTTAAAAGATTATTCTATTTTGGTTTTAGGTTACGTGCAGCGTTGCCAACACCAAAATTCGAAATTACCAGCCTCTCACTGAAATGAGACAAAAAGTCAACGAATGTCGCTGAAATCATCAGAAATTGAAATTATACACGAGTTTTAACAGTTCGTGATTTAAAAAGTTCCGTTGAGCATTAGTTTATAATTCAAAATCATAGCATTAGTTTATAATTCAAAATCATCTCTACGGTACGCATTGGTGTTGCTCTTCATCGCTCCAACAGCCCCGTGATTCACCCGATCGTTATAAGAGGAAGATGAAGAAGCGACACTAGGAACTAATAAAAATTGTGTCAACATCCACGGTCATTAAACGTCAACATCATGGAATTCTATGGTCAACATCCTAGGCAGCTAGCAATATACATTAAGGGCATGGGGCTCATGCACCGTTTGACAGCTGATATTCTCGGAGGTCACACAACCTCGTTAACCTCTATCATTCTTCTTCTTCTAGTGCCGTCCCCTTAAAGTGTCCGCTTAAAGAAGAAGAATGATTAAGGTTAACCTGGTTGCGTGACCTCCAATCTGTCAAACGGTGCACGAGCCCCATTAAGGCTAAATTCACACCTGGGGATGCTCACTCTGCATTTTTCAGGCATGCAGTTTTAACGCATTTCTTTTAAATTGCATTATCTCTCACACTTGTGGGTTTCTATAGAAATAGTGAACAGAAGCATATACTATAAAACGGTAGGTACTCTATTTTTCAGCCTTTTCAGTTTGTTGTGTCTCATTTCGACTTAGAGCGCAAGAGCTAGCTAATTATACAAAATATACCTAATAATATAAAAATAATAGCACAATTTTCGATTTTGTAAGTTATTTATTTAGCAGATACTGTGGTAGTACACAGCTTAGAAAAATTAAATGACTATTGACATATTTTCACTTTTTAATCATATAGGTAATCTAATTTTGGTTTTCAGAACCTCACATTAAAAAACGTTGGCAGCATACCAATCGCATTTCTAGGGAATTTCGCTCAACTGCCCGCTTCTCTGGCGGAAAACTAGAAACAGGCTGCATTCTTAAAGCACGTGTAGAAACCCATAAGTGTGAATAGGACACGCATGCATTTTACATGCTGCGTTAAAAACGCAGAGTGAGCACCCCCAGGTGTGAATTTAGCTAAGGGTAATGTTTCTTACATAAAAATTATTTCACGGACTAACTACAAAATACGCCACAAATTTAAAATCTACAATTTGGAATTAGTCGCCAATTTTTCTCCAACACAAATTGTCCAGACGCCTGCGATCCATGTACCGAGTCAACAGTGTTCAGCATAGATTAAAGAATATTATGTGTTCAGTCAGTCTTTGACACGTCTAGATGAAGGTATTTGTATTTTATGTAATAGTTTCTGTCCATGACGTTTAAGTAAATGTTAAATGTATCAGAGATGTGTTTTCCTTACACCCTCCCATATGCTCCTAAGCCAGCATAAGTAACAGAATATAACACAGGGTGGTTCAGTGACTAAATCCTTAGACAAGTTATAGTGGCAACGTAGGCATTGCAAGTTGGAACCTTATCATCAATGGCAACTGGTAAAAGTAAAAATAATAATAATAATACCGCTATCCAAGCATTCACAACGAGATATTATTGTTTATGGAACTTTAACATGTTGACTGCCACGAGTATTCAGTTGAATACACATTAGGGGGTCCAACTAGGTGCCACGAGTATGTATTAGAATACACAATCTAGTTTATACATATAGAACAGGAAATACTCATGGCCCTGCAGAAAAGTGAGTTTAAAAAGAAAATAAACAATGACTTTTTTTAAAATACAATTCGTTTAAAAGTTATTAATTATTTAATATCTGAAAACATAATTTTAAGGGGCCGTAATTCGAAAACAATAAATCAAAATGTCTTTAATTCTGGATATAGGTTGAGGTGATTTCTACTACGAATAACTGCAAAATAAAAATATTTATAAATAAAAAAAATTCTGATTTTGGTACTAGAGGGTCTAATGTATGGTTATAACTAATATTAACGTATATAGTTTTTTTTTGTGGACACGTCCATTATGTATTAATGCCATGAACATTAGAATAGAATAGAAGAGGATAGAATACAGCTTTATTTATTACATGAAGTTTTATGTGGAAATGTACAATACTTATTGGACTAGTCATAAAAGAAATTATACATACATGTGGATACACAACAGAAACAAATCCACTTAGACAAAAATATACATGTGTAATATAACACATTCACAGAGACACATTTACCATGGCTAAAATTACATTTAACTAAAACATGTATGTAAATACTTCTGTACAGAATAAAACGTCTTACTAGCTAAATATAAGGATCCATTAATTGCATCGTTCTTACTGAAACATTTCAGATTAATGACACTAAATTATTTGCTCTAGAAGGTTATAAGTTGTTGTATAATAATGGGAAATTAAACAAAAACGACGGATTAATAGTTTATATTAGCTCTAGTATTAATTTCTCGTATGAGAACAGATTTTAATAATACAAATTTAATTCAAGTAAAAGCAGAAGTAGGTAAAACGTGTTATCATTACAGCAGTCTGACACGACAAGTCCACATGAATTTATTTTAAAGACGCTACTTAGAAAATAGTCAAGGTAATTCCCATGATTATCATTTATTAGTAGGAGATATGAATATAAATATATCAGAAACCACTGAAATAAGCTCAGAATATCTAAATACTTTATCTGAATGTAACTTTATATCGACTACAAATAATTACACTAGGCGTGTCTAGTACATGACCATATATTTCTGAAAACGACCCACGATGTCGAAAACTGTCTATTGCCTCTGATAATACAAAATAACATTACTGATCACTACACAATTATACTGTAAATTGTGTTAGGCACAGAAAAATCAAACTTAATAAAAAGAAGACAATTATTACAAAAATATTAATACTACCAAACTTAAAAAAATACTATCTAACCAAAAATGGGAACAAGTATACCAGGCAACTGACACTGATACAGCAACTGACTATTTTATTACAGGCATATCTAAATCAAACGAAGTGAAAAAAAAAAAAAGGAAATGTTGGATTAGCAAAGCGATAATTAAATCAGTGAATAAAAAAAATTAACTCTATAATAAAATCAAAAAACTCCCCTATAATGAAGAAATAAAATTACAATATAGGAATTACAAAAATATGCTAACGAGGCTAATCGACCGAACAAAACATAATTACTAAAAAAACAAAATTAATGAAAACCAAAACGACTCAAAGCACATGTGGAACATAATTAATGAGGTTACTAATTCTAGGCAAGATAACAATATTATTACATGCGTAAAAAATGATAATAATGAAATAACACAAAATATGAATGATATCACAGCGGAGTTTAACAATACATATGTAAATTTCGGTATGTCACTCGCTAGTAAGATACAATTTAAAAAGGATTATAAAATAAAAAGGGAAATTAACATAAACACATTTTTCTTACAACCTACTAATACTCAAGAAATAAATAAAACTATAGCAGAGTTCAAAAATAAAACATCTGTGGGAGCTGATGGCTTGAAAGCAGAAACCTTAAAACATATATCTAATGAAATAGCAGCGCCATTAACATATTTAATCGATAAAATCTTTGAATTAGGCAAGTGCCCATCTGCTTTCAAGACGTCCATTGTTACATTAATTTTCAAAAATGGGGATAATAAAGAAATTACGAATTACAGACCGATATCCCTTATCACAAACTTTGCAAAAATACTAGAGAAAGTCATTAAAGTAAGGCTATCTAAATATCTAACAAAATATGGACTCATTTCCCCAATGCAATAAGGCTTTCAATCGGGCAAATCTACACACGATGCCATTGAGGCGTTAACGACAAAAATCTACACTACTCTGGATGGAAGTAGCCCGTGCATGTGTGTGTTTGTAGACTTAGCTAATGCCTTTGACATGGTAAGCCATGTCCAACTGCTGACAACATTAGATGACCTTGGTATCAGAGGAACAGCCCTTAATCTATTTAAAAGCTATTTAACCGGCCGCCAACAAGCTGTAAAAATAAATAATATTACCAGTGATTATAAACCTATTGAGTATGGCGTTCCCCAAGGTACTGTCTTAGGCCCCATTTTGTTCACGATATACATGAACAGCTTGTTCTCACTTCGGAGTAGTGGAGACATAATTAGTTTTGCAGATGACACTGCCATCTTTTATAAAGATGAAACTTAGGAAAAACTGAAAATAAAAGTCGAAAAGGATCTAGATAACCTAAAGGATTGGTTTGACTACCGAAGAGCTGCTGATCAAGGTAACCGTAGAGTTTACTGACCGTGGTAGCGATTAACGTGAACAGTTTTGTATTAAATGGATCGCAACTCGAATTTAATGTTTGTCTATCCACCAGTAGAGGGCAATAAATTGGATGATTAAAAAATCATTAAAAATGGGCATTTTCATAAAAGTTTTCACTAAATCACTAGATTTAAAAAAAAAATCACCAGATCTAGTGAAATTTCACTAGACCTGGCAACACTGGAGAGGACTGTAAAATGACAATTAGGTTTCTAGTTGGCCGGCCATGTTTTTCTTGTTATATAAAAATATTCAAGGTCAATCTCACAATTATAATTATCAATAATTATCACTTTTTCGTTAGCAAATTAAGGTAGAATTGCAAGAAATGACTGAAAATTACTGTGGGAACCCGTTAAATTTGCTGATTACGTGTCTATGCAAATTTTGTACGGATATTAAAATCATTATTATTTCTGAGGGGCCCTTGTTTTTTGGGCCCTCCTTATGCAGTTTTAACGATAAACTGCCGTTGGTTTTAATTTTTTGTCGTACCTGATGTCTTCTTATTACCTTTTAAATCGGCCTTAGAGAGGTTATAGTGCCACTCTATGCTTTATAAATTTCAAATTCCATTTTATCTTCAATAAGTCTGATGGTGTGTTTGCGTAAATCAGTTTAGAAAAAATAAATGCAATAATAAAATTATTTGGATTCCTTCGTGGACATTCTTATAGCTTCTCAGTTCTAATATGGACTTATAAGAGTTTTAAAAACCAGTTTTAAGGTAGCCTTCTAGGTGTTTTCTAGAAATGCAGGAAGCTAATAGAAAAGCTTCTGACAGCTATAAAATAGGTTTTAAGAAAGGTTTTTAAAACGGCCCGAACAAGGTTTTCAAGAGCAGCACTATGCCTCACTAAGGAGTTTTATGATGGAATTTAAAAAGGCCTTAACAACCTTCATAAGAGTGGGCCCTTTTAGTCTACAAGTCACTTTATGATGGTATTAAGGATATTGTTACAGCAAAATAGATTTTTCAAGGCATTTTATAAATAGTTTTATAGCACCCTTGTATACATTTAAGAAACTAAAATTGTTCCTTGGGAATATTTCCACAAACCATTAATGTTCTTATCCAATTTATTTGGTGAGATATTCTGTATAAATATCACTGAACCAATGTACAGATATTACTGAATCAATATCCAGGATGTATACCAACCAAGTAACAATTTAAATTTTATCGTGATCTTCAGAACCTCTTGAAGTCTATTTAATAAAACTTCTGATAAAACTATACATCTTTGACAAACGCTATTAAACCTTTATAAAGCTTGTATAAAGCTAAGAGGGACCATTTTTAAAAGAGTTTTGAGGGCCTTTTTGAAAAGTTATTTTAAAACCAATTGGTTTTATTCTAAACACCCTTTATAACGTTCTGAAGACCCTAATAAAGCTATTCATAAAACCAATAATAAATATTAAAAGTGTAATTTTGGCCTCAAGGAACTATCTATAAACTGTTATTTAAACTATTATAAAACCATTTCGTAAAGTCATCATAAAACTGAGATGCTTTAGAACTGCACTTAAAAAAGCTATATGCTCTGTTAATATAGTTATTTTTAACAAAAAGGTTTTATACTTGCCATCATATTAAAACTAAGTTGCCAATGTTGGCAAATTAGTCGTGTGTTGGTAATGGATATTATAATAAGCATTTGCTGTTGTTCAGGTTTCAGCTGGTCTCTCTATACTGGTTAAAATTATCAAGTTCATTAGGTACTCACCGTGAGTGAAAATTTAGCTGCGCATTAAATTGTACTGATGATATCACAACTAGTAGGTCAAAAAATATGGAAGCCCTTGAGAAATATTGAAAATTTTGGAAATTTAAAAAAATATTTTAAAATTCATTTTTTAAAAAAAGGTCTATTTTTTGTTGACATCAACTTAAATCACACGTTAATAATAATAAACATGATTTTAGTCCTTATTACCCATAAATTGTTGAAAAAATTGAATAATTCCAACATGACAGCTTTTGTTTACAAAGATATTTTTGTAGAAAAATGGTGATTTTTGATTAAAACCTGTTGGTTGCCGGCAATACCATATTTGATCCTAAGATTGTCACAATGCTCTCGTACAAGAGCATTTGCTACTAATTACAACAAAGTCTTCTTACATTTATGTAAGTCCATTTAGTATTGTCTAATACCAGTTCATCTTTTTAACACCTTTGACATATACTAAGATTAAGATATTAAGATTTGTTGGATTTATTCACAACCACCATAAAACCTATTCCCTGGACCTTTCAATAAAAATTTCGGAAAATTTTTCTGATTGAAAATGAAAATGGACGAGCACGGAGTAGAAAGAAAATATTTTTTGGCAAGCGGGGGCCCCAAGATGGGAACAATTTTGGATATAAGTAATTTTAATAAATCTTCCCCGACTTTTCCAGGTTTTCCTTGTTTTCCAGAAATATCTAATAGTTATTATATTAATGAACATGATTATTGAAATAAAGTACTTACTATCATTGAATCAATGGGTGTGTTTAGGGAATGCAAAGGTTGGCTACAGTTGCGAACAATGGTTCCCTAAACGACAACGCTGAAAATGTGCCAATAGGCAAGATGCATGAAATTTTAAAATGCTTGAAAAACTGATTTGCTCTTAATTTCCATTAGGCAGAAAACGATTATAACAAAAGAAATTCAAAATAAAATTTATTTTCCGTAAAATTATTTAGATTATGCTGTAATTTGTAAACTGCAAATGACGACATCCGTTAGTCGGATAATTTGTCCAAAGTAGACACAGTGTCCTAACCTCTTGCTGACATCTCTCTATGAACTAAGTTTGGAGAATTTTGAATGCAAAATTACCATATTTGTAGTGATACTCTTAGCTTTATATTTAGGCACAATGCAATATTTGTAACTCATAAGCATAGCCCGTATTTCGGATGACATTCCAGAGACGGACTCTGAATTACACGATACTATCTAATACTTTTGTAAAGTTACAGTCAGAAACATCAATCGCTAACAATAAGTATTATTACCACACAAACCAAAAAATCTTTAAATAGAAAATTTTTATTTTATAAACCTTAGTGAAAGTCCAGGCGAACGCTTATTGAGATGTTTACGTTTCTCTACAGATAAAAAGAGTCCCTGATCCTCCAGACAGGTAAAAAATTATTAGTCGTATTATATGGTGTCATTACACAATAAAGTAATTATTCTTAAATATTGCAAGTTCTAAATATTATTTTTTGGTCGACCTAGACAATATCTAGATTTTAAAGATATAAATTGGATTTTAATATTATTATATAAAACATTAGTAGTTATAGTTGTATTGAATATTGTTCAATGATCTGGAGCCCGAAGTATAATAATTATGTTAATAGACTCGAAAGTATTTAAAATAAATTTGTCAAATTCATTTTACATGCATAAACATTAACTTATCGGTTATAAAGCACTAACAGTAAAGATATGAGTAGAAGTGTTGGGGCTATCAACACTGCGTCGCTCACCCGCAAGAAACCCAACGCACACTGCCAAATAGGGACGTTCCGATACTATCGATATGATACCAGTATCGATACTTTTCATTCGATACCAAGTACTTTTGTACTCGATACTTTTCTTTCGATACGATACCGGTATCGATACTTTTAAGCCGGTATCGGTATCACTAAAATATTGCATGTACAGTATGTTTGAATGTACAGAAAAACGTACAGCATTGTATTTTGGTTGAAATTTTTTTCGAATTTCTCCCCCCCCCCCCCGTTCATCAAAAAAGTTGAGATTAAAAAAATTTTTTTCGGATCCTCCGCTCATCAATTTTTAAAAAAAATATTGTATTATGAAACAATTTCTGCAGAAACATTTTTTTCCTACTATGATTGATTTTATCTTAAAAGTATCGATACTTTTCTTTCGATATGATACCGGTATTGATACTTTTCATTCGATACCAGTATCGATACTTTTGTGGTATCGGAATGTCCCTACTGCCAAAGCCCAAAGCCAAACTAGAGATGAGTTGCTATTTAACAACCTGTTATTTTAAAAAGAATTATCCCCAACGATAAAGCTGTAAATAACATGATCTCGCAAGTAGAATTTGACAGTAATGACATTATTAATGATACAGCAGAAATCCCTAATTTATTAAATGTGTATTATGTCAGAAGTATAGAGAATATTAGGAACAAAATTGTTGCGATAGGTCCAGATTTTCCTTTTAGTAGCAGGATAGTTGATGAAAAGTTTCATAGCTTTTCTTTATTAAGTGCTGATGAATTGAAAAGTCTAATTTTTGCTCTGCCCAACAAAAACAGCCCTGACGATGTGAGCATAATATTAATTAAGAATTGTTATGAGAATTTATCAACTCCTTTGTTAAATATGATAAACTTGTCACTTTTGGAAGGTAAAGTACCGATGGATATTAAGGTTACTACCATTATACCTGTTCCAAAGATTCCAAATTCAATAAAAGCTAGTGATCTGCGACCAATTAACCTGATAAATGCAATGGGGAAAATTCTTGAAAAAGTAGTCTGTGAACAACTAGTAGCTTTCTTGGAAAAAAATAAAGTATTAACAAGCTTCCAATCTGGTTTTCGTAGCAAACACAGTTGTGAAACAGCCGTACAATGTGTGTTGCATGAATGGAAATTAAGTCTGGAAAAAAATCAAGTTACCCTTGCAGTATTTCTAGACTTGCAACGTGCGTTTGAGACGATAGATAGGGCAAGGCTGTTAATGAAATTAGAAAATATAGGTATTGATGGTATTGCATTACTATGGTTGACTGACTATTTGGATAATAGATGGCAGAAATTAAAATTAAATAATATAACATCTTCTAAAATAAGTAATAATACTGGAATACCGCAAGGCAGCGTATTGGGGCCGCTATTATTTTTGGTGTATATAAATGACATAGTGGAGGTTATAGATAATTGTAAAATACATTTATTTGCTGATGACACCCTAATCTATGTTAGTAGTGTAAATAGTAGTGATTGTTTCACAATAATAAATAACACACTGGAAAACGTTAACAGGTACTGCTGTATTAATCTACTCAAGGTTAATTCACAAAAAACTAAGTGGATGTTTATTGGAACAGGAGCAAATTTAATAAATAGACGCGTAATTCATATTGGTACAGATGAAATCGAGAGAGTTACAAAAATTAAATATCTGGGAGTAATTATTGACAACCAATTATCATTTAAAGATCACACTAAATATATATGTAAGACGATAGGATTCAAAATAAATTTCTTAAGCAGATGCAGTGGTTATTTGAGCTACTGGACCAGACTTACAATATATAATACATGCATATTGCCCCATTTTAATTACTGTTCTTCAATTCTATACCTTTTAAATAAAAATGAAATGGGTAGACTTCAAAAGCTTCAAAACAGAAGTATGAGAATAATTTTAGGTTGCTGTAGACTGACACCTATTAGATTTATGTTAAATACACTAGGATGGCTTTCTGTAAAAAATTATGTAACATTTTTCACTATGGTGTTTATATATAAAATTAAAAATGACTTAACTCCCGAATATCTGCAGGATAAGTTAGTTTATAATACAGATATTCATAGTTATAATACTAGAAACAATCTAAACTTTCACTTGCAAACATACAAGAAAAAATCCACCCAAAATAGTTTATTCTATAAGGGATTAAGTGAATATAATAATCTGCCACTAAGTATTAGTAACAGTCCCACATTAAATATATTCAAAAGTAGACTTAAAACGTATTTGTTGGATGAGTAGCTGCTTGTATAGTTTGTCAAACCTCCCAATTAAAAACTGAATTAACTGCCTTAATCTTGATGGGATATCGGTTGCTGTACTACTATTGTTATTCTAGATGCTCATTGTGTAATTTTATAGTGTGACGTATAAAATTTATCTGTCTGATGATTTGTTTTATATATATATTGTTTTATATCTATATGATGTTTCTGTGTATTCATGATGTATTAGTCTTTTTGGCTAAATAAAGGATTTATATATATATATATATATATATATATATATATATTATATATATATATATATATATATATATATATATATATATATATATATATATATATATATATATATATATATATATATATATATATATATATATATTGATAAGTAATACGTTGTCACCTCAGGGTCGTTGACTGGGCGGCCTGACCTCACCCTTTTCTGGTGGTAATAATTGACCTATTTATACATATATCCTCTAAGGGGAGTAACAGGAATAGGTTTCTCAAAAAAAAATAAGTGATTTCTTAATTTAAAATTTTGTATATATGTTTAGATATTACAAATGCGAAGAGACCTCAGTTATATATATTACCGCACGAGAGTTGCAATTCCATGTCGCCTCATACAGTGTTGCCAGCATTTTTGAGGTGTGTCCGTACTGATTATACCTGCGGTATATACAGCAGGGAATAATCTATTTCGTTAGTACTATTAAGTACTTTATGTAGAATTTATTTCTTTCTGAACTTTTCAAGAAATGATACTAGGACATAAACTTCATGGGTAGGAAGAGAAAAAAGGTGATAGAAATATAATCTTATTTATTAAAATTATGATTTAAAAATAAAAAAATGTGCTGTGTAAACAAAAGTTTGCAATTTATGATTTCTAACTACAAGAATTATTTCCCCCAATCGGCCTTTTTGAACTTCCTTGTGTGGATTATAAGTATAAGACTATTATGAAATGAATCAAAGTTGCGGACAGGCGTTGCCAACTGCGAATATCTATTAAGTAAACATGATAACGTCTGTTGGACTTGTCTGTTGGAAAATTCTTATTTCAAATTGTAAACATCTATAAAATAGCACAGTAGAATAGTTTTTATTGAAATTGAATCTTATCCGACATACACAGCGATCGTCATAGGCGTGTAAACTCTGATCTATTATATGTAAAAACTATGTTTTATTGTAATTTTGGAGCAAAATATTACAAAGGTTTTTTATTAAACAAACAAAAATATGAAGGTGTACAAGGCATCTAAACCGCAATACACAGGGTGTCTCTCAGGTTTGAACAACTCTATATATATTAGAGGACATATCAAACCTTACCTTAAAAACCTTAAAATATCATTAAAGTATTTTTAATAAAACTGTTTTAAAATGAATGAAAGTTGTTGTTGGGTGTTGCCGAATGTGAATAAATATATGAAGTACGCGAATTTTTTTTCGAATTTGGAACATAAAATAGCCCGATAACATATTTCCTATTTAAATTGGATCATATCCGTCGTACAGAGGAATCATATGTGTCATCTTTTATATAATTTGTTTCATTACGATTTTAGAGCAATGTCTTTCAAACGTTTTTGATTAAGAACATAAAAAATGCAAAAATATACAAGATATCTATACTACAATATACAATGAGTCCTCCAGGTTCGTGCGAACATTACGTGAGTTAGATATATCAGTTTTACCCTAAAGTGTTATTGAGGTATTTTTAATAATACTATTACGAAACGAAAGTTGAAGTTGGGAGCGCAAAGCGGCCTCAATTGTAACAGAGAAGTCTATTAAAATTGTGAGCAGTAAAAAATAAATAAAAACTTATCTTATTCATAATTTTAAAAAAAATAAAAAAAGACATTAAAAAAAATTCAAAAAAAAAATGAAATAGAGAACAGAGAATGGTTAAACAAAATAAGTTCTTATTTAGTTTACGAATTTAATTATGTTTATTTACTGTTCACAAATTCAATGGGAATGTAACCAGTAACTGAAAAAAATAAAAATTGACCTGCCACCTTTGTGGTTTTTAATCCCAAAACCAAGTCCACTGCATACTCCCAAAACTTAAACACAAACGATATGATCACCTTGTATATAGACACTGCTGCTGTATTAGAATTTTAGATCGAAATGTTACTAAGGATTTTAATTAAGCACAAAAAATGCTAAGATGCATAAAAAGTCGAAACTCTAACATACACTGGGTCACTCAAGTTTTAACAAAGTTTACGTAGATATATATATTACATATCAATGTTACTTTAAAAGGTATAAATTGTGTATATTTAATAAGAGTACCTATTACAATCGAATTAAAGTTGCAGTCTGTCGTTGCCGACTGATTTATTAATAAAAAATATATATATTGACTGTGTACTTAATTTCAGTGGCAACTTTTAAAAGTGAATTGTACCATGTTGGTACAAAATATGAATTAAATAGGTTTTCGCAGTCGGCCACGCACGATAGCAACTTTTACCCATTAAAATCAACATATAAATTCGAATCTAGTCCTACCAATAATTAAATGGATAAATAAAATAATCACATCAGAAATAAAATTTCTGCATCTCTTGAATTGAGTTGTATTGCAGATTCAATGCATTTACGATTACTAGGAAAGACTTTTTTATTTTCTTTCTGAAAATTCGTCTAAGTAGAGGCCAACGCAAATACGGAATTATAGTTACAAGTTATTGAATTCCAGTATTTCATCTTCAAAAGTGAATTAGCGATTTCATATTTTTTAAGCGTTTAGTTTTGGTTATCTAGATTTATGCTTTTCCTTTATTTCGTTATTTATTTGTAAAATATATACGAATTCCAAGCTGACTGTCACTTGCATTGTTTGAATGACATTAAGTAAGAATGAGGTTTAACAACCAATAAATATCAAACACAAATGGGTTTATTATAACCAGTAAAAAACCTTTAAACTTCTCAAAATATTTTTCTATTGTTCTGGATTGCACTCCAGATGTTAGTCACATTGAACAGCTCTAACAATTGTTTTCAGATTTGTCAACTTAAACAATGTCACAAAGAAAGTTGAAATCAGGCAACATTTTATAAAATTGTGTTCTGCAACTTATCAAACTGAGTTAGAATTATCTGTTAAAATATGTGTTTTGTAATCTAAAAAAATATACGATTTGCGGGGACAAGATTATGACAACGAAGCAAATATGCGTAATGAATACACTGGGCTGTGACAGAATATCTTGGGAATAAATCCTAGTGCGTTTCATGTACTATGCTGTGCGCATAATTTAAATTTAGTGCCAAACAATACTGCAGATCGTTCTTTTAAAATAACCTTTTTTTTAACTAAACTTGAATTTAAGTCCACATTTCTTGAGAAAGAGAATATATATCAATATGCGGTTTTGAGGATCTAAGAGATAATTTATTTGTGAAACAGCGAGTTTTGCCCGCCTCTTTTAATTTGAGCACATTACTATTAAGACAGTAAAATTAATAGTTGACCCAGAACAAATTTGTAACAATCTGATTTCTTAGGGATTGTATTCTACGGCTATTCAGAACTCTAACTGAAAATCTCAAATAATCCGCCTTGCAGAAATGAAGAAAAAATGCGCCGCCATGTTGAAATTAGGCACTTTTTTCCTTTAATCGGTAATAGCCCATACGGATGACACTTTAAGAAAAAAGTAAAGACGTAAAATATTGAGAGAAAGAGCGAAGTTTTAATGTGGTATAAATTTTTTTGCAATCGTTTAAATATTAGCAAAGTTACGGTTGTCAAAATGACAGATTTATATAAAAAAAGATTACTTTTTGTTTTTTAATATTCAATTCTCTGAATTAGGATTGTTGCCTAACCAGACTTGAATTTGCCAATACACTCTATAAATATGATATTTAGTGGCATCGGATGTTGGTGGAAGAACTGCTAGATCGAAGTGTTGAAAAATATTTTGCCCAGCAGAAATCTGATTATACCAACGAACCTGTACCTAATCATTTAAACCATTAGTTTTTTTTTTACTGCCATACCATCTTAAAATAAATTCTTCCCCAGTTACCGCAAGCTGATTTGCTTCAGCAAAACTTTTGAAAATTAATAGGCCGTTACTTAGTTCAATATTATTTTCTAAAACTGAAAATACTGTTTTTTTTGCCCTTTTTATAAAATGCAGAGGTGGTATCGCATCCGGCATGTGTAAATAGAATATTTTTTACTACATTTTCACTTAGTTCTGAACGTAACTTACACATATTCGTTATTTTATCAGATTTACCTCCATCATCGGGTCTCATCATGTACAAATTTTTTTGTTTTGCAATGTTCAATGAGTAACGTTATTAAGTCTGTATATTGACCCACAACTATAACAGGGTTACAAATATCAGTTGAGCAATCAATAGCAGTTTTTACAATTAAATAATCAGCATCTGAATCCGTACATTCGACTGTGGTATTGTTTTGGGAAAAATTTGATCTTTATTTAATGCTGATGCTAAAAATCCGTTTTGAGATATCTCTAACCATGTTTAATTAGTATTACCGACAAAAGTTTTTGTTGAGTATTGTTACATTTTTATGGTGTTAAAATACGAACAAAAAATATCATTTTTTATAAGAATCTGTCATTTTGACAACCATACCTTTGTTAATATTTAACCGATTTATGGTATACTGAAGCTTAAACTCTTTCTCTCAAAATGTTGCCTCTTTACTTTTTTTCATAATGTGTTATCCGTGTGAGCTATTACCGATTAAAGTAGAAAAGTGTCTAATTTCAACATGGCGGCGCTTTTTTTCTTCATTTCTTCACGGCGGGTTTTTTGGGATTTTTCAATCTACAAGAACGTAAAAGAAAAACGTGTTTTTTGACAATCTTTATAACTACCGAAATTCCACAAAAAATGGTTTATACTTTTTTGAACCGCATTTTTTTAGTCACTGGTTTATAGGACAAAAAGCTATTTCTCAAATTTTTTATCTCTCTTATTTTGTAAATACCGATTTTTTCTAAAACCTGTAATATTTCAATTTTTTTGACGTTGTGCCTTATTGTGCTTTGTAAGAGCCGACCGTGGTAGGTTATTTTAATACCTTGTGACAGCTCCGTTAAAATTAGAATAATAAGTAAATTTTTTTGCATGATAATCAGTGGTGTACCTAAAATCGGTACACGTTTACGGATTGGGGGACCGTTTTTGTGTTTTCTACATCAAAATATTAACACTTTATCTCCGGAACGGTTAAAAATATCAAATTGAAATTTATCACTAAATCTGTAGATACAAATTTTTTTTCCCAAATTTTGTTGATGTATTTTTCAAACCAAAAATACAAAAATATGCGAAAAATTGAATGTCGTTTTAATGGCATTAAATAGAATTTAAATATCTATTTATTTATTTTTATAAGCACTATTATTACATAAAATGTCAACTAAAGAAAAAGAGAAGAACCAAACTTTTTATTATTAACTGATAGTACAGTCAGTGAAGCGGTAAAAATGGTAAAATTCCCGACCCGAAAACGATGAAAGGAATTTCCTTAATTTCTTTTTGCAATATGCTTTATAAAATACTATATTGTCGCATTACCTGCTTTTTATTTTTAAGGGTGGAAACTAATTCTAAAAACTGAAAAATTAATAATTCTTCTAATTTTTAAATAAATAAACGAAAATCAATATATTTGTGTTTTTGAGGTCGCTGAATATGACTGTGAGGTCAAAACTTATGAGACGAAAATATTAAGGGTAGAAATCACCCTTAAATACTGAAAAATTAATGTGTTCTAATTTTACGAATAAGATCACGAAAATTTATATACTCATGTTTTTGAGGTCGTCGAATATGATTATGAGGTCAAAACATAGGAAAGACGGAAATATTAAGGGTTGAAATCACCCGTAAATACTGAATAATTAATAATTCTTCTAATGTTACAAATAAATTCACGAAAATCCATATACTTACGTTTTTTAGGTCGCTGAATAAGATTATGTGGTCTAAATTTGTCTAATTTTATTATAAACAACTGCAAAAGTTGAAAACAAATGAACATTGAAAAAATAACGAGTTTCGTTTTTTGCAAATAACTCGAAAACTATTAATATTTAAGAAAATATAAAGAAAGATTCTTAAAGGGGAAGAAATTTCCAATAAAAAAGTCAAGACTACCGAAACTCTATCTCTATTATTAATAATTTTAATTGAATGTTGAAAATAGAGCTCCGCGCGGTGAACACTAAGCCGTTACGATGCTCTGAAACCGGCCATAATAAGTAAAAATATTTTTTTATGTTATTAAATATTAATTTAAAATTTTTAATAATTTATGGTATTATTTAGACACTTAAAAAAGGAGCAATATCCCGTTGGAAAAAAATTTTTCACCGATTTTTCATAAAATGAGCCTATTGTTAATTAACAAATTTTTTTAGAGTTTGCGTTTATGTTTCAAGTCGGATAATTGTTAAACAAGTGGACCATCCCTTGTATTGTTTGAATGATATTTAGTAAGGATAAGATTTAAGAACCAATAAATATTAAACACAATTTGGTTTATTACCAACTAGTAAAAAAATTATAAACTACAAATATTTTTCTAATATTCTGGATTACACTCCCGATGATAGTCACATTGAGCAGCTCTAATAATTGTTTTCAGATTTGTCAACTTAAATAATGTTACAAAGAAAATTGAAATTAGGCAACATTTTATAAAAAGCAACGGATCGATCAAACTGAATTAGAATGATCTGGATTTGTTCAAAATGTGTTTTGTAGTATAAATTTAAATATATACGATTTGCAAGATTATGACAACGGAACAAATATGAGTAGTGAGCACAGTGAGAGAAAATCTTAGAAATAAATCCTAGAGCATGTTAAGTACAATGTTCTGCACATAGTTTAAATCTATTGCCAAACGATGCTGCAGATCGTTCTTTTAAAGCAACCTTTTTTTTAACTAAACTACTGGCTAATTGAAACGGACCAAGCGAATAGACATCAATATGTGATTTTCAGGATTTAAGGGATAATTCAGTTGTGAAAAGGCGAGTTTTGTCTAATTCTTTTATTTTGAAGCGTGTTTTTTTTTGACAAACTTTATAACTACCGAGATTCGTAGAGATTCCACAAAAAATGTTTTGTATTTTTTGATGCGATTTTTTTTTAGTCACTGGTATGTTGTAAGAAACGATTTCTCAAATTTTTTATATCTCACTTATTTTGTAAGATGCCGATTTTGTTTCTAAAAACCTGTAATTTTTTAATTTTTTTAACGTTATGTCTTATTGTGCTTTGTAAGAGCCGATCATTGTAGATTATTATAATACCGTATGATAGCTCCTTTAAAATCATAATAAAAAGTAAATCTTTGCATGGTAATCACTGGAGTATCCAAAATTGGTATATGTTTACAGATTGGGGAATCTCTTTTGGGTTTTGACATTAAAATATAAAAAACAGGAACCCATTTATCTCCGAAACAATTACAGATATCAAGCTATAATTTGGCACATCTATTAAGGGACTAACTAAAATGGCTTTACCTGTAGATACATTTTTTGCCAAATTTTGTTGATTTAATTTTCACACCAAAAATACAAAAGTGTACGAAAAATTGTATGTCTATTTAATACAATTAAATATAATCTAAATATTTATTTATTCATTTTTATAAGCACTATTATTATATAAAATGTCAACTAAAGAAAAAGGGAAGAACCATACTTTTTATTATTAATGGAGCAATAATAGTTAAATGTATATTAGCGAGAAAAATGATATATATGTATTAACCATGAACTGAAAGTACAAGAAAATGCACTTATTATTTTAAAGGAACGGCATAAGGTATTATAATAATTTACAATGATCGGCTGTTATGAAAACCAATGAGGCCTAATGGCAAAAAGATATTTATTTTTTTTTAAAACTAGTGACCAAAAAAATGCCATCAAAATAATATTAAATAATGTTTGTTGAATCTCGGTAGTTATAAAGTTTGGTTAAAAAAACACGCTTTTCTTTCACACCCTGTAAACAGTAACGTGCTTCAAAATAAAAGAAATGAACAAAACCGGCTGTTTCACAAATAAATAATCTCTTAAATTCTAAAAACCGCATATCGATATCTATTCTCTTTCTCAAAAAATGTGGATTTAAATTCAACCTAAAAATTTGCTTGGTCCCTTTCAATTAGCCAGCGCCAGCGGTTAATGTAGCAATAATAGTTAAATGTATATTAGCGAGAAAAATGATATATATGTATTAACCATGAACTGAAAGTACAAGAAAATGCACTTATTATTTTAAAGGAACGGCATAAGGTATTATAATAATCTACAATGATCGGCTGTTATGAAAACCAATGAGGCCTAATGGCAAAAAAATATTTATTTTTTTTTAAACTAGTGACCAAAAAAATGCCATCAAAATAATATTAAATAATGTTTTTTGAATCTCGGTAGTTATAAAGTTTGGTTAAAAAAGCACGCTTTTCTTTCACACCCTGTAAACAGTAACGTGCTTCAAAATAAAAGAAATGAACAAAACCGGCTGTTTCACAAATAAATAACCTCTTAAATTCTGAAAACCGCATATCGATATCTATTCTCTTTCTCAAAAAATGTGGATTTAAATTCAACCTAAAAATTTGCTTGGTCCCTTTCAATTAGCCAGCGCCAGCGGTTCAAGAACTATAAATATTTTTGTTGGTCACTGGCCGCTAACGCTATACGCAAATTGATGCAACGTTGCCAGTAATCTGAGGGGACGGCGAATACGTAATATCTGTAGTCCGCCTTATACTAGTTAGAGGTGACTTCGTGTTGACCATTCCTACTTGATACGGCGACACTAGCGCTGGTGATATACACTCGAACTAAAACTCAAAATTGTAGGTACCAGTGAAGTGAAGTGACCTCAGAACTATTTTTCGCTAAGTAACTTAGGATGACATCTGGATTCATTTTACATCGAAATTAAGGCCAAACGTTGTCGCCTCAGCTTTATGAGGTCACAACGTCATATATGAGGTCACAGCGTATTTAGTATATCTATTCTTGAGGCGACAACGTAGTGTTTATAACTCTATATATATATATATATATATATATATATATATATATATATATAGGAATCTAGGAATTCCAACTTTAATCTCGGAATTCTGAGTTTGATTTCCGACTTTAATCTCAGACTAATGTTTGAAATGCGTAGGTGTGATGAAGATGAAAAAATGCCTATTATGAATGACTATTCGAAAAATCCATCATGTTTTTCTTAATAAAAATGCACGTCAATGTCTGAAATAAATTTTGTTTTACTCAAGAAAGATATAGTAGAGAGCAGTGGCGGCTGGTGAAATTTCAATATTTTTTTTCTCGTCTGTGGTGCATGGGACCCATACGAAATATGAGAAATAACATTTAGAGAAGGAAGCACTTCTCTAATGACCCCTAAAAAATTTTGAAAAAGCAGTTTGCGAAAATTTTTTTAAAAAAATTCCCCTGGTCTAGGGACCTGTTTATTATTTTTTTTTGTCATATACATTTGACTTTTCATAAAAATACAACAACCCCGTTTTTGAGTTTATGAAAATATTTTCATTACTAACTGAGATACAACGAATTGAAATAATGTAATTTGTTAAATTGTAAATTACAAAATTTCAGTTCATTGTATTTCAGTAATGAAAATATTTTCATAAACTCAAAAACGGGTTGTTGTATTTTTATGAAAAGTCGAATGTAGGTATATAACAAAAAAAAAATAATAATAAACAGGAGTCCCTAGACCAGGGGAGGCTACCGAATTTTAAAAATTTTTCGCAAACTGCGAATATATATATATATATATATATATATAACTGTTATTTGTAAATAGCATTAACAGACTGTTATTTCTGTTCGAAAATAAGGTGAGAAAACAACAGATAAGAAACACGACGTAGTAAAAATGTTTTTGCTAACTGCTGTTAAACTGTTATTAAGAAAACAGCAGTAGTAGGTAATGAAATCGCAACGCAACCGCTAATGTAGTTGAAGATATTATTGAAGTTGAATATTATTGTGGGTATCTTGAGTCATTGGCTTTATGTATACACTTTTTAGTTGTTATTTTAATCATAATATATCCAAATCTTTTTGATTTTCTTCTCCGTGTGTATATTTTTGACGCACACCCAGTTTAAAAATGAAGGGCTGCCAGAGTTGAATATTTTTGTAGAAATCTCGAGCCATCCACTTTATGTATTGACTTTTAGCTGTTTTTTAAATCATAATATGTTCAGAGCTTTTATATTTTCTTCTCCAACTGTATATTTTCGTTTACCTGCATCTCTAATATTGTCATTGCATACTCTGTGTTTGGCGTGTTTCTATGCTGGTTTCTTTACTAATTTAACATGAAACAATAATAATTAAATACATTGCTTCACTATGCGTCGATTACCCGCTGATATACTATTTCCAGACATGGGTAAGGGAAACTTTCCAATGACTATTTCGGCAGTTTAGTATAATAATGGTGCGTCAATTACCGTAATACAAAGGGTATAATCGTGGATTTGTTAAGATGCCGGGATAACATTAAATGATGCAAAGCTCAAGTACCTATCAAAGGTGCAATATTACCCTGTTATGATCGCGCAAGTTTTTAATTACATAGCATGTGTCGTCTAACTCCCATCAACAGAAAAATAGGGATTTACAAGTGATATTCTTAGAGAAACGGCGCGGGGCGTTCTTTTCGTGCCGAATATTTGGACTCGTATTTAATTATCCATTGTTAATTACGTGGTATTAATCTGCAATGTAACAGTTTGATTTAATGTTTCCAATTGGATGAGCAGTTAACTACAAAAAGAGATAAGAATTATAATTTTGTACTACCCTCCCATGCCGACTCTGCATTTTACGTCAATGTCATCCAAAATATGGGCTCTGCTCATAAGTCATAATAATGTTGTTCACTTGCTCATTAACCAAATAATAACACAATAACACCACAAACAAGAACTTGGTAAACTGACTGTAAATAATAAACAGTAAACTGACATTTGACAAACCCATCGAAATTGCTTTAGATATGCAAAACTACTGAAGCATGTTTATATGGAAAAAGAAACTTCCGTTCACTATTCCGTCCTTGTCTCACAAGATCTGATTGGTTGAAGAAAACGTCCGATTGGCTTAACCGTCTGTACACAGACCGAGAAAAAAAGATGGAATAGTGCAAACAAGTTTCTCTCTCTGTGTCACTTTCTCTAGTCAAGTGCACCTTCCAGTTTGTTATTAATTTTGATAGGCAAATCATAATGGAAAACGTCACAGTTAATGGCGCAAATAACTGCCATTTTGAAATATCCAAATTCCTCACCGATGAAATTATTGATTTTCTCGCTGTATTAACATTCAAAAAATCGTAAATTTTACATTTTTATAATCATTTTTTGATGCTCATTATAAAAAAAAAATCATGCAACTTCTCTATTGTCAATTGTTGGATGTTTTAGTCAGCGATGAAATTTAATCTCCTTTTCTTTCATCGAGAAGATTAATTTCGTCTTCAAAAAGTATTTCAAAATAGATGAATCAATCGAAATCGCATGCACTAAATGAGAATTTATTTAACAGTTTTAACATTAGAATATTCACTAGATAGCAAAATGATTTTCTTTGACATAACTGTAGTGACACCCTTTACACCGCTTAGTGAACTCACAACAATTGACTAGAATCAAAAGGTCATCAGGTTGAGTGATTAATCCCAGTAGTTGCATTCCCTAAACGTGCCCAATAACAAATGTTTATCAAATCAAAAAAATAATCAGTTTTCAATTAATACATCTTCGTTGATACAACGCATCATTTACAGATTAGTAAACTCATGTATCAGCTGATGTATACATGCATGTTGATTCAATAAAATCATTCGTCGGCTCAATTTTAATGAACAAATTCATTATATTAATATACTTTTTACTTCTATTTATGGACATTTCTGGTATATCAACTGCACTGCTTTAATTTTTTCTTAGCAAGAAACTGTTAAACTAGACAAGCATAAATCAAACATAGGCTATATTCAACTGGGACACAATGGACAAAATCAAACGCCTATGTGCAGAACGGCGGTCGCATCTTAAAACGATACTATGTGGACCAATAGTCGAACGAACGAATTTGATCGGTTCGACCGTGTTCTTCCCATCAGTCGAATGAGGCAAAAATATCACATCTAAAACTAAATATTTTATAGAGCAAGTTGTTTTTCAGTTTTTTTGTGCTGTTTCATGTCATGAGACTTAATGACGTTCCTTTTTGTGGAGACCATCATGGAGGGCCCACAATGGACAAAATCGAACTCCTATGTGCAGAACGGCGGTCGCATCTTAAAAAGAGACTATGTGGACCAATGATCGACAAACGAATTTGATCGGTTCGACCGTGGTCCTCCCATCAGTCAAATGAGGCAAAAATATCACATCTAAAACTAAATATTTTATAGAGCAAGTTGTTTTTCAGTTTTTTTGTGCTGTTTCATGTCATGAGACTTAATGACGTTCCTTTTTGTGGAGACCATCATGGAGGGCCCACAATGGACAAAATCGAACTCGAATGTGTAGAACGGCGGTCGCATCTTAAAAAGAGACTACGTGGACCAATGGTCGACAAACGAATTTGATCGGTTCGACCGTGGTCCTCCCACCAGTCAAATGAGGCAAAAATATCACTTCTAAAACTAAATATTTTATAGAGACTTAATGATGTGTCTTTTTGTGTCTCCAAAGGCTTTGCCCAAATTTAGTCTGATAGTTGCATTTATTACATTGAAGAATTACATTCATGTGTGACTCCATATGTCGCTGGATTTCGCTTTTTGTTTTTGCGGAGAACGAGCACTGGTGACAATGGAAGGTATTCGCTATGCTGGGGTCCATGTGACACAACTTATGTCTCTTTAGGTTCCCTGTATTTCTAAACTGAAAAAAAAAAATTATATCTTAGAAATTATCGGAAAATTGTCAACAAGATAAAATGAAGTGGCAGGGTAGTGATGTACAGGGTGGTTCTTTTATCAAGGGAAATAAATTTTTCTTGGGAAGTACTCAAGAAAATTATATTGTGCACAAAGTGTTACACGATTACTACCTGCCACTCACTATTAGGGTAGAAAAAAAATATATACATGACAGTGGGCGTCGTGACGCTTCAAACATTTTTTTTTTTTTTTTAATTTCCAGTCTCTCTTATACACTGTGTTTCCAAATGGAGATAACAAGAGGAAAACATCTCTATTATTGATTTTACGATGAAAAGTCATCCTTTTGCTACGACTATTGGATAATCACAGATCTCGAACTATAGAGGAATTGCCCTACTCTTAGCTCTCTCTAAATTATATGAAAATGCCTTTCATATTAGGCTTTCAAAATTCCTGGAAACAGAGAAAATCTTGTCAATTAATCAATTCGGTTTTAGGAGCAAATCATCGACTCAGGACGCGATTTTGGCAGTCTACAATTATATTCTGCAGAATTTTGAATGTAAAAACAAAATAGCGTGTATTCTATTTGATCTAAAAGGTGCGTTTGACACGGTCAACACTGATATACTGTCTGGCCATGGGGTATATTCCCATACCCTGGAGAGCCGTCAAAGTGGTTTTCATACCCAAAGCAGGACGCACATCGTACGATACTGCTAACTCTTACAGAGCAATCAGCCTTACTTCCTTCCTGCTCAAAACATTAAAGAGGTTGGTTGAAAGGTTTGTTAAAGACGGAGCACTGACCTTAGTGCCTCTGCATCCGTCGCAACATGCTTACCAGGCCGGGAAGTCAGTGGAGATGGCCCTTCATCCGATCGTTTCCAGGATCGAGAAGGCGCTGCACCACAAAGAACTTGCGGCTGGTGCTTTTCTTGACATCGAGGGAGCATTTGACAATACCTCCTTCGACTCAATCTGCGCCGCGGCTGCCTATCATGGCATCGATGATACCATTATCAGATGGTTGAGGGCCATGTTGGCGGGAAGGCATATTACAGCTGCCAATGAGGAAACGGCAGTAAACGTTTCAGTAAGGAGAGGCTGCCCACAAGGAGGCGTCCTCTCCCCTCTGCTATGGAACCTCGTTCTCGATGGTCTACTCCAGGAACTCGAGAACGAGGATCTCTTTGCTCAAGGTTACGCAGATGACCGCAATTATCATCTCGGGAAAATTCCCAAATACGGTTAGCGGGCTCTTGCAAAGGGCCTTGCAGATCGTACAGACATGGTGTAACGACCAGGGCCTTAGACAGAACTGGTAATTTTCACTAGAAGGCGCAGGCTAGACGGTTTCGTCGAACCAGTACTCTATGACACGACTCTAACGATCTCCATGACAGTGAAGTATCTGGGCGTCATCCTGGACTCTAAGCTGACCTGGAAAGATCATATAGAGAGACAAATAAAAAGGGCCACTACAACCCTCTGGGTATGTAGAAGGACCTTTGGTAAAACATGGGGCTTAAACCCCAGGGTAACAATGTGGTACTATACTGTGATAGTAAGACCAATGATTACTTATGCTTCTGTTGTGTGGTGGCCTGCTACAACCAGGCTATACATTCAGCAGAAGCTAACTCAACTTCAAAGACTCGCCTGTTTGGGAGTCACAGGAGCGATACGCACGACCCCCACAGCAGCTCTGGAGGTCCTTCTGGGCCTCGTGCCCCTTCATTTGGTGATTGAGGCCGAGGCTCGGAAAGCGGCCTACAGGCTGAGGTGTGGCGGTCAGTGGAAAATAGGAGGAGAACAATTAGGGCACACAAGGGCCCTTTCCCAAGCGGTAGGGACTCACTCACTTCTGGAATAGAATAGAATAGAATAGAATAGAATTTATTTTTTGTAATCATATTAAATATTTTACAACGTCAAAGAAGTGTTTCTTAAATATAGTGAGTAAAATCAATTAAAATATATATATATAGTCTAACACATAAGACAAATTTCATAGGCCAGGAGTGATGATATAGTGCCTTTCTTCTCCTTCTCAGAACCCTTTGAGGTTGTCATCCCCAAAAGGGAAGACTGGAACCCACTCGAGGACATACTCAGACCTGCCGATATCGTCTGGTTCACAGACGGATCGAGGTTTGAGGAAAGTGCTGGAGCGGGGATATACGGTGAAAGGCCCAGGGCTGAACTTTCTTATGCCCTGGGCAAATTCGCCACGGTATTCCAGACCGAGATCTTTGCTATTTTGGTCTGCGCACAGGAGAATATCCAAAGGAAATATTCCAACAAGCACATATATATATATGTAGCGACAGTCAAGCGGCCCTCAAGGCCCTTGCATCAGTCCGGACCAAGTCAATCCTGGTTCAAAACTGTAAACAGGCTCTCTGTGAACTTGGCTCATCGAACTGGGTCAAGCTTCTCTGGGTGCCTGGACACAGCAACATTGAGGGTAATGAGCGGGCAGACGCTCTGGCCAGAGAGGGTTCTCAAAGGCCCCTACTGGGTCCGGAGCCGGCTCTCGGCTACCCTAGATCAAATGCCAAGAAGTTAATAGAGAACTGGACACAGTCCCAGTTCCTTGACTTCTGAGCCTTTACCCAGGACTCCGGCAAGCGAAGCTCCTGCTTACAGGGCCCTTGCCGAAGCGAGCAGAACAAATCCTGCGACTAAGCAGGAAACAGGTCAGAATCGTGGTAGGTCTTTTGACTGGGCACGGCTCTTTCAGAAAACACCTGCATACCATAGGGGTGGTCGACAACCCCGACTGCAGGTTCTGCGGGGACGAGGAGGAAACCTCCATCCACGTCCTCACTTCCTGCCCTAGTCTCATGAACTTGCGGCACAAGCATTTCGGCATTGGTTTTCCGGTGCTGGAGGAAATAAGGAACGCCCCTATAGGGGGGATTTTGGCCTTCGGGTTAGAATCCGGCCTGAATGGGGGCATCCAGTAAATACGTAGCGGTAGCACAATGGGCCACAAGGCCTGAGTGCGGCGACCCTTCGTCGCCCCGCTAAAAGAAGAAGAAGAAGAAGATATACTATTGAACAAACTCTATAATTATGGCATACGTGGACCCGCCCTACTTTGGTTCTCCTCTTATTTACAATGTCGGAGCCAAAAAGTTATTTTGAGAACTAATAATGTCACTTACAAGTCACTGCCCAAAGCGATCCAAGTAGGGGTACCCCAGGGGAGCGTATTATCTTATTACTTTCATTAATGATATCTTCTCTTATTTCCCAGGTGGTTTTGTATCTCTCTTTGCAGATGATGTGTTAATGGACCAAAATAGTGTGATGTTTCACTCCCACTCTAACTATTCCATCCTATTTCTCACATCGATCTTATCGCCACTGTACATAAGACCATGGTTGAAATTGAATTTGAAATCTGTGAATATTTACCTATTGAATTATCATCATAATGTTTTAACTTTAAAAGCTACGTCTTCTTGTAATAATACTGTAATTTTTAAGTCCTCTTGAAATTTTTTCAGAAATTAATTGTTTATTGCGCACGCGTAATACGTATGTCGGGCATAACTCCATCTTCTTATTTTTATTTGTTTTCCTGGTTGAAGTTTAAGATTATGTATAGTGGATTATTTCTTTTATAACTTTCAAGGATTTTACAGTATATCAAAAATGGTCCAAAAATTACATTTTTCTGCGATTGCTCAATTTTTTTAAGGATAAAGAAACACACATGGTCAAGGCAGAAAGTTATATTGAAGCGCGAAGTGGGCCGCATGAAAGGAATGATTATGATCCTGAAGTACTGATTGTTAAGGGAGAAGTTTGTGCTCGCATGAGAGATAGAATCTATAAAGTACAGGTGTGTGCTTTTTTTAAAAAATAAATATATTTTACTTTAAATGTAATTAATTGTTTTCAGATATTTTTGAATAACGATAAAAATATAACCGATGCAGAATGTACTTGTCCAAGGGGATTATGGTTATGCCATCATATGGCTGCTCTGGCTCTCTGTACACACTATAATATTTCTCTAAGAGTACGAACATGCCAAAGATGCTACGCAACTATAGAAGTTCAGGCCGCAGTTTCAGTCGATGCATTGAAGCCATCAATTTGTACTAGGAGCAGTTCACCCTGCTAGCATCGACGGTATGTGCGGTTATATTTAAATGTATAGATTTGTTTTACACATTGATGGCTTCGATACATCTACTGAATTTGTGGTCTGAACTTCTAGCTGCGTAGCAACTTCGGCATGTTTGTACCGTAACAAATGAAGCGTGCTCATGGAATATGTTGTATTTACTAGACAGTTCAATTTTAAACTATTTTAATCATATAGATATTTAATAGAAATAAGTTCTGAATAAATGATACAATATGTAATTTCTTTATTTATTTGCGTTTCTAAGTGAAAATACTTACAAATAAACATTTAAACACGAGGTTAGAGGCAAGGCCCTCACAAGGGAGGGCCAGTAGGTACTGTGATACCTGGGCCCGGTTAGGCTAGTAAATGCAATTCTCGCTCGTATAAGAGACCTGGACAATTTTTTTTTTTCAAATTTCTCCTAGGCTCGGGGGCCTGCCAGTGAATTTGGTACAGGGGCCTGGTTAGAGGACGAAAATCTATGATAACAGTATAAAATAATGGAAAGCAATTCAAATAAAAATAAATAAAACAGGCACAAAGAAATAATCAAAGAACTACGTTCTCAATAATTTTCCAGACACTTGTAGAATGCATGCGCATAAACAACCATTTACAAAACATTTTTTTATTTATTCTCGGTAGAGAAAATTGATTACCACATGTAAAAAACTCTTAATCCAGCTCTATTTTTATACTAGTAGTTAGGTTTCAATAGTTAAATATGAAAAATAACGTAACAATCCTTAGATACATTTTTAAGTAATTTATTTTGACCCTTAAAGCACATGTACATAAGGCATGCTTCAAAGAGTGGATGGAAAGGAATTCAAATTAACCTCCTCGTGAATGACGTCACGGCTATTGTGGTCCATAGCTGTGAGTTCGGACAATTTTAATGATCTGAGTAACACTGCAAACGATGTTATTCATATTATGATAAATTACTGTCGGTATACAGGGTTTATTCTTAATGATCTCAAAACTGATCTCATACTGTTCACTCCAAGAAAATTGTATGAAAGTATATTAGTAAAAATAAACAGTAAGAGTATTCAACAGAGCTTACAAGTTAAATTTCTTGGCTTATGTATAGACTCGCATTTATCGTGGACTAACCAGATTGATGTCATACTGAAGAAATTATCAACTTCTTGCTTTGTCTTATGGCAGCTCAGAAATTATGTTTCAACTGACGTTTTAATAACATATTATTATGCTATGTCTACTCCACATTGAACTACGGTATCTTATGTTGGGGAAATTGTACAAGAGTTAATGAAGTTTTAATCCTCCAAAAAAAGAATCTTAAGAACAATGACATTCAAAAGCTTTAGATACTCCTGCAGAGACCTATTTAAGCAACTAAACCTCCTAACTATAACGAATATATACATCCTAAATTGCGTTTGTTAAGTCACATCCTGATCAGTTTACCAGAGACCTAAATTCGCCCTATAATTTTAGACCTACACTTAATATAGAAATACCGAGACATAGTTTGTCTATATCAGCAAATGGGCCGTTGATCATGGCCGTTAAGATATTCAATAAATTACCAACCTCTTTGAAGTCCTTACCTACTTTTAATTTATTTAAATCGAGTGTTTGTAATATGCTGCAAAAACATAGTTTTTACTCTATTGGTGAATTTTTAAATTGTGACAATTTTATCTTATGATTGATTGTACGTTTGTATTTTTGTATTGAATTGCATTTTTGCTGTTTTATACTATATTTTAATATTTTTTTCCTTTTTAACTACTGTTAAACCTGAAATTTTCTATTTTTGGCTTGTATTTTTATTAACAATTTTGTGACAATATTCTACACTTGTATCTACAAGTCTTATGAAAATAAAGTCTATTATTATTATTATTATTATTATAATTCATTTATTATAGATACGTTTTTGAACAAGTAATAGGCCTCATTACTAACGGCCGCGGGTAATAATTCATTACTCAATAGGCTAGGACCAATCACAAGCGCTCATATTCATTATTCAACAGACTTGAACCAATCACAAGTGATCATATTCATTATTCAACAGTTCTCGTGGAGCAACCTCAAGCGACGATTTAAAGTTCAAAAACATCGAGTGTGCCATAACTCAATTCAGTCTGTCATAATAAGTAGGTCATCGATTTCGCCGGAAGCAAAAAAATATCACTTTTTGTACGCTCCTGTAGGCTCGAATTACCGATTTCGCCGGTGCAATTCACGATGTGTATCACATGCAATTCTTTCTCTTTCCATAATGACATAGTATGGCCCTTCAACTCATATATTAAAAAAGATCTGAACGTTCAAAAATCTCGTGTTTCGCCTTCTTTGTAGATTGCGAAAACGGACGCCTCAGCACGGTTTTTGTCGAATAAATCGAAAAGTATCACTTCTAGCAAAAAAATTAAAACCTCCAAGGTAAAAATCATAAACAGGAAAAATATACTGTTTTTAAAATATCTCCGTAACTTTTTGTTTTTACGGAGATATGGAGGTTTAAAAATGGTGTCAAACGTTTTTTATTCAAAATACCTCTTTAAAAGTTAAATATTTCAGAAACTAAGGCACTTGTGCCAAAAATGTTAAGAAACCAAAATAAAGATTGTCGGTTAAGCCAAAAGTACTTTTTTAAATTTTTTATTTTGCTTAAAAAATAAAAAAGTAATGACCGATACAATGTGCCTCTTCGCATTTTCCTTAAAAATCTCGCCATTTGTCGGCAAATTTACCTCAAAGTGCAACCTGTTGAGTAGTCGTAGAAAAAGTATAATATTCTACTTGCGTGTAATAGCTATTACTCATCCTCTTGAGTAACAGCTATCATTACACGCTTATTGAATAATATACTATAAAACACTCATTATCGCAGAACCAATCAAAACAACTACTCTTCTAGCTAATACTGACAAAGTATTGAATTATATGACAGGATTTTCAGCATTTTAAAGCAAAAAAATATATTAAAAATACTTAAAGCATTTATTTAAATTCAGTCATCACACTTTTTTATTTAATATGAAATTATCTACTTTCTGTATATTGGTACCTTAATCTGGTCACGCTAATATACTACTTAGGAAAACACTTTAAAACACTCATTATTGGAGAAATAATCAAAAGACCCACTCTTCTAGCTAATACTGACGAAGTATTGAATTACATGATAGGATTCTTAGCATTTTAAAGCAAAAAAATATATTAAAAATAATTAATTAAAAGATATTTAATTACTTTAATAATTGCTCAATATGAGCACCATTGATATCTAAACATAAATTGTAACGTTTCCTCAATTCATTAAATGTTACTTTTCTTAAAACATTACCGTTTAGTTCTGTACAAGCATTGACAGTTTTTTTGTTTTAATTCCTCTGCTTTATTGGACTTTCTTTCGCAAATCTTATTTTTGAAAACAAGAAAAAATCCATAGGTACTAAGTCTGGGGACCTAGAAGGAAATTCTAATGCACCGTATCTTCCTATCCATCTTTGTTCATAATCAGTATTCAAATAATTTCGAACAATAATGGCATTATAGCAAGGAGCTCTGTCTAGCTGAAGCCACAAATGTCTTCTAATCTGAAGTGGCATGTTTTCAAGTAAAATAGGAAGTTCGTTTCACAAAAATTAATATGAGATTTAGATGTTATTTGTTTGCCTTCTACATTTCCGTTTCTGCACAAAATAGGAGTTACGACTTACATAATATGACATTTACATACATTTTTAATTTTATAATCCACATACTTTTCACTTCACATTTTTATATTATTTTAATTACTTAATGATTCAAACAAAACAAATTACTGGGTAACCACCCAATTGGAAAGTCTGTAAAAGTAATGTAAACAATATATTTATATGCACTTATTTGGTATCAAAATAAAGCTTCATCACGAATCAGATTTTACCATAAAAAACTGTTGCCCAAGGAATCACTACTTCCACATCCAGATTTTCTATCCAAGTCACTCACAACGAAAAATTTTGTATGTGGAAATAATTGTTTATGGAACTTTAATAATATAATATTTAAAATCTTCTACCCCAAAAACCCATAAAACGATACCCCACATCGGTAGTGGGGTGGGGGTGGTGATAGGAGGTGGTAGTGGGGGTGAATAAAATAAAACAATATTTTGAGGTTTCTGGTTTTTGTACACACACTAAATCACAGTTTTTTTTCATCTCCTTTAATAGTGGGGTGGGGGTGGTAATGGGGGTGGCTAATGCCAACATTTTTTTTGAGACCTTAGCTTCTCTTGTATACATTAAATACCAATTTTATGAACTCTTACCTGCTTAATTTACCTATTTACCCCAAATTTACCCCAATTTACCTCCCAACCTTTCGACGGAACAAGATAAAAATATAATGTAGTTCTAGATCTCGTTAGTACATATGTGTACCAAATTTCAAGTAAATATCTCGTAAATAACGGTTCCAGAGCAAACATGCGCACAAAGAAAAGTTACAGACCGACAGACAGACCGACCGACCGACAGACAGAAAACTTTTTTTCACTCAAACTTAAAATCTCGACGTTTCATGACATTCATTGACATGACATGATATTTGAACAATATAAATTTTCAAAATTTTTTTTGTTGTTACTATACTTCCACTGGATGTGGAAGTAATAGACTCTGAATATTCCCACTGGAAAGTTTCCGGAAAAGCTTCCTGGAAATTTTCGGAGTAATCAAAACTCCGGGAGTTTACCCATCTCTGCTAGCCTGCGGACCAGAGCAGTGTATCCTTATTTATTTGGATACTCTGCTCTGGCCCACAGGCTAAACCAGTTTTTTTTTTGGTTTGGAGGTGTTTTTCGGGGTTGGGGGCGAAAAACGAGCCAATCTGACAATTCTGACTTTGGATTCGGTTTCGGCCGGTCCAAATACATAAGGATACACTGGTCTGGTCCACAGGCCAGAGCACTTTTTTTTGTGTGGCTGTGTAAAGTAAAATACTTGTAAAAAAAAAATCTGTGATGAATGATTTTAAATATTGTGGAAACTGGTTTTATATACATCCAAGAATGTGTAAAAAAAAAGAAAATTCCGAGTGACAGAAACTTTGATTTAAATTTGTGGTCAATTTGCCACAGTGGTCAGCTATCTTAACCCTCGAAATTTAAAATTTATAACTTATTTTTGAAAAACACAAGTTAATTGTAAAAAAAATTAATAAAAAAATATCTTTTCTGAATAACCCTATGAGTGATATGTTAGAATCTGCATTAAATGGACAACTTTTTCTGATAGTTGGTCAACTTTCTATAGTACATTTTTTTCTGCCAGGTCACTTAAAAATTAACAAATTTTTTTTTATGAACAAAAAGTGTTCACAAAACTATTTTTTTTTATATACCGGGTGACACAGGAGATATGTAACACCCCGTAGCATGCTTATTTAAAAAGATATTATTTTGAAATTTGGTAGACTTATATAATGCGTGATTGTCCTTTTTTTGGTACAAACAAGAAATTTTTTTCACTTCCGGTTTCACCGGAAGTGACATCTACTTCGTTATTTTAAATGGCGCCCTGTATATATTTTTTTTCTATCTAATTCTACTTAAATTCCTCTTTTAAACTATGTATACCAAGATCAAGATTTGTAGAGTATGAGGTTCCTTAATATACAGCTTTTAGGTGAGACGACGAGTGCGGAGATGAAACGTCAGACTATCCTTGTTTCTTCGAACGCGCAGTAGCGGCGCAGTTATCTCACTCCAGAAGAACTGTCCGTACTGGCCCGAAATGTGGTCTGAAGGTTACTATGATCTGTAGTGTTACATTCTGCAACTTATCCTGATTACCACCATGCAGAACAGTGACTCACAATGCGGAATAATTACCCCCGACCTCAAAAGCGAGTAATTGTGAGCCAGTTCCAATTATGAGTTCTTTGCTTAATTAACAGTACGCAAATTCTTACAATATTTTGAATAAGGCCCTGCATCTGGTGTGATTTCACACCAGCTGCTCATTGGCTAATGGCATTTTTTGGTGGGGATCGTGAGTTATTAGGCCACCTCAGGACTAAATCCCCGAAATCATAAAAACTAAGACAGAAACACTAATTTTAAATTTATAAAATATTTATTCATCTTTCACTTTTACCCAATACAATTCATTGTTATGTCTGATTTTGCTTGCTTTTAAATAAAATTGTTTTCGAAGAATCTCAAAATGCTGGCCATTATTTTCCCTGCAGCGTCGAATTCTTGTAACCAGTACCCCCAAGCATATTTTCTAACTGCAATTGAGTAAACTAATTTATTGCTAACCTAACTCTCATTTTTAAGTCTTCCCTATTTTGCAGTGGAGTTTTATAAACCATTTCCTTGAGATGGCCCCATATCAAAAAATCAAGTGGCGTAAAATCCGGTCACCTCAGGGGCCATCTAATTGGTAAAAGTGAAATATGAATAAATATTTTACAAATGGATAAAATTTAAAATTAGTGTTTCTATCTTAGTTTTTGTGATTTCGTGGATTTAGTCTAGAGATTTTTCTTTAATATAAAAATTGTACAAAGTCACTTCGGCTACTGATTAGAACAAAACAAATATGAAACACAAAATTGTGTACCACGGTTCTTTTGATATTGCAGCACACTAAGCATTATTACCGCTACATTTCATACCATAGCCAACTTGACTTAATGCAATAAAATGGTTTTCAGTAGCCATTTTAAAAATGAATGCCACCTTGCTATACATAGTTGAAAAGAGGAATTTAAGGAGAACTCGACAGGAAAAAAATATATACAGGGTGCCATTTAAAATAACAAAGTAGATGTCATTTTCGGCGAAACCAGAAGTGGAAAAAATTTCTTGTTTGTACTAAAAAAAGGACAATCACACATTATATAGGTCTACCAAATTTCAAAATAATATCTTTTTAAATAAACATGCTACGGGGTGTTACATATCTCCTGTGTCACTCGGTATATATTTATCTGAAGATAACAGGGTTAATGAAAATGCTTTTGGTTTTTCTTTTGCACATCATCTAGAGCCAACCCTAGTTTTGACGTTACTTATCGCTACCACTCGACTTCTACACATGACTTTAACTTTAAAAAAATGTTTCATTACCTTAGCGTCACACTGGTCACATTTAAACCAACGCACTTGCTCAGGATCCCTGTGGATATTATTAAAATGGGCCTTTAGGAAGGCTATTGATTTTGCCTGATAATTACAGCTCTCGCATTGGATCCAATTTATTTCTTCAGCGTTCATGTGAGTAAGCTGGTGCCTCTTGAGGTTGCCAGTACATCTGGTCTGATAGGAACACTTGGTACATTTGTACACTGGACCCTCGTTGGGGTTTCTATGGACTCTAAGGTGGTGTTGTCTGAGGCCACGTGCTGATTTTGCCTATAATAATAATAATAACAATAATACTAATAATAATAATAATAATAATAATTAAAACACACCACAGATAGTAGACAACCCCAAATCCAAAGCTAAGGCTGTCTGGAAAGAAGTTACACATTTGGAAAAACGCAGACATACATTCACACCCACGGGTGTTGTCAATACCGGGGCTGGGGGTCGAACCTAGAGCACGATAGACAGTCGATCAGCATATTCGCCACTCAATACGCCTTAACCGATTGAGCTACCGTGCCGCAGGTGATAATAATAATAAAAATGGATGGTAGATGAGGTGCGCCAACTAGACCGATGCAAGATGATGAACATCCATAGGAGTATTCATCCTAGATCGTCCGTTTCTCGTGTTTATCTCCTATATCATCGGGGGCCCAGAACTCTTGAATCTGGAGTGTATGCATGGAAGAGTAGGCATGTAACATCCTCAGGAGCTCGGATCCGATCCTGCTATTAGTGAGAGATCATGAAATAGCAGGGGTGGGCGCAGGATTGTTTAAGGCAGCAAAAATAGCCAATAGTCAGTCACTGAGCTTTAGCCAACTCGTCTGAAAGCCCAAATAAAATCTGCCGAACAGGAAAGTCTGTTTAGGCAGCTTGTCGATAAACTCATGCACAGTGTATACTATAAAAACATAGAAACACTGGGTTTATCGACTAGGCTGACATTCGCCTTTTTAAGGTCAGCTGAGCTTAAGTCGGAGACCGAGGGATTCATTGTGAGCTGTCTGGATGGTGTAATAAAATACCTTGGTCTACCGAAGCCACGTAATGGGTGTAGAGGTCCCTGATACCAACTGCAGGACCTGCCATCTGGCGCCGGAATCGCTGATGCATTTGCTTTCAGCATGCCCAGCATACGCGATTTCGGCCTGCATCCACTGCCACAACGCGGCTTTACGAGTGCTATACTACCATCTACAGCACTCGTACAGGGTAGATCAAACACCAGTGCTGCCTTACATCCCCGGAGATATTGAGTCCGTTGTCGAGAACGAGAAGTGCCGAATTTATTGAAACTACTCGTTCCCAACTGTCAGACTAATTCAAGCCAACAAGTCTGACAGTCATCTTCGACATCAGAACAAAGCGATGTTTGTAATGGAATTCTCAGCACCTACTGAGACAAACATCGCTTTGAATGAGGGAAAATGAAGATCGTCGTCTTAATAATTGGCGTACTTGGAGGTATGAAGCCTTCGCTGTTCTCAGAATTAAAAATCATACCGGCCTGTCAGAATTCGGCAGATTGGTTGGCAGGTCAGATGCAGAAGGCGGTTATCTTGGGGTCCTTTCGTCTGCTTAGGGCACATGACTCAGATGTTTACAGTCACTAACTCCACAGGTTGTGGAGAGTGGCTGTAATGAATTAGCCTGTGCGGCTACCGTGTGGTGTCGGAGGCCACAGAAGCCCTGTCCGGCAACCAGAGCTGGGTAAAGTACTCTGATAAAGTGCTTCAAGCACCAAGTACCAAGCACCTAGCCAGAGTGCTTTAAAACATCAAGTACCAAGTACTTTTATTTACAAAAGTACTTCAATTACCAAGTACAGTACTTATAAACCTGCATCATAGTAAGGCCACAGCGGTCCTTACTAAAGTGATGCAGGGGCGCGAAGTGAAGCAACATCGCAAGCGGAGTGGACTTGACTGGGGTGACGGACCATCAAGGAATACCGCGTAGCGAGGCCGTTGCTGACAAGGAGCATAGCCTGGAACAGCAACCGTCAAAAGGTTGAAGGATTGGGAAAATAGGTCCATTCCAGATAAAACTGCATCACAATGAGGAGGCTACAGCGGTCCTCACTAAAGTGATGCAGGGGTGCGAAGTGAAGCAACGTCGCTAGCGGTGTGGACTTAATGGGGTTATGGACCATCAAGGGACACCACATGGCGAGATTGTTGCCGAACAGAGCACCGAAGTAAAGTGACGTCGCGCGCGACGAGGATTTGACTGGGGTGGTGTCCAGCGAGGAACGCCGCGTAGCGAAGCCGTTGCTGACAAAGGATATTATATGACTGCAGGATCTGGACTGCAGGATATAATATCAACGGGGAAAGACAATGGACCTGGCCAACTACCACTCTGCCCATTTTCTCAGACCTGCTGCCAACGACACAGGAAAAATGGGTAGAGTGAGTTATAATATCTACGGGCAAACACAACCAAACCCGGAGACTATCATAGCTCGCCCATTTTCAGACCTGTATCACCTTGTCAGTGATACAGGAGTATTAAAATGGACAGTGCAAATGGACAGTGTAAACTAAAAACTGGGAGAGCACAATAAGCCCAGGAGGCTGCAGTGCCCTCGGAGTATTCCTTACAGACGAGCCCTGGGAGGAGGGGTTTTAGTCAGTTTGAGGCTGACACTCAGACCCATTCCAAGTAGGGATGGGCAGCCCGTGGGGGTTTCCCCTCCTCGCAAAAAAAAAAAGAAAAAAAGTACAGTACTTGAAAAAGTAAAGCACCAAGTACCAAGCTCTCAGAAATATAAATGTTAAGCGGTAATATGAGATTAAAAAACAAAAGCAAGATTATTGTCACACCAATCACACCTTTATGATATGACGATCATGAAAAATTCAGGAAAAATAAACGCTCTAAAAGAAAATTAATAATAATAATAATAAATGTTCTTTATTAAGTATTAAGCACATACAATACATACCAACACTCAATAGGCCATCGACCGAGGTCCTTCAGCCTGTTTCTTAAAATTAATATAATAATTATTAACAGTTATGTTTCAATTAACATATAAATAAACGTAAAAAAAAAAAAAATAATTATTTAATTTGGGAGTTTCATTGATCAATCCTTTCCCACAGCGTTTGTACCGGGTGTGTGTAGCGGTTTCTAATTGGTCTGTTTCTTCTTATGCAGAAAGGGGGAAGTAGATCTTTGTTTGTCTGGGATTGACTAAAGTTGGCCGCTTGTTTGGACAGTCGTTCTTCTATGGGTTGTACTTGGGTCAGCTGATATAACAATGCATTTGGCGGATTGTGAAGTTGGTTATTAGGGTGTCGGATTTTTGTGATTTTTCTGATAGCTGTGGTTTCTGCAACTTTGAGGTTTTTCTTCGCAGGGTTCTTCATATTTAAAGAAAGGATACATCCATATTCTATTATGGGTCTGCAGATCAGCTTGTAAATTTGTATTTTTGTTCTGGTATTAATACCAGTTTCACTTTTAGAGAGGCTTGTGAAATGTCGTGCTTTTGCAATTGTTAGTTTTTTAACGTTTTTAGTGTGCAGGTTATAATTAATTATATTGTCGATTGTTATTCCTAGGTACTTAACATTGTTCTTGGCGTGAAGGGTGTGATTATCTATGTTAATAGTGGGGGTAGTTGGTATAGGGTTATGGAAGAAAATTATTAAATGGGATTTTCTAGGATTAGGCTTTAGTCTCCATTTTTTAAACCACAACACCACTAAATTCGTCAGCTCCTGTAACTTTTCTATTGTTGCTCTGATATTCTTTCCATGTGCAATTAGTGTGGTGTCGTCTGCGTATTGCAAAATATATTTATCCAGGGCAAAGTGTTGTGGGTCTTCGTGGTATATATCCGAGCAGTAGATATTGTAGAGGATTGGCGAAAGAGGTGACCCCTGTGGGATTCCTTGCTGTGGTGAAAATTCATTTGACATTTTGTGTTGTACTTTCACTTTGAGCGTTCTTTCTGCAAGCAGGTTTATAATTATATGAATTAAATATTTAGGGCAGTCGAGTCTATCCAGTTTATATATGAGCCTTAACAACCATACGCTGCCAAAAGCTTTGTTTATGTCCAGGAATATTGCTGCGGTGTTGTTTCCATTTAATCTGGATGTTTCTACATTATTTGATAATACAGCTAATGGGTGTGTTGTTGATCAGTGATCTCTAAAACCAAATTGGTATCCAGGTATTTTATTTCCTATTGTATTTTCTAGTCTATTCTTGATGATTTTCTCTAGGTTTTTTCCAAGAACTGGTAGTAATGTTATGGGTCTATGATTGCTGGCTAATGAATGATCCAGGTTTGGTTTAGGGATGGTAATAATAATACCTGTCTTCCATTCTTTTGGAAAGAAGCTGTACTTTAAGCAGAATTCATAAATTTTGATTATGTGTTTGTGTATTTTGTCATCCAGTTGTTTTAATAAAGCTCTTTTTATGTAGTCGTGTCCAGGTGCAGAATTTTTTCCCTGGTTTAATATGTTATAATATTCTTCTTCCTCTATTATATACTCGTTTGGGTAATGTATAATTTGATTGTTTTCCTCAAAGTGTGTATTAAACCATGTTTCAATGTCTTCCTGGTGGATGTTGTCGAAATCGTCATCCTGGCTCGCTTTATACAAGTTTTCAAAATGTTCAGCAAATTTTTGAGCTTTCTCTTCGGCTGTATCAAAAGTGTGTCCATTCATTATTAAAGGTGTAGTATTTTGATTTTTGTTTTTGTACTTAGAAAGTTTTTTAATGTGATTCCAATAGTGTTTTCCTCTTTTACGATTAATGTCTTCACATGTGGAGATCCATTTATGCTCTCTGTATTGTTGTACAAGCTGTTGTATATTTTTATTGTATTTATTAATTTCTTTTTTAAGCTCGGCGCTCTCATTATTCTTATAATCTCTATATATTTTTCTTTTATTTTTGATCAACCTCAAAATAAAAGGTGGCAATTCCTGAGTGAAATAGCGAACTTCTTGTTTTGGAGTATTTTCTATGATGACCTTACTTAATTTACTGTTAAATTCAGAGATGTTGTCTCGACTAATATCGTGATCGTTTATGCTTTCAACATATCTTGACATTATGTTGTTGACTTTACTTATGTTTGTTTTGTTAAAGTTGTATCTTTCTATTTTGGAGCTGATGGCTGGGGTCTGCATGTCAATATCTATTTTGAAGCCGAGGTGGTCTGAGGCTAGATCTGTTATGTTTTCTACTTTATGTATGTTTCCTGTCATATTTAAAGTATGGAGTATTACATCTGGTGTGGAGTCGTTATTGTGGTCCATAAGGAATGTGGGTGGAGTATCGTATCTCGCAAAGTTCGTGTTCCTTAAGAAGTCGTTCATCTGTTTCTTTTTTGTTTTTGTGGTGACATTAAGATCCCCCACTATGATGGCATATTTGTGTAAAGTGGCCATAGTAAAAATGTTTTCTTCACTTCTGGAATTTGGATGGATGTATGTTAGAAAAATATGCAATTTGTCATCTAAGTATGGTATTGTGAAGTGGGTGCATTCATTGAGGGGGTTGTTGATTCTGGGAGCATTTGCTTTGCCCATTTTCAGTTGTGGATGAACTTTTACTAGGCTTCCACCTCTCGCATGGTTATGTATTTGAGCCCCATTTTGTTGGATGATATTCCAATTTTTATAGATCACCGTATTTCCAGATTTTGTTTTGGATTCTACAAACATCGCGAGGTTTATATCGTTGTTTTCCATAAAGTTGTATACCAGTTCCTTTTTTGCTTGATATCCGTTTATATTTGAGTAAAGTATATTAATCATTGATGTGTTCAAATTGTTCATTGTTTTCACTAATAGTGGGCTCTGTTGGTGATTGATGTGAATCCACTTGTTCTAAATCAAACATGAGTATATAAATCCTATTTCCTGAGAATACCGCCACCGTATCTACTTTAAAATTGTTGACAAATCTCTTGCGGAGTTGTGTGAGTAATTCTTCTCTGTTGGTAATCTTGGGGTCATTTACTTCATTTACGTAGCTATTTATTATTGTGTCGTGAATAGTTATAGGCTGGTGGATTCTCGATTTTTTGTTCTCCGTTGAGACTTCATGGGATTTTTTGTTTAATGATTTTATTGGTACATTGGGGATACCTTGGATGGGGTTACGAGGTCTGTTTGGACACTTATATGACCATGCTTGGTGATCCTCTGCGTTGCAGCTATGGCATTTTGGAGTTAGTGGGGAAGAGCATTTATTTGTAGCATGATTTCCTTTACATTTCATGCATGTGGTTGGTTTCTGGCAAACTTCAAATGTATGGTCGAATGAGAGGCATTTGCTACATGGTTTAGGTACCGGAGCTGGAGGCTTGCTGGGGTATACGGGGTAGTGACGGTATTTAAAATACAATCCTTTGGATAGGAGAGTTTCAGATGTGCTTTGTGAACTGGTAATAATTCTAATTAATGTGGTGGGATTATTTGTAGCTTTAGAGATGATTCGTTTGCAATATCTGTGTTCGAGATTGGATTTGTTTAGAAATTCACTAATAGTTTTTTCCTCTATTTCGTGTTCGACTGATGCAATCACAACCGAATAACTTGTAAGATTATGTGTTGTCGAAGGTTGAGTGGTGTTGGGGTTGAGTTCTTTGAATTGTAGAATGAGTCCTCTCTCTATCATTTTCTTTAATGTTGTTGTGATAGAATTTCTATCCGTGTCAGTTTTTAGTAACAGGCCGTTTTTTGTTGAAAGAATTGTATCTTTGGCGTTGGGATAAAGTCTTGCCCATAAATCTGTAAAGTTAATTCTAGTGTAGTTTTTATCAGCTGTAATGTGGAATAAATGTTGATATTTTTTAAATTGGATGTCCCTCATTATTGGTGAGTAGTGTATATTGGGATTTCTGTTTATCTTTGTGTTTTTATCTGGTACAGTTTTTTGTGTCGTGTTTATCACTGGGCTTTTTGTGTGTTGACTAGCTGTGGGTCCTAAAATTATGTTATTTATTTGTTCCTGGTTTAAATCTTTTGTCTTCTGTCTTTTCCTTTTGTAGTTTTTTTCCTTGGCCTTTATCCAGGTTCCTGATGATTCTGTAACTTCCATTTCATCATTTCCATCACTTTCGGAAGACATATCACTTTTATATTTTACTTCTAACAATTAATTAAACTATTTATCAGTAGGTGTGCTCTCTCTGGCTGATCAAGCAGTACGAAAGAAAATTATTTATATATTTGTTAGTAAGTAAATGTAGGTACATAATAATATTAATAATATACATAGTGTTTAGGGAGGATCTTTTTTTTTTTTTTTTTTTGCTGGAATCTGGCATATGACACTATACATTTTTGTCTTGGGGCGAGGTTGACAAACAATTGAAATTACATAATATTGTCTTTTATCGCATTTTTATGAATATCTCCTGTCGTATTGGTCGTATTGCAAAAGTATAAAATGGAGATTGTTCACAACAAAATTTCAAACAGATTAAGATATACAATATGTACAAACTTCAAAAAAAAAAATGAACAAGCCAATAAAAAAAATAAATAAATAATTTAATATAGCTTTAATAATAATCTATCCATTTATATAAAATTTTGAAGAAACATACTCTTTATGGATGTTAACCACCACAGAAAATTTCACAACAAATATTTGTTTAAACAGCCAAAAGCCATTATGCCATTAATTTTTTTTTTAATTTAATGCAAAAAGAATGACGGTATCGGCTTCCAATTAACATAAGAGGATATTTATTTTTTTAAATTATTTTTTGGACGTACCTACTTTTTAAACATGTTAAAACTTTTAAGTTTTGTAAAAATAATCGCAAAAATACAAGAGCTAAACGAATTAAAAAAAAATAAAATTACAAGACATGGTTAAACATAAAATAATTTCTTTAGAGCTAATTAAACGTACATTTAAAACCTACAGTTTAAAAAATGTTTCTTCAAATTCAATTATTGCAATATATTAAGGCGAATTATCATCTCATCACTCCTCAACAGGTTCATTTAGTGATATGGCAGTTTCCTACTTTTTCTCCTCATTTTAAAGTATAACAAACCAATAGCCTCAAAAAAAAATTTCAGCTCAATTGAATCAATAGCCACAGAGATATTCGCATTTGAATAAAAACACGCTCGGTCGGCCGTAGAGTGACGTCACTTGGCGTGCGCTGATACCTATATTAGAGCAGCGATTTCGTAAGTCTATCGTATAGTTTTTTTTTTTTTTTGGCGTAGAACCAGGTCAAACATGTTAGGTTCCTTTGAATATGTCACCGGGCATATGAAATCATATTTTATGACATTTTTTTGTGTCGAACTTTTTAAATCAATAAAAAGTGAGAAAAATGTATTTTTAAACAAAACTGTTTTTTTTTTGTTTCCACCGCCATATTTTTAAAACTATTAAAGGTATCGAAATTTGTTTTGTGTTAAATTAAAGCACACACTGTGGCCCTTTTACCAATATAAACGGTTTGGGCACAATTCGCACTTTCATTTCTCTAAAAATCAGAAAAACTAAAAATATATATTTTCTGTTTTGAAATCTTCACCAATCAATAAACTTTTTTATTTTTAAAAATGTTTACATACATACAGCGAAGAAAATAAAGCCTAATAATTACAAAAGTTTTTGAAACAATATATTTTTTCTAAAATGTACCGTGTGGCAACAGCGTTTTTTTTATCAGCGCTAAATGCGACATTGGGACTCAATTAATACACCTCGCATGCAGGGTTGATCAGATTAGTCGCGTAGAAGTGGCAGTTGTCGAAAATCATTAAGTATTCATTGTTCGGATAAAAATTGTGACAATCGAAAATGTGCTTGTTTTAAGGAAGGCCTAAAATGTTGCAACGAGTGCAAATGTCGTTCCTGTAACATTATTAAAGATTTCGAGGCAGATATGAACGAATTAGAATGCTATGTAGGGCCTACATAAACTACATACTACATATTTATCTATCCAAATAGAAAATTTATTTCAACAATAAAACTCATTTTATGCGTACGTTTTTACTTTCATTCATTTAAAAATGTCTAATAAACTTACTAATTAGGTGGGTAAGTTAGTAACACTGATTGATATTTATTGATTAGGTATTTATATCTAACTACCTTCTTTTTATTATTAAAAGGAGACTATTTTATATTTATTGTACAATTTCTTAATATTAACAACATATGATCAATACTACTGTACAATATATGGCACGGTAGCTCAATCGGTTAAGGCGTATTGAGTGGCGAATACGCTGATCGACTCGCTACGGCGCTCTGGGTTCGACCCCCAGCCCCGGTATTGACAACACCGGTGGGTGTGGATGTATGTCTGCGTTTTTCCGAATGTGTAACCCCCTTCCGGACAGCTTTGGCTTTGGATTTGGGGGTTGTCTACTATCTGTGGTGTATTTATGTTTATGTTTTATGAAATATTGAACAATAATATTGATCCCCTAGATGCTTTTGATCACCACTGGTTTTGTATCTATTGATATAAGTTAAACTACTACATACACCCCGACCGGGACCGTCAGATCATTGCAGTCGGCAGGCTTGCTACAGCCGAGCGCGCAAGATATGACTTTGGCCCGTTAAAAAAAAGTCGCTGACTCAATACTATGAACGGAACATGAAAAATTTTTATCCTAAAAACTTTTTTCAACTATTGGCTTCAATTTGTACGCAGCATGTATATACAAATTTTCATAAATAAATTTTTTTCTCGATTGTCTAAAATTACGCTACTGAAAATAACAAGTTTGGGTTTCCTATTATTTTTCCAACTTAAAAAAAAATAAATCGGGTTCACGTGGGACGTTGTTCGAAGCGCTATTGTGTCTACTTTAATTTAAAAACAAATAGCTTGATACCACAAATATTTTCAGAGATATAGCAGTGGAGACGTTAAAAAACATATTTCATTAAAAATCTATTTTTTTGAGTTTTTCAGAAATAAAAAAGTTCTCGACCACCAAAGAATGTCGTAAAAAATGATTTCGTGTACACGATTATCTTACTAAAGAATCCCACTAAGTCTGGTTTGGTTCTACGCCGGTTTTTCTCGAAAACTAAGCGACTTTACTTCCAGATTTTACTCTACTAACTTGCATTCACAGCCGTGTTCACTGGGCGGTTCAGCCATCTGACGTCACATCTCGACTACATGGTTATACCGAGCGTTTTTAAGCGCGCCGACTTTAATAATTTTTTTTATACATGAAGGCGGCGTCAGTAAATTCTAATTTTTGGCATATTTACTATACTCACCAAGCTCTTTCAGAATATGTAATAATAAAAAATTGTTAAATGAGCCTATTATTCTAAAACTGAGACCTATTTTTTATTTCACAATACACAACAGAAATGGTAATCGCCAATTATGGATAACTAAACACTGGACAGTGAATACAGGCGACTTTGTTTTTTTATTAGTTACTGACAATTCATGATGAGGCTTGTCTGGAAGGGCCTCGATTGAATTTTAAAAAGAGCTTGCACGTACTTTTGAAATACTTCAAGCACTTCAAAAGGATTTCAATTACTTTCTAAAGTAATTGAAGTACTAAAAAGGACTTCAATTATTTCAAAAGTAATTGAAGCACTTTCGAAAGTAATTGAAGCCCTCTGAAAGGGCTTGATAGCTCAAGTACTTAAGCAAAGTAATTCATATGTCAAGTACCAAGTACTCTCTTTTAAAAGTAATTGAAGCACAGTGCTTGAAGCCCTAAAAGTGCTTCAAGTACTACTTCAAAGCACAAAGTATATTATGTAAAAAATTTTCCAGTAAACTATTAATTCCTCAATTATGTAGCATTAACTTAAAATGCTATTTTTTTGTCTTGTAATACAGCATAGCCAGTCAGAGATATCATTAATATGGTATAATGTAATGCACTCATCAATAAACGTGAGAAACTGAAATGGGTCACGCGCTGGTAGCTTGCTACCTTAGTGACTATACCATTTTCTTTATTTAGGCGTAACAGTCTTTGTAAATATAATAAGTAAATTTTTAATTCTATACTTCTGTACCTTATCTTAAAAATTTGTAATTTTTTTATATCTAAACCTAAATAAAGCTTCATTCATTCAATTTGCAGCTAGCATATTGAATATTTTTTTGGTATAAGGAGGTGGCGTGGGTGTCAGGTTGAAGATTCGATTTATGGAGGGTGTTATGTAAAATGCACGTAAAGTAAACGCAGCACACTTATTAGACAACCACCAAATGCAAAGCCAAGGCAGGGGGGTTACATAACACTGTGTACCAAATACGTTTAAAAATATTACCTGATACGGGCATAAGTCACAGGGTCGCATATTATCCTCATCCGGAGCCAGATGCGTTTCTCGATGACGTTGAATGTGATACCTGTGTCTTGTTTCATATGGACATGTACCACATTTATACATCACAACCTCATCAGGACGTCTATGAACCAGTTGGTGTCTGATCAGGATATCCTTGGTTTTTGCCTTAAAAATACAATTCAGTTAAAGTTTTTTTTTCATTGTTACTTAAATAGTTCATATTATCTAAAATCATACTAAACAAGGTGGTATTACACAGAAAGTCGATTTGCATAATTTACCATATGTAAATGTGCAAATGGTATTTGACTTTCTAGCAAGCAACACGAAGTTAAAGTCCATCTCAATTAAGAATGCAGTTGTTTACGATATAAACAGAGCACGGCTTACATACATACGCGAATTGCCAAGCATGTGGAATCCCCTAGGGCTGTCTCAAGCCCAGTGATGCACAAAATAAAAAGTAACGGATTCGGAGTTTCGCTCACTTATAGGGTCACCAAGTCATACAAATTTTTAGAAATTCAGAAAAAATTCAAACAAGAAGTTTCTTGATGCCAATTAGTTCATTTGGTAGTCAGTAAGAAGTACTTAATTTATCCCACTCAAACGAGGCCCAGAAACACCCCCCCCCCCCAAGCACAAAAATATAGTTCTTCGCGATTTCCAGCTTTCCCGTTGAATTTACGACAAAAATGGCTGTGTGCAAAATTAAAAAATTAAAGATCATAACATTTTCTACAAAAAAAGCTATATACAATTTTATCGTGAGATGCACATTTCAACAAGTAATTAGCGTGCAAAGTTGAGCTCAGTTGCGTGGTCTACTAATTTTCCAAGTTTCATCCATGAAATTGCATTTAATACAAGACATAATCACACAGGTCTGCGACGTTTTGTTGTTGGGCAGATGGAGGTCATTTCCGAAGTAATGTTTCGCGCTGAATCCGAATCTGTCCTCAGAATTCGCCCACCACGTCAGGATTTTGAAATATTTGAGGTTAGGTAATTAAAAAATTCAGCGAGACTGGAAAAGTAGGCGTGGCACATGGTCAGAACATATTCAAGCAACTAGTCCGCATGGGCGTCACTTGAACTTAACGTTATGGAATTTGCGAATATTTTAAAAATGTATAAAGCAGCATTTACTCCGTTTTTAAATATAATATAATTTATTACTACTTCTACAGCAATTTGACTAATAGATTTGAGCTCAACTAATGATAGAACAGCAATAAAAAACAATATTCATTCATTAATTGTATCCCTCAAAGCAGTACTCCACTGCAAATCTTGGCAACTAGGGCCAACAAATGCACCCCCACTGCGTCCCTCGGGCGATTATTGTATGTCCAAACAAACCGTACGTATACTGAATTGGGATTGCCCCTCTATACTTTAGACCTCGTTGAAAAAATTGCATTTTTGTCTACTTTTGAGGTTATGTATAGGATTCAAAAATTTTTTCAGCTTATTTCTAATAAATACATCATTGCTTGTCGAAAAAATGAATTTACCATATAAAAATCTTAGATCAGATGTACCGGGTGTTAATAAATTAAGAAAACATCAAAATGCCTCAAGAGAGAAGTACCTTCATTTATTATTTTGGACAAAATGTTTATAAAACAAAGTTATTTATAATCCAAAATAAAGCCTAAATACAGATTATGAAGTCTGTGTTTTGACTTTTATGTTTTTATTGTTTATCTTTTTACGTTGAATTTATTAATATGAATAGGAATTCAAATTAAGAAACAGAGTGTGCTGTCGATAATACTGAACTGACAAACGTCATTGTGACATTGTGTAGAAGATTACTATCTTACATCTGCATTTATTAGTGTTCTGTTGATCATTAAAAAAACGTTTACCAAACAAGAAAAAATGTATTTGATCAAATGTTATGGGATTGGAGACGTCTCTTATCGATATGCAATTAACCTTTTCCACCAAAAGTTCCCTAACACAGCGGTATCATGCCAATCATTGCGCAAACTTGTAAAAAAATTCAATGAAACTGAATCTGTATTGGATGTCAAAAAACCCAAGAAAAAGTACAATGAAAACGATGCGGCAACACTTTTGGCAATAAATTCAGTAATAGAAAACCCGAAATTATCTTTACGGAAACGCTCACAAAGACTGGAAGTAAGTAAAAGTCATTTACAGAGAATTTATATGGAAAACAAAGTTCGACCATTTAAGCCAAGGTTCAGACATACACTTGAAAATGGAGATGAAGAGAAATTACTGGATTTTTGTTTATGGGTCGGTGAGAATTACCTCGTAGATAGAAGTTTTCACACAATGTTTTTTTTTTACTGACGAAGCAACATTTTGTACCAATGGCCACGTTTCATCACAAAACAGTCGTTATTGGGCTTTTGAAAATCCAAACAATGTCATTCACAAACGAAGTCAACGTTATAAAAAATGAATGTATAGTGTGGGATTTTTTATGATCGAATCGTTGGTCTATATTTCTTAGAAGAAAATTTAAATCAGCATGTTTATTTGGACCTTTTGGAAAACTTTGTATTGCCATTTATAAACACTCTGCAACCGGAAGTAAGGCATGACATTTTTTGGCAGCAAGACGGTTGCCCAGCTCATTTCTCAGTTTTGGTACGGCAGTGGTTGACAGATCACTTCGGAGCCAGATGGATGGGAAGATATGCTCCAATTAATTTTTCTGTAAGATCACCAGATCTTACACCAATGGATTTTTTTCTGTGGGGTGTTTTAAAACAGAAAGTTTATGCAGATGCCCTACCGCATGATCGAGAAACACTAAAAGCACGAATACAAGATGCGGTGAATGAAGTGAATGTACCCTCAACCATTCATACGGTCTATGGCGAATTTATTAAAAGGATGGAGAAATGTGTTGAGGTTGGAGGAGGCCATGTAAAATAAATTGTTTTTCACAATCGTTGAAGTTAATATTATTGTTATGTTAATATTTGAACAAAAATGTAAGTTGACATAAATGTAAAAGTCAAAATTTAGACTTCACAATTTGTATTTACGCTTCATTTTGGATTATAAACAACTTTGTTTTATAAACATTTTGTCCAAAATAATAAATAAAGGTACTTCTCTCTCATGTTTTCTTAATTTATTAACACCCGGTACATCTGATCTAAAATTTTTATATGGTAAATTCATTTTTTCAACAAGCAGACTTTTTTATAAAGAATGACTTTTCATCGTAAAATCAATAATAGAGATGTTTTTCCTCTTGTCAACTCCATCCGGGGACACACTGTATAACATTTATTGATTTTCTAGATATTGAGCAAAATAGAAGTGTTATAGGTAAAATAATGTAAAGAAAATACACAATTTGGCATTCATATAAGATAGTTACAATCTAAGCGAAAGTTGTCTGTTATTGGTTAAATTATTTCCCGCCAAATAAGATCATTTGAAATCTGCGTCTAGACGGGCGTATTTTTATTTTTTTATTTTTATTTAAGATATTTTTGTTTTGGTTTAAATTGATTATGCAGTAATTGCTAAAATAATAACATTACTTGATATATATCACCAAAACTGGATTTAAAAAAATGGAAAATACCCCATTACAAATTGTTTTATTGAATTTTTGTTTGACATTTCTCAAATTGACAACTCCTTTCAAATATTAAGTTTTTACGTTAATTCGTCCACAAAACGATGTATGCTCTTGAATAATTGGGTTGTTGACGAATTTTCAAAAATAGTGAAATACAGTGGTAGAGAGGCGTTAATTTAGTTATATATTTAGTTTGGAAAACAAATTCTAAGCACAACATATCTCAAATTTGATACAACTATTCTTAGATCACGATTCACATGAATGACATTTTAAAAACTTTTATTTACTTAAATGGAGCCAATGTTGGCTCTTGGAGAAGGAATAATACAATAATTAGAAGTGTTTCATTCTAAGTGAGTTTAATAACTGACTTTACAAAGCGTGTCTAGTCGAATTCATAACATACAGAGTGTACATAAGCAAAATAAAGAAGAAAGGAAGTGCAAGTCTGCATTCAGCATAAAATGTGAGAAACGAAGGTGAAACATAATATCTCAAAAATAAGCGATTAATAAGAGAAGTCATTATCATGTAATATGATATACCTGTGAAGGTTTGTTATGACCATAGCCCCTATTTCGGATGACATTCCAGAGACGGACTCTGAATTACACGATACTATCTAATACTTTTGTAAAGTTACAATTAGAAACATCGGTCGCTAACAATAAGTATTATTGCCACACAAACCAAAAAATCTTTAAATATAAAATTTTTATTTTATAAACATTAGTGAAAGTCCAGGCGAACGCTTATTGAGATGTTTACGTTTCTCTATAGATAAAAAGAGTCCCTGACCCTCCAGACAGGTAAAAAATTATTAGTCGTATTATATGGTGTCATTACACAGTAATTATTCTTAAATATTGCAAGTTCTAAATATAATTTTTTGGTCGACCTAGACAATATCTAGATTTTAAAGATATAAATTGGATTTTAATATTATTATATAAAACATTAGTAGTTATAGTTGTATTGAATATTGTTCAATGATATGGAACACGAAGCATAATAATTATGTTAATAGACTCGAAAGTATTTAAAATAAATTTGTCAAATTCATTTTACATGCATAAACATTAACTCATCCCTTATAAAGTACTAACAGTGTAACAGTAAAGGTATGTTGGGACTTTCAACACTGCGTGGCTCACCGCCCGAAACCCAACGCACACTGCCAAAGCCAAACTAGAAATGGAGTTGCTATTTAACAATCTGTTATTTTATAACTGTTATTAGTAAATAGCATTAACAGACTGTTGTTTCTGTTCGAAAATAACAGGTGAGAAAACAACAGATAAGAAACACGACGTAGTAAAAATGTTTTTGCTAACTGCTGTTAAACTGTTATTGAGAAAACAGCAGTAGTAGATTTTGTGGTTTTTCGAAATGAAATATCGTCAAATAAATTAACCGGTATATGTTTTATTTCATATTTAAATAAACCATGTTTAATTAGTATTACTAACGAAAGTTTTTGTTGACTATTGTTACATTCTTACGGTGTTAAAATACAAAAAAAATACCATCTTTGAAAAGAATCTATCATTTTGACAATCATAACTTTGTTAATATTTAACAGATTTATACCATATTGAAGCTTAGCTCTCTGTCAAAATTTTGCCTCTTTACTTTTTTTTCCAATTTACTTACTCCAATTAATTCAATGTTGACATCTCTTAATTGGTTCTCAGTTGAAAATAGACTGTACTATTTTACCATGATTTTTGTATTTAAAATAGTAAATCATATGGCTCCAGAATATTTTCAGCATTTCCTTACTTTCAACAAAGATATTCATACATATAATACAAGAGGTACAAACAATATTCATATTGCAAGAACTAATTGCCGTAACTCTATGAATACATTATATTTTAAAGGTTTTCAAAAATTTAATGAGTTACCCGAATCTGTAAAAGATGCTACAACGTTAAACAGTTTCAAAATTAAGATAAAAGAATTTATTAGGAATAAATAGATTGTACTTAAAGTAAATTGAATAAGAATAGAAAATAATGTCTTAGTATTATGTAATTTGTAAATTACCATCTATTTAGGTTAAGGTATTTTAATATTTTAATGTTTTATTTTTAATTTTAATACCTATGTTTACTTTTGCAACGTATTTTTTGTAGTATAGATTTTTTATCATATGTATATTAGGTCTCTTCCTAATTCAATAAAGTTCTTCTTCTTCTTCTTCTTCCTAAAGTGTCACCCGTGTGGGCTATTACCGATTAAAGGAAAAAAGTGCCTAATTTCAACATGGCAGAGCATTTTTTCTTTATTTCTGCATGGCGGATTTTTTTGGGATTTTCAGTCAGAGACTTCTGGATAGCCATAGAATACAATACCGAAGAAATTAGCTTGTTACTAATTTGTTCCGGGTTTGGTCCAAATTTAATTTAATTTTACTGAAGTACTATTATTAAAAAAAAAAATGTTTAGCGCCGCCGAGCACACTAAACAAACATTTCACATATCAAATGAAAAAATAACTGTTACCTTATAAGAACATGTGGCACAACTAAAGATTCTTAGCTCATCACCTTCGTGACTCAAACGATGCGTCGTTTGCAGAACTCTCTTATACGGAGTTTGGAAGGGGCATACTGGGCATTTGTAGAACTTTCTTGAATTATTATGGATGAGCATGTGCTTTTGGAGAACCGATTTATATACTGTCTGCAAAAAAAAACAAAAAAATTATGTCAGGAGGCTAGAGGTATTGATAATAAATAAGTTTTAATTTAATTTTAGAGGTATGGTGGGCAGTCCATGTAATAATTTAAATGCCCTTTAAACTTATTTAGGTTTTATATTTTATAATGGCTACCTCACAAACAAGTGATTTATGCCTGATTTTTAAATTGCAAATTGTATGTGTGATTATGTGTTACATTTTTAAACAAAAGGGAGCAAGAGGATGATTTCACCACTGGAACCATCAAATCAGAGGCCTCTGAACTTAGACCATCGACCACGGTAAAAACTCGTTTTTAGTCAGTAACTCTTTTTGAGCTTTTCAGATTCATTTTGAACTATGCAACTGTAAAATTCTGCTTTAATGTATTCTTGTTTGTTAAACCACATACGCATGTTCTTAAACTAATTGTAATTGGAAAAAGTAATTTTAATTGGCAAAAGTAATTGTAATTGGAAAAAGTAATTGTACTTATAGAAGTAATTTGTAATTATAGTAAGGAATCTAGCAACCAAAAAGACGCGTCTAAAATGCCGAACCCTGAACTCGCTGGTATAAAATTTAAAAAATGTGGATATTATCCAGAATTTTATGCCAAATCCGATTCCAGAGCGCGACATCGGCCAAGATTGCGAAATTGCAATAAAATAATAATTTCGAAAAAAATTTAGAACTTAAATATTTCATTATCTTTCGTTTACCTTGCATTTATGAGCTTATTTATAAAGGTTTTTTTAATAATTCTAATATCAATCGAAAGCTTAATGTTTGTAGTTTCATACGGGTTTAATAGAGAGACATTATTTTCATTATAAACAACACTATAAATTGTTTAAACAATATGTGCTCGGAATGTGTAGTGTAATTTTCGGCATCGAGGTACTTTTGTTATTATTGCAGATAGATGTGTAGTTATTCGAGACGAAATGCATAGAACAGACCAACGAACATTTTTTATTAAAACAATTTTTTAATTCGCTGAATAATTTAGGAGGTATGATTTTTTTTAAATGAAGAGCATTGTTTGGGTCTACCGCGCGCGCGGTCTTGTCTCTGTAGGTTATTTATACATGATTTCGAGGCACTGCTGTTATAATAATAAAAGTTTTTATTATTACGTACAGTGCTCGTCACAATAATTTTGCCACCTATGGCAAGTTTTATTTGATTTATCAGTTATATACGGTGCGGTAGCTCATATAACGCCCTGTCTCTCTTGGGGTTATTTAAAATGAATTCTAAATAAATAAAAATACAAAATTAACAATAAACTAATTTATTAACAAAGTGGTAGAGCAAATGAGAATAACACTACAGGGTATGGGCGAATAAATTTGTGCTAACGAATAAAGAAGTACAAACAAATAATCAAACAAATTCACAGATATACGGAGATAAATAGATAAAGCGTAATAAAGGGAGATTGGCCAATTCCGCAAGGAAAAAAACTATTAATAATAAATAAATGATTGTTCATTCACTTATCAGAATTATTTTCCGAGCAAATTATCCAAGAATGAGCAATTAAATATTTATTTAAGTTTAAAGGCAAAAACAAGCTAGAAGACTTAACTAAAAGGTACAAATGGGAGTATTTATACACCCACAAAAATTTACATAATTCCTCGAACGAAATACGTAAAGATAAATTTTAATATTAAACATATAGCACTCCAAAAGTAAATTTGAGTGTTTAGTCGAGATAAAAAATTAGCAACTGTTCATGAAAACGTAAAGGTAACGAACACGCACTACACTGTGATCAACTTGATGAACTACTGGCTCAAATCTTCCACAAATTGATGACTCGTGCATAAACAGGAAAATATAAAGTTCATTTTGGACATTACCAATAAAACTGCAATCCTATTTAAAGTTGAAAACATAGATTGAACGCACTATTATTTAGCCACTTTTAGGTGGATATTACACATATCAATACTTATTTCGAATGTACAGCTTGCAAAAGCACACATAATCTGGCTGTCAAATTCCTTAACCAGCTTAAACGAAGGAAAGAGACTAAATAAATAATTAATTTATAATTTTTATGGTTTAACTAAACCATTCAAATTCTGGAACTTTTAATATCTTCACTCAAATTTGGTTAAAAGATTGACTGTGGGCTCGCTCAAGGCGGCCGTAAAAGTCCCTCTCCATCATGTCTGCCGCTTGGTTCGGTATTTATCTCTTCCCCCACTAGTAGTCGAAATACCTCACTCCTTAAACCCGCGAATTTAAACTATGGTTTCTCATTGGAGGAAAGGCATTATTTTCAAATGTTTACCAGTAAAGCCGAGAACTAGGCGACGGTTACGTTACCTTCTAGAACCTTACAGTAGCGGCGATAATTTATTTTTTAAGAGGTAACAAAATAGGTAATTTATGTACGGAAAATACGAAATAATGTAATTTAAGGGCTTTTATGCCTATGAATAAAAATGACCGTTACACTCAATCGGTTAAGGCTTATTGAGTGGCAAATATGCTGATCGGCTGCCTACCGCTCTCTGGGTTCGACCCCAGCCCCGGTATTGACAACACCGGTGGGTGTAGATGTATGTCTCCGTTTTTCCTTGGCTATGGATTTGGGGGTTGTCTACTATCTGTGGTATGTTTATGTTTTATGTTTATATAAATCCACCATCCTTTACCACAACACAATTGACATTTTATTCTTATACAGCAGAGGACAATTAACAAAATAAACAAAAAAAATCTAATAATATACACTAGGAGGAAACATAGAACATTTCGAAAAATGTAGGTTGGCAAGATTATTGTGACGGGCACTGGACATTATTTTATTAATTTTTTGTAAGGTATAAGCATCATTTTTGTAACGTCTTTCATATGAAAGTTCCTACAGATCATAAATAATGCTTACAAACAGAACAAATTATCTGTATTTAATTTAACAAGTACAATGAAATTAAAATATTTTTCGTCTTAACAAAATAACAGTTGTATGTATTGTAAATTCTGTGTACATAATACATATGGTATAACTAAAATTGGAGTATTATAGGTAAGTCGTTATACATATGATTGATGTTATAATGCTATAATTAAGTGTATTGATGTAATAATACTATAGTATAAGTTAAGGTTAAACTAACACCTTTGATATCGGCCTTCACAAAAACAACCTATTATGCACGCCAAACCGGCCTTAGCACAACTGCAGTTTCCAATGCAATTTTGGAACTGTTTGCATTTACAAAACATGTTTCCAGGCGTTACATTTGGACGGACACTTTTTGTCATAATATATTGTCCTTCGAAACCCAACCGACATCTTTAGGTTTGGGAAGCACTGGATTGACGCAACTTGCTGTCTTCCACATAATTATCTGGTAGGCAGCTAAGAATGTGCTGGTGAAATGATTCTTCAGATGGTGGCAAATTTCGAATATCCGATTTACAAGTGTGAAATAAATGGGCCCCCAAATTGTCCAAATTACCAATGAAAAACGGTCTACTATATAAGACTTTAAAGAAATATCGTGCAGAGTTTTCAAATTCAGCAGTATTAAATGAACTGTCGAGTGGGAAGTTCAATATTGACTGTAACTTAAGATCATTGGCATATTTGAGGCATGTTTTGAATACGTAAATTTTTTCTTTTCGGAAAGGAAAACTGACCTTATCGCAACCACTTAAGACGTAAGTACATAGAAAAAAATTGCCCAAATGAATTTCTGACATATTCTGCGTAGTCCACAGTTTTTGTATTATGCAGTGAATAGGTATATACAGATCGAATCTATGTATCCACAACTCATTTATGTTTATTCTAGTAGCATACTATAGTGCCATCACAAAAATGGCTGTATCAGTAGCTTGTATTATTACCTTTATGTAATTCAAATTTGATAGGTACTGAACTATTGCAAATATTCTATTGTCTGCTTCGCTGTGATTTGAAAAGTGAAGTCTGTTACAATTTTACTTTGTTTCATGGAGGAAATCGTTGTACTGGCACTATGTTCGGCCATCCCTATCGTCATAACAGAAACGTTAGGAGGTAGACTACTACTACTATGATCTGTGTAGAATGTTTCGGAAATATACTTCAATAAACGAGCTTTGTTGTTATTATTTGCAAGGAAAATTTTCCAATTCGGAATTTTAATATTATCCTGCACCTCAAATTCATGACTCATCACGGTATATTTGCAAATCGCGTACCCGAGGCCACGCATATATTTATTATTATGATAAGATATGACTACGGCCGCGCGCCCTACATTTAAAAAATCATATCTCCTAAATTATTCAGCGAATTAAAAAATTGTTTTAATAAAAAATGTTCATTGGTCTATTCTACGTATTTCGTCTCAAATAATTACACATCTATCTGCAATAATAACAAAAGTACCTCGATGCCGAAAACTACACTACACTTTCCGAGCACATATTGTTTTAGACAATTTATAGTGTTGTTTATAATGAAAATAATGTCTCTCTATTACACTTGTGTATGAAACTACAAACATTAAACTTTCGATTGATATAAGAATTATTAAAAAATCTGTATAAATAATCTCATAAATGCAATGTAAACGAAAGATAATGCAATATTTAAGTTCCAAATTTTTTTCGAAATTATTACTTTTTTTACAATTTCGCAATCTTGGCCGACATCGCGCCCTCTGGAATCGAATTCGGCATAAAATTCTGGATGATATCCAAATTTTTTTAATTTTATACCTGCGAGTTCATACCCCATGATCGAATTCGGACCTTTAGATTCTCGACTATTAGATAGTTCAAATAATATAATTACAAATTACAATTCCTATAACAATTTTCCTGCAATTACAATTATAAATTACTTTAATAAAAAAAAGTACTTAAATACAATTACAATTACAGGAAAAAAAAGTAATTGTAATTGCTAATTACTTTTTCACCAGGAATTACCCAGCTCTGACACACATGGTAAGCTTGCTTAACCGGAACGAATATTAATTTTATATCTTCACTATTAATCCCAACCTCACAGAACAAGGTACATATGGTTAAAAGGAAGCAAGAGGATGATTTCACCATTGAAACCATCAAATCAGAGGCCTCTGAACTTAGACCATCGAGCAACCACCCCCCCCCCCCCCCCCCCTGAAGCAGGAGATTATAGAAACACATGGTAAGCTTGCTTAACCGGAACAAATATTAATTTTATATCTTCACTATTAATCCCAACCTCACAGAACAAGGTACATATGGTCTATTTAGCTCTAATGAGCATTTTAACCAAAAACTATCTAACCGTTTTACAGTAAACTAAGCCTCATTGAAAATTTTAGCCCACCATGAGAAGTCCCAATACTTTATTTATAAGTAGTCCATCTATAAGCTGAATCAGTCTCAGTATTCGCCATATCAATCCAGTGGAATTACAATAAAAAACCGCTGCCCAAGGAATCACTACTTCCACATCCAGATTTTTTATCCAAGTCACTCACAACGAAAAAAGTTTGTATGTGGAAATAATTGTTTATGGAACTTTAATAACATAATATTTGAAATCCTGTATCCCAAAAACCCATAAAAAGATACCTCACATTGGTAGCGGGTTGGGGGTGGTGATAGGGGGTGGTAGTGGGGGTGGATGAAGTAAAAAAATATTTTGAGGTTTCTGGTTCTTGTACACACACTAAATCACAATTTTTTTCATCCCCTTTAATAATGAGGTGGGGGTGGTAATGGGGGTGGCTAATGCCAAAATTTCTTTGAGACCTTGTCTTCTCTTGTATATACTACATACTAATTTTATGGACTCTTACCCGCTTGATTTACCTATTTACCCCAAATTTACCCCAATTTACCCCCCAACCCTTCGACGGAATAAGATGAAAATATAATCTAGTTCTAGATCTCGTTAAAGTACATATGTGTACCAAATTTCAAGTCAATATCTCAAACGGTTCCAGAGTAAACGTGCGCACAGAAAAAGTTACAGACAGACCGACAGAAATTTTTTTTTCGCTCAAACTTAAAATCTCGACGTTTCGTGACATTCTAAGCCTATTTGAACAATAAAAATTCTTTTGTCGTTACTATACTTCCACTGGATGTGGAAGTAAAAAGGACTGAAATTTATTGTAATTTGATTCAGGATGCCACGTGGATTAAACGATAGTCTTATTGATTACGAACATGACCCTGAATTTTTTACTGCCGAAACATTGTTTAGGTATTTAACGATTTATTGTTGAAAAATCCCAAAAAAAATCTTTTTTTAAGATAACTCAAAGACTTTTACCGTAAGTTTTTCAATTTGTAGATATTGTTAGAACTTTGAAAAACGGTTAATTTGAGAGGTGCTTCATTCAAAACGCTTGAAAATTTGTTTAAATAATTGCAGAAAACCGCGAAAATTTTCGCAATTTGCAAATATTTTTCATTCTTTAACAAAAGCACTTTAGTACTTGAAACTTTGACAAAATATGTCTTTTATTACCCCAAAGTTACCCCTAAAATTTCATAAAAAAATTTCAATTAGTTTAAGAGATATTTAATTTGTTTATTAAAAACATAAATAATGTAAAACACAAATTCACCCAGTTCCCATTGTTGTAGAAGGTTGATTCAAACATCATTTTTTTGTTGAGACTTAAATTTTATGTTTTCATTAATGGTAAATGGTAAATCAAATTTGCATTAGTTTCAACTTCAAAATGGCGTTTGAAAAAGTGTCACATTTTGAGGGTACGTTTTTTGCTAATAACTTTTAAACAAATGAAGATATTGCAATATCGTTCTCTTATCTTTGTTGCTGGGGTTTTTCACACATTTTCAAAAAAGTGATTCTGTAGCTTTACAAAATAAATTTCTTACGAAAAAAACAATTTTCCGAAAGGCGCACGTCTTTTTTATCAAAGTATCATGACAACATTTTACAGAAAACAAGTGGTGGTATTAATATCCACACCCAGGGTAAACGCAAAACATTATGATTTATAATACAGAATAGAATAGAATATTTATTTACCAATTTCTTGATACATAATCACCTTAACTTGGACCTTGAACATATTATGTGCTCAAACTCAATAAGTCATCAATTTTCTATTAGAATAAGAGAGAGCCAAATATATAGTTTGCACATTTTGGTAAATGTTTGGTAGAAGGAGTCAATCAGTCCTTAGTTGCGGAAACCTTTAAAGTTCCACTAATGGTAACTACCACGTAGAAACTACTAAAATTGCTGCTTGGGCCTGCACTCTTATAAGGGTTTTAAATGGGTTTTCATCATTCCCAGCACACGAAATTACATAAATCCACGATTATTTATGAAATTGTTAGTTACATTACTCGAATTGAATTTGATTTATTTCATAAAAAAATTTTAGTCGTATAATTTAAATCAATTCTACCTACAGGCTCTCTAAGATGTCAAATAAAAACAAAATAGTTGAAATATTACCTTATATGCACATTTGTGACATTCAAGAACCTCATTCTCCTCCTTTTTGTGTATAAATTGGACATGTTTTCTCAAATACAAGTGGTTCCGAGTAGAAAAACGACAGTGAGGACATCTGTGAATCACAACCTCAGAGTCATCTTTATGCGTATTCATGTGTTTGATAAGAGTATTCTTTGATTTTGATACATATGGACATGAGGCACAGCTGAAAAAAAAATATTGCAGATATACAGATGTAAGAAATAAAACAATTCTTTCCCGACTCTCACTACAATGCCTAATGCACAGAGGTGGGTCGGGTCAGTCCAACCGGCCCTGGTCATTTTAGGGAAATGGCCCAAACAGACACGGAATTAGAATCTCAAATTTGGGTGGGCCAGGGCGGGATAATTTTTATTTATTTATTTATTTATTTATTTTTGGTGGGCCAAGGCTCAAGGCAAAAAATGCGCCACAGGCGAAACCTTTGGATTTTTGAAGGTCAAACGCTCTAAAGTGAAAAGTAAAAAATTTGAGTTACAAAACATTTTCTTCGAAAGTCTAAAGCAGACTGCTACCGTCTCAGTAACGTTTTTAAAAACGTCACTAAACATCCATATGATTTTTCCATGATTGTTTTTACCTGCCATTACTATTATATAATCTTTCATAACAATTGGCGATTTGCACGAAAGAGAGTTTGGTAAAAAGTGTCTAGATTGGTATCACTGTAATTCACTGCACATGTTGACCAACTCGTCGAATTTCCAAACTTCGCAACAATTAAATACCTATAATATAATAATCATAACATTGTTTTCATTATCTTTAATGTCAAACCTACTTCCATTCAATATAAATCACCTTTATTAGGTTGTTTCGTAGTCTACAATATTTGAAAAATGTCGAATTATGCAATTTGTCAAACACTGTTTCTAACTGTCAGTTTAGAAGAGTTGGCAGCAGTGATTGACAAATTGCATAATTCGACATTTTTTAAATATTGTAGACTACGAAACAACCTAATAAAGATGATTTATATTCAATGGAAGTAGGTTTAACATTAAAGATAATGAAGACAATGTTATGATTATTATATTATAGGTATTTAATTGTTGCAAAGTTTGGAAATTAGACCAGTTGGTCAATATGTGCAGTGAATTACAGTGATACCAATTTAGACACTTTTTACCAAACTTTCTTTCGTGCAAATCGTCAATTGTTGAGCATGTGAAACTGGCAGACCAATTAAAAATCAACAAAATTGTGGCAGACAAAGGAAAATCCATTGAGAAACATGAAAATTTCCTCGATTTTTTTTTGTCTGGCACAAAAATAAAGTAGTCCGGTGCAAGATATATGGCTAATTTTTCGTGGTTTTCTTGTGTCTGCCATTTCGTATTTAACGATCGAACGTCGTTGGAAGCTCAAGCTAAAAATGGAAGGTCGATTAATAACGCCTAACATTTGAAATGATTTAAACATAATATCATTAAAAAATGATGTGAAGCATATACAAAATGTTATTTTAAAATAAAATAGCCACAATAGCAAATGAAAAATAGACTTATAGTCCGGGAGGCAGCGACACATTTTTGGTACTCATGTCATTAAGGCGGATTTTCACTTATTGCATATACATACACGAAATGGCGGTCACCTGCGGTGAGGGAGCTGCCAGAACGCCACCCACACGTAAAAAATTTATTGAAAAGTTGAAATTTTGTATGTTGTTTAATGATGTTAAAAAGTGATAAAAACTCATAGTCAGCTGTTAAAATGGCGGTGGATAGTACGTCCGCTGCTCATATAGACATGTTGATTAAAAGTTTAAATTTTAGTAATTCCATCAAGGTTAAAATTATTTTGTATAACAATATGTATAATGCATTTGACAAAAAAGTGAGTCAGTTGATGGTAAGAGGGGGAAAGACAACGTGCTGAAGCCATAAACATCGTAGTTTGCAACTAGCAAAAGCTGACAGGTTTTCCCTTATAACAGACACAGACCCCATTATTTTTATTCAATATATTTAATAATAATTACAATAATAATAATAAATGCCTTTATTCATTGTGTATACAAATTAAAATACAATAAAATATATTAAATAAACACAAATGAAAAGGCGAAGTTCGGTGGTACAGTAGTACACCCGCTCTTCCACTTCTACTGTATTATACATTTGAATAACAGTTTTTTCCCTATTTAATTAATAAAAAACTTTCGCGCTTAAAAATATCTTGAATTATATAAGTTAGCATAAAGAGAAAAATACATTATTTAAAAATCAATGAAATGGAACTTTTATTTACATTACTTTGAAAGAATTTATTTATTGTTGCGCATCGTTTGATAGCAGACTTTCAATGTCGTTCTCTTCATTATCTTCCTTGTCATCGGTATCGAATGCCTTTAGCTCTTCCTCATTATCTATAATGACTATGATTTTTTATCACTTCTTAACATCATTAAACAACATATAAAATTTCAACTTTGATGGTATATTTTTATTTCGATACATTTTTTAGGCATGGGTGGCGTTCTCATAGCTTTCCCTACCGTGGGTGCACCAGCTGACTGCCGTTTCATGTATGTACACGCAATAAACTATTATATAAGTGAAAATCAGCCTTAATGGTATGAGACCCAAAAATGTATCGCTGCCTCCCGGGATATTAATGTCAGTATATTTTTTTTATTAAGTATATTCCATAAGCGAAAGAAAAGAAGACTTCTCGTTGGGTCACCACCTTATAGTTTGCAACCAACTAAACAGAAACAGAGAATAGTGCTAAGAGCAAAAGAACAAGCAGGATATCCAATAATATGACTGTATAAACGTTGTGGTTACCATAAGCTAACAGTTATATAAGGTTATAGTGATGGGCGATATCGTGATTTTTCAATCACAACGTAAATTGTTACTGTGATTTTCTTATATCAGTGAATTTAAAACGTGATGTGATCACGACTTTCATAATACGACGTACGGGAGAAATTGTTAATCGTTCCCTAAGCGCCGATAGACGGTGAATGGTGAATTAGATACTTTGGTTATCCGTGCTGCCACAGATATGCATAATATGTATAATATATTATGATTTGTTTATCCAAATAACCTGATGTATGGATTGGTAATAAAGCAAAAGCACTAGGTTTTGAATGAAACTTGATAAAGTTGTACAAACATTAACATTTCGGAAGCATCAATAAATTTCTTGTTTATATTTATGTTTATGTTTATTTTACACGAATTTTTGTTAATTTAAAATGGTAAATTAATTTTTTAATGTTATATTTTTTTGTTGTTTTATAATATATAAGGATGTTTTTTAAAAATGTTTTCATTTGCTTATTGTCGAATTCCATATTTTTATTCATATTTCATGCCGAAACGTAAATGCTCAATATTTGCAATAAAATTGCTAGTATATTTAATCTTATAAAATATTTTTACGCATGGTTTTAGTAGTTAGTTACTTCTGGTATTATAACAAAAATGTTCCGTCACGACCCTGCCCCCAATCGCCACATCGCATCGCCAGTCAATAAAAGACATGCATAAAGATGGAACACGTACTTATTATCAAGAGATTAGAAAAGAAGTGAAAAAAGCAATAAATAGAGAAAAGGCTGCGTATTATGGGCATAGATTTGGACAACATCAAAACAAAAATGCAGACATATGGTCAGAGGTACAAAAACTTGGAATAAGAAGAAAATATGCAAATCTGGAGTTACCGCCGAATATAAATGATCCACAAATTATTAGCAACTTCTTTCAAACAAGTGTGACGAAAACTCAAATAAGCAGAGATGTAATAGATCACTATAATGAAAAAGATGACATACCAAGTTTTAGTTTTACATTAATTGAAGCAGAAGATATAAAGAAGGCATTGTATAAAATTAAATCTAAATCATTTGGCATTGATGGGATATCAGTACACATGCTACAGCTGATTCTTCCTTACTGCTTGCTTCCCCTAACTCATATAATAAACATATCGCTAGAAATGGGTAGAATACCTAGAGAATGGAAAACAAGTATAATTCAGCCAATTCCAAAAACAGATACAGTGAAAGAGATCAAGGATCTACGCCCAATAAATATTTTACCTGTTGAATCAAAAATCTTGGAACGAATAGTGTATAATCAATTATATGACCATTTAAATAGGTACGACTTATTTCCACTCCGACAGTCTGGATTTAGAAAAGGTTTTAGCACTGCAACAACACTATCTTGTATTGTAGATGACATTATTTCAGCAAAAGATAAAAATATGGCAACTATCTTAATACTTATGGACATGTCAAAAGCCTTTGACTCTGTGAATTTTGAACTTTTATTAGCTAAATTACATTCTAATGGTGTTAGAGAAAATGGTTTACTATGGTTTTCAGATTACTTAAATGAAAGGAGTGTTATTACCAGAATTCAACAACAGAATATTAATATTTTTTCAGAGCCATGTGCTGTTGAAACAGGAGTTCCTCAGGGCTCAATATTAGGACCATTATTGTTTAATATCTTCACTTTTGATGCTTCTGAAATTTTAGAACATTGCAAAATATATATGTATGCCGATGATTTTCAACTTCTTTATAGTTTCAAGCACGAAGACACAGAAGCGGACACTGAAGTCATAAACAGAGACGTCAATAACCTTGTGGACTATATAACCAATATCGGCCTTCAAGTCAACCCCACAAAATCACAATTGATTGCATTTGGCTCTAAAAACTTTCTAAATGAAATAAAATTGAACTGTGAAGTCAAAATAAAAGGTAAAACTCTAGAGTACAAAACAAGTGTAAAGAATCTTGGTCTAATAATGGATGAGAACTTAAATTTCGAACAACATGTGCAAAGTAAATTTCAAGTATCTTTTATGAGACTAAAATCTTTCTATCAATATAAAAATATTCTCCCTAGAAATGTTAAACTTTTATTTGTTGACTCATTAGTGCTATCATTGTTTAATTATTGTGACTGTGTGTATTACCCGTGCCTTAAAGAAAAAACAAAAAAAAGAGTCCAGAGAGTACAAAATGCAGGAATAAGATATTGTTTACAACTACCCAGAAGAGAGCCAACAAGTCACCACATAAAGGAAATCAAATGGCTACGGATGGATGAAAGACAAAAAATTAATTTGTTATGTTTCGTATTTAAAATCGTAACTGAAAAAGTGCCTAAATATTTGTACAATAAGTTAAAATATAGATCTGATGTACACGATATTACAACCAGACATCGGGATGATCTAGATATTCCTCAGCATACTACAACTTTGTTTCATTCAAGCTTTACTTACATAGCAACTAAAATTATCAATGCTCTTCCCAACAATTGTTTCAATATGAAAATTGATCAATTCAGAAATTATGCGAAACGCGAATTATATAATTTAAACCTGTGAGTTGCATTTAGTTATTGTTTTGAATTTGTGTATATTATTATTTGTTTATTTATATGTATTATTTATATCTTTTATCATATGATATTTAAGCCAAAGGGTGAAGTTGTAAATTGTCTTTATGGATGAACTTTCACCTTTTATGTGTAGTAAAAATATTGCTTCTATAACTGTTTCTAAAATATTTAAAACAAACTGGATCCACTCTGTATTTGTCTTTAATATGCACATAATAAATTTCTTATTTATTTATTTATTTATTTATTTAAAGACATTTATATAAATATCTAAATAGTGTGAAATGCGTATCTAACGACGCTAAGGCACGGGATCGCTTGCTTTACGTGTTAATACATACGGCCGCAGGCAATAATCGACTCAAAGTAAATATCGTGAAAGATATATTGGCAAGAGCACGGCAAGGGAACGAAATACGGAAAGTCGTGATCACGTCACGCTTTTCTGCCAACTTTACTAACAGTCGTTACCTGTGATTTCTTAATATCAGTGATCAAATCACAGTTCGTGATATATCGCCCATCACTATAAGGTTACCAAACAGTGGTAACAGTAACCCTTATAGATAGTAACTGAAACATTATCATCAACAATTTAAGTTACCGAAGTTTTTTAATTTGGTGATGGTGATATTTTGAGAAGCTTTATAAAGCAAAAATTCGAGCAAAAATTGTTCATTGGGAAGCAACACCTTGTGCATTAATAATGCAGGAAAATGTACATACCAAAAATTCTCCACTTCATGTAACTGCTTATGAGTGATGAAGTGTTTTTCAAGTACTAATTTATATTTCGTTACGAATGCACAATCCGTACATTTGAACCATATAAGACGGGGGTCGTCTCCGGGACACATATTCTGACTAGGTGGGATTTTCTTTGCGGCAGCTAAATCTTCATGTTTCTTCCTAATATGAATAAAAAGATCAAATTTATGATCCGCCGCAAATGGACATGCGCGGCAATAAAACTGCTTTGGTTGATTCGAAATCCATCGTTGCCGTTTAGGCTTCCGGTTGTCAGCCAACCCACTAAAAAAGAAAAATAACTATGATATGGAATTTTTTTTTTGTGGTATTTGGACTAAATGTGTAATATTGCCTGTAAAACACGACTAGTAGTCCAGAACATGTGTGCAGTAGAAGAATGCAATTTTGAACCTTTGATATCAGTAACTTTACATCCACCACGTATCTAAGATAGACAGCATTGATAAAAAATCATAATTTCATTTTGAAATCATACAATTTATTTGTTTACTGAAAACATATCTACAGGAAATACATTCTCAATTACAGATACAACCCTATGATGGAACGTTTACGTTATTCATAACACCCATGTTACCCTCGTCTGTTTCTCTCACTCTCATGTATTTTTTGGAAAGTGCTCAACATAACAAGTGTATCTTAAATAACGTAAATGTTCCATAATAGGCCTAAATCACTCATCATTGTAAATAAAGGAAATCTCGAGGGAGATCTGATTTCAATTTTTCTGTCCCAAGTAGCACCTTAGGTCAGAATTACGTAATGTAGCCCTCGTTTTGGTCTCGATTTTCCGTTTAACCTAACCTAATTGACTTAAAATTTACGTAAAATATAAGTAAATGGGGAATGAGACGACGTCAGTAATACTTCTTAAATAAGGCTGCTCAGTTATAATAACCTATTAGTTATAGAACATATTTCCCTGAACAGGTAATTTAAACATAAATATTCGGTTTAATTGTGGTCGTTAATACGTAATATCTACCAAACCAGTTATCCTCTTTCAACTGCAGTTTTTCTTTCTCAGAAATAACTAATAAGGTTTTATCTACAGCAATAATGATTTACTTATAAGTCATAAGACACAAGCAGCAAAGACAACTAGAAACCAGACATCTCTATAATGATGGAGTAGGATTACATTAGATAATGTTATACATAGTTGTGAAATAATGTGTCCACCCTTCTCCTCTGTGTGCTTTTTTTACTGCCAATCAATTTTCACTGTAAATATATTCATTCTACTTCGGATTATTAAAGGCGCCTCAAATATTTTGCGTTTTTAAAGAAAAAAATATTTTTTTATGTTGAATGTATTTTAAAAATATTTGTAAAAGCCTATAAATTGCCCTGCAGGACTTTCCTGGGGGATAAAATATGATAGTATTGTACTTGATATCTGTTAAATAACCCTATATTAATGATTTTTTTCAATTAATCACTTATCAAAATTTCATTATAAAATGGCCTCTTACAGCTGGTTAAAAAATATGGCGAACATAGTACTGCGCGACTTCAAAGTATTCTTTCCCGATATTTTAGACCTCGCTAACATTTTTCCTTCAGTCGAAGTATTAAAACTTATATTATTGACTTTAAAGTTAAATGGGACCAATATAGGTTAAAATAACTTTGTAGTCTTCAAAATTCCATGACGTCAGATTCTGTTTCTAACCTCAAACTTCTTCGGCTGCAATTTGTTGTTGTGTAAGTTTGAGGTTTATTTGTTTATTTAGCTCTCTCTTGTATTTTGACAATAAAAAAATGGGTGTGTTTTGTGTTGAATGTGAGACAGCTTTCTCCAGCTAGTCGGCACAAAAGAATTGTACATAATTAAACAAACCTGACGTAATTATATCTAATATGCAGTGCCCAAAAGTTACTTGTGCTTAGAGTGCAAATTGTATTTTAATTTTAATAACGACTTACGTTTGCATTTCAAAGAAAAACATGATCACATCACGGATTCAGTGAATTTGGAATTTTAAAACATTTCAGGTAAAATAATTAATCTTGGTTAGTTGGTTATAGTTTAATACTCTATTTTTTATTTGAAGAAATATATTAACATAAAACACTTCTCCATCTATCAACTTAAATTCGTTCGAATGTAGAGTTTAAACCTCCTAGGTGCGCCGTAAGCCATTTTTACAATTTCGTTTGAGTGAATACATTCAGGAACACTGAATACAATCCAAATAAAGTCTTTCAGTTACTACACACTACATTACTGAACTTCACTTTGCTTTTCATTATGCAAGCTAAGCACTGAAATCTAAAACAAAAATAGTTATGTTGTACTAAACTATCTAAAAGATTAACAACTGTTTTACCTGATATAATGTAGATATTGCTTCAAATGCAAACAAGTCGGTAATAGAAAAGTTGAAATACAATTACAAGTATCTTTAGAGCACTGCATATTCGATATAATTATAATTATGTCCTATTTGCTTATGCACTTTTCAGCTGTGCCGGCTAAAGGTTGACTGGCTGTAGAATACTTTCTCGCATTTAAAACAAAACACCTCCGTTTTTATTCCACAAAACACGAGAACAGAAAAACCCAAAACAAAATAAATTGCTGCTAATAATAAGGCTACAAATTAGGACCCTATCCCACCACCATTAAAGTGAAGAACTAACTTTTAACAGTTGACACTGGGAGGGGCATCGACATAAAACATTCATCATAGTCCTTTGAAGTAATTTAGACAATGAAAACGTAATTTTGCCTTCCAGGGAAGAAACCTAATTCTATGTTTAAGTAAAAATAACTTCCAGGTCATTTTAGGCCAAACACATACGCTAGGTTAGTGGGGAAGTAAAATTAAGGTAAATTTTACCTAAAATTGGAACTAGTTGTGACCATGAGGTTAAAGTTTTAACTTAAATCTGACTACAAGGGCAAAACAAAACTCAGGTTATACTTACGTTAAAAATTGGTAAAATTTCACTGTTTCTATTCAGACAATAGGCAACGACTCCAAAGTTAATAATTTGGTCTAAAATTACATAATATTTTCTTATACATAGACCTCAATATGCACTTTAACTTTATAGTTAAATTTCAAAGAACAATAACGTAAATATTTCTTGTAAATTACATTAAAGTCAATGTGACTTTATCAGGCTCTTCTTAAGAAAATATTACCTAAATATTGTTTAATAAATTACTATTAAGTCCGTATGCCTTCAAAGTTGAAAGTAATGGTTGCAATTACGTTATATTGACTATCTCAGGTTATTTTGACTGTAAAATAAACTAATTGTGCTGCTTGGGGTGCCAAAGGAAAATAAAATGTTTTAGGTGACCTTGTTTTAATATTAGAAACACCAATGCAATCTTTTTACAATGTGGTTGAATCACAAGCCAAATTATTAGTTAATTTGTACAAATAAACAATACTGAAATAAATTCGTATATTAATTAAACAAAAACCGTATTCTTACAGTAAAAACCGGGATTTACTCAAAATATACACAGTAGAAAGTTTTTTAAATTGAAAATTCGCTTTCAGCACATAAAAAATACTTAAGGCATTGGATCAGATTTTTTTTTTTTTTTTTTGTAGAGGGTGGTCCAAAAATGACTTAATTTTTTATAAGCTCTTGAATCCCCAATTAGTTTCAAAAAAAAGTAAGTACGTATTTTTTTTTTCAAAATTTTGATTTGAAATGGTGCCTATGGGGACATGAAGTTTCCCATTTAAATTGCATAGGGGATAATCACTTTTTGGAATTTTTTGAATAATAATTGTTCAGGGCTAGGAAAAATCTTACATTAAACTTATAAGACTTGGAGAGGAGTATCCAATGCAGAATTTGATGTACATTCATATGGGTTTGTCACCCCTAACACATCTCCATGGTGCCCTGAATTCTACTAAAAAAATATAAATTCTTCAGGTAGTTTTCGTGGCACCATGGAGGTGTGTTAGTGGTGAAAAACGCATATGTATATAGTATTGGATTGGATAGTACTCTCCAAGTCCTATAAGTTTAGTGCAAGATTTTCCTTAACCATGAACAATTATTCAAAAAATCCCAAAAAGTGATTTTTTCCCATGCAATTTAAATAGGAAACTTCATGTTTCCATGGCACGATTTATAATCAAAATTTTTAAAAACAAAAAAAAAACCTTACTTTTTTCGGATTTAGAAACCAAAGGAGGGTTCGAGACCTTCTATAAAAAAATGAAGTCATTTTTGGACCAACCTAATGCAAAGGTCTACAAAAAAAAAAATGTCTGCTCTAAGGACTAAACGTATCGTGCCTTAAGTATTTTTGTGTGCTGAAACCGAATTTTCAAGGCATGATAGGTTTAGCTCTTGGAGCAGATTTTTTTTTTTGCAGACCTGTGTTATGAAGAGTCATTAGGTTATATTTGGATAAATTTTTTAGGTAATTAGAATTACTACACGTACCAGTAAGAATGTATTGAGAGCGTTTGATAAATTTTTTTGTAACGTCCTCTACAGTTTGAATATATTTACCATAGAAAGGGCTCCAAATTATAGGACAATACTCAAGTCTTGAAAATAAAAAAGTTCTGTATAGTCATAAAAATGTTTTTATATTTTTAAAAGACTTTGAATTATGTAATATAAAACCAAGATTTTTATATACTCGATTGGTAATAAACATGACATGATTATTAAACAGGTTTGGGCAAAATCTGGTTTTTATCAAAAAAATTAAAATTCATTGATTTAAATTAGAAAAATACAAAAAAATCAGTTTTTTAAATTTAGTGGAGAGTTTTCAGCCACTTACAGTAGCTGTCCATTTTTTGTTCCACGCTCATTCACTTTATTTTCATTATTTGAAATGTTTTTAAAAAATATTCAAGTTTGATCTAAAATGTGATTTTAATTTAAAAAATCAACTGATTTAAATTGTGATATGATTTAAATCAGGCCTACCCCGTTATGAAATGAAACTTAATATTGAATAGAGCATCCAGATCAATATTTTTTTCTTCAATTCTCTCTAAACATGCATTCGCTTTCTTCTTATTCACAATATTTTGCCAGGCATTTTGTTATTCATGAAAATTATTCTAGTTAGCCTCTGCTTGATGTATAGCATATCTGCTCATTATCCATTAAATATCAAAATTGCAAGACTCGTTTAATACGAGTATAGGACATAACATTACTCTTTTGTATTTTAAAAAGTAAACAGTCATTAATATTGACTTCTCGAAAATTTTATTAATATTGGTTTGCATTAATGCACAATCCATGATTCTGAATAATTTTAATCTTTATGTCATCAGTGAATAGTAGTATTTCAGTTTTTACCGACTAGACAATATCATTTATAAATAACAAAAACAAGAGGCCCCAGATGTGAGCCCTGGGGGACACCCGAATCAGCGGTAAACGTAGATTCAAAATTATTAACTGTGACAAATTGTTTTCTGTTTGGCAATTACGAGAAAATGTATTAATTGTAAAATGTAATAATTATTAAATATATTAAACCACTGGATATAGAAAATTGTTATAACATAATGATCAACTTTGTCAAATGCCTTGGAAAAATCAGGCGTAGATAACGTAACATCCACCGCACTATTCTTCGCCAGTGCATTTATTGTGAAGTCAACGAAACTAATTATTCTATAGATTTCTGTACCAGCTGGTTGCCGATCCTTAGAAATGAAGTAAGTAAAAATAAAATAAATATTTAATGTCTCATATGACTATGGAAATACATAAACAACAAACTGTCATATTTGACATGCTTAAAAGTGAAAGTTTTGATAACGTTTAACATTTTATATATTTTTAGGTGCGAGACATTTTGTAATAGAAGTATTAAAACCAGCCTCTGTCTGATCCTTTTGGCGCAGAGGTTTATTTGATCAAAATTTTTAAATATTTTTACAGTGGCAAAATACCCAACAAACATAAGAAATCAAGAATATGTCACAAATGATAAATTGATAAATAATTATTTAAGAGAGAATGGCGATGGGAAGATAATTACACACTACACAATGATTTCCATTCTTAAAAACCGGAGTACTATGGGCAGTTTTAAACGTATCAAGAAATATTTGACTCTGCTTTAATGATATATTAAAAATTAACTAATATGTTCTTACAACTATTTCATCATCATAACATTTTTTTTTTTGTAAGTACTTACCTATCTCTGTAACGTTCATCTTTGAGTGACTTTTGAAGCATATGGAGGTCCTCACGTTTTAAAGACACAAATAATTCTTCAACAGTGCCGAGTATTTTTCGATAAACTCTTTTCTCACATTCAGTATTCCTTTCTAAAATGATGTTTAAAACAAAGTCCTGTCTACTTTCTACTACTTCTGCTTCCTCTGCTGTAAGTAAATCACCTTCATTTGAAGTATTACCGCTAAGAGCATGTATTTTATTTTGCATATTAGAGGATCTATCCAAATTTTCCACGGCTTCGGTATCATTTATTACATCTACCGATTTCTCATGACTCTGGTCTACTTCATCTTCAGTAGTCAGAGTTTTCTCCATAACTGCTGTTACATTTTTTCTCCCAACAATGTTAGCTTGATCGTAATCAGCACTACGAGGTTCTTCAATAAAGACATCGTTGATTTCGGCATACAGAACTCCCTCATGAGCAGTACCTGTTAGTACATCATTCAATTCGTCGATGAGGTGCGTAATTTTATTGGGATTGATTGGCACTATCTGATTATGCTCAGTGTTAGGAGTATTCATTGAATCGTACGAACGATTCTTACCAACACTGTTTAGATGCATATTAGAAAAATTCGACTCGAATATGTTTAAATTCTTTGATACATTGTCCACTTCACAATGATTAACAACAGGTTCTTCTTTAATTTCAATTTTCACATCATCATAAATGCAGTCTATAGTTTTTGCTTCACTGGAGGTTGATATTACCTCAAACATATCTTTTTCTTGCAAGACAACTTCACCGTTAACAAGTTGAACAGCTTTAGCACTACTTGTCGACATTATTACGAATGCTTTTAATACCACCGTTTTTTTGTATCTAAATATGCTAGATTCGCAAAAACCAAGGATTTAAAAGATTAATTATTCTATTTCGGTTTTAGGTTACGTGCAGCGTTGCCAACACCAAAATTCGAAATTACCAGCCTCGCCTCAGATAAACACAGCCTCGCAGCCTCTCACTGAAATGAGACAAAAAATCGACGAATGTCGCTGAAATCATCAGAAATTGAAATTGTCGTCACGACTATTGTGGTCCATTCAAAATCACCATCTCTACGGTATGCATTGGTGTTGTTCTTCATCGTTCTAAATGTCCCATGTAACGTGATTCACCCGACCGTTACAAGAGGAAGATGAAGAAGCGACACTAGAAAGTAATAAAAATTGTGTCAACATCTTAGGCAACCAGCAATACACATTAAAGGCATTAAGGGTAATGTTTCTTACTCATATAAAAATTATTCCACGGACTAACTACAAAATACGCCACAAATTTAAAATCTACAATTTGGAATTAGTCATCAATTTTTCTCCGGCACAAATTGTCCAGACGCCTGCGATCCATGTACCGCTAAGTAGTGCAAAAGTTTGAAATCTCAGGTGGTAGATGTCAACAGTGTTCAGCATAGATTAAAGAATATTATATGGTGTTCATCAGTCTTTGTCACGCCTAGATGAAGGTATTTGTATTTTATGCAGTAGCACAGACTACCTCCAGACGGTTTACATAATTGGAAATAAATACCGATTGTACTATCTCTTTTTCACATTTAAGTTGACTATAATGTTATCTACGTCTCTCTCAATGTAAAACACAGGTAGAGAGCGCAGTGCTACATAATTACAGTGTGGTGCGTACACCAACTACTTCTGTGGTAGAGTACTTTAATTTCTTTCTGTAACAAAATTAATTTGGTTCTCAATAGGTTTTCTAGATGACAGCATTAACTGTAGAACAGCTGTGATGCACTTGTGTTCTCTTTGTTGTTTCTGCTGTCATAATTTTCAATAGCAATAATATATAGTGAAATTATTACAGCATAACACCATTTTAAATTATTTTAATTATGAATCCATTATTGGCATTGTTTACGTGCATGCTACATTGTATAGTGTGTGGTGCTAATTATTAAATAGTAAAATTATTTTGCTTTCCTCGGCAACAGAAGAAAGGTAAGTCATATATTTATATATTTTTTGAGAAATTTTGTTTTTATTATTTTCTCGCACCACTTCCCCGATCCTTCTATCATCTTCATCTATCATAGAGTATAATTTAAGTATTTATAATGGAACTTTCTTTCGTTTATTTGTTATTAGTCCAGATGTATCAAGCAATTAATAGGCCAAGGCCTAAGTATACAACTTTAAATGAGAATAAAAGTTGCACAAATGGGCCTCTAAATAATCTGTAATGTTTAAAGTTATAGAAATAGTTAATTACATGTGTATGAATTTTAATTTAAATTAGTTTCCTAGATGAGCAAGTCAATTTTAATTTGATTTTCTAGGTCAAGACATTGGCAATTTATTGATGGGGATGGTATATCAACAAAAATTATCAGGACATATAAGAATATGTCAGCAACACACTTCACCGATGATTGCTTCATACCATTTACCAATCCACTTCGCCTACGAGCTGGCGTAGTTCCAACAATACTAGCACCAGCTATAAATCTTGAAGGGTAGTTCTTTATTAATAAACTTTGCATTAAGAGAAATCGAACAAAAAAAAATTGACAAAAATAATATTTCTGAAAACACGAACTGATGATACAATTACTTCCCATTTTTGAGTACCTAATTGACATGAGATATAAAGTACCTCTATCCTACATAACATTACAGCAGGGCCGTGCCTACCATGATAGAGGGATCCAACTATCATTTTTTAAAACTAAATATGGTATCAACTCTATAATTTACTTTTAGTTAATGTATTCGCATATTATTTATTTATTTTAAAAAATTGGAAATCCTATTGCATTTCTTATTAAATAAATTTTTTTCTTTTTTTTTACTTTTTTTTTCTTGTCAAAGTTTTAGTCGTAGCTATGCCATCTTTCGGTTAAGTTAGGAACACGTGGGTGGGCATGTAATCAGATCCTTCTCTGCAATCGTTTGGTCTATTGAGGCTCACTCTACATTATATTCCACCCAGTAAGTTGATAAAGTTTATTGGGTGAGAAAACGTCCAGGTCATCTGGCAACAGTGAGGGCTTCATCTAGGGAGGTGCAAGTAGCAACCATTATGAACGACGTAAAAAAAAATTAAAATCAATAATCACCAATGAAACGTAAAACTTTTCAAAAAGCAGTAAAAAGGTAGGTAATGCATGTTTGAATTTAGTATCCAATTAACATAACAGCAGCTAGCCATGTCATCTCACCCAATATCAGCATAGCCCACTGCTACCATCTCGGTAACACATTAAAATACATTTATGCCTCGCTCCTCGAGTCACTTGGTCCCAAGCCTAACACATGAGTACTGAGTCGCCTCGAGTCCCAAAACCTGTTTCACCATCCGATTTTTTACTG